>CM017798.1:28792016-29992016 GCA_008086715.1 Sitobion miscanthi | reverse complement strand
GTATTGTTAATAATCATTATCAAGAGAACCTTAGATGCTCGTTAACCCATGGGCATCGTATGGTGAATTTAATTATTATATATTGGAATTAGGTTATGAGTGTCTTTTTAGTTAAAAACTAATACCTATTACCACTCTGGAAAATGTCTAAATATTTCTTGAAAAGTTCTCCTCAATGATGTGTTTACACCTATTATGTATACATTTCTGCAATTATTTTTTAAATAGTAGGTTATTAGGTATATAGGTACTGCAGTAATACGCAGTATAAATTATAATATGAACATGCATATATAAACAAAAACATACATATTTAGATGTGCTAAATCACGTAGGTAAGTATAGTAATATGGTGACCAGAGGGTTATGGCCATTCCATCATGACTCATTTGAATGTATTTGTTTTGTATACGACGTTTATCTGACGATATAAGGTATAAGGAAAGAATATTTTTACTTAATGGACACATAAATTAATAAAACTCGAGTTGTGTATGATCATATCACTTTTTATACGCATGTTGATGCTAAAACAACAGAAAAACGTACTAATTTTACATAAATGTGTGTGTGTGTGTGTGTTTTATTTTATCTACAATCATTTTAGTTTTAAAATATTTAAAGTCACGTGTTTTAGTTATCTCGTTATATAAATTCAAAATAAACATAGATGACAGACGATAGTATTTTAAATAATTAAATGCGTGATATTTTTTAATTATTTCAGTAGTTGTTGAGAAAATAGGTGGAAAACTGGAAATAATCATTAACTTGATAAAACCGTTTTTGGGTAAGCTTATTTCCATTGGATTTATAAAAATATAGTAAAATATTAAATAATTTCTCGAATGTAATATGAATTATTAAAATATCTTTTAACTTATATAAAAACTAAAATTGAATTAATTAGACACAATGAAACATAATTGAACTATGAAAGTTTTCGATTGGTGGAGGGGGAAATGATCCTGAAATCCCCACTAAAATACGGACGGCTCTGATTTTATTATTTTTCTAATAGGTACCATTTCTGTGTGGAATACTTGTCATTTGGTATTCGAACTCGCGAAAGAAGTTTCGTACTAAACGGCTTACAACAGTACTCACTCATAGTTTTACATAAATGAGGTAAGAACCAAATTATTTTCATTAAATGTTATAAAGTAGAAATAATGTATTTTATAGTGAAATATTTATTTAAATTAAACACTAGTTGCATCTGTTAAATTAATATAAGATAAAATAGGTAGGTAATCAACTAATTCAGTAATTGTTTTGGGTATATATTTCGTTTATTTACTATTTTACTATTTTAAGTGCGTTTTTATTATAGATGGAGAATTTACGAAAAAAAAAAAATATCGGTAAATTTATCAATAAAGTGGAAAAAATGGTTAAATAGAATCTAAGGTTAAATAATAAAATATCTTAGATGCGTCTTTTTTTTTTATTAGTAAATTTCTATTATTGTATTCTTGACAAATTTAGTTTTTTCTAATAATAACAATAAAGAACTAAAAATGGATCTATTGTTTTGTATCAGTATATATTATAAATATTTAATTGTTCATAATACAAATAATAAATAATTTAAATTAAACTATCAAAATTAACGAAGCATTTCTTTATTTTTTATACATTTTTTAAAAAAAACTTTTATATTTATTTACTTTAAAGTTTTAACTATTACTTATATACAGTGTCAAGAAAATAGAAAATATGATTAGTGTAATAATTATCGCATTGGTATTTATTATCAGTTTCCGTGAAAAATATATCCCTTACAATTCGGGATAGGCGTTTTTGATTGCATTTGATTAAAGGGGCCACATAATATTTTTTTAGTTAAAAAAAATTGGTAAAATTTACGATAAATTTCTTGACCAGTAAAAATTTACCTGGTGAATTTACAGTACACTCATCTCAAATTGTTATACATTTTTAACCTTTTAACCAGCTAAGTTTCAAACTAACCATATTAAATTTAATCTAAATTCTGGTGTGTGCCATTTTATTGTCCTTAAAATTAACTTACTATGTACCAATTGCGCTGAATAATATTTATTTTATTCAATAGCACATAACATTATTTCTATTGGAATACAATGAACACGGGACCTCAATAATATATTTATAATTTAATCTACATAAATATATATTACAATTAAATAAATTACTATTATAATATTATTCTATATATTATTATACTATATATTTATAAAAATGTGTAATAAATAAATACTATTCAAAGTCGGTATTTAAATAAATAGCTTTTTTCAAATTTAATAAAAAAATATGTTTAATGTTCGTCAATGGTTAGTACATGAAAGTAAGTATAATTAAAACTTGTGTTCGTCTAATAATCACTCTAATTAATACTTTAGATGATAATGATGAAATAATGGTGTTTCGTAAGAGTCTCGATATAATTATAGAATATAATGCATGTGGCCGCAAGTCAGTAACAATTTTTATTATTCAAAAATCGATATATCGACGGTAAAAATAATTAGTGCAAATGATATACTGATCGTAAAATATCAACAGCGTAATTTTACTGACACTAAAATACAAATTGCTTTTAGGAGCAACTGGTCCTGCTCCTAAATTCAGGGTCGGATCTAGGGTGGAAAAACCTAGGGATTCATCTCCGGGTGTCATATTTTCTTAAATATTTTGGGAGTAGGTATTTTTCAAAAATAGTTTATACATCAGCTACAGATGGGTTAAGTAGCAAACCAAATGAAGGTATGTTTTGCCATTGAAAATAAGATTAGAGTACGGCAACATTTAGTCTCATGTAGATTTTGACCTTAAATACTTCATTAAAACAACATTTTTGACATTTTCGGAAACAGAGCTGTATGTGTGTATTAATGTACTATATTCAACTGTTGCATAATATCTCTAAAATAAAATATAATTATTAATAAATTAAATACTAACTAATGTGTACATTACATAAATTACCACTTATGAATATATTTTGTGTGTGTGTGAAGAATATTTGTTGTTTGAGTATTTTCTGTACAAAATTAAGTAGTTACCTATAGGTATGAACAAATATAACGGCGAACGAAGTAATCTCTCTTTTTTAAGGGTTTTTTTAAGGCCTAACCTACCTATCTAATATTTTCATGAAATATTTTAGTTACATCTCAGTTATTTCAACAAAAATAGGGGTAATGCTATTAGTGATAAGATAGGTTAAATTGAAGTTTGACAAAAACATTGCATTTGCTAATTTGCAATTTGCATATCCTCAAATTGTCAGTGGTTGTGGAAAAATAAAATAGGTAGGTAAATTCGAGTTGTGTTTTTAATATCTTAAATTGTAATAACAAGAATCTATGTTGGATTTTATAGTACATTTTCAAACTGTTTTTTTTTTTTTTTTTTATTATTTTTGCAAGGAAAAATGTATAGAATCTTGTATTCAATTTTTAAATTTTAGGTATAAATATTAACTGGGTGATTTTTTTATCTTACGTCAAATCCAAAATATATAAAAATTTGCTGAACTCCAACTCTAATGGTGGTGTCTGGTAGTGAATTAGAAGTAGTTGTTACTTTGGTAAAACAGGTGGAAATTTGCTGCACACACTTTTAAAAAATAATTGAGAAAAAACTATGTGCATTACACTTGCACTTTTTGATAAAATCAATTTTGTTTTTTGTTGTTTTCAAAAGTTTTGTAACTTGTATTGTATGTATATTGTAGGTTTATAAATATTTGAAATTTTCTACTTTTAAAAATTTGATTTTTGATTTATGTTCAAAAATTGTTTTGTTTCAAAGCCCTAAATTTTGAAAATGAAATATGTACAAGGTTTCTCTTAATAATTAAGGTTTGGAGAGGAGACTAAAGATATATATTCAAACCTTCCATATAGCAGCAGAGCTACTTCCCTGGCCAATTTGGTTGATATTAGCAAACAAAAACAAACCAGTTGAATGCTACGATTTATTAGACCTGTGGCTTAACTTGGAGTACTTTATTGAGGGTTGGAGGGGGGGAGGTTGCAGAGGAGATGATGCTCTTCTACATCTCAACTATTTTATCAATAATAAAACTATACATTCTATGATATTTTGAAAAATTGTTAAATTATTGAAAAATGATCAAGTTAGTAGGTACTTACTGTATCTGCATTTATTGTATTTTATACTATTCTTAAGTACATAACTAAAGTATACCAATATAGCAATACAATTAGTATACATTTCGTTACATTAATGACAATACCTCGTAACTAAATCTTTATGTAATTTATATAAAACGTATCACACAAAAAAATAATCTATTATGCTTTAAAAATAAAAATGCATGTGTTGTAATTAACTGTAAATTATTAGTGCTTATAACATGCGGGAAAACATATCTTTGTCACATTCTCTATAATATGTCTGCGGGGCAACTGCTCCCCCCCTCACAATACAGATAACGGCTATGATTAGAATTTTGGTAATTAACTAATCTAAATAAATACAGCATTGAACAATAGTCACGTAGGTATGTTATAAATATAATATATATTAGTCATAGAAACTCATACTTAAGGTCATCAGTGAATAAAAGAATGTATTGGTTTTACTGTGTTATCATAAACTATGACTATATAGGTAGGTATTGCGGGAACGAGAGCGATTATGTGATATACTTAAATTCTTATTAGAGACGAATCTTGTTCGGCTTCTTAAATTATATTTCACGGTTATGTTCAAAATAGTTGTGTGTCTTGAGTAATATTAATAGTTGTATATAAATTATTTTAATTCTGACTTTCTATATATTGTTAATTAAATATACAACAACGTGTTATTCTCTGCTATTGTATACCAATTACTGTAATATTATATGCTTATTGCCATTATAAATTAAGTGACACTCGTGTTACATCAAATAATTGAATAATATATACCTAGATCACTGTCATAATTAATTATCAATGTAATTAAAAAAGAAAAAGAAAGCCAAATTGCGTTTAGAAATTGATGATATTTGAAACTTGAAAATATCTTACTGATATTATCGTTTATATTACAAATGCCATCTGCTCCCTGGAAAGCCAATAATTATATTATCTATACATATTTACATGGTTACTCCTTTGATAATATGATTAATAGTAGGTATTTCTATACTTATTAGTTATTAGTAGAAGTAGAGCTATGATGGCTTATGAAAATAGAATGAAAAAATATTCCACTTAAAATGCAAATGCAAATGTTAAAAATGTTTTCACAAAAAAGTAAAAACGCGAAACGCATTCACAATACACACGACTATGTTGTCAAATACTCAAAGCACATACCTACTAATTATGCTGTAGGTAGTGTATATAGTTGTAATATAATCTTAAATATTAAATCTAATCTACTTTTGCAGTTATAACAGTTATATATAATATAATAGTACATATATATTATATAATGAATGATAATTGAGACAAAATATAAATTAAATTACTATAGGTACCTTTTTTTTCTGTATTATCGAGGACTGGAGAGAGAACCGCGATTTCCATTACAGATCCCCGGTACTATAGGTACCTAAAATATATAATACCTAGGTCCTATCCTAGGTACAGTAAATTAAATACTTGGTTATTTTTTGGATATATAATATTCTAATTTCTATTATTTTCTTATCAATCAACAATGCTAAAATATACTTGTCGTATATAATACGCATCTTATATTTTACTCATTTGAAATAATATGCAATAATACGCATTTCATTCAAAATATGCAAAAATATAACAACCACAGCTGTTTGTTACAACATACAACGGTATTCGCGGACACATAATAATATATATTATATATAAATCTTAATCCTGCTTATTAATGATTACCATAAGAGTGCTATACCTGAGGCAATATGCAGGAAATTCAAAATTATTGCATAAAAAATATAATAATATATTATATACGATTTATGTTATGTTAGGCTTTGAGAATTCATTTAATTAAAATTAAAATACTAAAAAAATACCCGGAAAACCACTCATAATCAAAACTCTTGTCAAATATATCTTATACTGCGTCGTCCGTGAAAACGACAATGCATATATAATTAATAACACATATTACATAAGTAAAATAACTGTTTGATGGTTTTTCTTCTACCCATTCGTAAATTTTACATTGGTAAATTGCATTTAATATTTATAATTAAAATATTCAGTTGATATATTACGAATATACATAATGGATATTAAATCCATATGTACATAATGGATATATTTGAAATCAAAAAGTATATAAATAATATATTTTTTAATTTCAAATATTGAATGAAAAAAACCTTAGAAAAAACGGTTTTTAAGATAATGAAAACGATTTTATTTTGGTATTAGATATAGTTGTTTCAATAATAATTATTCTGAATTATATGGTTAGTTAAAACGATCAGAAATGTCTATTTTTATACTTAAATACCATTCACTATACATATTATATAGGTACCTACTATTTTTATTTTTACAGTTATTAAATCCATAGTTCCACAATATGGCTCTCGATTTACATCGTAAGTACATCGAAAGAAAGCAAGACAGTGCACCGTTACAGGTGCCAACCAAAGACATAATAAATTCTAAATACTACTTGGATCCTCTGGAGCTGTTGGGTGAGCGGAGCTTCAACGAACCTCGAGAAGTTGATGAGTCCGAAATCGGAAGCCCAATACAAGAGTTTTTCCGGGATGGAGTCGTATTTTTAACCGGCGGTACAGGTTTTATGGGCAAGGTTCTAGTGGAAAAACTACTCAGAACATGTCCACACATAAAACATATTTATTTGCTGATCCGATCTAAGAAGGGCAAAAACGTCGATGAACGATTGGAAGATATATTTGAAGACAGGGTAAATATAAATATATATTGTTATATAATTTTTTTTTCACTAACCTACTTTTAACATGTTTTGTAATTTATTTTATAAGTGAAAATAATATAATGACCGATATAGTATAAATTTAGTGACGCGCGTGGTATTACATAGCTGCGCGCGCGAGATATTTAAGTATTTTTTTTCAGTTAAAATAATAATAATATTTTTGTACACATTTATTGGTTAGGTACTTAGGTACCAAGTGTTCATTATTAAATTAGAAATTATAAAACTATTTTTTTACTCTAGATTGAAGTGTATTAATTGTTACATATATGACAGTTACTAAAATATGGCATTACTTAGACATTTGCCTAGAAAATTAACAAAATAATTTATAGCATATTAAAAATATCATGGGGTAAATAATTACCTCGCACGCATCACCAAAAGTTTAGCTGTTTTTCGTTTGATTTTTAATTTCTATATAAATTGATGATTAATTCTGTCTTTCTTGATTAGAGACAAAAAAGTTATATAAATAACGGGTACCTACTCGTATAATTGTTTATTATATAAAATCTCCCAATAATTAATTAAAATTTGTAACTTTCATTATATTCTAAAAATGAATAATTTGTAAGCGTTAATGTAATTATTCTATCAACATTTCTTTCGTTATATAGTTGTTCAAAAGATTAAAATATGAAGTTCCCAAGTATTATCATAAAGTTTCCGGAGTGGCCGGTGACTGCAGTTTGCCGGGTCTAGGATTAAGTGCAAGCAGTCGAAATACATTGATTAAAGAAGTGAACATAATATTTCATGGAGCAGCTACTGTGCGTTTTGATGAACATATTCGAGTGGCTATGGACATAAATGTTTCTGGGACAAGAGAATTGATAAATTTGGCCAAGACTATAACCAACTTAAAGGTAACATTAAAATATGGTATACATAAATACATAATATATAATAACAATTGGTATTTTATAGATTATAGGTCAAGTAGGTATATGGTTCAATAATTTATACTATATAAACACTCCAAACTTGTAAAATTAAATTGATTTTAATAAATTTACATACCTGGTTGAAATCTTTGTTTTAATTTTTGTGTATTTCTATGCGATGTGGAACTTCCGTAACAACTTATATTTTACTTGTTGAAATGTATGTTAAACGTTTCATAACACTAAATATATTAAACTATTAATTGCAACAATGAATTTGTCATATATTCTAAATTTAAATATATTTCTATAAGTTAGCGTTTCCAAAACCATGGGTGGTAAATATTTGCTGATTGGTCACAAAGTGTTACAAACGTAATAATTTCATAAAAATTAGTTTTAACAAGTTTTAACTTTAAATAACATACTTACCCAATAATTCATAATTGAGTTTCATACAAAATTTAATGAAAGTTGAGAACTACTTCAGTAAGAACTATTATTATTATAATCATCATGATTTATTTGTGATTGGTTTTATTGCTCTTCTAAGAAATAAAATAAAAATGATTTTACATGAACGGTATTGTGTAATAAAAAATGTACCTATAGTAAATTAACGCAAATAAGTAGGTACTAGGTACGGTTTTGTTTCTAAACAGGTTTTATATAGCTACTTTAAATAAATGCATCTAAATTATAGATATATATTATTACTGTAATAACAAATATTAACAATGCACTATAACGGTTTATTAATCGATTAGGTCGTAGCACATATTTCCACTGCATTTTCAAATTGCAACCGATTGCACATCGACGAAAAATTTTACGATCCTATTGCTGACTATAAAGATGTATTGAAATTGGTTTCTTCTACCGACGATCAAACACTCCACGGTATGACTAGCAAGTAAGACTGTCATATATATTTATTTTATAGGAATAATAACCTAAAGTAATATTATAGTAACAATATCAATATAATTTTATCGTAACAACAATATTGTTTTTAACTTTTAAGAATTCTTGGCGATTTACCAAACACTTATTCTTTTACGAAATCCTTGGCAGAAGATGCCATTCGAAGAGAAGCACAAGATCTTCCAATATTAGTTTTCCGACCCACCGTGGGTACGTGTTATTGAATCATAATCGTGATATTTGCTTTTATAATATTACAGGTTTAATAGTTTTTAAAATATTATTATTTGTTTATAGTGGTTGGTACTTACCGGGAACCAGTTAGAGGCTGGATAGATAATGTATATGGTCCAACGGGAATCGTAGTTGGAGCTGGTACCGGAGTGCTTCATACATATTATCTCGATTCTAATATTGTAACCGATATAATTCCCGTCGACATTGTTGTAAACGCTCTTATATGTGCTGCTAAAGAAACGGCAACTGCAAAAGTGTAAGTTTTATTAAAATTCCTGTGGTTATAGTTTTTTTTTTTTTCTTTTTTTATCGAATTGTCGTTTAATAAGATAATAACGCACCGTTTGTTTAATCTAACGGATTCTACAGTTACAAAAAACCATAAATCATTTAAGTAAATCAAGTAATTTAGGTATTTTAGATAAGTATACAAATATGTATTGTATAATATTTTGTCTTGAGTTTTCATCGTAAGTAATTATAACAGCTATAGTTAATTTATAACGTATGTGCATAGATAATAACATATTTGTATGCGGATATAATTAATTATAAGAGAGAAAGTGCATTGTGATAAAAAATATATATTACTATGCATTACGTATTATATACGGAAAGGTTATACTAAAAAAAAGCTAAGAAATTCGTTCTGCTGTTTAAGTATAGTCGATTTTGAGTGAACATCGTTATTGTTATGGAAGTGTTAAATTTGAGTTTAACGATAAATCATTGCTTACGAACAACGAAAGTTGTGTGGAGACTGTGTGTCAATCTCTATTCAAAAGAAAATTTTGTATTAAATATTAATTATATTAGGTATTAATTTATTTTTATATTAATATATACGGTAGGTTGAATTATATTTTGCGAAAAAACATATAGGTACTATATAATAAATATTAAAGTATTATATATTTCTATCATATTATATCTATGTTATTAAATTATAAAACAATGTTACCGCCGTACCGTAGAACATAATATAGGTTAGGCATTCGTGGTATAAATATCTTAAAATTAGTCTAAATATTTCGTTGTGTATAGAAAATAATAACAACTGCAATTGCGAAAGTTTGATATTCATATGAATAACCGAAATCGTTAGATAGAAAATTGGTATTATTAACTAACATTATTGTAAATTGTCGGGATTTTGGCGAAATCTTAAACTTTAAATGCTTAAAAAAAGAACCATGTGCCTATGTATGATTAATATTTTTAAATAGCTATAATAACGACTTATGAGGAACCATTTATTGTATTTTTAAGCTTTTTGATTAGGTTGGGTAACCTGCAATTTTTGTGAAATGCCGTATGCCTGTCACAGGGATGCGTGTTATATTATATACACTATAAAGCATCTTTTCTCAACCTTTTTAGTGTCGCGACCCCCAAAATAGGTATAAAATATAGTCAATCACTTCGCGACCCCCCTCCATCTAGGTTAGGTAAAAATTTAAACAGTAAAAATATCCTATCATCAAAACAAATTCAAAGATCACACTAATTATTTATTTTTATGTTTATATCCTTATCGGGATAATTTTATTATTATTATTATTTTAATTTTTTCAACAAAAGTCTTAAATATTTAAATAAAAAGGTACATTTTGTAAATCAGCGTTTTATTATTTTTGACCTGCGCGATCCCGAGTCAAGGTGTTCGCGACCCCCTGGTTGAGAAACGCTGGCTTATACAATTCACACGTACACCTTACACAGCAAGAACAATGGCCACAGTATAAATAGTATAATATGTAAGACCGGATGTGCTCGTAAGGACGGACATTATGTTTTACGGAAAAGGGTAGGCTTTGTTTTTTAAGTTTAACCCACGATGATGAGAAAGGAAAATAGATTAAAAATGGATATATTGTTCATTGAAGATGCAATTCAATGTCAAAAAGTTGATGAGGTATATGACTAATACAATAATAGGTTATATTAAATGATGCGAATGACTTGTTTAATTTCATGGCAACTTAAGATTGGGCAAATGTAATGTATGTGATGTACCTAGCTATAACTTATAATTATGAAAAAATAACTATGACATAATGCAAGTTTTCTAAAAAAATACACTAAATTATCTCATACGAGTATACGATTATAATTTACCTAGTAATTTTGTAATTAAATTATTTATTAATAGGATACAAATTACGATAAATTATCGAGTTGTATGTTTACTATGAGTTATGAGCAACACGTAACGAAGTTTAAATTTTTTATGCGTAAACATTTTTACTTTTTATTGATACAATAAAAAAAACAAATGAAAAAATATTTTGTTTTATCGAGGAATATTCTGAGGTATATATATGCATGTAGATGTACTAAATATGTACCTATGCATTACAATGCCTATGATCATTTTTTTTGTTAATTTATAGTGACACCATAAGATAATGATGTATTATAATATATCCTAAACTATAATTAAAATAGTTCAAAAGGCATGGTTCAAAAGTTTAATAAAAATATATTATAAAGATAGTTTTTTTATACCTATATACCGATTAAGTGTAGGTATGTGTTGGTATGTGTTAGTAATTTGCTAACGGCTTTCGTTAAAAATTAAAACAAAATACAGAAATTACTAAATCAGTGAATAGAATTTTTGAAAATACAACTTGAACGCACTTAAAGCTTAGGGCTGGTTACACATAGAGCGCTTTATCCACACATGGTCATAGTTTTTGCATTATAAACGTCTACGAATAAACATGGGTCATTCAAATTATCCAAACGGGCAGAACCGCGCGTGTTTGTTTCAAGGCAGACGGCCGCGTTTGCCGTTTGTCAGCTAAAATAGTTATAGACACGAAAAAACCTCCTATGAGTTAAAAAACGATTTTTCAAGGAAGTCGAAAAACGTTTAAAAAAACAATAAACTAATTGACAATGATCTACAGAAACAAATTTTAAAACTTTACTTGTTAATATTTGCGTGTTAGGGAGTAGTAAGAGTTTCTTCTATATGTATAAATAAAATCACTTCCCCGCCACTGAAAATTCTGAGCATGCTAATAGTCACTATTTGTTATTATTTTCTTAATTAAAATAATTATATAAATATTTGTTAGTACTTTGTAATCAACATTAACAATAATAAGTTGCAACATAATCGTATTATTCTTTCCTTCATTTATGTTGTTTAGAAATTGTATGATCGAAGGTATTCCATTAGTTTGGAAAATCTGCTCCGTCACTCCTGTTCTTAAGGCCTCTGCCTCCATATTGTTGAACTAGGTATTTGAATCTACGTTAGTACATTGTCTACAATTATGTTGGGTCTATATGACTATATGTAATCAAATTCTCATCCCACAACACGAGTGCACTGTTATCTCTTTCTCCAGATCCAGATACCCTATATACACTACCCAATTACCCTTACGTGCTTAATGACCTTCATTTACATCAGATTTATTCTATCAAAGATCTTGGAATTTATCACTCATGCACTCTCTCCTTTAGCTACATATCACATTGATATTAATACTGGTAGAGTTCTAAAAGTTTTAGGTTTTACCAAACTTATCACTTCGAGTAACGATTTTTGTACAAAACTTGTAACAAGAACATTTAACAATTTATGATGTTAATAAAAATAAAAATTTTAGATGTTTCGAACATGTTTTTGAGAAACAATATTATAAGCATATAGATCTATATAGTAAACCAAGTTCTGTTGTTTGTGCATTTTTGTATCCGTATGCGAATCTGTGATGGCTTATCATTACTTTCTTACCTATTTTTAATAGTAAATCTATATTTTATAGGAATGTTAATTGATAAGCAAAGATTTGATGTAATATCCGGTTTATATATTTATCTTACCAGGTTTAAAAAAAATACATTATAATCTATCAATATTGTTATTGATAAATTAAATATAATGTACGGTAAAAATATTTTCTATTCGTTTTACGTTAATGATCATTAATTAATAATTATGCCATCAACGAAAAACGTTATTAGCTTATACTTTTATGAGGTGGTTACAGCTTACCAAATATAAGATAGTTTCATAGATACAAATTTAAAAAAAAACCTTAAATGTTTACGTTTTGTTTACAGGGCACATGATGAAATACCAATATATACATGTTCAAGTTCAATACAAAAACCAATTAAATGGAAAGAGTTTATCGAGTTAAATGAACGTTATGGTATGCACTGGCCTACAATTCGGGCGATTTGGTATTCTTCGTTTTGGGTTACTAAAAATCCATATTTATACGCAATGTTAAATTTTTTTTGTCACGTTGTGCCTGGGTATACACTGGATACATTGGCTCGTTTTTCTGGACAAAAACCAATGTTGGTAATAGTTTAAATAAATAATATGTACAAGGTGATGTATTTAAGTGCCTAAACTCAATATTTTGAAAAGTCTTAGGGCCGCATTCATAGTCGATGCTTAAGAATAAGTACCTATTGCTTAAGCTAATTTTGATAATTAAAAAAATACAAAAATTGCGATTATAACTAAAAGCAATGCTTAAGGCAGGTCTCGACCAATTTAAGTTATAATTTATCGTTTCTTAAGCCGAAGTCTTGGTTATAAATCTCATTTGAGTCATGAGTATAGCTTAAGCAATACTTATTCTTAAGCATCGACTATGAATACGGCCCAAAATTTCTTTTAAATATAATTTTTACTTAATTGTATGTTATTGCACAGTAACATTTTTGAAAATAAATGATATTTTTACAAGTTTTTATCGCAATAATTTTCCGTTTTTTGAAAACAAATACACATTTTTAGTTTCATGTTCCAAAGCAATATGTTTTTCGGAATACTTTGATACATAAATATCAAATTTTGTAAGAGTATATAGTTAGTTATAACCTAACCTTTAGATGAGCCATGAGTGGAGTAGTGCACTTCCATGGAACAACTTGACTAGGTACTACCTACTTATTAGTAATTTTATGTTTATGTATCGAAATACCCTGAAAAATATTTTGCCTAGGAATATGAAATAAAAAATGTGTATGTATTGTCATCAGTGCCGTGCTAACTTTCATTGGCGCCTTAGCACAGCTCTGGTTGTCATTCAAAAAGGTGAAAAAATAAAAATTGTAAATTGAAACTTTTTGAAATAATGAGTGTAGAAACTTAAAAGAATATTAATATATTATGACAAACGAATATATTATAGTAGTACTATTAATTGTGATTTTTGAATTACTATTTTATGGTTACCAGTTAGTGGTAATTAGTTAAAATGATATATAGTTTTATATGAAAAAAAACTCAACGACAGTACTGTGTTTTATATTTTTAAATAGATTGATGAATATTTATAAGAAGATTGATAAAGTACGCGATATACTGGCATATTTCTCCGACAAAGAATGGACGTTCCCTAATAATCGATTACTGGCGTTATGGGATACTCTCGATGGCCAAGATAAAGAATTATTCAATTTCGACATACATCAATTGTCATGGGATTATTTTTGTCAGGCACATTGTCTTGGTTTAAGAGTTTACCTCGTAAAAGATGATATACACACATTGCCTGCGGCCAGGAAAAAATGGGAAAAGTAAGTTATACATGTATGAAACAAGTAAAATAGTACAATAATTATTATTTATTAGAAAATAGAAGATTCATGAATCTTAATTAACGGTTGGCTATAGACTAAATTATATATTATACCTAAATTGTAATGATGAAATTACAAATCAAATGTTCAATCAGGTACGAATATATTGTTATAGGTATTACATAATGTATTATATGAAATTATTAATCCTATTTTTCTAACATTTAAATACCAATTTATTGTTATTTTGGGTTGTATTTTATATCTGATGTATAAACTAAGTTTAAAAATTAAGCTTTAAGAAAAATATCTTTAATTGCCTATTATTATTCATTTTTAAAACTACTACCTATTAGGTATTTAAATGTTTTACAGATAGTTTAATCATATTGGACTGATTTTATCTGTCAAAAATTGATTAGTCTTAATGACGTATTATCTATTATTGTACTATGTTTAATTTATTGTATTCTTATTTTCAGATTATACATAGCACATAACATTCTGTTAATATTTATGTACGGAATTGTGTTGTATTGTCTCTGGTTGATTGTGTGTATATCACTAAAATTGACTGGGCTCTTGTAAAACAATTCGTGGAGACTTAAACACACACACAAGATGTATTATTACCAAGTAATTAAATATAGGTATTTATATATGTACCTATGTGATAAGTGATAATTTTTGAATTCAAGTCAGAGTACTTATAGGTAGTAATATAATATTTACTGTCCAAATCGAATCATACCTATTGACAAATAGTTTAAACTTTGTGTATATAATATTATGATATAGTATACGTCGTTTATGATTACTATTGAAAGTCAAAAAAAAAAAATGTATAATAAAAACAATAATGAAAGTTAACCAAACCGTTTTAAAAGAAATTTTAAACATTTAAAATAGTATAACTCAAGTAGATAACCTTATTAATGTTAAGAGACATTTTTTGATAAAAAAACTATTAGGTACCTACCTAAAATAAAAGTTCCCTGTTCCAAAATGTTTGTTTTTGTAATAAATGTTAAATTTATTAGCTTATACCAATTTATTATTAACAAATAATTCTGTTAACCATACTTTGAATGACTACCTACACGTCTTATTCGTATTATTTCGTCGTATGATATATTTTTTTTAAAACATTTTCTGTACTTATCTATAAAAACCATAAAATCAATATATATATTATAGAGTATAGACGATTACACGTTATTGATGCCTAAGTAAACGGTAATCGTTTTATTTTTATTTACTTATATTATATCCATACAATCCTGAGCCTTTGAACAAAACTTATTCGAGTGTTTGAAAGTACTGAAGTACCTAGCGAGTTTAAATTTAAGATCTAAGATTGAATTATTATTGCATAATCATTTTTATGATATCTGTGAAATACAAACTTGGAATTTCCTAATTTCTAGCTTTAGGTACTGCGAGTACTTACTTAGGGGTTTACAAGTGTGTAAAATTTTGATAAGATTTGCTTAGAAGTAGGATATTATTGTTAGATATTATAATATTAATTGATTTAAGTTTTAATTTGTTTACCATTAGTTGCATTTCATATTATATAATATAGGTACCTAATTTACTTGAAACGTTTTAAATGAATATGATTTTATAGATTTAATTGTATTGTAATAATTTAACATACCTACCAAACAATTGTTTGTTCTTATATAATTAGTTGTTTTTTTTACTTAAGTAATATAAAATTTTTGTGGATATTTTAAAGAAATATTTGTTTATGGTGTCTGTAGTATGTGTTATTGTGCCATGTATGGGATCGTCTTGGCGTATCATGAGTTTGTAAGAGTTCGAAAAAAATACATGTATTAATAATTGTAAAATAGGATAACGTTGAGTTGAGTTGACTCTTCTGCGAATAAAATTACAAGCAAAGCAACAAAACCATGTAAAAAAACATTGGAAAAGGAACAACTTTTACGGAAGCAGATAAACAAATATTATACAAATGAACAAATTTGCAGATTTGACTTTTTGAAATCAGTAGCATTTACATTTTTACCAGCTACCATTTAAATTTTAGCATTATTATATTATTACATATAATTATTATTTCCTAATAATTATTTCTATTATTATTTTAATAATTTTTAAATTAATTAAATTTTTTCTTTGTATTCCTATTACGATTTAAAAAAAAAAAAACAGTGTAAAAAATCATACAGATTTTTTGAGAGACTACTCAGCCAACCTGACTCCTGAATAATGCTAATAGACTGAATGGACTCAACTCGAACAACCTAGCAAATATTGGTTGGAATCAACTGCGATAATACAAGAGTATTATTGGGACTCAATTCAATGTCACCGAAAAAAAAAATCTGATTAATATTAACAAGTTTAAATTTTGAACTGTACCTTCGCGAAATCCCATTCAATTTTTCATAATTAAATTATATTCACTATTTAGATTTCTGACACTTAAAAAAATATCACCTTTGTAAATGTACCTATTAATTATTATAAGAATGTTAACTGAGAATAATAACATCAATTGACAAGTGACGCATAGATCGTGAAGTTATGACATGTGAGTTTATGTATTATGTAATAAAACTTTTGGTGTAATGAAGTTATATAATAGTATTTTTATTTTTATCTTGAGTAATATTTAAAATGTCGAAAAAATTAATTTTAAATAAAAAATATAATGTTCAAGAAGAAAATAATATACATACTATTTTTAATGTGATTTATTCTATATATTCGAATAGTTCTATATAATAAATATACATATAGTATTACTTTATTCAATTTAGGTATAAAAAAAATAAAGGTATAACAAAAACTCACATATTGTCAAAATACATTTTTGGAATGATCTATCTACAGATGAGTAACTACATGCATCATTAATCAACAAGCCAGACATAGAAAATGCATTTTTGTAGAGAAATAGAAAATATTTACACACACTCATACAAAGTCACAAACTATTAATAATTAGTAATTATTCAAGGACGTCCTTAAAAATTTGTTAAAGTAGGAGCAATATAAATGTTTGATTGTATATTATTAGTGCCTACGTGAGTACGTTAATACCCACCTACATGCAGTTCAGTGTATACTTTTTCCAAATTAATTATATACAATATTTTGAAAAAAATAATATGTAAAATTAATTGCCATTACATTTTAGGCTATTAAAATTAATCTAAATAACATAAAATACTAAAAAATTATCATTTACTATTTATGAATATTTTTCTCTCAATAGTAGTAGTAAAGTATTTAATATTATATAATAATAATATTAAAGTAAACAATGCAAGATAATTGTCATCGGAACAATGATTATATTATATGGTTCATAATAATTATTTTTATACATTATTATACAATTCATTATAAAATAATATTGGAGACTTAAATAGGTAAATGTTTCAGAAAATAGTATGATTAAGAGGACGTCGTACCCGCTTGTGTTATCTCCGTCATACACACTTCTGACATGGCAAATGTACGTTCACCAGTTTCAATAGTGTGCTTTTAGATTGATATTAGAGTGAATTTACCTATTATAAAATTTAAAGGTAAGATTATTATCTAGGCACGACGTAGGCTTTTATTGATATGTATTATTATTTTTAAGTAAGTTATGACTAGGGTTAGGATGTTGAAGAATTTTGCATATTTTTTTGGCGAGTTTACCCTCCGCTGCCGTGAATACTACAGGATACAAAAATACAAAAGTACGATATAGCACACTTGTTATATAAGGTCTAAGAGTATATTATATTTTATAATATTAATTTTTAATCAATGATAAATTATCAAATTATAAAAAAAATTCTATAAATTCCCGACTTCTGCTTGAATGAATAAAAAATAATTATTATAAATTTATATTTTACAAGTTCTAGGTTTAAATGTTTTGATACATATTATGTCGTATGTGGAAAAGTATTAAAGAATGAGTGAGTGTGCAGCCTAGTTAAAACAATTTTTTAGGATTTGTAGGTTATTCCATTTTGATAAACTTCTGGTAACGATTTACTCGGTAAACTTTATATCGTATACCTAGTTGATTATAATTTTCACTCAGGTCGTCAATTTTAGGATTCCTATTCTTAAAGGTGATTCAAACACTAACTTATAGAATACACGTTGATTTACAGGGTTATATACTGTAAATAAATAAAATAATTAATTAATTTGACATTGGCAAGTAGGTAAGTGTTGTTATCTTTTACTTTTCGCATTCAGCGATGTATTAGATGACCACAGTATAATTATCGCGTTCTCAAAGGTCGTGCGACGGTGCTCGTGACAACAATAGTCAATAGTGTGACAACTATTGAAAGGGTAAGTAAACAGTAATATTGTTATTTTCATAACAAACAATGATTCACATTTACATTTTGTGAAGAGGCGTACTTAGACCTAACCTATCCTAACCTATTGATTCAATAAAATAGGGTTGACAATAGCGATTTTTACGTAATAAAATGACATGTGGGTCATTGTAATAGATGTGTTAAATTTGAATACAATGGTACATAACCATTGTATATGAAAAACGATTCTGAGCGGAGACGGTCTAAAAGTCTGTATTAGTATTAATAAGTTTATTTTATAATCTTAAAGTCAACTATTTAACTTTTACAGTCATTGGTGGAAATCAGGGGGGGGGGCTTGAGAGGGATTTGCCACCTTTAAGTCCATCAAGCCCTCTCCTTCACAATTCAGTAACTGCTTAAAGGTACCATTTCCAATATTTAACTCTATAGTCTACTAGAGTCAAGATAATTCATAAATAAATCATCTATCTTTAGTTAACTATGATATCAGTTCTTGTCTTACAAATTATTTTTACATAATATTTTTAAATTACAACGAAATAACATTATATTTTTTATTCTACTCCATACAATTTGAACATTGCATACATTTTTAACTTAAAAAATGAGTATAGAATACTTATAAAAATAAAAATAAATTTTCATGATTTTGAAGTATACCTATTGTAAAAAATTAAACTTACTATGCTTAAAAACACGTTCCTATGAATCTTTAATATTTTTATTTGAACTGCTATCTTAATAACTTACAAGGAATATTGTATTAAAATATTAAATGTTCAAGCTTTTTGAGCGAGCAAAAATGTTTTTATATCGATATTTAAAGAAAAAAATACTTAGAAAAAATTTGAAAATGTCTATAAATAGCTCAAGAATAGTCAAAATATTTTTAAATTATTGTCATGCATGGAAAATGATGGAATAAACATTTACTGAAAATTTCAAGTGTTCACGGATTTACCAGTAATTTGACTTTCCGGTAAATATTTTTATTAGTCAAAGGTAGAAAAACTTATGAGAAATCTTCTATTAGATTTTCAAATTGTAGATTTAATAAGAACATTTCTATGTGAATTAGAAATTAGAAGGAGGAAACTCAAAATAATTTGGAAATTTTCGTGGATTTATGCTAATTTTTTTTTGAATTTCCTCTCACAACTTTTGCGGAAAATTGTATTAATTTTCAAGTTTATTGACCGAATGAAAATTTTTTTTATCGATATTAATTAAAGAAAAAAACCAATAAGAAATCAAGTTTTTAACCATATTCATTTCAACCTTAATTCAAAATATTTCGAAAATTATAATATGATGTATTGGAAATGCCAATTTAAATATTCTGTGAAAATTTTATGCATCTACGTTTTATTTTTTGTGAGTTACCAGCAAATACCAAAGTCGATTTTGTCGAAAACTGGTTTTGTGTAAAAATTTTCTTTTTCCTTAGTTTTTTTTTCGACTTTTCCCTACGCTTTTGTAAACTACTGGGAGTTTAAAATTTTGACTTTTCCTACTAGATTACCACTTTCCCACCAGAAAAGATACTGAAGTTGAACACCCAATCATTATTTCAACTATTGATTATAGGTAGGTACATGTTAAAACAAAACAAAAATAATAAAACACAACATTGTAAAACCAATACATTTATTGCCACACTCGGAATCTAAAATATAAATAAAACTAAAAAATATATTCACTCATAATCCAAATTTAATACTAACTTGTGTAGGTATATTTTATTTTAGATTCTGAGTGGAACGATGAATGTATTGATTTTACAATGTTGTGTGTTTTTATATTTATTTATTTTTTTTTCATTTTTTTTTGTGTCTGTGTACACGATAAGTAGTCGAAACAATGGTGTATAAACGTACGAAATAATTGTAATTGTTTAATTGTTATTTAGATACTTGTATAAATACAACAATACCTTGCATGATAATAGTAGGTACTAGGTGTAAATGTGTAATAATAGGTACTAAAAATATATATGCAGTATATACAATGTGATTCACCGCAAGCATGATGCTCACCCTTAGTTTTTTGATAATGAATTCAATTCATTTTTGGTATTATTCAGTATGCTTAATAGCCTTATTTTCAAATATTTAAATTTTTTCATATCAACTATGAT
This sequence comes from Sitobion miscanthi, assembly GCA_008086715.1. Lineage (NCBI taxonomy): Eukaryota > Metazoa > Arthropoda > Insecta > Hemiptera > Aphididae > Sitobion > Sitobion miscanthi. The sequence goes on along the minus strand of CM017798.1, from coordinate 29,971,032 downwards.
GTGCCCGTAGTCTGTACTCCTGTACTTCTGTACTTCTGTGATGGTATCAACTTAATTTTTTAAATGAGAGCTATCAAATTTTTCCTGTAATTTATCATATAGATGATTTTTTTTGAAAATGTTGATGTATCCAATCAACAATTTGAGTGAATATTTTTTGAGTTTTAGATTCTGAGTGGACGATGAATGTATTGATTTTACAATGATGTGTGTTTTTATATTTATTTTTTTATTTTTTTTTTGTGTCTGTACACGATAAGTAGTCGAAATAATGCTTCGATTTTCAACTTCAGTATCTTTTTCGATTAGAAAGTGAATATCGTTGGTGCATTGAGGAGGTCAAAATTTAAAATTCCCAGTAATTTTCAAAAGCGCCAAGAAAAACAAAAGAAAAATTAAGGAAAAACGGGAATTTTTATGCAAAATCGATTTTTCACAAAATTGAATTTGGTTTTTGTTGTAACTTTAAAACAGATGACCGTAGATACATGAAATTTTTACTGGTTGTTTATATTTTCATTTTCTATACACCATAATATTTTCCAAATATTTTGACTTATTTTGAGCTGTTTACGGACATTGTCAGTTTCCGTTTTTTTTAGTTTTTTTTTCCATAAATATCAATAAAATTTTATCTGTTGAGTAAAAAAACTTGAAAATTTAATAGAAGGCTCCTAGGTTATTGTTTCAAAGTCAGATGAAAAAAATTAAAAATCCTTAGTCACAGTTTTTATTTATAAGCATTTAAAGTTCAAATCTTGACAAAATACGGAAAAATCACGAAAATTAGCAAATTATTTTGAATTGAGAATTCATAAAAAATTTTCTTTTTAAATCTAAGGATTTCACTGAATGTTTATATTAGCATTTTCTATACTCGATAAAATTTTGAAAATAATTTGACTCTTTTTGAGCTGTTTACGGACATTGTCAGTTTTCAATTTTTTTAGTTTTTTATTCTATAAATATCAATAAAATATTTGTTGGGAAAAAAGCGTGAAACCTACTGTACAGCAGAGCGACATCCACTCACCTTTTTTTTATTATTGTTAATCGATCAGGAGATGTATTGCCCGAAACTTTTCAATTATTTGTATTGTAACTATACTGGTATAATACTATTCTGGCCATTAATAAAATCGTGATAAAATTAGAAAATTGGTCAGGTATGATATTTTTTTAAGTAATTCTTTTGCGTAGGGAATTCGCTCAATGATATTTAAATATTTTCACCTATAATCAAGTATGATGACTTGTAGGTAACTAGAGGCTGAGTTAATAGGAAGTGTGTGATATGGCGAAGATAAGGAAAGAGGTCATCAGGATTTCAAAATGTTTGGTGTATGAAAGGGAAAGACGAAAAAGAATTGTAAGGTTAGGGTAGGTAAGTGGAGTGTGAGTAGTAGATATGAGAATATCAAGTTAGATATTAAGGTACAAAAGAGGATAGAATAAGAAATTAATTAATTAGGGGTACTGTAGGGTAGTATACATATTGTAGTGAAAACAAGATAGAATAGATTTAGGTGGTTCGGTCACGTGTGATAAGAGATAGTGAGAGTGGCCATAGAAGTTAATTTAGGGGGGAAATGAGGGGCGAGAAGACTAGCTGAAGAAGAGATGAATAGACAGAGTACCGACCGTATGGAGGTGTGGAATGAGAATGGCTGAACCTGTATATAGCTGTGAGAGACGGGGGAAGAAAATGTGTAAAGGTAGAATAGTTATGTTAACAATGCCGAATATGTAGGAAAGGATCTTGAATTGCAAAGACCACTTGACTCTTTGGCTGAAGCTACCGTTATCAGTTGATATAGGTTTACAACCTTGACTTATAGGATAGAATAAAAAGATCTGTTGCTGGTTGAGATGTCAGCGCACTATTTGTTTTCTATCTTTGACCCACACGTAGCATACCAAATGTACGATTAAGAAAACACTAAAATGATTGTGCGTGGGTCAGAGAGAGAAATAAATGGTGCGCTAAAAATCTGACATCCTCTTAAGGGTTATCAAGTTGAAGAAGCAGTTGATTTTTGACAATTTGACATTTAACATTAACTGTGGTAGGTATTATGATTGGAAGTAAAAGTAATTAGCAGGGCTGTGAATTTAATGCAATGAAAAAGTGTTAAATATTTGCCTGCATGTATGCACTAAAAACAGGCAAATATATGCACTGAAATATTCAAAAATATGCACTTAAAATTCAAAAAAATACTGAATGAAAACGTTTTTATTAAAATTTTTGAATTAATAAATAATAATTCATATTGGTTTACAAAAAAAATTTTTTATTTACACACTTGGTAGGTAGGTACCTATTTATTTTTCTAACGGATGAACCGAAAATATAAAAACATATTAAGAAAATAAGCATAAATACGAAGAAATCATGAAAACATGCAATTATATGAACTAACCCAAAATCACTTACCAGTGGGTCACTGTAATGGATGGTGTTAAATTTGAATTCAATGATATAATATCATTGTATAAGAAAAACGATTCTGAGCGAAAACGGTCAGTCAGACTATGATGTTACTAAGTATATTTGATGATATTATTGCGCATAAAGAAATTAATATATAACCTATTTACGTGGAGCCTTGTTTTAAATTTTCAATCCTTAGCTATAAAAGTTGAACATTTTATAAATTTTTAACTACAAAATAATTATTAAATTATAAATTTTATAAATTTTGTCGAAATTTTTACTTTAAAGCATAAATAACCTTTAAATATTTATTTTATTTCTAAACCTCTTAACAGCAACTGCTGTGTGTATAAATATCGTCCTGTGTTATCACACATAATAATATAATATCATTAGTCAATTTTCTTTTTTATTTAAAAATTTTTTTTTTAGTAATTTAATTTAATTAATTTAAATAAAAAAGTGACATCCGATTGGATGTTATACTGACAATACTATTATTGTAAAGATATAGGTACTCAATTGATTCTGTTTGGCACAAGACACAAGACCGAGAGAGAAAGATGGATGTGCGTCTTGTGTACATAGGTACGGTTTTGTTATAGGTATTGAGGCCTTGAAGTGTGCACATATGACAACACCAGTTACTCCAACCCAGTTACTGTGTCAGAGATTTGGGTTTGAACTCACGGCCATTCCGTCGCGGTACTTCGTTCAAGTAGTTTCTATCTGCAAAGTGCCTGTTATTTATCGTCGATCGTTGTTTTAAAAGAGGTAAGAACATAATAATAATTTTTTTTTTTTTACTAAGACTTTATTTTACTATTAATTATTGAACTGGAAAATAATCAACTCGCACGGTTTTAATAAAAAAACGAAATTATTTGTTAAGTATGAACATATTGTTAATATGGAAATTAGTCGAAGTCGATAATAGGTAGGTATTATAATAAATACATGATATTTTAAACCACAATGTGTTATGTTATTTTTAATTGATACAAATGTACTAGAATAAGCCAATCATAAATAATATTACCAATATTGTGTCAACTGCATAAATTATACAATATTATTGTAAATATTTACAGTAATAAAAAAGTAATTTGTTTTCCAATGTTTACAAAAATATTTTGAATAAGGTGTGTCAACAAAAAAATCGATCAAACGCTTATCTCATACTTATTATACATCAAATAAATAATTAAATCATTTTTAAAAATGCCAGTTTAAATTTTTTGTCCAACAACTTGGCTGAAATTAAAATTTAAAATTATTTTGTTAATTTGATTATTAGAATATGACAGCATTGTAATTAAAACTATATGTACACAACAATATTTATAGTAACTACCCTATAATTTGTTTGATAAGTCTTAAATCTTCATTAACAACACACAATGATACTATGTACACACAATTACATCTATTAGGTATATGTTTTTAAAAATGTATAAGAAATAACAAAAATGATCTTTAATTAGGTTAATTCAAAGCTGTTTGGCATGATATAAATATAAGTTACTATTATATTTTAATGCTACATAAATATATAATATATAATATAATACATTTGAAACGTAGCATAAATAAATAATTTCTGATTTTTAGGGGGGAAAAACGTACCTCCATGGTTATGATAACGGTATTACTTAATAACTTAAATCTGATAAATGCAGATAACCTTATATAATATAATTGGGCATCGGCAATTTCATTTATTTATTTCGTACTACAACTATATTAAAAATTTGAAACCGACATTTATATAAATTATTACTGTTATATTTTGCTAAATATTTTTCAGGTTTTATTTCCTATATTCAAATTACAGATAATATATGGCAACTTCGTTTAGGATAAGGTTTATGAGTCATTTCTCCTGTATTATTGCGAATCTTTTAAATTTAAATGGTTAAATGGTTAACATTTTATGGGCTGTTAATACTATCATAATATTATATTATTTTATTCTCGTTTCGTTATTATTAGATAATCGATAAAAATATACTTTCTGTTTTATTTTAAACACAGTGACATACATAATTATTATAACACAGTGCGTATTTTGTGGTACGATATTAAATGTAAACGTGAATAAAATGAAATAAAATATAATACAATACAATACTATAAGAATTTAAAAATGATATTAAATGTTAAGACGATGCTTCACTGCCATAGTAAGTTGCGACATGTGAAAGCAATAACTGAAGTTGCTAGGACGTTTCTTCGCCAATCGGTTCGTCTCTTTTTATGAGAACTGTGGTCTGCGAGTACCTATACATTATATTTGAATATTATTATATAAAAAATTATGTACGTAACATTCTAGTAAAATAATGGTTGATGCGTTCAAAATAATTATTATAATAAACGTTTGCTTAAATATTCTTATCTTAAAACCAAAATGTAATTATCAGGTAGTGTTGGTACCTACCTAGGTAGGTCAAAATAGTCAAAAGCGGTACGTATTTATTGTATATCTATCAGATGTGTTGGGACTGTTGGGAATATTAATTACGCAATGCGCAATATTTAATAAACTATATAGGTTGGGTTAGGCATCCAATAAAAACGAGTTACATTTGGGACTTGATATTGACTTTGTCATATAATATCTAGGTAACCGACCTACGTACATTAATTGCTGAATGGACATTTTAGGCGTCTTCAGGTCAAGGTAACCATGTGAGAAAACGCATTGAGTTAGGTTCAAAAATTCCAATCATATTATAGCTATCATGTGTAACTATGTAAGTGCTAAACCCAATACAGTTTTTATCATTTTATGAAACATTATAATCATTGTGTAAGATATTTCGTTCGTGTAAGTAACGTTTAATAATATTATTTAGATCACTGTAATAGTACCCTATACCTGTCTTATAACTTTCCAAAATTAAACCAATGTATGTAAACATAAATATATTATTTAGCCAATATAGTATAATATATACCTAGGTATTTATATTCATTATAATAATTTGAATATGGATGAATCATTAATAATATGACATAATATTGACCTATATTGTTTAAGCTACAAATATAGGTAAAATAATATTAAATACAATTTACAGTAGAGTCTTGATAACTGGAAAACCTCAAAATACTATAATATCGAAATATATTATTTAAAGTTACGTTTGATTGTTGTTAATAACGTTATTAATTAAATACTATTCCTACTGGTTTTTTTCAGTTATAAATCTACGATTCCACAATATGGCTCTCGATTTACATCGTAAGTACATCGAGAAAAAGCAAGACAGTGCACCGTTGGTGCCTATCAAAGATATAATAAATTCTAAATACTACTTGGATCCTCTGGAGCTTTTGGGTGAGCGGAGCTTCAACGAACCTCGAGAAATCGAGGAGTCTGAAATCGGAAGTCCGGTACAAGAGTTTTTCCGGGATGGAGTCGTATTTTTAACCGGTGGTACAGGTTTTATGGGCAAGGTTTTAGTAGAAAAACTACTCAGAACATGTCCTCACCTTAAACATATTTATTTGCTGATACGATCTAAGAAAGGGAAAAACGTCGATGAACGATTGGAAGATATATTTGAAGACAGGGTAAATATAAATATTTATTGTTTTATAGTTTCATTTTTCATAAACGTATTTTTAACTCGATTTGTCGATTTGTATCACTATGAAATATTAAGCACTTCTCCAAATACTGCGTCTTTAAATTAAAATGTGAAACATTTTACGATTTATTGCTTCTTAGATTGGGAAAATAAATGCTCATCTATGTCATGCGTAGATAGTATCTAGCCTCAATCAGTACCCACGTTACACGTCGGAGGGGGTGAAATAAAGATGAAATCGACTCTATGGATATGGATGATACTCAAAATAATATTTAGAGCACTTTTTTGTGAATATAGTTTTACTGAATGTATATTAACTTAAACCATATTAGACAATAATAAGCTGCACATCGTTCAATATATTATTAATTCGACAAAATAACTATGGTTGAATTTTTTCAAAATATATATTATCTCAGTAATCTCATTGTTTTTAAGGGATTTCTTGAAATGTATATTTTTTTGTGGTACAACGGTTTGGATTTAAAAATAATATGTATAGTGACTATTGTTCTTCATTACTAAATGCATACTATTGTTTTAATTATTTAAAGTCTATGGAGTTTTGAACAAGGGTGTAAAAGTACCTATGTATACAATTCAACAATTGTATATGTCATCTACGGACGTATATTATAAAAAATGTATTATAGGTTTATTCGTAGTTACACACTTACACGTCATACTTGTGCTAAGTATATTATAATTCGTAAATGATGTATGTTAAGTCAGTATAAGTACCCACAATATCCATGTGGACAGTGCGGTGTGTATAAACAAACGTCTTGTTTTTGCATTAAACAAGTACTTACTTGACGTTTTTTAAATTTTTTATGTACAAAATTTTAGAGAAAATGTTAATTTTAAATTCTGTTAATGTTGTTATTTAAAATATCAGTTATAACCGGTGTATGGCTAACATTGAGATTAATCAATATTTCATAATACAACGTGTGCATGTGCGTGCATACCATAAGTTGTCTGATCGAGTTTATTGAATTACATCACAATATTTGCGAGAGGCGCTCTCTCGACGTCCTTGAATTTCTTTAGTGTTCGGTGGAAGTGTTTACACTTAAATACACTTTCTATTTCATAAAATCTAATTTTAGGTCAGTCTTCTGTAGACATTAAAACAGTATTGTACGAAATCAATTTTTTTTTTAAATATTACGTGCTGCTATGATGTCTAATCCTCACTCATAGATTGATGTTACAGGGGAGTTCAATCTTTTGTAGTTGGTGGGCTAATTCACTCATTTATGTGAACACTGGGGGCCTCGAAAAGGAAAAAATAGTTGTACTCATATTTTATATTTTTGTAACAAACACATTATATAATATACACATTACTTGTCATCGTTATAATTATTATTAGTCAGCGATTTTTCCCACCACCAGGATATTTTTGTTTTTAAATATAGGTAATTAAATATACAAATATTTACTACACAGTATGTAATCTAGGGGGGGAGGGAGATGACTTTTAGCGTCTTGAGTTGGACCACTCTGACCTAGAATATGAGATATTATTTTGTAAACGGTGAAAAAATACTGAAAAATCTTAAAGTTGTCGGTTTAAAGTACCCATATGGAATCTGTGTTTGTATAATCGCATAACTGTGCTACTGCTCGACACATCTGATAAATTATTGTATCCCAAAAAATATAATCTGAAAAAAAACAACGTACATACGTATGCTGTATTATAATATTAAAAATATTATTGTCTAGGTACGCAAAATATGTTAATAATATTATTAATGACGTGTTGTCTCCGTCGTACAATATAATATGTACAACATAGAAAAAACTGTTTTAGGACAATTTTAATCCCTCTGTATTTATAGTAGAATTATTACCGAAATTTCATAACGCACAGGGAAGAACTCTATCTGTGTCGTAGGTTTTTTATTATTTATTTTAATTTAATTATTTAAAACTATTGGTTAGTGCTATCAAAAAAAAATGAAAACCCACGCCACAGACAAAGTTCTTCCCTATGCGTTGTGGAATTTTAGTAATTCTACTGTAAATATAGAAGGAGTAAAGTTGACCCGCGCAAAACAGTTTCGTACATTTGTAAGACGGTGATAACACATGTGGGTGTGACGTTTTCTAAACAGGTTATAATATTACCTATTTATTACTTATACATATTATACTTTATACATATAATCTGCATTGAGTACTTTGTGTTATTTATTATATTATAGTACTAGAAAAAAACAACTAGTATAATATTATCTTTGCAAGAACGAGACAGATCCAACTACCTGTTACAGGACAGGAAATATAACGAATGCTTAGACCTGTCAGGTTTTAATTTTCCGGTAAAAACCAGATAGCCCCAAGAGAATATTATGATGAATATAATTATTATTAATGAATACAAAGTTCTAGTTCAAATACAAAATAGCTCCATAAAATAAATTTTTTTTTCTGAAAAGTTTTGAAAAATAGAATTGTCTTGAATTTATAGTTAATAGCTTATAAGGCAGTATTAATAGCAGACCATTGTATGGATTGTTGTCTATAATGATTTATGTTGAATAATAAATCTGCACACAGTAGGTAAACGATGTGGGTAGAAAATTATGATTTTGTACGGTGCTTTTCGGTGGTATATTTTTCATTAACGTTTCCGGATGTGACGTTGTCACTTTGTACGGGTTGTAAAACCGTAGATAGCCAGATAGGTACCTTTATCCATTTACAAAATTAAAAATTAAAACTTATCTCAAAAGAACGGAACGGTCCAGAAAGCTTCCACAAATTGTAACAGCTAAACATCTGATTTCGTAGTCCTCAAACAACAACACATGTAGTGATATCAATATTAACGTGAGATTCAAATGCGATTAATCTCAAGATGTATCAATAAAATCTATCTCATTTTAAAAGTATTTCAATTCCGATTTTAATATACAATAGTTAATAATATATTATATAATTTAATATTATTAATAGGTATACAATTCACAAATATTAATTCAATGTCTATTTATCTGCAATGGCATTAGGTATGAATTCCAGGAAAAATGTTTGATAACTTTTTTTTTCATGTATTAACCTCTGGCGACTTAGGCCATTGGGTGGTTTTTAACTGTGGGGGAGGGTACTGTAGGTTTTAGTTTGGCAGAATTTTCAAGTGGGCACCCGTAGGTATCTGCCATGCCCGGGTGGGGGATGGTGGTCTCTCTCTCCAAATACCGTGACTGTCCGAAGAGAAGTGCTGCCCGTGGCTCAGGTTTGAACTGGCGACGGTGCGCGTCGCAACCGACGCCTTAGTCCGCTCGGCCACTCCGTCCCCCTTTTGATAACTATAGTATTATCTAACTATATTCCACACTTTAATTAAATTAGATTGTTTTAATAAATTATTTTAATGATTGTGCTTTATAATAGTATTGAGAAAAATGAAATAAATTAATTTTGACCCTTAAAACATTGTTTTTTTCCCTATCAGACAGTCTGTTACAGAGCTGAATATTGATAAAATAATTAATATAGTGACATGAAAATAAAAGAGTGAAGAGACCTCTCAGTGGAGGTACTTTGTCAAAAACAATGTTTAATTTATGATTTTAAACTTATGAAAACTTAATTTTATCGTGTTGCTTACACAAATGTGAAATTAATACAAATTGTTCAACCTTGGTTCCTATTTTAAATTCATTTATTTCCTATTCATGGGATTCCTTTGTTATATAACAAATATGCATATGCATACGACCGCGTGGCGTGTGTTTCCCCAAAGGTTAATATTTGAACTCAAATCGGGATTACTTAATGACTAGCATACGACTATCAATTACATTTTAAATATCTGTTTTAATGTTTACAAACGTATCGATAATTCTACGGAAAAATTGACAATTATGGTATGGTTCAGTGTAACACCAGTGACGTATTTTGGCTGTTAATACTATTGAAGATAATATTATAGTGTTATTGCTCAAAAAGTATTTTGTAATGTATTAATATATTAAATAACATTGAAAAATAAATACAATTCATTAGTAAAAATTCAAGGTGGTAATTATTCGAATTTTCGACTAGTAAAAATACGATGAATAAGCATAATTCAACATACAATTATAAACACATAAACAAAATTATTATGTAAATAATTTATTTTACAGCCCTTTTCTTGTGTGGCCTCTTAAGTTTTCATATGATGTAATATTACATAAGTAGGTGTATTTTAATTTATTCTTCATTTTTAAATGTTTTCGCAAATTCAATACATTTTAAGGTTTTTTAACGTATTTATTAATTATTTCCCATATAGGTACACAAGAAAAGAATTATTAATTGTATAGTGCATATTCAGAATAATTCAAAATATTCTTAACTTCAAATCAGCTATCAAAAATAAATTACAAAAATTTAGGATAAAAAGGGGAATTAGACTGGAAACTTATTTTAGTATTATGTTTTATCTTTTGTCTATGGAGTACATAGTAAATTATGTTGTAACTTGTATTATATCCAGATAGTAGACAATCACTCGTATAATGACAAGATATAAAATCAGCTAAAATAAAGTACATAGTCATACAAGGTTCTAAACTAAAATATATCTCCATTGTCCATAAAAATAATATGACGTATACTGCATATTATAATAGAAAAATAATTATAGTGATTTTACAAAAAAACCAATAATTTTCTTTATTAGGCCAGAAAATTCATGTTCAATAATTTTCACCATGGGAAATCCGGATCATCTGTAATTTTTTTGTTACGATATATTATTAGTACCTGACACCTGTTAGTTATAAACCAGAAAGTCATTTAAATCGATTTGTAAAATTATGAAATAATAATTTTTGAAATGCTGAACATACATTTTAATTCATTTTGAATTTAAACTATTCTTGCTACATAAAGGATATTATTGAGTCGTGAGTATTAACACTAGAAAGAACATTGATATAAAAATTTCACCCAAATATATTTAGTCGAACTACTAAAACAAAAAATATTCATCGTTAATTAGATATTAAGTAACATTAATACCCGTCGGGGGAGATTGTATTTGTATATAATATCAATTAAATACTGTTGGGCGCTATCTTATCGATGATATAACAAAAATATAATATAATACGTAGGTACCTATTATTATGATGGAGGTTGATATCGCAACATATAGATTTTGTAAAGGGCGGGTCTTGTTTTGCACAGAATTTATTTTTTAGTAAAATCATAAGTAGTAATAAATAATAATTAAATTTAAATTACCTGAAAGTGTTGGGTTGAAATATCTAACAATATATCTAAATTTAATTAGAAAATCGCGAGTTTCATTACAAGTAAGTAGTATTGGTAGTTCAGCAAACTCATTTCATTTTAACTTTTTTACAAACTAGACTTTATAAACAAATGCAGAATTATTCATTATACCTACAATTTACATTGATATAATATTTCGATCAATGTTCTCTTAACTATCATAATTTAAGTGCATTTGTAGTCCAATGCTATAAGTAATTAATTGGTGTAATTTCTTAATGAATATATAATTGTTCTCATTTTTATTCGATTATCGTGAGTTTCGTGTCCAAAATAACGAGACATTTGGCTTAATTGTTACCTATTGTCATTTACTTCTACATAATATGGTATAGATACATTTAAATTTTAAAATAACCCAACTTAATTTAATTGAAGTACTTACAGTTAATCTAATTAGGTTAGTTTAATAAATTATACATTTGCATAATATATTAAATGAAAATTGATAATTAACGATTGTATCGTCTTCTGGGTAAACGTAATTTGGTTAATTTATTGTATTATATTTTAGACCCATGTATTACATTTACAAGACGTTTATGCTGTGTAAATATTGTTTACTGTGTTTGGTAGAACGTGAAGTTTTCAATTATTTTATCATAATATTCTACATAACGGAAAGTAGTTTATAAATAATGAAAATAATAATAATTATAGTAATTTAATATTAAGTAATATTAAATAACATAACATTATATGTCATTCGATTTATTCAGAAGCAGATTAATTCGCACACAAATGATAATGGGAAGCAAATTTATGTGAATAATTAAGAATCAAAATAATAATAATAATTTATTTTGAAACATATTTTGCATAATAATTACCATAATACTGATCCACAGAGCACGTGTTAAAATAACTATTTCGCAAAAATGACTCCATTACATTACTTTTTAGAACCTACTTATATTTCAATAATTTTACCTATATACAGAGAAATAGTTGAATTTGCTAAGTCTATAATAAGTAGAGAAAGGTTAAAAAAAATCTTAATATTCAATGAAAATGTTAGAAAAAAACATGAACTAGTTTTAAGATTATTGTTATAGCTTGGACTTTGTATGTTTAACCCAGTGTTAAGTTTTTAGGACCCAGTATTATAAATTTCAAATTGTATTGTAATTAAACTGAAAGAAAATATCAAATATCAAAAATTCTCGATAAAGTAATAGGCTTAGGTATTACCTAGGTAACTACTGTATCATTGGCACTTAATTGGTCACTTTCTAATTTTATTAACAATGTTTATTGTTTAGGTGAAATCACCAGACTATTCAGGCTTATTAGTGTAATAATGACGATAAAAAAATATGTTATAATATTCAAAATAATAATGCAGTAATAATCTCTAAAGAAATGATGTAAAATCAGAAGTAGGTGTAATATACGTATAATATCTAACGATCTATTTTAACAAGATATTATTCCGTAATTTATGTTGGCGCAATAAAAATATACTATTGCAATAATAGTTACCTGCCTGCTATAATGTACAAAATGTATTACGTTTCAGCTTTTTAAAAGATTAAAACACGAGGTACCCAAGTATTATCATAAGGTTTCTGGAGTAGCCGGTGACTGCAGTTTGCCGGGTCTAGGATTAAGCGTGAGCAGTCGAAATACATTGATTAATGAAGTGAATATAATTTTCCACGGAGCAGCTACTGTGCGCTTTGATGAACATATCCGTGTAGCTGTGAACATAAATGTTTCCGGGACAAGAGAATTACTGAGCTTGGCCAGAAAAATAACCAACTTAAAGGTAAAAGTGTTTTCAAATTTACATAAGATTATGTAGCTATAATATATTTATTTAAAACGCGAGCTTAAACATTACTTAGACATTAAACTTGCATGTTTGTACGATATACTGTATTTCTGTACGAATATTTTACAGATTTTCACAACGTATAACATTTAAATTTTGATAAAGAATTATCTGTTGTATGGTGAAATATTTTTCTATAAAAAAACGTACCTCAAAAGGTTTGCCTCGGTTATATTGTGTATTACAGAATAATTATATTATGCTTTTTAAAATGTAATTACTTCATAGACATAAATTACAAATAACTTGCTGTAAATCTATCTTTGAAATCGTTTTAAAGGTAGGTAAAGTATTTTATCATAATTTAGAATCATCTTTATCCAACAAATATGTCCTAACCTAAAAACTTATAGTCTTTATTGTTTAAAGTCATTGTTATTTTAAATTTGAAATACAATTATTGTTTGTAATGATTGTAGCAAGTACCAGGTACCTATCAACATTTCGTCATAATTTATGCAAGTCAGATACTATAGTGGGTCAAGATGTAATAAAAGTTGCAAACCATAGTAGTTTTATGATTTTAATTTAGGACTAGATATAATGTGTTTCGACTAGGTGATGAAAGTAAAAAATAATCACTCGTAAACACTATTGTGTTATGAACAATCAATAATAAACTAACAAAATGGAAGATGCTGAGTTTCCCTTGATGACATTTGATTTAACTGTTATTATAACTCTTATTTCATTATAGGTCATGGCACACGTTTCCACAGCATACTCAAACTGTAATCGATTGCACGTCGAGGAAAAATTTTACGATCCTATTGCTGACTATGAAGATGTTTTAAAATTGATTTCTTCTAATGACGATCAAACGCTTCAAGATATGACCCAAGAGTAAGGTTATTAATTTTTTTTTATTATTTGTATATATTTTTAATAACAACAAACATTTTAAGAATCATTGGCGATTTACCAAATACTTATGCTTTTACCAAGTCTTTGGCAGAAGACGCCATCCGAAGAGAAGCGCAAGATCTTCCAATATTAGTTTTCCGTCCCACTGTTGGTATGTACACGCCATTTATAAAATATGTAATTTTGTGTACCCTTATTGCAATATATAATTTGAGGTTAAAATATAGGTATAGATTGATAAAATTAAACTTATAGACGTGTTTTTACACAAAAGATTGTAGATGTTGTATCATTATATTATTTTTACAGTTATTGCTACTTACCGAGAACCAGTAAGGGGTTGGATAGATAATGTTTACGGCCCTACAGGACTTATAGTTGGAGCTGGTACAGGAGTACTTCATACGTACTATGGTGATTCTAATATGGTTACTGATATGATTCCAGTTGACATGGTTGTTAATGCACTTATATGTGCAACCAAAGAAACTGCAACAAATAAGTAAATTAATTTAAAATATTTTGTATCATAAATTTTAGCGTTTTAGCTCCCTGACAAGGAATGTATTGGTGTTACTGTTTTAAAAGGGTTTTTATTTTATTTTATTTTATATAATATAATATATAAATGACTATATTTAGAAGAATTGTTTCAAAAGTTGCTTTTATTGACTAAAATCATGTCTTATATTGTTACCTTTATCAGGTAATTTTTTTTTTACTTCCTTTTTTTAGATTCAATAAAATGTTATGGGAAAACCAATAAAAGAATATCATCCATTTTAACTAAATTAATTTCGATAATTTTAAACTAATTCAAAAAATACCAGTTAAAGGTTTTAAATAAATTATTATCAATTATTTTAGTAACATCAATGCATAAAAATAATTACCAATAGGATATTCTATTTTTGTTTTTACGCAATACATATTAGTTAGCTGTGACGAACTTTCACAAAAAATATAGTTCAATTAATTTTATATATTTTAATTTACAGTAAAGACGACGAAATACCGATATACACGTGTTCAAGTGCAGGGCAAAAACCAATAAAGTGGAATGATTTCATTGAGATGAACAGACGTCATGGAATTTATTGGCCTACGATCCGAGCAATCTGGTACTACTCGTTCTGGGCCACCAACAATCCATACTTTTATGCATTATTAAACTTTTTTTGCCATATCGTACCCGGATATATACTGGACACATTAGCTGTTATCGCTGGACAAAAACCAATGTAAGTACCTAATGTATTGTAAATGTAATATAATAAATTCTATTATTAAATTTGGTCTAGGCTAAAACTACAATGGTGTCTCGTGAGTCGTGACCAGGTTATTTATTAAAAAAAAAAAATTATAGATCACTATTAGCATTTTAATCATTATATTATAATTTATAACTAATATTCCACGACGAAGTAGTACCTTTACTCAGTTATTTTATATTTATTTCTACCATCTAATTAGCTTTTTGTTGATTTATATAACATATAAATATGGCCAGTATAAAAATTTTGAAAAAAAAAAAATTATTATTTTTATCGTTATATATTTAAAATGTGAAAATAAGATCTTTTATGTAAAATATAATAGATGTTACAATAATTAAATAATAACATTCTCTTTTTTTTCTCCAAATAGATTGATGAAAATTTACAAAAAAATTGACAAAGTACGTGATATATTAGCCTATTTCTCTGACAAAGAATGGACGTTCACTAACGATCGAGTACTGGCGTTATGGAAATCTCTTGATCCTCTGGATCAAGATATATTCAATTTTGACATAAATCAGCTATCCTGGGAGTACTTTAGTCAGGCACATTGTCTTGGCTTAAGAGTTTACCTGGTAAAAGATGATATCCATACATTGCCTGCGGCGAGGAAGAAATGGGAAAAGTAAGTGGTATACAATTTATTTCGAAAAGCGTCACTTTATGTAATTACTGTCATTAGTACCTATCTATGCTCTGAATTTACGTACTTGCATTTCAAAATCAGAAGGCCTGAAATGACCTATGTAAAATAGTTTTCTAAATATTTCTACACCAACATAAACATTGAAAATAATACCAACGGTTTTATTATTGCCTAAATGTAACAGTGATAGCCAATAGGTATTGAGTTTATGACTAATATGAGTTATAGATGTGATAAATACAATTTTAATATTTGATATAATACTGTAAAAAAGGACTATACAATTTCTTAACAATGATATTGTTACCTTTTGATATTGTTCAGTGTTTATGAATAACTAATTATATTAATTCAATTTGGGTATTCGATACAATTATAGTACCTACAATACCGTAAAAATAGACAAACATTTCTTAACATATTATATTGTTATCTATTGATGTTATTCAGAATTTATGAATGATTAATTTCATTATTGTCATCTATATTATTGAATTGTTTTATTGTTTTCAGATTATACATTGCACACACTGCTTTACAAGTATTCGTGTACGCCTTTTTACTGTACTGTGCATGGACTATTACTTCCCTAATTCTCAAATTGACTGGTTTCATGTAAAGAAATTCTTGCTGATTACAACATGACTGATTATATTGGACTTGTTACCAACAATTACCTATTGAAAGTACTCGTAACTATAAAAATATGTACAACTGTTTTATGTGATTTACGAGGAACATATTCCCTCAAATGCAATTCCTAATTTGTTTACTCTTATATTGTTGAATATTTCAACAATATTGAGCTCCATATACCTATGTTATTACTTATTAGTTATTACTAATATTAGGTACTTACCTACGCTTATATGATCCGTTAGTTGTGACAATGAAGTATTTTTAGCTTAATAAACGTACGTAATTCTGTTTCTTAAAAAGTCGCCGTTTCACTTAAATATTGGTTGTCGTATTCTTTATTTGTATACCTACAATTATTAGCTAGTTAATTTTTTTTTTTTTTTAATTACCTAGTTATATAAAATCAGAATGTTCAATGATATTATAATCTACCTTGAGTTTGTTTGTTTGTTTGTTTTTTCACAATTTTAATTGTAATATAGAATATGTATACATATCTAAATAATAGTTATAAATTAGGTATTAGGTTTATTTTATTTGTATTCAATTTCTTTTCAACGCGTATATATATTTCTTAATCAATATTATTGCGTTAAATTGTGTCATAATTTTTTTTAAATGTTATACCTATTGTCGTCAAAGCATATCCAGTATTTTAAAATCATAATATGATGTGTACTATGTTTAAACGTCGGTGGGTGATTTGTGTAGTAGAAAATTATACGATACAAAATATTTTTAGTAATATAATATTGTTTAAATATTTTATAAAACGTATTATATTAACTATCGATTAAGTTACGATCTATTAATTTGCGAAAGTTACCTAATTTTACTACACGCACATACACTTATATATTGTACATTTATATACCTATAGTCATATTATACATAATATAAATACAACACTTATACATAATGTTATATTTAAGCGTATAATTTCATAGAACTATAATATATGTCTTTACATTGAAACAATGTAACTTCTCAAAGGATTTTGTGTATTTACCAGGCAATTACGTATTTTATTTTATTTTATAATTGTTTATCCATGTGAAAATTATATGTTTTTACTTTATTTACATGTTTTTTTTTTTTTAAATTGTTTGTATTGTTCATTGTATATTGTTTATTATGTGTATTTTATAAGCACATACGACTTGTATCTAATTTTGCGTCTAATGGCACTTATTTTAGATATAAAAATTGCTTCATTATTAAACATTTAGGGTTGTTGCTAGTATCATATTTGATACAGTGAGTACCTACTCATGTATAAGTTTATTTGATCATTTTATATATATGATAAAATGTTCAAAATATTTTGACTCGTTTGAGCTATTTATAGGCATTTTCATTTTTCCACTTACGAAAAAAGAAAATTTTTTTTGTTTATTTAAATATGGTTGCTATTGGTTACTATCGTATTATTATTATTATATTATTAGACGAAATATGGCATATACATTTTTTTTTTACAAATATATCTATACAAAATACAAATATTTAACACGGGCAGAGTCAGGTGGAACAGCTATAGTATTATAATATATTTTATGCCTAGTTTATATTAGTGTATATAACATTTTATCGTATTATTTAAAATACTTTTACTTCGACACACCATAATGACAATTCCAAATACTATTGTTGTAGATCGTATCCGGTGTAGCCAATAGCCATGTAGGTTTATAGTTTATACCGAGTCCACAGCAGCAAAGGTTCGGTCAATCCACTTGGTGAATTTCTTCATCCGGTACTAAATAGCAATCGACGTCTATGTTTATATGCTTTCACCGTTATCGGGTCTTTTTTCCATCATTCGTTTCCAGCGTTCCAGGATTCCAGGGTTAAACAATAATCCACCACCACATTGAGATTAATCTCAGGAAAACTGTGTGTTACTTAGCATTAATATTCCAGAGAATGGATCTATGAATTATGATAATATTGAAGGCGGTGCGAATATTATCCAGGACGCTATCATTTATTGGTATTTTAATTTTTTTTATCGAGTAATGAAAATTTTATAATTATTGTAATATTATGCATTTTCTTCTTTCAAGATCCTATGTTCAAGGAAATACGATCTACGCGTGCTCTATATCATATACGTAGGTCTAACGATAAATCAGATTATATATCTAAATTTTTTTTTGGAGCCAGATTAATATCTCAATCATTGCCAACTAAATTGCACGATAATCAAACTAATCTACCCATAGGCGTAACTCACTCAAAAATATTACGGGGGACCCAAGACATTTTAGAGAAAGCAAAGCTGTGAGAGGATTTGCCCCTATATTGCCTCTTTATATATTGGTACTCTTTTTAATATCTGTTACATTAATTGTTATTTGTTATCCCTATTAATAAAATAAAATAAATTAAAGGTTTAAATTTTTATTGTATAGGGCTGTAAATTTGTAGAAAAATGCATTCTTTTTAGTTGATTGTAAGACATAACTTTCCTAATATAAAGTTTGAATTAGTTGCAAACAAACTCAATTTAGAATTTTTTTTTGCATTTTAAGAATTTTTTTAATTTAACGTCTTTTTTATGATTTATTGGTAATTTTTTCATTCCCTATTACTTTTTTCGATATTTTTACAAATCTCTTTTTTTAAAAACCTTTTACTCATATTTTTTAATTTTAATCTGATACATTTTTGTAATTTTTTAAAAACATAGTTTTTTCTTAATACAGCTTGATAGATTTGTATACGTTTTATATATTTAATTCATTTTTCAGGATATTTGCTTAGTGAATTTTAAAGTGAAAATTTGAAATGCATCTTCTTAGGTTTTTCACTGCATTAAATTCACAACCATAATTATTACAATTTATGCAAATCAAATTATATGTTTTTAATTTATATAATAAATATTATGTATTGTGAAACTTCTTTATTAAGAGGTCTCATGTTCTCATGAGCAAAAAAATAGTGTTTTAGAAAATTTCATAAAACAAAACAAAATACATTTGATTCTAATTTGGTTTGGCTCTCAAAAATATTTAATTAACGTTTTGTTAATCATAAATTTATCATATGGA
Organism: Sitobion miscanthi; assembly: GCA_008086715.1. Taxonomy (NCBI): domain Eukaryota; kingdom Metazoa; phylum Arthropoda; class Insecta; order Hemiptera; family Aphididae; genus Sitobion; species Sitobion miscanthi. The sequence goes on along the minus strand of CM017798.1, from coordinate 29,951,376 downwards.
AGTTTCACTGTAATTATGCTGGAAAAATGCAATTACAGTGGAAACTTATTAAGGACTATCTACCCATATCTCTTTCTATGAGGATAATTTAAATTTCCGATAGTCCGATAGGTCGATTTTGACCCATGATAGTGACATGACGTGTTAAATATTTTTAATTGTTATTTAAGATAATCATGAGATATAGGGTGCTAAGCACACTTAGCACCCCTGTGACTTGCGCCAATGATTTTACCTATTTATAATTCATACTATAGCTTATAAATATAAATTTGTGCAAAATGTGTTATAATTATATTGTTAGAGTAAATGCGTCCTGTGGACATGTACAGACATTTCCAACAGAGAAATACGAGTATTCTAAGGTCTCTCAACAATTTCAGCTCTTAACTTTAAACGTTTCACAAACAGTAATAAAATCTAACCAGTAAAACATGTTCATACAGTCTACCCATACTAAAAATCAATCAATATGCTGTCACAAACTTGATAAAACAGGTAATTACTTTCATAATATTTCTGTGTCAATCGAACTATGATTATGTTTTTAACTTAAATAATATTATAAAAAAAATTACATGCATAATACTATATTATATAATGTACTGTATATAGTATATATTTAAATTGAGTATTACAGCTCAATAGGACTTCACATTAAGTACTTTCACAACAACAAAAATATTACGCGAATACTATTAATAATGGTCCTCACTACCACGTCTTTTTTGTTTAAAACTACTATTTCTAATTCCAACGATACATGTCGACAATTATCACGATTTTCATTCTGAAAAAATATTCAGATTGTCCGTAATATATACAAGAGAACGATTGAGTCAATTTTTTAATTTTTGTAATTTAAATTGCAATAAAAATTGGAAAAAATTCAGAATTTCCAACTTAAATATTTAATTAACTAAATGCAATTTTAAAAATGTGCCTAGATCGTACATGTTGTGGAAAAGAAGATTATTTAGAGTCAGAATGCAAATCGAGGTGACCGTTGCGACATGTTGTTGGAATTAGAATCGTATGTTTGAGTGAAAAATAATCATTTTTTCATGATCACAATATTACATAATATATTGACATGTGCGTGCGAGTTCGTGCGAACGCCTTCCGTTACAATTGACCCGCATGGACGCCACACACACTAATAATCATTTGCAACTAACACATAGATCTCGGGTGGCAACGATACTCCTTAAATCAATGCCGTAACGAGGCCCATTAATATAATAATATGTACATCGTTAATATCCGTCGATTGCAAGTGCAGAAACACTGTAAAAACAAGTATTCAAAGATAACTCCTGCAGTGTCGATCTAGCCCACTCGTCTATCCGGCAATCGCCCAGGGCCCTTGGATATTCGTTTTTAATTTTAGAGGCCCATAGCCAAATGGGCAATTTATATTACTTATATTTATTTAAATCACTGATTATGAGTCGTGAATCAGGTTCAATCTAATAGACATTCAAACTTTGAACATTGTAATGATATTGAAGTGTGGATTATTCGACACATCGTTCATAGCATTCAAATAGACATTTTCTTATATTTCCATGCACACAAGTTAAGAGTAAACGAGTATATTACAATAAAAAATAGCCAAACTTAGGTATTCAATAACCCAACGATATCTGGATCCTTTAATTTGCGGATAAATTCAAGAAGACATATTATCATTCAATTTTTAGACAAAGATGAAATAATTGACAATAAATTATGAACTTCACAGCAATTAATTAAAAAAAAATACAATTTTGATAATAATGCAGGTACACCTAATTTATTTGATTAATGTTATTATTAGGTGTTTATTATATTTTCTAAATATTCAAATTTAAATATTAATTTTCATTTTATGTGTGCATCTGTAAAAAATATGTAAAATATTATTGCTTATAATTTTACTTTTTTAATAATATATTATCACTGCAAATAATTTTTAATTAAAAACTAAATTATTATATTGCAATATGTATATTTTGTAATGGCTGGGAACGTAAAATTAGTGTACAACTCACTACAACGTGCGCCCGGACACCGACTACTTAATGTGCACCACGAACGTCCACGACTAAAACCTACAACTTAAGGGGGAATAATATTCGATTGAAATATAATATTGACGAATTCCGTCGGAGCGTGTTACTATTACATATTTACCATCTACCTTCTGTTAGGTAAAAACAAAATTTATAACACCAAAACTTAATTTCTTCTCAGATCAATCAATAATTAAAACATTTTTGATCTGAAAAATGATACTGATTCGAAATAGTAACTTATGTATACCATCGTTGAGTTTTTTTTTGTATTTTAAATGACAAAAAAAATATTCAACGAAGACCAATTTTCGACTAAGAGGTAAATTTAAATCATAATATTAACGTCAAAAATCGGCCAATGACAGTATACTAAACAACATGTCTATAGAGATTATATTATATTCAATGTTACATCTCCTCACTATAAAACATAGACTAGTGAAAAGAAACTCATAATGCAAAATTTACATTTGTAAACGCTAATTTTTAATGAAAATATTCATCGATATTCTTAAAAATATTTTTTAGTTACACCTTAAATCTTGTTTTAACTATAGAATAGATATTGTAAATTGAGAAACTTAATCAAAACAATTCATTTCCCTTATAATAGCTAAGTGTAGTACAGTGGCGTATCCAGAATTTTTTTGGGAGAGGTTATAATTTTTTTTTGACGAATTTTATCAGAAAAAAAAATGCATTAACGATAACATAGTTATCGTTTAATTTTTTTTTTGTGGGGGGGAGAGGGTTTACAAATTTACAAAATATGCAAGGAAAAAATATACAAAACATCCACAATAAAATTGCAATTTTTATTGAATTTTATATTTTATTCTAATTTTGCAGTTTTAGTTATTTATTAAATTTATTAAAATTTGATACTGCACAGATATGAGATATGCAGTGCAAAAATGTAGGTACCTAATTTGTTTAATTGTAATTAAACTTTTAATTATATGTACATTGCAAACGAGTAAATAATAATTTAATAAGTACGACAATTTAATTCATTGAAACGTAAAATATTTGATATATAAACGCGTAACCTAACCTATTACATAATATTTTTTTTTTTAACAATACCTTATTGGACTGTTATTAGATGTATATTTGTATGTTTTTTTTAAATATTCAAAAATATGCAGACCATGCACCAACGTCGGAATATGTAAAAATATGAAGTACTTATACAATATTGATATTTAATCACCTAAGTAGGTTGATCTTTGGACACTCATTGACTGCATGTATATGATGTTGAAAATATCAACATGTATTTTATACAAAATCTGGTATTTACTTATGAGGAACATTGAATTCAATTTCCAAATTTTAGATTTAAAAATTTTTTTTTGAAATTCTTATTCAAAATAGTTTGCACATTTACGTTACATATTTCTAACTTTAAATTCTCATACAATTTTTAATATTTTTCAACTGCCATTGTTACAATATATCAGAAGACTTGAATTAAATTGTCAAGCTTTTTGACCCAACGAATAAAATGTTATTAACATTTATAGAAAAAAAAACCAAAACAATTGGAAACTGAAAATGTTCGTAGACAGCTCAAAACAAGTCAAAATGTTTTGAAAAATGTATAGCGTATAGAAATTGCTAGTATAAACATTCAGTGAAAATTGCATGTATCCACGGTCATTTAATCAGAGTTACACCAAAAACCAAAATCGGTTTGGTCGACATTTTGCTTAAAAAATTCCTGTTTTTCTTTTTCCTGGCGCTTTTGAAAGTTACTGAGAATTTTAAATTTTAATCTCCCAAATGCACCAACTAGATTCACTTTTCCATCGACCAAGATACTGAAGTTGAAAAATCAAATTATTATTTCGATTTCTTATCATGTACACAGACACAATAAAAATAAATAAAAACCACACATAATTGTAAAATTAGTACCTACATTCATCGCTCCGCTTAAAAATAATATATGAATTTAAAACTAATTAGGTATCTCTACTATTACTATTATAATCTGTAAGATGTAACCAATGGCAATCATTTATAAAAAAAAGCAACATTTCCGATTTCCGATTTTCGTAAATCTCAAAATCTTTGTGTGAGAAAAAATTTTTAAAATTAAAATTTTTCTTGAATTTTCCAATTTTCAGTGCAACTATTCCAATTTTTCTTTCCGTAACAACTTTTGCGGAATATTATAAAACTGAGCCTCGTATATCTGTTAACAAAATCGATATTCACGAACAGTTTATTTACAATACAGTTTTTGGTGATAATCTTGAAGCATTATTGTTTTCTATTATTATTGCATAGTTATTATATATGATTGAGTTAACAAGAAAACACGTTACACAATTTATGGCTAAATTAGTAGACGTACGTTATTATTATCAATCAGTACCTACTAAAATAACAAATTACAAATGGATCAAGGAAATAATAGTTTGGATAAAACAATTATGATGTTAGTGACAAATTACAATGTTTTTCAAGGCCATTCATGATGGCGCAGTTATGTCGAGGTTTAGTCCTACCATAATATTGACCAAATGTGAACTACGGAGCTCTGCTCCTGCAAAACCATGTGGCTGTATCATATAACAATACCATAATTAATATAAGTACCTAAATAACTGATAAAAGTTCCTCTGTCCACCGTATGGACATTATATATACGGTATCGACGGATCGTACATCAGTACACCACCGTCAATATGTGTAGGAAATGTGACATAACCTGTCTTCGAGTCAAAGTTAAAAGTTCGTATATTATTCTAAAATATAAAATAAACTGTAGTCCGTAGGTATAATTTACGTGGTACTTACTACCAAAACGCGTGTACAATATAAAGAAAAATTGATAAAATGTTGCATTTTGTCAATTTGTGTCGATATTGTCTAAATAAAAAAATGTGAGGATTTATTTTTTAAACTTTTAAAGATATTCACATGATCTGAGAGGTCTTAGCCCCGATACTCTCCCTAATCGTACAATAAAGGCCTTTATAAATAAAGTTAAGAGATTTACCTAAGACATAAATTCGTAGTCAATTTACTCAATTTACTATGCAAATATTTTAATTTATTACGCTATCAAATCTTTATACTAAACTTCTGTAATCAAAAATAAATATAATTGAAAATTGATTGATTTTAATACGGTCTTTATTGGCGTAAAATATGTCCAGTTAAAAATTATCTATAATACCTAATTAATATGAGTAGAATATTTTGAATAAAAAGTATGAATGGATGAAGTATCATATAGAATGACTAAATTATAGTCTTTCGGGCAGTTATGTTACTTCTTAATCATATACCTAGTGCGAGAATTAGGTAACTTTTACATTTTATTCGTTTAGATGGGGATAAGCAAAGCGTTAGGTACGTGAACTCGGTTAGATAACAAAAATATCTAGTAAGTTTAAAAACATATTTATGATAAAAGTGCATTAAACGTTGATGCTATCGTCATTCGTCAATAATAACAACTTATAACATAATATTACATTTAATTAAATTTTTTTTTTTATTAGAAAACAAGAATATATACAATCTGTAATAAGTCTATACAGTTGGTAATATGGTAGGAGGGGGCCGCTGGGGGGTATAAGTTTACAAGACTGGACGGCGTTATAGAAGGAGGGTCAATTTTATTTACTAATTTTATTTTACTTATTGTAAGTTGCATTGTAGAATATTTTTGCTTGATATTTTATTGATATCGTATATTATTTTAAATACTAGGTACTTATATAATAATAAAATATTTAGTTTAAACTCGTTTAAAGTATTAATTAGTAGGCAATTCTTATTAAAATTGTATAGTGATAGTTTATTATTATTAGTATAATATCGATTCCTGACATAAAACATAAATAATTAATGATTAAATATTGGTTTTTTTTTTTTTACGGAGCACTTTTATAGGTACGTAATATCTAAATAGTAATAACAAAGATTACTAAAATTCAATTGTTATACATGTTGATTAAATTTTTTTCGCAATCCATTCCTTACGCGTTAAACAAATGTATGTTATTTTTTAATGATTTGTAAAAAAGGTGAATTATTAAAAGGTTCAGTTAGTTAAGATAATTAAAGCAAAACCATTCGATGCATATACATTTATAATTAAATATAAAATAGATAATTATATTTGTATAATAAATAATTAAATTTATTATTCTTAATTTAACCTCATCTTTATATATATAATTCTACTGTACGTGTGTTGTGATTGAACTCCTCTCAAACGGTTGGACCGATTTGAATGAATTTTTTGTACGCATTTAAATGACGCCCCGGATGGTTTAGATTCACAAATCATCCCCCCAGGTCGAACCAGGGGATGTGCTCAAATGGGGATTTAGAGTTTACGGTGGAAATGTTTGTATATAAATGGTTGCCTTGTGTTTTAAAGCTATTATAATAATAATTATTGGTTGCCGTGAAATCAGTAAGTATACCAATATTTAAACCAGATTTAACCAAACCTAACAGTTATATATTATTTTATAATTTATAATACCATACTAAATTTAAGTCAGCATTTGCCACAATAAATACACTTAAATAGGTACTCAATACAACCGGCAATTAATGTGCGTACAAAATTAATATACTATCGTATGTTCGAAGAGCACTGAGTCAGAGTATTTACATATTTTATGTTTCAACGGAAAATTCAATTTCGTTTATTCGACTCAAAATGAAAAAAAAAAATTACCCCTTTTGCTAGTCTGTTCTGTAAACTGTGCAAATCCTGTTCATCCTATATCTGTATTCTGTATATATTTAAGTGTATATGGTATATCTATATTCTATAATTAAATACATAAATACATTAGCTTTTTTTGGATTCAAAACGTTTTGGCAAAGTATTATTGGAATACTTCTATAGGTAACTTTATTAAATGTTTATGTTGAACAAATACGTTACTTTAATACATAATTAAGACGTATTCCAGAAGTCTTAGAAGTACATTATTTACATATTATGCGGTTACTGGTTGGATATTACGCATCCATACTTTATTTGGCAGGTGGCCATTTTATCCCATAAAAATCTCGAGGTTGTAAGCACTACATTTCGAAAAATGAGCTGAGCAATGAATGTATTTATTTTACACTAATCTATTTTTTTTTTTGTGTCAGTCATCGCCATTTGAAGCAGTAAAAATGCTGCAATATTCACTCCGTAGGTTGTTTCTATAGTCACAAATTATATCTGGTTGGTACTTAATGGTTTTTTTTTTAAAAACCCAAGCTGTATTTTTCAAGAAAAATAAAATGTCAGTGATAAATTGGGACTCTAAACCAACTTTCAACAATTTTTATTAATTACCCATTCAATTAATTCCTACTCCCCCATCTTCATATCACGATTCAAGACATTCATTCTAATTTTTGAATTTACTTACCTTGAAATTTGGATATATACCTATCAGTATGCTTTTTATACTCCAAAGTATTTTTTCACCTTACATGTGTATCTTGTGAGTTTGTAAACATCCTTATGCATTTATCGAGCGAAACTTTTCGACAAATATTGTAAGTATTTTTATTTATAGCATTGCACATTTATGTATTATTTTCTATTCGACTAAATAAATTTTATTTGGTGTAACTGAAAAAATAATAAGTGTAAAACCTTGACATTTTTACAAAATGTTTATTTTATATTATCTTTAAGCCATAATTTTTTTAAGAATGAGGTATAAGAATATTTTTCTTTTAAATGTGGTTGATAAAAAATGATTTGATCATTCGAAAAACTTGAAAATTTTATGAAAGGTTTCTCATAAGTTGTCGGCGGAAATTTAAAAAAAAACAATGAACGTAAATTCGTAAATTTTTTATAAACGTCAGAAATTAAAATTTTGACAAAATTCGTCAAAATCTCAAAAATGTTGCTATCTATTTTGAGTTAGAAATTCATAAACATTATCTATTTATATCTAAGATTTTAAATTTAATACAAGATTCCTCATACATTTTCCTACCACAAAGATTACTTTTTTGTAAGCGTTTGAAGTTCAATTTTTTTCGACATTGGATATTTATCTGTAACTTAATGAAATCTCATGGAAAAATTTTCTTATTTATTTTCTAAATAAAAAAGAAATTTTATAAATATTGACAAAAATGTTTTCATAGGAGTCGAAAAGCTTGAAAATTGAATACACGATTCCTTAAGTTGATATAATAGCAGTTGAAAATATTATAAATACATAAGCACAATTTTTTTTATAAATATTTAAATTTCAAATTTTGACAAAATTCATCAAAATTGCAAAAATTTGCAAATTATTTTGTAGTTAAAAGAACATAGTTATCTGCATGTGTTGTCTACGCGTCTTAACACGTACTACATAGACAAAACACGTTCATGTAGTCTGAGTAGAACTCGCTCAATTTTGGTGTTAAAATAAAAACACCTATTACAAAATTAAAAGATGACAATATTCTGGATGGCAAGACGTTGAGTTTTAAAAAAAAAAATTTTATTTTGAAAAGATAAAGGTATTTTAAAAATGTTGAAATTTTTGCTATTTCTAAACGTTATTATACTAAATATTATTTAAAATATAACACTTGGTTGTTATTATTTATTGATATTATTAGAAGTCAGTGACGAACCAAAGAAGGGTCATGGGGGGGAGGGGGCGATGTTACACCCCCCACTCATCAATATTTGATTTTCAGTCGGCGAAATGGAACTTATCTTGTTCAGTAGATACTTGAAAATTTCACTGAATACCATGGTTTATATTACCATTTTCTATACACGATAAAATTTTGAAAATAATTTGACTCTTTTTGAGCTGTTTACGGACATTGCCAGTTTTCAATTTTTTTAGTTTTTTTTTTTGTAAATATCAATAAAATTTTATTTGTTGGGTAAAAAAACGTAACAATTTAATAGGATTCTGATATATCGTTCTAATAGCAGTTGAAAAATATAAAAATACATAGGCACAATTTTTTTTTATAAGCATTTAAAGTTAAAATTTTGATACTTTAGGTAAGTACCTATTTCTTATGTGTTTATTTTTTGAAAAAAAAATAATGACGAAACCTATTGTGAATAATGATAATTATAATGGTGAATCGTTTTTAATATGAAGTTTATTTAGTGTTGGCCCTTTCAACAACGGTTGAGTAGATTTTATAAAAGGGTAAAAACGGTCTGTAAACAAAATATTAATTTATTAATAAGTGCCTATATTATACGAATTACGTTTTGCTATATTATGTATCTAAGTAAGTATATATTATGGAACATATTTGAATAATGTAATTTTACAACCTACTTAAAATTATTGTATGGCTTCTTTTAGATTCTGAGTGGAACGATGAATGTATTGATTTTACAATGATGTGTGTTTTTATATTTTTTTTTTATTTTTTTTTCATTTTTTTTTGTGTCCGTGTACACGATAAGTAGTCGAAATAATGCTTCGATTTTTTTCAACTTCAGTATCTTTTTCGATTGGAAAGTGAATATCGTTGGTGCGTTGGGGAGGTCAAAATTTAAAATTCCCAGTAATTTTCAAAAGCGCCAAGAAAAACAAAAGAAAAATTAAGGAAAAACGGGAATTTTTACGCAAAATCGATTTTTCACAAAATTGAATTTGGTTTTTGGTGTAACTCTAAAACAAATGAAGGTATATACATGAAATTTTCACTGGTTGTTTATATTTGCATTTTATATACACGATAAAATTTTCAAAATATTTTGATTTGTTTTGAACAGTTTAGGAACATTTACAGTTTTCATTTTTTTTAGTTTTTTTTTCTATAAATATCAATAAAATTTTATCTGTTGAGTAAAAAAGCTTGAAAATTTAATAGAAGGCTCCTAGGATATTTTTTCAAAAACAAATGAAAAAAATTAAAAATCCTTAGTCACAGTTTTTATTTATAAGCATTTAAAATTCAAATCTTGACAAAATACGGAAAAATCACGAAAATTAGCAAATTATTTTGAGTTGATAATTCATAAAAATTGTTCTCTTTAAATCTAAGGTTTGAAAATGTAATACAAGATTATCCATAAGTTTGTTTACCTTTGTCAAAAAAAAAAATGTCTACAAGAAAGTCAAATTAAATTTTTATAAGCATTTGAAATTTATATTTTTACAAAATTTATCAAATTTAAAATTTAATAATTATTTTGTTGTTAAAAATGTATAAAATGTTCAACTCCAATAGCTAAGGATTGAAAATTTAAAACAAGGCTCCACATAAATAGGTTATATATAAATTACTTTGTTCACAATAATATCATCAAATATACTTGGTAATATCATAGGCTGACTGACCGTTTTCGCTCAGAATCGTTTTCCTTATATAATGATATTTTATCATTGAATTAAAATTTAACACCATCCATTACAGTGACCCACTTGTAACCTACTGTACAGCAGAGCGATATTCACTTACCCACCTTTTTTCTTTATGATTTTGTAATTCCCTTCTATTTTTACCTCAATCAAAGCACTGGTTATTCGTTATTATAGTTCACATAATTAACGATAAAATAAATATTAATTTTAATTCTATCTTCACTGCACTTGAGCGGAACTTGTTGAGAACAGTGACAAGTAAAAACTCAATAACGACAATAACTCATAGTTCATACTGCAATAATAAAAAGCCAAAATAAAATCATAACAAGAATATATATATTAATTAATGCTTATTATTTCCTGTCCATAGAATAATGATTAGTCATAAGAATATTATACATAACAATATTCAATTTCATACATAGTATTTAAAAGTTTTGGTAATTTATTTTTCTGAAGTTGAAAAATAAACAAAATAATAATATTGTTTACGATATATTATATAATATTATAATGAATTATTAATTATTATATTATATAATATTATAACGTATTATTAATTATTATATTATATAATTTAAAAGCAACCAGCTTAATAATAAACCCGTTTTAAACATCCTGAGTATTAAAAAAATAAAATTATTTTCAGGAATTTCAACGTTTCAAGGATATAATTTTTATTAAAAAAAATTACGAGCATAGAAATTTAAATTTACGTAAAAATAATGTGGTAGTTAATTAAGTTCTTATATTATTGTAGTATGTTTTCCGCTGCATTTTTTAAATTTTAAATTTGAATACTAATTACATATTACATAATACATTAATACATTATATATCTATACACAATTATTACGCTATGCAAAAAGTTTATATCACTGTATATAACAAATAATTATATTGACTGGTAATATGCACTCGTCTCGCTTTTGTATCAGCACAGGATAACGGTGCGTAAAATTATTGGAAATTCAAAAACTGAAGTACTTACCTAAATCATCAAATTTTTAAGTAAATTCTTTGAAGAGGTTCAGTGACGTATACGTTTTGTAAAGTGAGGAGGGGGGCGAGGAATTAAACTCAACCAGTATGTAAAAAACATAGTAGTTTCAAGGTATATTGGTAGTCAAAGATAAAGAAAAAAGGTCATTATTATTTAGTAAAAGAAAAAATAATTTTAGGCGAGTCTCAAACCCACCAGTTCCACTATCAAATATTGTGCACGTTTTGTAGTGCGATAATTGAATGGGTAGCACTATATCATGACATTGCGGCCAGCAACTATCATATCGTCCTCACGGTGATCATCTCTTTTTTATATACTCTCATTATACTTTGTATTACTGTTGAAACATTATCGTTTTCAATAATATTATAATCGTCATTCGGACCCGGTTTAACAGACGTGATGGTGAGATCTGCGACTAAATCTATTGACTAAAATATCTCGTGTAATATAGGTACCTATTATTTTATAATTTAGAGCAGGTATGGACGTGTATAGTACCTACTATATAAAATATTAAAATACATATATTTCCGCCATGTACGATGTACCTATTATATGCAGGCCTTGGTGTGTTTTTTTTGCAATTCCTAATTTTACTGCTCGTGTCAGTAACGTCCAAGAGTCAGCAGGCTGACGTTGAGATAAATATTCGATAGCGTTTTATTTTTTTTGCATATTTTTACATATCTATTGAATAAAATGTATATTATTATTTACTGCACAATATAGTAACTCCAAAATTGCGGAAAAATACACGATTTAAATAAGTATATTTTGTTACATAACATTTTATCACTAGGCATACGAAAATACCCAAATATTAAAAAATGTGTTGGAAAACATTCAGGATTAAAATCTATGTTTATGTAAATTATGATACGCCATGCGTAGTTTTAAATGGCAATATTCTGGATGAGAATATCCCAAATCTAACTACCTATTCGGGAATTAACAAAATTTAGATACGTGAAAATTACGTCATATATATGATATTTTTCTAATTATATATCTATAACTGTAGAAAAGCTGCAAGCACATATTATTTTTTTGGGGGCCCTGGAGTATAGCCCGCTTAGCTCCCCCTTAATACGGCTTTATATATGATGACGAACAATTTTTAGCAAACATAAGAACATAATATTATTAAGTTTTAAAAGAAGTTTTGAAAAATCAAAACATCATGTAATTGATTCATCAGAAGTCATAACCATTTAAATAGTGTTTATAATTTTAGAACAATACTATTTTAGATTTTAGAACTTTTTAAAAATGTTGTTTTTGTAATCTACTAATAATTATAGTGTCCTTTTTATCATATTTTTTCGGCGTATTGTAACATATTTATTTAGAGTAGTATTTTTTAGAAAATAGAACATTGTAAAAATGTTTTTGTATTCTAAGTGTTTATTTAAAAATATTTGTCTGTTTTGCATATTTTTAATAAACCTACTGAATGCATATTTTTTAATTGCATATACATCTTAGCCCTAATTATATAATGTGATATCACTAATATGTTATGTGAAATACGTAGTCATTACCTATAGGGAAATAACAATTTTTTAATGAGTATATATTATTATTAACAGAATTATAACTATCATTCATTTTTTTTTTAATTCCTAACACACCTATTCCTGAACTCCTTATATTTATGTCCGGAATTCAAAATTTTCGACCACATGTATATTTTTTTGGTATTTATTTGATAATTTCCAGTATGTATTTTATTCATGGTGAAGAAATATTTCCCCGGCCCCACATCACTACTGTTGTATATACTCTTAAAGAGGTCGGTAGGTTACAACTTAAGATGCTTTTATTTATCACATATTTGATTTTAATTCAACTTGTCAAAGGTATTTGCAATTTTTCTGCTGAACTACTGGAAAGTTTCTAAAATCATTTATTTTAAGCATTCATGCAATTTTTGAGATTTATTGTAAACAACTTATTTTGAGACAAAACTTAATTTGTTCACACTCTCTATGGTATAATAAATTTACTCAATTTAGCACCGCTTAAATACTTTCAAAGTAATTTATCATGCAACTTTGCACTCTTTTGCCACAGTTTGTTTATTATAATAGGTTAGATAAATAAATGAATATATTTAATAGGAAATTTAATAATTCTGAAATTTATAGGATGTAACAAAGAAAATAAAAAACAAAATTAAATCCGTATTTTTGTTGAAGTTTTATTGGTAAGAAGATTTATGACTGTCTTTTTTCCCTCTATTTTGTTCCATTGGCTTAATGGTTTTTCCGTCACAGATTGTGTACTAAAATAATATAATATTTATTTACAATTAAAAGACCTATAATTTACAAAAATAATATGTTTTTGTGGTGAGTGCGTGTTTTTTGTTTCTGACTGATTTTTTATGAGGTTTTCTTTGTCGAGGTTACTTATTAACATATTTATGATACATAGATTTTCCTTGTAGAGGAAAAATCTCGTGTTTATTTTTATTGCATCAACTGCTTAGTTATTAACTGTGGGTACAATTGTTTACATTATAATTACGTTGAATATTAAAACACTGTAGAGTGTAGATCATTATATTGAAACGTCCAAACTATTTTGTAGTTACAGCTAAGGCTTGATAATTTAGTACAAGGTTATTAATTCTAATTGAAATCTAATAATTTAAAAATATCTTTTTACATTTGAACAATGTTTTTTGAAGTTAAAATATTTGTATGAAAAAAAAAAACGATATTAGTTATTTTGTTCTGATTATAAAAATATTATCGTAGCTAACCATGAACCTATTCATTCAATTCTACGGTACCTATTTTCGGTTTAGGTATTGACTTATAAGTTAAAAATTTATAACAATAATATTTCATATTTATTCAAAATAACGCCATTTAATAGAACAAATAGTGGGGTACAATAAGTTAAGAAAATAACTTATTATAAACAACAATAAAAATTTAAGTTTAGTATAATTTATTATGTTATATAAGTTTTTGCAAAATTGTATTTTAAGTACCTAACCTTTTGTATAATTATTAGAAAAATAAATTACTTTACCGAATGGTTATATAAATTAATTATATATAAAATGATTGACACTGCCGACTCTTAAAGTAGTTTTTCGAAAATATAATTTATAATCGAATTCAAATTGATCACATCCGTTGCAATGACCTACTCAATGTAGGGTACACTGGACAGTCATCAAAGCGGTACAGCAGAGCGACTTCCCCGATTTTTTAATTTCGAGTTTACAATTTTTAAAATTTGGTTGATAATCTTTGATCAGTCATTATGCATTTATTTTGATGATTTAAATTTTTGTGTAAGATATTTTTCAACTAAAAACAAATTAGAAGTATATGTATAGGAACTGAAAATACGAATTTGGATTTTGTAATATAATTCAAAGCACATAAGTAAAGTATAAGTCCATTGTTTTCAGTATTTATCTCAATTGTACAAATTAGGAAATTATAATTATAAATATTATATAGGTACATTGTATTACATTTACTAAAAATAATTTCTATTTATTTATATGAATTATATATACATATAATATATAATATATGTACCTATTCAAATGAAGAAAGAAATCAAAATGTGTTGTTCATTTAATATTTACCATCAATTAATCTATGTATGAGTAATTATTTTTAATTTGAAAAATTACTTGAATACTTGTTAACTGCGTTTATAAAGTGAACTGTGGTATAAAAATAATCATGAAAAATATTGATAAGTGACAATAACACACCCGCCTACCACTGCAGTGTATTAATGGTCGGTTTTGCGTTTGTGATCTCGAAAAAAAATATCCAAATTCATACTTAACATTACCTTGGCCGAGTAAGCCAGTTGTACTGAATGTGAGGATTAGGAAGTCGTCCCACGGCCAACGATCTCCAATAAGAACATTGGCGCGGAACTCAAGGCCAAAAATAAATAATATGTAGACGAGCACACCAGAATTGTTTTCAGACGTTACTCGTAGTCCAAAGTATACACAAGTGCTCAGGCCTTTACGGTTGTGCAGTGTGATATTTTTTTTTTATCGCAAGTAAATCGTAGTTGAGTTTTTTTTATTATAAAAATTTTTTTACTCAAAGTTCGGTTACTTAAATTTTTTTAGTGAATCGTTTTAGAACATTTTATTAACATATTGTTAGAATTGGATGAAAACGTGAAATCACTTAATCATCGTAATATTTAAAAAAAAAAAACAATTTGTTTATACCCATACAGAAAAAATGGCGTTAGATCTATATCGAAAAAACGAATTCAAAAAATCCAAAAAATCTTATGACGAAATTATAAAGGACATTGTGACCGACGATTTTCCGTTGAACCCGTTGCAACTGGTAGGCGAACTGAGTTTTGACGATCCTTCGACCTTAAAGGAAACCGACAAGCTGCCGAGATCAGACGTGCAGGAGTTCTATAGAGATGCCTCTATTTTCATCACCGGTGGAACTGGATTTATGGGAAAGATGCTCATCGAAAAGCTCAGTAGATCCTGCCCGAATTTCAAGCATATCTACTTATTGATTAGAAATAAGAAAGGCAAGGATGTTAATGAACGTATCGATGCCATATTTGAAGATAGGGTAAGACCATTTTGTTGATCACGTTTTTAATTAAAAATACCTTTTTGGATTAATCGAGCATGGCTACTGGGGTTAATTTTTAATATTTTTTTAAATATATTTAATCACTAGGTATGAGTAGTACAAAATATTTCTAATTATATCTATATTGAAAATTTTAAAAATATATGTAGGTATCGACAACCGGATTAGTAAATTTATAACCGTTATGAATAATAATACTAACTACCTATATAGATGATACATAATAGTTTTCGGTAAGAGACAATAATTAAATTTGCATATCTAATATGGTTATGTAATTAAAAGAAATAATTATATGAATTTATAACAGGCATCTATTTGACAAGTTAAAATTATACTCACACTTTTTTTTAAACTTGAAAGTGTATCTCATCCAATGGAAATTAGTTACTAATTTATGTTAGAATAAATTAAAAAAAAATCATTTTATCTTTCTACAAATGCTTGTTATACGCATTGATATTCAAGTTCATTTTGTTGAAAAATTGTATTTTTAAAAACATGTGTAAATGTATATTAATTTTATGTTTACTACAATATAAGAGATTACGTTCAAATAGGCAGTACTAATATAATTTTAACAACGAAGAATTTACACTATTTAGGACATTAAACATTTATTTAAACTAGTTTTTCCTTTGTAAACAACATAAAACAGTTGTTTCCGTAAATTACAGAGACAGACTGGTTTTATTTTAGGTACTACCTTCTATGAGACTTCTGATAGTAAAGAACTTATGGACCCAAGGAAAAATAGGTACTTTATTTCAAGGTGTTTGATGGTTAGTAAAAACTAACTTTATCCGTGCTACAACACAACTCTTTTGTTAGGTAACAAATGTTGAGCTATCCATTGTGAAATTAGCAATACATTGCAAAACATTTGGGCACTTCTTGTATTAATTTTCAGAAAATGTTAAATTGTTATTTTGAAAAAAAAAACTACGCATACTGTCATCAAAATGGCTAAGAACTATATTTTAAACATTTTATTTTATTTTTCGAAATACACTGCAGACACATTTTATGATATTAACATACCATAATATTATTTATGGATACATCAGTTGTAATAAAATACGTGACTCAAAGAAGTGAGCACTTACAATGCATATAGATTTTTTTCTAAATGGGGTCACTGATACTTTGTTATTATTGTACACACACATCGATGTCGCAGTAGTTTGCACGTTTAATTTTATTTTTTTCATATAGAAACGACAAAATTAATGATTAATAATTCATCGGATGACCCTTATTGTTTCTTTCATATATTATATTAAATATTATTGCACTTTAATGATTACAAGATAATATGTCATCACAATAATAATAATAATAATATGTTAATAACATATTATAAATAATCACTTTTAGCAGTGTAGAGTGTATTCGCAAATCACTAAAATTCGTCTTATCGATAATCTACTTAATGCATTTGGAAACAAAAGTAACTATTCAGTACATTTTATTTTAAACCATATTGTTATTCGTGTTGATACTTTAGTTATTCATGCGATTAAAACACGAGAGGCCAAAGTTCTATCACAAGATATCTGCGATCGCTGGCGATGCATCTTTGCCAGGATTAGGCATATCTCCCCGTGACAGACAGACATTGGCTGATAATGTTAATATCGTATTCCACGCAGCAGCTACGATCAGGTTCGACGAACACATACGCACCGCGATCAACATCAATGTCCTTGGTACAAGGGAAATCATCAACCTGGCTAAAGAAATGACTAATCTTAAGGTAACAATAGTTTGAACACCTGTTAATAATTAAAAACGCACTGGACGACATTATTATTTATACGCTCAAAGGGGTCAATATCATTAAAATACAATGAGACCGTTCGTTGTTATTGGAATGTGCGGGTGACGCACTGAGAGGTTTTGCTGTTGATATCCTCGGCCTATGATTTATATATTTTTTTAAGCTCCCATCTATTGACTACCTCATGTTTTACCAAACTTACCATCTCGGACACCTTCAAATGCCAATTTTCAGAACCGTGCGCTTTTACGTCATGGAATTCATATAACTCATTATTATTCATTTATATTGTTAGAGGGTATCCACACTGGTGGGCCTCCCTCCCCACGCCATTTCATGTTATGTACCTTATATTAGCTATCAAATTTACTTATTGTATTGTATAAAAATATTACAAATTGTAAATACTCTATTTTTATCTAACAAAAAAAAAAAAAATTATTAAATAGGTATCAGTAAATCGCCGTGATCTTAGCGATAACTGCAAACGACAACAAGTTGTAAACATAGCTAAATAGCTCATAAAAAATGTACAATATAAAGTAAGAACGTATATCAGGTTATAGATATCCGTTGGGATGCAATAATTTTTCATTTGGAAAAAAAAATGTTAGGGTGTAGGGAAATGTCCAAAAACACCCGTAGAGGAGTAAGAACAAGACATAATAATATTATAATTTACGAACAATAGTCAATAATTTATTTCGAGCCTTCAAGGTACTCAACCTCGTAAACGAGTCAGGTCTTAAAAATACCCTCACAATACACCCGAAACTACTTTCCTGCAATTACGTAACGACGACGATCATGTAACTAAGTGAAGAACACTGCAGAGTATAAACTCTACCCATATATTTCATACGCAATATGCAGCCCAACCCCAATTAAGTAGTGTACGTATTATTTTGATTGTGCCCAACGTGACGCGTTGGAACAAATTTCTCTATAGGGTATTTACGTTAAAATTTAGTATTATACCTATAATATATAGCTCAAAATATATATTTACATATATATATACATATGTTATTTCTTACCATTATTGATTATGAGATTATTCGTTTTATATACTAAAATGCACTTGTACGTGAACGAATATCCATAAAAAATTTAACTTGTTCGGAGGGTCAACTTCAAAATCTAGTTATACAGTCATGTTTAGCACTGAAGGCCGTGCTGTGACACTGAATAGCAAGTTGCACCATATCTTAGGCAGTTTTTACCTCTTAGAAAAATGTAATACACCGCATGATCGAGACTGGTTTTAGTTCCTGCTCTATGAATTTATGATACAGGAATTTTATTTAAACTGGTCATTCTATTAAAACGTGTACCTGCTGTAAATATGACTATTGTGCATATTTATTAAAAAAAAAACACGACTCTTGTCAAAAATATTATAATATGGTCGTACCTACGCTCTAGTTACATACTAAAAACTAGTGCAAAAGTGTGTGTAGATACCTATTGGTATTTTCAAATGTCAATGTGTGAATACATTATTGTAGTATAATATACTTTCAAATGTAACTAAATACAATATTCATTGTTTATTATTACTGTTTTATCGATCTATATTCCATTCATGCTTCGAGACCTCAGTTTATTAGTTATTTTACTAATTATTTATTATGCATCTCTATTTTCTCAGAATTTATTATTGTTTGTATTAAAAAAAAAAAATTGTTTTAAATTATACTTATTATTATTCTATATACCGATATTTACTTGTTATTACAGACCATATATGTATATATATATATCTAATATAGTAATATTCTAGTTATATTTAACAACGAGGCTTGAAATTGTAATTTACTGATAAGTTTAAGGCGCCTACTTATTCTAATATTATAATGTTTTAACCGTTAAAATATTAATTTGTTTCAACTTAATATATTAAAATTAAAATGCAATCGATTAAATTTTTTGAATTTAAATAAATGTGTTTACAGGCTTGTATGTACGTGTCGACTGCGTATGCCAATTGCGTGCATAGTAAAATCGAAGAAAAATTTTACGAAGCACCGTATAGTTACAATGGAGTGATATCCTTGGTGACAACGGCCAACAACGATAAAAAGTTAGAAGATATCACACCCAGGTACGTAAACTATTATTAGTTTTACACAACAGTACACCGTTTAACATTTGAATTTTTTTAATAAAAATGTATACACTTTTAGCTTGACTGCTGGTTGGCCAAACACGTACACGTTCACGAAAGCTTTAGCCGAGGATTTAGCCAAAAACGAGGGTGTCGGGCTACCGCTTGGCATATTCAGACCATCAGTCGGTTAGTATTGTGTACAATTCGTAATTATTATATATTTTTTTTCATACAAGTTTTATACTTCAAACATTATTACTTTATTGCAGTTATTTCGACATATAATGAACCTGTTCGTGGTTGGATCGACAACGTTTATGGTCCCATTGGTATGATTGTGGGAGTCGGTGCCGGAGTGCTTCACACACATCACTGTGATGTTACCAAGGTCGTCGACTTAGTCCCAGTAGACTTGGTTGTTAATGCACTGATATGCTCGGCTTATAAAGTCGGCAAAATTACACCAACAATGTAAGTTCCCAATAAATATCGTATTGCGAAGGATGCTGTCAGCATTTAGCATTGACTGAAAACCAAGCCTTAATTGTTATACTCTTTATTTACCTAAAATATAGTATTTAATTATATTTTGTTATCATACTTGAAAATAAAATTTGATATCATTACTACCAATCAATACCCGTGCAAAAAAGAATTCTTATCCTAATACCAAAGTAAAATGTAATATTATATGAAAATAATTTTTTGGCTAGTGATGTAGACTGTAAACACTTGCAATAAAATGCAATGCAAAAAAAACCGGATTTATATTTGATTGAGTTCCGAGCTTTTTTTGCGTAATTTTTTTATTCACTTGTGGTTGAAGGTCCAACAAGTCTTTATTTTATTTTGCAAATTAAATCAATTTATTTTTTAATATATTTTTTTTTTTTCAGTGAATCAAATCCACCTATTTTTAATTACGTCAGCTCTAAACAAAATCCAATTACCTTAGAAAATTTCTTCGAAGTCATCAAGAAACACGGACTTCCTAGCTGGCCTACCATCAATGCAGTTTGGTACTACTCGTTTATGCCCACCAACAATCCATATCTATATTCCTTATTGTTCTTATTATTTCACACGATACCCGGTTACTTTTTGGACTTTTTGTGCCAGATAACCGGCAGGAAGCCAATGTAAGAATAGAACAAAATTTGTTTGTTGAAAATATTCACATATCATTGATTATATTATAATGGGGTTTAACTTATATTTACAGGCTTACTAACATCTATAAAAAAATGAAAAAAGCCAACGCAGCACTAGCTTTCTTTGCAAATAATCAATGGGAATTCAATGACAATAACACCAGTACATTGTGGAAGGAAATGTCCGAATTGGACAAAAAGATATTCTTTTTCGACATAAAAGAAATGTCTTGGGACTATTACGCCCGAGCTTGTGCTATCGGTCTGCGTTTGTACTTGGTGAAAGATGACATACATACAATCAAAAATGCAAGAATCAAATGGGAAAAGTGAGTTGATATATATAGTAATGATTCTAATAGTAAATTATTGCGCTGATTAAATAATAAAAATTGTGTGCCTAAATTATGTTTATAAATACGTTTATCTTGAATGATGTGGCAATTTTTGCTAAAGTTAATTCATAAACACATAATGTCGTAACGCGTAAATCTTTAACGTGTTTAAATTGTACGGTAATTACAGCAGTACTTAAATACCTACTTATTACCTAAAACTATACTTTTTGACCAATTGGCAATAACTACTGTGTAACTTATGAATGAAACATCAATTCGCTAGAACTTAAAGTAGCTAATCAGTTATTGTTTATTCGGTTATTCCTATTTTTATATTAAAGTACTGTGTTCGTACTAAATCTTTGATCATTAGTAAAATATTTTAATAGCCAAAAACACTTATCTTTTATCTACGACATTATTATTCTATAAAATAGGAAGATTTTATTAGTACTTGCATTAGAAATGTCAACAGCTTAGTACAACCTTATCCACGGTTTATACTTTATTTATGTAGTATAATATACATAGGTATTACCGAAATATATTTCTTAGTTTTAGTCTTAATAAAATATCAGTAAATATTTTCATGGTTTGTGTTTTGTTTTTAGATTACGCAAAGCACACTTACTATTAAAAACAATAATGGCATTAGTACTTCTACGGATCTGCTGGTTCATCGTTTCAACGTGCTTCTATTAGACGTTAGTTTAATTTAAGATGACGTGTGTTTTATATTTTTGTTATTAAGATTTATATTTAATTATTTATGATTTGTGATTAATTTTTACACAAATGAAAAGTGCATAATATGGAAAAGCTCATGGAATTGATTTGTAAATCAACATTTTGTTTACGTTAATTTTAGTAGATTAAATGTACTATCCAAGACTGAACAAATAGTGTATTAACATATTGTATGTATTCGTACTAGTTCAATATGTTTTTTTAAAGTATGAAATAAAAATGAATAAAATCATATGATATACATATACGTATTGTTTTAGTTTTTGTATTTAATATGTTATTTTTTGTACCCACATTTATTCATCATGGTATACAAAAACGGTAAAATGCAACAAGTAGGTAACTGCGAAATAATTTGTCCATACGGCATGCGTATAGTGTAACTGAACCACCTTGATCGGGTGTTTGTGTAAAATACTATGAGATGTGCCAACATCAGTTGTGAAATTCTATTGATAAACACGTTTACTGTATTTTAAAAGAAATACGCCGAAACCATAAAGGTCGCAGACACTCAATTTTCAAAAAAAAAAACCGAAGTTAAAAAGTTGCACTTTATATAATAAGATGATACCTATCAGGTATATTAAAATAGTCCTAATTCCATAATAACCTTTTTCAAACAGCTTATATATTCACTTTTATAGTTTTGTGGCATATATACAATTAAAACTGTTTTAGAAACATCATTGGCTGAAATTGACTAAACTTACCTAATTATGTTTAGGTACACAATTTGTGATTTAAGTTAATACAAATGAATTTTGATTTATATTATCATATCATTTATATATCATTGCATAATATATTATAAATGATCGCGAGTATGAGAAATACCTGCTAAGAATATAACTATTTTGAACAATTCGTAACACAACAATCAAAAAAAGGTACTGGCAGTATAGTAATTGTATACCGATCGTAATTATCTTTAAAAATGAAAGTGTTACATTTTTCTTAAAAGTCGTAAAAATAGTGTCTATACCTATAAATAACTTCTATACTTTAATAGTATAGTTACCTACAAGTTGCTACAATAGTTACAACCTTCTGTTTAGTGGTCGGTATCTGGGTAGTGGACGTATTAATAAGAATTCATCTTTGTCATTTTACATTCAAAAGTCCAAAGAGAATCAGAATGATGGTTTCAAGGACTCTCGTCTTTCTTTATTTGGAAATAGGCAGCACGTATGCACTTCGCGCATGTATATTATTATAGTTTTTGTATAACTTCTTTTTTTTTTTATTTTACACAATAATATATACAATCTGTACAGCTGGTGCACAATAAGCATATTTGATAAAGGCTATATATAATACATGAGTACTTGATAAGAAGCCACCCACTAAGGGCACTTGACTGGGTGTTGTATGAATCTAACTATATATTATGGATACTTTTTTTTTTTCCTTCTCTCAGATTAGTTTCCTAACAAGTCACGGCACTAGCTCCTTTTTATACGACGCTTGGGGTCGCCAGGTAATGTTTGGGTGGATAGTTTTTTAATGAGTGGGTTTTGGTGTGTTTGTAGACGGGCATGAAAGATTTTGTAGAAGCGTGTAGCTTCTTCTATCACGGTTTTAATTGACAAGTCATTATGTAAAGTGTAATTAGAATCAAAGAGTGGAGCATCAGATATTTTCCTAAGAGCAATATTCTGAAATTGTTGAATTTTGTTGATTTATTGAAAAATAATAGTTGAATGGAATTACTAAAATCGTTTCAACTATCAAATTCGCGAGTGCAAATTTTCGTGATTATTGACTTTCCCTAAATATAAATTAATAATATAAGTGCTATTCAATTATCTTCACTTGTCACTGAATTTCGTATTCAAAGGAATGTTTAGGCGAATAAAATAACAAAAACAACATTTAAAGTTATTACATATTTGAAATGAATAAATTTAAAAAAAAATCAAAAAAAAAAAAAACTATAATATGCGTGCTCTTTAAAATTGCCAAACTTGAAACAATACATTTTATCAGCTCTTTTTTGCATATTATAGTTGTATTGAATTTTAAAAATATGGGAAATATTATATGATACTAAATTATGATTTAGTAGGTCGTAGTTACGTATCTATATGTAATGAGTGTAAAACGTAGATATACAAATTATTAGCTACAAAAATAAGTTTTTAAATATCTGTAATATTTTTAAGGAAAGTGGACGTGACCATATTAATATTTTTGCGTATAGGACGTGAACAAATTCACTTTTCGATGAACGTCTTGAACACTGCAAATTCATGAATAATTTCAATGTCTGAATATTTTAAAATTAAAATTAAATATATGCCGATCTAGGAATTTTAAGCATAACTGAAAACTGTTATTCGTATTCTATATTTAGCGTGAATTTAATTTATGGTTAGTAAAAATATTTTTATGCGTTATTAAATGAATTAACATATTATTGTAACATCCGACATTTTCATAATATTCTGATACATATTCTTAACATGATGAATTTTTTTTTGGGGCTGGATACACGATAGAATGTTTCTGACCGAATTTTGGTAAAATTTTCATTGTCATGGTTACTCACATAAACATATTTACGATACATTGATTTTCCTTGTAGAGGAAACATATCAAGTAGTTTGCCGTGTTTATCTATGTAATTTTATATTTAAAATTTTATATTTACAACGAATATGTTTGAAACATTATGAGTAATTCTAAATTGCGTTACAAAATTACATTACCTACACAACACTAATAAAACGCACCATCTATAATTAGGTTAGATTAGGTTTTTCTTAATGCGTAAAAACAAAATGGAAAGTTATCATAATTGAATAATTATTTAATTTAATTATTTGTTATGAGTGAGATATTTCAAATTATTCACCTTCGTTTTTATTGTAATGAACACCAGTCATGAGAATCCAATTTCAAAATACTATCAAGTGTAATATTTGCATTGAGATAAATCTCCGTTATATTATCAAGATTTAATATTGTATTTTCTCACAAGATATAGAACAACAAAACAATGGATAATTTTAATAATTCATTAAGCTATTATAATTTACTGTACCTTTATAGTCTTATAATAATCTTATAATGAACCAATACATATTGCTTGGAGGTCACTTATTTTTCATAGGTAAGTCTATATAGTAACACGGCTTGAAATATTTTATTTTAGAAACTAAAATGTTAAATGATTTGAAGGTATTGTATACTTACTTGGTAAGGGATGATTTTATTTAGACGGACACTTTTTTTTTTGATAGAAGGAATAATTTTCATCGCAACACCTATACATTACAAAAATTTTAAGTAAAGACGTAATAATACATATCCATCGATTGAGAAATTTCGTGCTTTTTTCAGTACTCGGTACTTATATAGTTTTGCTAATCTCAAAAAAGAAAAACGAAAACCGTGTGGAAAAAGTTAAAAGAATCATTTTTAGAATCTGATTTTAAAAATAATTAGGTATATTACGTTGTGGCACGAACATGCTTATTATTAGGTTTCGGGACTTATTGCACACAAATTGTAGGAAATATGCATGCACATATGCACTTAAAATAACTGAAATATGCGCAAAAATATGCAACTAAAAATTTTTTCAAATATAATTAAAATATTTGATTTATTCATTTAAATTTAGACAATTTTTTGTAATTAGTTATTTTTTGACAACAGTAACACTATCAACATTATATTACTGAAATGTATGTTCGATTTCGTTTTCTTCGTCTTCTCCTAGAATGAAAAAAGGTTGGGTTTTTTTTAAATATATTAAATGAAGAATTGTTTACCTGTAAAGTTCGACTGTACAATAAGACATTTTCTGATATTATCAAATTTAAATGAAAACTGATTAGGTATATTGAACAACGCATGAAAGTAAAAAAAAAAATAAAGTTAATCTTTAAAATAAAATATGTACTTAATATAAAACAAAAACTGTGTAAATATGCTATAAATAACAATTAAACTGCCAAAATCAGCAAATATGCATTTTACTCAGAAAACGGCAAAATATGCAATTAAAATTCTTGTATTTCAATCCGTTATGACTTAAACAAATTTAAATCTTACTTAGACTATTCTGCAGTCGTTATTGAACAATATGTAAATGCAACAAGTCCCGAACCCTACTTATTATGATTGTTATAATGTATTTTTTTTTAAATGTAAGTACATGTTTCACTATTATATTTATGATATGATTGTTTTGAAAAATTTCTTATTATGGAATATTTGAATTTTTTATATAACGTTATTCATAACCGTGATTTAATTACAAAGATAATTAAACGCATTATACGAGATGATTTTATTAGTTTACTTTACAGATAACGTTAATTCAATAAATAAAAAACTCGCTCTGCTGTTCTGCGGTTCGTGTGCAATTTGTCATTGAGTAGATTTTAAATTTCAATTCAATAATAAAACATACAAAAAAAAAATTCTTGATGAAGGAGACGGATGGATCAATGCCTATTTCTATAAGGATAGTAGTTTATACCTAATTTGTCTCATAAAATTATGTAATATTCATATTGTTGTTGGTATTTATTAAAAAATATAAATTTACCGCAGCATACTTACCTAATAATCTATTCAGGCCTGCGTTACAACTAAAAGGGAATCTTGATTTTTTCAAAATGTTTTTGTATAGTATGTATAATGTATATAAATAATACAATGCAAGCAATAACGAAATGGTTTTATACTTTATACGATCAATATTTTTACAATGGAAACGAGATAACTAAGATCGTTTTTGTTTTTTATTCAAAACTAGCTGAAGAACCCGGCGTCGGCCGGAAAAAAATGGTTTTCTGATTGTTCAACTCCTTTTGGGTGTAACACACTGTGGAAGCAATGACTTTTTAAGACGTGTAAATTATATTATATTTTAATGTATAGCCATCCCGATCGGCGTTGTCCGTGAGATTCGCAGCAGTATATTATCAGGTAGTCAATCTACCTGCGGTAGATCGTAGACCCCATGTGGTTTGTACATAAGTGTATAATTTAACTCTGAAGTATAAAAGTATATCAAGTTTGTTGTTTTACTTAATTCAACCTACGGCGGATTAATACAAACAATTAATACAAAATCCTAACCTAAACGTACTTAAATCCGATGAATATAAAATAACCAAACGTTCGTATGTATAAAGCAGAAAAATAAAAAAAAAATGTAAAAACAATGCAAACAATTGGTCCACCGAAACCGTGGTTCGAACTTGAGACATTATGTATTTAAATACATAGAAGTAACACTGCGCCAACAGGCGTATCGCTTTAATAATAATAATAATTATTATTAAAACCAATAGCAATCATTTACAAAGAAACATTCGTGTCGTGATCTAAAAATCCCTGTTTGAGCACCTCCCCGGGTCGGACCTCTAATTAGCCTATCTTCTTCCCAGAGGTTTAATCTATCTCTATACCAAATTTCATAAAGCAATCGGTCCAGCCGTTTAGGAATGCATAAAGCCATAAAGGACACACACACGCGTATATTTATTAATGACCTATTGTAAATGAAAATTTCAAATATAAACATTTATATTATAATAACATAATCTTAAAATCTTATTCACATTTACCTATATTATGTAAAACAATATGTACAATTAATGTACAACTTATAGGCCAATGACCTTAACAGTCGAAGCCTAAATTGCTAATAAAATTAATATATATACCTAGGTACTCGTATCAACATAAATATAAAATATTTTACGTATTCGTAAAGCTGTTATAATCAATCAGTTTTTATGTTTAATGTCTGTTATGTTTAAGGATGAGTAAAAATATGTTATTACATAGGTGACAAGTTCAAATACTTGTTGTATCTCCAGAAAATCTACTCCCAGTTGATATTTTAAGTAGATTAAACTTTAATTGATTTGTTACGGCCATGAGACGAAGGCACACAATTGTTTTACGAAACATTTGTTTCATCGGGGCTAGTATTTCATTGATCCACTTGCAATTTTTTATTTTATTTTTATATTAGGTATTGACAATGATAACTAATTAGTAAATAGTAATTACTTACATTTTCTACTTTGGTAATAAATTACTTAACATGTTATATTGTTATCTCCATCATTATAAATATAATAATAATCTAGAAAACACATGTTCTAATAAAACAACTGTGTAAAATAGTTTGTCAGTTTCAATTTTCCGCGTGTGAACGTGAAGTTGGTATGTAGCACAATCTTATAAGAAAACAATCCAAAAATGAACACATGGACTTTTATGGCAGTGTTGGATTTTTTAGAAACTATTTTTTTTTATTATTCGATAACTTCTTTTCAGAAATTATTTTTGATATATCGATGTTTAAGATCACCCTAATTATTTAAAAATAAATAAAAGAGAAATTAATAATCATAAAAAATCAATCGTTCTGTTGTATAGTAGGTGTCGAGTGTACCTATCGTTCCAAGTACCTAGGTCACTGTTACCTGTAAATGTATGTGTTAAATTTGAATTAAATGATAAATTATCATGTTCGAAAAACATTTCTGAACGGAAACCGACCGTCAAGGCTGACCATATTACCAATTATATACCAAACCAAAAATAACTTATCTGAACAAATTCTTGTACCAGTTTATATACTCATTGAATCTAATAACTATGGCTACACTTTTTTTTGTAATGCGGTAAAAAATACAATTGGTTCTAATATGAATTAAGTTTCAAAAGTAATCTAAACAAATTAAAACTTCTAGAAACACATTCATCAGCTTCATTTATAAAAGTTACACACTTCTGACTTCGTATTCTTTATTGAAACTACCTATTCTTTGTATGACACTAAGTTTTGGTAAATCATTTTAAATACATAGGCAATGTAGGTATCAAAATAGATATTTAATATGCTATAATTTGAATCTTAATCAATCCGCCATCCCGAAAAAATATAAAACTAGGTCGGTAGGTAGTACACTTTAAGTATCTACCACCTTTGGGTGGCTGTTCTTTGTTTATATATATATAACCTAGTTATATCATATTATAAATGCACAGAATATGCGTACTTATTGTAAATATTAAATTTACAGATTGTTTTAATATATAAAATAAAGTGAAAACACTTTGTATTTTGGACAAATGCATGAAATATAATAGGCAACTATCATTTTTTTAATTAGTTGTTTTTCATTAATTTTTGCTATATTTTAACAATAAATACCAAGGTGATATGCATATGGTGATAAAATTAATTTTGTTTATTCAATGTATTTATTTATACATATATTATGACGTAAACTATATTTAGATATTAGATAGGTACCATGTTTACATAACATTATATATTTCTTCATCAATAAAACCAATATAGTAGAATAAAAAATAGTAACTAGCAATTAACATCGAAATACTATGTTAATTATTTTAATAAAAACAAAACATGAATTTTTCAAGACATTTTTTTAAAATTAAATTTATTTGATTATTTTTTTTGGCACATTATGTATTTGTGACGTGTCTGATAAATATTATATTTTTGACTAGGAAACTAATGCTATTTACAGTACCTTCTCGATAATGTCAAATTTTCAATTAATAAAATTAAATAAAATGTTTTTATAATAATTTATAATGATTAGGTAGGTACATTACAATATGTATTACTATATTCAAATTACAAAATATATAACTAGGAAATTATTTAATAGTTCACGTTTTACAATTCCGGTAAAAGTATAATTATTAAAATGAAAAGAAGTTAATATTGTACCTATTTATAAAAACTAACACTTATAATGTAATATAATGTCACAGGAACTAACAAAATAACATAATGTTACAGTTTTTAATCACCTTGTTCACTGCTATCTTTATACAAAACATCCGGTATGTTAAACACGGACTGATGAGTGTCCAAATTATTTTTACAGTTTCTTCCCATAGACCACATACCAGTAATAACGTCTTTCTTGTTTTGAGAATTTACAAATCCTAAAAAAATTAAAATTCGTTGCTGTTGTATATTATTGATTGTTCCTGTTTGATCACTCTTCTAAAATACACAAAATCTACCCTATTTCCGTGTACGTACTTATAATGATATATTCAAAACTATATTTCGTATTTTCAAATTGGTGGTTATAGTGATTATACTTTTTTATGACAATAACAAAAATATAATAAATTAAATGTACAATAACAAAATTAAAATATATTATGACGTATATATATATTTTTATTTTCAATTTATATTTATATAATAAATAAGCAAAACTTATAGGTACCTACGCGTTTTAAAATGAACATTTTCGATTTTGAATCCAACAAAATTATTTATGGGTTTTATCAGGTTTTATTCTTGACCACATTTATTACGCACATGACGTACCTATTCTCACATTGCTAAAATTCCTATTATTTTTAGTGTCCTTGTCTATAATATGGTCTCAGAAGATCGTTATTTGCATATCTTGTTGGGCAAACCGTAACCTGTTTGTTGTCCTTGGTTTTATTTTCTTGCTAGCCATCACCAAAATAAAAACTGTATTTTATATATCGGGCGTAATTGACCAATTGTTATCTTTAGATTAATATTTTTAAGTATATAGGTAAACCTTATATAAATATTATATAGTGCACTATTAAATCTTAAAATTTGTCATTTCTAAAATATTTATAGGTACCTTTACATGAAAGTATCTAAATGTTATAATAAAGTTTTGGCCCTTGGGGGCTAAATCAAAAATTTAGTTGGTAAACCCGCAGTCGTGATTTTTTAAGCATGCTCAGTGCTCGCGCTATTCTTACACTTAATTTATGCATATACTCAAATTCTGATTTTTGAATTTTAAATACACTTGATGACCATATTTTCGAATTCTTGAGATTTTTTTGTTGCAGTTTTAAGGATAATTCCAAAACAAACTCCTATTTCATAAAAAGTACTCCCCTAATTAATTATCAAGCAGATATTTTTTTTTTTGAGAATTTTGATACACCTACCCAAATAAAAATTCAAGTGAGTAGTTTTTGAGTTATATAGATTTGTGTATACTGCTCGCGGAAACAATGCAAAAGCAATTCCCGCGGCGTCGTCGATTAAAACTGAAAAAAAAAAGTTTTGTGTATACTAAGGATAAAATGTCCACGGTAATGGGTTAAGTAAATATGGGGGCTTAGACGATTTAAAAAAGTTAATAATTAATACCTACTTATTGATCTATTTGCAATATCAATAATTTGTAAAAATAATCAAAAGTAATAAGTGCATAATATAATATAATAAATATTAAATACTACATCTAGTATTACATATTGTTATAATTAATATTTTGATAAAACCATTTTTAAGGATTAGTACCCTTAGTATGAACATTTTAATAACTGAGAAAGTGAGAAACTACTCATTAGAATTTTCTCATTTGAATAAATGGACTATTAAAAAGAAAATGGGGGTGAGCATGCTGAAAAAATCACTCCGTATAAGTCCATATTATATTAACGTACCTATAGGTGGATACTTATTTGATGGTACTGTACTGCCTATGGTAAATTACTTTGGATTGGTTTTAAAAACAAAGTATAGGTTATTATTTAATTTTTGTAGACTGAACAAAACCCTGAACGCAAATTACCGATAAACATGGCGACGTTCTTATCCGCGTTGTTTATGACAGACAACGAGACCGGCCCTAGGGGTCCATAATGCGCGTTAGCCTTGGCCAACCAACCCTTGTTGAGGAAACCGTTTGATTTCGTGCCGACCTCCATGTCTAATATTTTGACGGGTATACTGTTGTCTATGCCCACTGTGCTATGCGAGTGTACGACGAACCGGACGCCTGCCAGTTCTGACGACCACGTGCCTCCAAAATCCCAAACAGACGTCGCGGACACCTGTTGTGCCACTTGTGCAGCTGTGAACATTGACGACACACGCCGAATTCGTACGGTACAATTATGTTTGCAATATAGATGATAGCATGTATTAAATGTATAGAATGGACAGGCTAGAGAGCATTAATGTACAGACAGATAGCTTTATGCCTCTATATTGTACGTACCTATATTAAGGCTCTCTAGGACTGGCCATTGGCCTTCCTGACCGTTACCGAATGATAAGTTACTACGCGTGGCCAGTGGCGAAGCCAAGATTTCTAAAAAGGGTGGGCCAAATAAACAAATATTGATAAACATAATAAATGCGATTTTTATCGATATATTATATTTATTATATATCGTGTATATTCATATTATCATATTAACTATTATCATATTACCCACTTATCCTTATATATATAAAAGAGCAGGCCTTTTTTATGTACCCATTTTGTGACGACTCTATTAAACTTTTTTCCAATTTTTTTTCACAAAGTGGTTCCAAATACCTTCCTGAGTGTCACCACGTCACCCGATTTTCAAAATTTTGATTTTAAAGGGTGAAATTGGTAACATCGATTTTTTACGTGTAATTTTGTATATCTATATGACTATATCATATATTATAAGCATAGCAGTCGACCGATAACGGGAAATACGGTACGGCACGGCGGCCCGAAGGTTTCCAGCTACCTGTAACCTGTAACCTGTGACTTTTTTTGTGTCTGTATTTTATCAACAATCTATTCCATCTATTACTATATCTATCCATCTATCTATCTCTATATATAAATTTGCCTTGGACGCTCAATCACACGTAAACGGCTGCACCGATTTGGCTAATTATTTTTTTGTTTTGTTCGTATTATTGTCAGGAGAAGGTTCTTAACTCTTAAGTAAGATAATTTTAAGAAAATCAACCGGAAAAGAAGGAAATTTGGATGTAGGTGCAATCTGTCCAGTAAGAACAGAAACTAAATAATAATATATTTTTGTTTATTGTAAGGTTTCTATTGGTCATGATTGAATAATGAATATAATTTTAGACCTGTAGCTATATAGCTTAGTAAAAACGGTATTCCCAAGATTAATTTTTCGACACGTGCACATCGTAATAGCTACGAGTTAATAAAAAATTCGTAATTACGTACGTATTTCGAGGTGTCAGCAATCCACTGCAAGTGGATTGCCTACCTGAAAACATACTACTTGTCTCACGCATACAATACATACAAGCGTGTCTCTCGGGTAATTATATATTCAAGATAGGTATACTGCTGCGAATAAGAATTTGTATTACAGAAAAGTTAAGATAAATCTAGAACATCATACACTGAATATTAAATAGGGCATTGAACAAAGTTTGAGTCATATAAAGTTTGTACATTTACATTAAAGAAAGTAACAAAGGTGACTTATGCCCGGGCAACGTCGGTAGGGACAGCTAGTTTATTATATTATATCATGGACGTTTTGAAATAATATCAATAAAAAAACTGGCCGATTGAGAATTGGCCATTGAATAATCTTGAGTAAAATCATCTATTACAAATATTATAGAGGTTAGGTTAGCCGACTCGAGTTCGATACATCGGTCGCGGGCGGCATTTTTCTTGGGGTAAGTCATGGTGTCCGGAGAACAAGTGCCGTCATCCCCCAACCGGGCATGGCAGATACCTACGGGTGCCTAAATTAAAAATTCTGCCAAAAACCAACACACTCGTGTAAACAATCAACAGTACCTTCCCCTACAGTGCCACAGGCTAATGACCTAAGAGTCGAAGCCTTATCCCTAACAAAAAAAAAAAAAAAATAATATGTTGTTTACACATTGTGTTGTTCAGAAATGCAAATGTTCGGTTATAAAATTAACGAAAAACTATAATGTATTCTTGTTTTGGTGATTTTATTTTAATCATTATTTTTGTTTTTATTACTGTAAAATCTAATAAAATTGGCATGGTTTATAAACGCAATACTATGGTGATACCATCTATACTTTATATATTATACCATTTATTGACAACACAATTGAGTCCAACCTATAATTCTCAAGAAATTCGTATCAGGCTTGTACTAAAATTTTAAGCACATCTAAACTCTAAATAACATTTTATCAACACATAGTCATTGTTAAGAATATATTATGTCTACATATAATGGAATTGGAATACCATTGTATACTTTAACTTTTCAACAATATATTAAAATTACACTATAGTAATTTCAGTCTACATTGATATTTGCATACGTTGAATAATAAGATACAATTATTGTAACATGTTCTGTTCCAGTAATTGTTTTTTGCTATTTATTTTTATTGATTTCAGTGTAGTTCAATAACATTATATTTTACAACTAGGTGAATTACTCGGTGTTGCCCTGAAAAAAATTGTGATTGTTCAACTCTTTTTGGGTGTATAACACGCTTAAGCAATGTCTTTTTTAACTGTAAATTATATTATATTTTAATTTATAGCTATCCCGACCGGTGTTGTCCGTGAGATTCGCTTGTGATTATGCGAGTAGTATATTACCAAGTAAGCAATCTACCAAGGTCATATCCAGAAATTTTTTCGGGGGGAGGGGGGGGGGGTCCAAAACATGTATATTGTAATTTTATTGAATTTCGGTTTTGATATTTGGTTAAAAATAAGAAATATGTGGTGCGTACGTATAAGTGTATAATTTAACTCTTAATTATCGAAGTTATACCAAATTTGTCATTTTTACTTAATTCAACCTACGGCTAAAATACAATCAATTGATACAAAATCCTAGCCTAACCTAATCCAACCACTTAAATCTGATGAATAATATTATTGTTTTAAAACCATTAGCAACCATTCATAAACAAAACTTTCCATCGTAAATCTCAAAATATCCGTTTGAGAACCTCTACGAGTTGGGCCACTTATATACCATTTTTTGCGACAAAATCTTCTTCCCCGAGGTTTAATCTATCTCTGTACCAAATTTCATCGCAATCAAATGAAGGGCTTAGGAATGCATAAGGGACAGACAGACTATTATTCATTATATATATATAGATTAGGTGTATACTAAAATAATAATAAGAGCTGATACGTATAATAACCTAGCTTAGCTCGTATCGAGTATACGGAGTTCCTAGTTAAATATACATCGTTTACAGAAAATTTTTTTTATACAGTTGAAAAATGAACCTAATTCTCTAAGTATAAAGTGTTGATTAAATTATATTACCAACATTACATCAATGTGCCTTAATTATTTTTATTTACACGTATCGACTTTTTATAATTTGATTGACCCACACATTATCATCGAGGTCATCAATTATTTTTTAATATTGTTTTTTTATGTTATATGAAATGTATTGTTTTTATCAGATTTAATTTCACATAATTTTTTTATCAGACATTTTACATAATTTTCGAAATAAATGCGTTCAAATGAATCAACTACCTATCTGCAATGTTGAAGTAGTGGAAATGGACTCTTTTATGGATCTTTATATAGTTATTATATCTTATTTTATATGTATTACTATAGTAATTGTATTAATTGTATACAGATTGTAAATAAACGCTCATAAAAAAAACAAATAAATAGAAGTCAAGATATCGGATCTGATGAAATGTATTTTTAAACTGAAATAAAATTAGATAAATAGAGAATTTAGTTTATAAAATTATAAATATTATTATTATCAAATAATTAACACCAATTTATTATGGACGTTTGTATTGGATTTGTCTAAAAAGAGAGATACCAATATCTAAACATCGCAGACTATAGCCCGTGAACTGAGGTATATATCAGGTGCGCTTGACTAGAGGAGCGCCCCGAATGAGTACCTCGACTAAAATTTCAGATTTTTCGGCGTCCTACTTTATCGAATTAGGACGGTACTTTATATAAAACTTTATACAAAATTACAAATTTACCAATTTTTTTTTTCTTAACAAAATGTGTGTAAGTATAATAATTGATAGCTGAAACAACGATTGCATGTGGTAATTATATTGTAACAATTCGATTAATGACAAAATAGACGTTTGTTAATTATTATTTATTAGTGTAGTTACTCATTTTATCGGACTTAAATTATTTGCTCAAAAAACTTCAGCGTACCTATGGTTCAATTAGTGTGGAGCTAATGGTTGGAATGGACGGAAAAAGAGCTAATCGTAAGAAAATTTAATGGAAGATGAAATACTTTCAATGATTTTAACCATCTAATCAGATAATTATTTATTTTCAAAGGAAATTCAAGCAGCTAACTGTTTGAACTACATATATAATAGGTATTAGATAATAGTAGTATTGACACTTTATAGGTACCGAATAATATGGCGTGTATAGCTAGAAATTATTTGAACGATCCAAAAATGAGTCTTTTGAGTTTCCAAGATACGATTGTTTTCCTGACACTATAATTTGTATTGAATTTATTTTTTTATTTGTAATTGTTTTGTATGCGTAATCACCATTGATCGCTGTTCATTATTTACATTATTAAATAAATGAATAATGACCATGATAACGTATTGATTTTAAAAATGCTACATTGAATCATTAACCTACATATCTAATTCATATATTATTATTATCATATAAAGTAATATGATATGTGAATTTATTCATTGATTCGTTCATAACTGACTACACTAGTACTATAATATAAGTATATTTAGTAAATAGTAATATTGTTATTATAATCTTACGAATGATTGTAATTAGTTGCGATATATAAACACAATAAGCTAATATAAACTATTAATTATATTGATAAGTTTTTAATATTCAATACCGTTTTTCTAATAAATTCTAATAATTAAATTACTAGGTAAATACTATAATCGCTGTATGCTTTTCGAATATTTAATATAATAATATATTTATTATTTAATTTATATCGACTAGTAAGCAGTAGCCAGTAATATATTATACTGAATATCTAATGGTGTAATAAATTACTAATAATATGACATATAATGAATTCATAATTGTAAAATTAATTTTTTTACGTAATATATGTATTATACCTATTAAATTATTTTATTTAATTTAAAATCATAATAAATTTTTAATTTCAGACAGGATACAGTATTACTGGTTATTTTGTTGTCATGTTACATTACGTGTTGTTATAGGTACTAGGCATTACTAATCTCACTTAAATGCAATTTTTTTAATAAAATAATTTATTTTTACTTTAATATTAAATCATTATTTATTGACGTCTTTTAGATTTAAATTGTTATTCTTAAACCATAGCAAATTATTTTCTACATTACCTACATACATTTTGGAGTAAGTTGTAGGTACTTTTCATCAAAAGTGTGATATCACAGTTCAATTGAAAAATAAAAACCCATTGTTTATTATTATGTACAACTATAATCGCTATATTTCTCTACCTACTCAAAAACTAAATTTTGTATTTTATATTCTCTTACTTTTACCTGACTCCCCATTTTTTATTTTGAATCCATTTTGAATACGTTTAGATGATCTTAACTTATTTCTAATAAGATTTTTTTTTGATACAATATGACCAACTATATTCGATTCTATTTTTGTTTTTTTTTGTTTATCATTAAAATGTGTTGAATTATTGATGTCTTTATTTGGGATCTGTAATAAAAAAATAATTGTCTGATCAATACATATATATTTACTTCAAAACACGATATTTATTACAACATAATATGAAGAAATTATATCTTTAGTGATAACAGTTTCCACGCACAGCAATAATTTGTAGACAAAAACAAACAAATAGCTACGACTTATGAAAGTGTAACGTATCATGGTTTTGAAATATTTTAGCAAATACTATAAAAAAAAAATTATTATACACTGTATATAGTGGACATTTTCTATGACAACCTATTGTAGAATAAAAGAAAATGAATCTTTTTAAACCTAATATATTTTATGTAATTATGTTACTACTTGTTATTTAAGTAGGTATGTACTCACAAAATAAATATAAATAGGTGTAACCAAAAGTCATTAATTGGGTTTTGAGCACTCGTCTTGGTCGTACGAGTTATATCTATACCCAAGCTCCATCAATCAAACAAAAGTTATATTAAAAGTTACATAAAAAGTTTATTTAGTGTTGGCCCTTTCAAGTCGAGTAGATTTTATGGAAAAGGTAAAAACGGTCTGTAAACACAATATTAGTTTATTAATAAGTGTCTATATTATTTATATGAGTAAGTATATATTATGGAACATATTTGAATAATTTAATTTTACTACCTACTTAAAATTATTGTATGGATTCATTTTTATAAACGATTTTAGGATATATTATGTTTGTAAACACAACAAACCGAGTTCATATTGAGTTTAATCTATAATTTTTGAAAGATAAATAATTTATAAATGCATATGCTTAAGAATAGATAATTAACATCATAATAAATTGTATAATACATTAATACTAAGGTACTAATAATGAGCTTTTAATACAAATAGCTATTTAATATTTAGGTAGGTACCTATAATTGGCTATTACTTAGATTAGTTTGTCATTCGTATATTAATATATCATACTAACATAATTGGTATAATTTGTATTTTAGATTCTGAGCGAAGCGATGAATGTATTGATTTTACAATGATGTGTGTTTTATTTTTAAAATTTTTTTTTGTGTCTGTCATCACCTTTTAGAACAGTAAAAGTGCTTGAATTTTCTTCAATAGTAACTTTCTAATAGGAAAGTGAATCTAGTTAGTACTTTGGGGGGTCAAAAGTAAAAATTTCTCAGTAGTTTTCAAAAGCGACGTGAAAAACAAAAGAAAAATTAAGGAAAAACGGGAATTTTTACACAAAATCTGTTTTCGAAAAAATCGATTTTGGTTTTTAATGCAAATTTTAAACAAATGACAGTAAGTACATGACATTTTGACTGAATGTTTACATTAGCATTTTCTATACACCATAATATTTTCCAATTATTTTGAACTGTTTAGGAACATTTATAGTTTCCAATTTTATTAGTATTTTTTTCTATGGATGTCAATAAAACTTTATTTGTTGCGTAAAAAAGCTTGAAAATTTAATACAAGACTCCTATTTTATTGTTACAATGATATTTAAAAAATATTAAAAATCCTTACACACAGTTTTTATTTATAAGCATTTAAAGTTCAAATCTTGACAAAATACGGAATAATCACGAAAATTAGCAAATTATTTTAAGTTGATAATTCATAAAAATATTTCTTTTTAAATATAAGGTTTGAAAATGTAATACAAGATTATCCATAAGTTTGTCTACCTTTATCAAAAAAAAAATGTCTACATGAAAGTCAAATTAAATTTTGATGAGCGTTTGAAATTTATATTTTTACAACATTTGATATTCCCTCGATTTCTCATGTAACCATTTTCTTATTTTGTTCTAATTAAAAAACGTATGACTGTAGATACTTAATAATTTTACTGAATGTTTATATTAGCTTTTTCTATACACGATAAAATTTAGAAAATATTTTGATTTGTTTTGAGCTGTTTAAGGACAATGACAGTTTTCAATATTTTTAGTTTTTTTTTCTATTAATATCAATAAAATTGTATTTGTTGGATAGAAAAGCGTGAAAATTGAATACACCATCCATTACAGTGATCCACTTTTAACCTACTGTACAGCCAAGCGACATCCACTTACCCACCTTTTTTATTCCTGGTTATATAATAATTCCACTAAATCAAATTGTTGTTGTGTCTTAACTAATACATAATATTATATACAAATAATAACAATTAACAAATAAACAAGTTCTAAAAGTAGTGTACAAATTGTAGGTATATACTTAAATAGTGTACATGAGAAATACAATTTACTTAAAATCAAGTTTAGATATATAAACACATTTAGTCAGATCAATCAAAAATGATTATTACTATCCGTGGTTAAAAGTACGTTGAACTAAACATATTCCAGCAGACATAATATTATACGCAAACTTGTTCCGTAAGCAGGATTTTTTCAAGGTACTGTGTAAAATATAATGCTGAACAAAAAGTCGTCACCCTTGGATAGGTACCTGTTACAAAAAATGTTGGATGCGCCATTTTATCAGTGGATTTAAATTGTATTATAATATATAAGAATAATATATCAAAACCAGCTTATCTGAAACCAGTGTTAAACAATGTTAAAAGTCGCGAATAAAAAATTAAACATATACAAACACCTACCTTATTATGGATCAACAGTGAATTTTGAAAGAAATAACTCTTACACTTCACACTATTATTATAGTACGTATATAGGTTTAATATCAAAACTAAACAAAATAAAATACATTTCATATTGAAGTCAAATATTTGAAAGTTCAATCGTATCGGTATTTTTCTATTTGTAGATAGGTATTATAAAATATTCAAATAATTATGTCTTCGTTGTTGTTATCTAATGAATTAGTAGCAAGTATATAGTCACTAAATCACTCTTACTGAATTTATTATTATTTACAATCCAAACATAATGTTTTTTTTTTCGGGATTAATATACTGCATTTGCAATCTAATAATAGTGTATAAGTATCTGATGCGACAAACCCTGCAGCGTATTCAATGAATATAATGTTATGTATTTACCAAAACATTTGCATAATATATTTTTATATTGTGGCACAACAAATAATAAATGAGAGTAAAACTCAACCACCGGAAAAACGGTCGACGTTTAATAAACATATATGTCCTACATTTTTTCAAATAACGTTTTAATTGCAGTGTAAACACAATGCAACTTTATTATTATAATATTATGTATTACGTGTCCAAAAAATATATAGATAGATTACGTGAACGCACGACAAACAAAACACACGTAACACATAACAACAGAAATGCAATGTGGTAATATTCATTAAGTAATAATAATAACACTGTTTAGTGTTCATTAAAAAAAAATCTTCCCAGTGCTGAGTCACAAGTGGTTGCTCATCAACAGCCTCCAACAATGGTTCTGGAAAAACTATGCTCTGTTCCTACGAAGGTTTATTATTAAGTATACATTTTCACTTTTATTTTCCTTCCCGTGTGCGACATCCGCATATTGTCTCGTGCGCCATATATATACCACCGTGTTTACCTATTTTCGAGACATTACGATTTTCAACACTCGCGTCGCTGAATAATAATATTTGTCATTTTCACTACAGCTCTGCAATGGTAAACAGAAACAAACTCGTGTTTTCGGCTCTTAAAATGTCCACACGTTTATCTCGACATTGTTTTTCCAGGTGTTCAAATCGGTCGTATACGTTTTGGCGTGTATTCAACTGGTTGTCTGTGCGCTGCCCAACTCGTTTGAAATGCCATCCAAGTAAGTTTATTATACCTACCAAGTACCTATTAAGAAATTACGTATTAGATGAAGTTTTAAATGTGTTTGAACGATAAATGTAAAATTTTATTTTTCAATCGTTCATTAAATTATGCACCCATAAATTACCTACTGACACTGTGGCTACTGAATATTCATTATCAAATAATTATACTTTTAGTTTCTATGAACTGAATTAATGTAAGCATAGCTCAGGATAATGTGTTAAAAATGTCAATTTATAACCATTTAATTATTAGGATACTATATTATATTTACCTGGACATGATTAATACACTTTTTTCGACAAGAGATAATTCAGAAACTTTATACCAAGCCAACCCTTATGTTACCACCGTCTGAAAACGTTTTACCTATTGCATGATTGTAAACGGTGATTTAGAAATATTTCAGCACTTATATAAAATAAACTACAATCCAATAATCACACATACCTACTACGATACTCGTACCTTAGTACTTACACACGAGTTCTACCTATAGTCGTTTATAGTATTATAAAGGGTACCTACACCCTTTATTTAAAACTATAATAATATGAAGAAGTACTGAAATGCATTATTATGATATTTATTTATTTGTTGAAATAACAGAGTGATCAATGTTTCATATGCGATTACCTACCGACGCGTTGGTATTTAAAAAAAGAAAAATGTATTTATATATTTTTCTAACGCGTACAATGT
This sequence comes from Sitobion miscanthi, assembly GCA_008086715.1. Lineage (NCBI taxonomy): Eukaryota > Metazoa > Arthropoda > Insecta > Hemiptera > Aphididae > Sitobion > Sitobion miscanthi. The sequence continues at coordinate 29,909,335 of CM017798.1, read as the reverse complement.
AACTAATTTAAATCTTAACCGAACGTGTCCACCTAATACTTATTATATATTATAGTATTTAGTTTTCATTTATCAATATTTTTTTATTTTTTTTAAGGCTTCAATCATTGAGGTCATTAGTCTGTAAGGTTGGTAGGGATTGGTACAGTATGGTTGGGACGGTCGGTTAGGAACGCGTGTATGTGTGGCAAGGTTTTTGCGCACTACGAACCCGGGTGGTCACCCATCCAAGAACTAGTGACAACGGTTGTTGCATACTCTCAATCACGTTGCATCATGTGCGTCGCGCCGAGCCACATTTACCAATATTATAATGCCTACGTTCTTATTACCTACCTATATAATAATGTCCCGGCTAAATTAAATTATTCCTTCGATATTGTATTTTTGTACGATATTTGACGTTTGCTTTCTAACTATATAGTGGAGTGTTACCGAATCCTGTAACGTATTTTGAAGGCGTACAAAACGAAAACAAAACAAATGCTGGACGCCCGCACGAGGCTAGATTTGGATACATACCGTCATCTTTTGGCGGATCATCAACTGGAATGGGCGTAAGTATAAACAGATATTTATATTACCTATTAAATATAGGTATACATTACAATGCATGCTGCAGTATAATATTATTAATATGTATTCATTAAATTTGAAACGTCTAAAAAAATTCGTCAATCAACGGATTTAGAACTAGATATGGTGCAGTATCTTTTTTATAGTTTTAAGAACTTTTTAAATATATTATATAAGTTATGTTTGTATGTAGAGTACCTAATATTGTTGTGAATTACGAAGAACAAGCAAATGAGTTTTTCGGGTAGACGAGGAGGAACCTAATAATATACTGCATACAAGTCATGTTACATAAGCAATCAATAATTTATATTAAAATAAAATTGTTTGTTTAAGGGTTATCAAGGTAATTCGGTCAGTGGCTACGGATCCAACAAAATTGATATAGGAGGTCTGGTTGTTGGCGCTGTCGTCGGGCTTGGAATTTTAATTTTCATCCCGAAAATTCTTTATTTACTATTTTCTACAACAAATCTTTTTGGTGCTCATCCAGTGGGCACCGGTTACACAGGATATGGAAGGAGTGAGTTACAACAGTAATTTATTCATCTATAATTATTAAAAATATTAAATAAATCTTACGTATATCGTTTTTATATTTTTCTTCGATGTCATAGCGATTTCGAAAGATATCTCCCAATTTTTCAATTTATTATACGTACAAGTAGTATTTTATTCATGATTAACTTTTCTTCAGCCTTGATTTATTTGTTTTACATTTTTAATTATTTTTTTATATTTATTGTATACGTTTTCGTTATTTTTTTAATGACTATTACTCATCAGTTATTATTAACCTATAACAATGTCTCAGAAAATTACTTTAGCCTACTTAGTTGGAGGTTTAAACAAAGTGGATAGGTACGTAAAATAATACTGATGTGATTCAATGCATTGTTCTTTGTTTTCTACATGTTTGTTGTTTGTTGTTATATAAATATGGCATAAAAGATAAAAATGTCTGTTAACACTTATAGGTGAGGATCTAATGTCCGGTTTAAATGGTATAGTCACAAAGTTTGAAGACTCCATGTCCAAATATAATATAAACACAACAGAATGTATGCAAAAAGCACTGTGCACTTATATACAGTCCACAGAACAAGTTAAAGAAAAATCTGCAATTAACAATTTTGTTGACACTTCAATTAATACTTTAACACAGTATGTAATGTTTATTTTATCTTAAGTCATAATAAATGAATAAAAAACGTGTCTTTCAATAATTTATTGTGAAACCTGTCTTAGAAACTCTGTAATGAATTTTATGATTGATGGTTCGAAATTCAAAGCAGCTCTTGAAGCCGGGAAGAATAAAGAGTGTACGACTGCCTACAGACTATGTCCATTCGACCAAAACAGCATTTATATGTTTTTGAGACAAATTTCAACAAAAAGTAAATCATAAGTAAATTTTTTTTGTAACATTGCATATAATAATTATTGTATCTATATAATTTAAATTAAGTCCGTAGGTACTTTTTAAAGTATACTGGAAAATACATTATAGTTTATTATAAAATATTATAAATGTTTAACTTTGTTTATTTAATAACCTATACGCATCATATATTATGATAATCACACAAACATTTGTACCTAAATTTGAAAGTCCTACGATAACTATAACAAAAAATATCTATTAAAATCTACCCTTGTGTTATTTTTCAATTTTTATTACTTCATTTTTCGATTTTATTATTAGATATAATTTATTACTATTTTATGAAGGTAATTGTTTAGTACCTACATATATTCATTATATTAACTTAATAGTATTATACAATATAATAATAAGTAAAAAATAATATTAGTAAATATATGTAATATACCATATTTATAATTATATATTTTTTTATTTACCATTATTTCTATAATTACATACGGATTAGGCAACTTAAACTACTTTATTTATTTATTATAAACAAAAATAATGGATAGTAATTTATTAATAACTATATATATTCATACTGATTACTACAAATAAATTTAAAATTATAAAATAAAAGTAATAGGTATTTTATTATTATGAATCTGTAAGAGGAAAACGGTTAAGAGGCCTCATTACCACGGCTTTTTTTGTTTAAAACTACTGTTTCTAATTCCAACGATACGTGTCGACAATTATCACGATTTTCTTTCTGAAAAATATTCGGATTGTCCGTAATATATACAAGAGAACGATCGTGCCAAATTTTTAATTTTTGTAATTTAAATTGCAATAAAAATTTAAAAAAATTCAAAAATATTTAGAATTTCCAACTTAAATATTTTTTTTTTTTGTTTTGTTTTATTTGTACAATCTGTATAAAAATATAATTACAATAAGCATAATGGAGAGGTAATACAATTATAGGGCATTGGTCATGGTTGGCTTGATGAAGAAGCTATTCATTAATAGCACTTCATAACGGGATGGTGGACTAGTCGACTAGTAGGTCACGGCACCAGCTACGCTTTAAACGCCGGCCAGGGTCACCCGGGATTGTTTGGGAAGATAGGTTTTGGATGAGAGGGTTTCGGTGATTAGAAATTTTAAGGTGGAAACGTTTGTATAGGGTTTTGGCGACGTTTTTTTACTGTCGGAATGAGGAGGTCCCTGTGGAGGGTATCATTTGATACATAAAAAGGAGCTTCAGTTATCTGCCTGAGGCATGACTTCAATATTTAATTAACTAAATACAATTTTAAAAATGTGCCTCGATCGATCCCTCGTACATGTTGTGGAAAAAAATATTATTTAGTCAGAATGCAAATCGAGGTAACCGTTGCGACGCATTGTTGGAATTAGAATTATATGTTTGAGTGAAAAATAATCATTTTTTCATGACCACAATATTACATACTGACATGTGCGTGCGAGTTCGTGCGAGAGCCCTCCGTACCGACTACCGCTACAATTGACCCGCATGGACGCCACCAGTGTTCAGATTAGATAAGTATTTTTTATCTAGATAAAGAACTCAAATATATCTAGATAGATATAAAAGATAACTTAACTCATATTTATCTAGATAAAAAAAAGATACGCTTTTTTTTTTTAATGGGTTTTAAATTTATGTATATTTTAGTTGGGCACTAGGAACATAATAATAATAATGATATAAATAAAAATAATTATATTATTCATAAACCATAAACTTGGTTTGAAATTTGTATAAATATTTAAAATTCGTTTGCACAATTTCGCGATTTGTATTAATAAAAAATGTATCTAGATGAATTTATTTAGATTAGTAAAAAGATTATCTAAGATGAACGTTTAGATACCTTATAACTTATAACTATTTATCTAGATAAGATAAAAGATGGACAAATAATTATCTAGATATTCATCTAGATAAGTCCGGACACTGGACGCCACACACACTAATAATCATTACGGCTAACACATAGATTTCGAGTGGCGACGACGAGATTAGAAATTGCCTGAATGATTCTCCTTAAATCAATGCCATAGCGAGGCCCCTTAAAATTATTTTTCAGTAAAAATTTGTAGTTTTTAACTACAAAATAATTATTAAATTTTAAATTTGATACATTTTGTCAAAACATCGAAAATTTGCAAATTATTTTGTATTGTTACAAATTTATAAAATGTTCTGTTTTTATAGCTAATAAGGATTGAAAATTTGAAACAAAGTATCTCATGACATTCTAATATTTTACTCGAAAGCGACGTAACTAATGCCTAACTATAACGCCGTATTGACGTAATATAATTATTTAAGTATAATACATAATATCATTTTAATAATATAATATTTTGGGATCGGAGAAATAGAACTATAATCTACAATTAGTACAACTAAATTTTACGATATATCTATTATGAGCTTATGAATATATTATTTTGATTTTACAAATTACTGATTTGTGTATACTATATCTATCTACTGCATGTAATAACATTATTATAATCTATACGGTTAATGTTGAGTTGTCGATCATCAAAATTCAAATGTAACGAGAAAAAAAATTGTTACATATTAGGTAACTAGACAACTAGTATTAGGTTATTATAACGTTATACAATTTTAAATGTTTGAACTGAATATACACGACTGCAGGTATCTAAACAGTACTTACACATAATTTAATAATGTGCAAGTGCGTAATACGTTTTATTTCTAACGCTAGTTATTTAATTTAGGTATTACCTATATAGAGACGCACTCTATAGCGGCCCGATAAAAAATAATCGGGCGAAGGAAAATATCGAATGTAGTACAACAAGAAAAGGACATACATGACGTATGTATAGGTATAATGATATGTACGTGTGTTCGACCATGAGTAAATGGGGCCTTTGCTTTTATTTACTTTTTATTTTATTTTTCATCAAAGGCAATCGGACGCACTCATCCGTTACTGCAGATATATTTTTAAACAAATATTATAAAGCTTCCTATTGGTTAATATTATTGTGCTTTTACCCAAATAACGACATGTGGGGAGTAGTGGAATTAATGCACTAAAGCGGCTGGGTGACAGGCGAGGGGAGAGAACTAGACGACCAGCAACGAACTGATATTACTGGTCCAGCAAACGTCTTTATATTATTGCGCACCGGTGAAACCTTCTTTGGCTTTTCTCTACAAGGAAAATCTATGAACCATAAATATTAAATAGGTTTTTGTTAAAAAGTAACCATGACAACAAAGAACTTACAAAAAATCGGTCAGAATCAAAAAATCTTGTATCTATAGCCCAAAAACATATTTATGTTAAAAAAATTAAAATAATAGTTAAAATGAAACTTTATACAAAAAACGTTTTTCATAAAAGAGAGAAAAAATTAAAATTAAACAATTAATAATAAATAATAACATGAATTGTTTTTGTAATAAACTTATATCACAGAACAATAGTTTAAAAGGTGTTTCTAAGGTATATTATTATAGGTTGTATATAAAAATATATATTAAGAAAAATCAAAAAATCAGAATCCACAATTATATTTTTAAATGTTTTTTTTGTGACACAGACTGACTTATTTTATAAAATAACCAAACTATATTACCCAGGGAAATTCACTTCTACAATTTTATTAAAGAATAATAAATTTGTAATGTACGACTTTTTGATTAGAGAAATAATCTATAACATAATATCAGTGGCGTAAACAGGAACTTTGATTGGGGGGCAGGATATATATACATATTTTTTAAGATACATCACAAGGTATAGTGGCTCTCACACTAATATTATGTATAAAAAAGTGGGCAAGTGGGTTTTGATCTATTATACAGTAGGTGTAAAAAATGTAAAAAAAACAATGAAAACTTCTATTAATAGATCAAAATGAATCAAAATATTTTAAAATTTTAAAATTTTCATGTATATAAAATAATAAAATAATAAAATAAAATATTTTTCAAGTACCTATGGTTATTAGTTTTTGAATTATAACAAAATGAGAAAAATTCTATGAAATGTTGTTAATTTACAGGTATAATGTTAACATAAATATAATAATATCCAACGTCCAACTTCAGACGCACAAAATAAAAAAATTTAGATTTACGCTCAAATTTTTTTTTAATTTCCACTAACATCAACTTTTGAGAAACCTAGTATTAGATTTTTAAGTTTTTTTACCAAGCAAAAACATTTTTATGAATAATAATTTTAAAAAAAACTAATACAAATCTAAATTTGTTCTGCCTATAGCAGATAAAAGAGTCAACATTTTTTTCAAATGATACTATGTATAGAATATAGTAATATAGACATTCGGTGATAAATAAGAAAATCGATTTTTTAGAAGTTTTGCGAAAAAATCTTTTTTCCTTATTTTTTTTTCCTGAACTTTGTAAACTTATGAGAATTTTTCACTTTTGCTAAACATTTTTCACTTTTAATCAATTTTTCCCCAAAATACCATCTAGATTCACTTTCCCACCAGAAAATATGCTGAAGTAGAATAGGTACCCCAAAAGGTGATAAAAAAACAGACATCAATGTAAAATCAATACAATTATCGCTTCGCTTAAAATCTAAAAAATGGTCATGGGGGGATCCATCCCCCATATCACCCGTGTCTACGTCCATGTATAATATTATATGGTTAGAACCCTAATATTGAAATATAAGTAAAGAATATAGGTTATCCAATTAATTAGAGTCACTTAAAAGCGGAAATAATTATTAAATTCAGGACTTTTTTCATCTTACTTTTTTTCGTTGGAATTTTTCAACGGGTAGAATATACCTCTTAATAGCTAAATACGTTTAAAAATAAACATACACACATATTTTTATATTTATTCAAAAAATTAGACAAATTTTGTAAAATAATTTCTAATCGTTTTATTTACAAATTTAATATAATAAGAACACACGATAGCGCTGTTTAACAGTGTAATAAAGTATATAACACAATATATTATAATAATAGTATACAATATAATAATACATAATATCTAATTTTTAAAAAAAATATATTATTAGTTATCACAAAGCTTACAATTATAAGTAGTTTGGAAAACAACATCCGCAACAGCAAACAAAGTCCAGCAGTTTTTTTACCGAGTCACAAAACCCTTTGGGTGGATTGGGTATCATCACTGTGATGGTCTCTTCCGAAAAATGTACGTGTTTTTTACCATCATTCTTTCGAATGGCGAACGCTGAGTCATCTTCAATGTCTACCACTGTTACGTCTTCGTTTTCTGCAGTGTCTGTAACAATGAAAACACAATTAACAGAATATAGTGATGACTCGAAGACCGCACTTCCGCATAGAGCTCGTCATAAAATTCAAAAGTTTTAAACGAAACGTTCGAATACGCATTAGACATCTGAAAATGTTTCAACCGGACTATATATACCTATCAACTGAGTGAAGAAAACGTCAACAATCATACATATTATAGTTATCGAGTTCAATGTCAAATGGAAGTTTTTATAATCCGGTACCTGCAGCATGTATTTAATGAAAAGAAAACTACTATATACATAGTATTAACATAACTTTAAATCCTCGTTAATATTATATGTCTTCAGCAACATACTTACTGAATTATATATATATTTCATAGATATATATGTATTTAATAGGTTTTGCAAATCAAATAATGAGTTTTAAATATTGTATAATCCAGGTTTAACTAAAACAATATCGAGCAGTAAAACAAAGTTAAAATGTACAGTTATAGGTACTTATTATGAATTATTTGTTTATTTATTAAGCCAATATTTACAAGAGCAAAACAACAAAATTTCGATTTTTGTATGTAGGTATGCATGCGTGTATCTCTTATAATACAGGTACTTATTGCGTGCCCTTAGGTACAGATTGTATATTTCTTGTGAAAATAAAACCATATTTATAACAGGAATAGTAAATTCTGCACACGACGGCCATCGAGCGAAAAAAATGATTTTTATATTTTTCATATTTCAAACTTGAAACTTTCACCCTTCTTGAAATATTAAACAATATATTTTTTAATTTTTTTTTTAAGTTGTGTTTTTTGATATGCTTCATACCACATCATGATATAAAGAAGATATTATAGAAAATTAGTATGTAATTTGTATAATTTACTATGTAATAAATATTTCTATAATATGTTTCATGAACATTTAACTAAGTAGAGGTGTTTTTACTATAGTTTAAAATTAAAATTTGTTTTTTTTTATCTTTCTTTAAAATAAAATATTTATGAAAGTTTCATGAAATATTTCAAAAAAATAGATATCAGAGCCCTATTGGAAGGTGATATGAAAATGATGACTTGTTTCGGAAATTGAAAAAAGTATGACAACAACATTTTTTTCATCAAATAATCGACAAACCCCTATTTCCCCCCCCCCCCCCCCCCGAACCGTAAAATGGAATTTTTGTGTTGTTCGGTACCGAGTAAAGGAAAGGAGACAATGATCTAAGAGTTTTCAAATTTCCTGTCATAAATGTAAATATACACGCGAATTGACGAGGATAGGTACCTACTTGTCAAACGATAACTTAGCACCCGATACTAAAAATAATATCATAATATTGTAGAATTATAGATACCTAATTTTGACATTTCGTGTTGCTGATTGTTAAAGTGTTATTATAATATATATCCATTTAAACTTAGTGTTTCAATTATTGAAAAATTACCAACGCCGATATGAATAATTTGAATGGTGTGCGGTAAGTAAGTCAGTCGTCGCGGAATTCAACGTTTTATTACAATATACGATTTGTGTTGCACTTACATAGATTTTATGTTTTTAATTTGATTATTTGTCATACTCGTGGGTGGCTTGGACTGGGTCAACCATCAACCAGATAACTAACAAGATAAAGAAGCACTATAAATGATATTTAAATACGAACCATTCAAGCAACAGGTTTACATTATTAGATACGACGGTCTTCGCAAATCCAACGCGTATCTATATAAATAGTTCGAACAAATATTGTATGAGCTTATTTAATGCGTTGTCTGTGTAAGTACATTATGAAATTGATATGCAAACGATATTGTTATCAAATTAAACAAATATAATTATACGTATATACTTTTGTATTATAAGTAAAAGTTTATGATTTTATGTTTTATTAGTAAAATATAGTGGGTACCTACATATTATTCATAATATTAGATCTACCTACTATATGTCAGAAACTATGATTTTTGACGTGAAACTGTTCAAATCACAACTCACAACTCCAAGTAAAGTTGTAACTTGCGAGTGTCATATTCAAACGAATGTAATATTCTATTTGAAAAATAACATCATGTTGAATAGAATCATTAATACAGTAACTATTCATAATATGTTTAAATAAATAGTATATATTAGATAAATATTATTTTTAACTTATTCTAATAGCATAGTTTATACAGGTAAAAAAACAATAATGTAATCTTCAACTAATAATTACATATCAGTTGTATTTTTATACATATAACAATATAATATTATGTTAGTTTTGTAATTATTATAATAGTTATATAAGTTTATAACCTATACTGGATATTATTGTTACTGAATATAATATATCATATTTTACAACTTCGTTAACCTAATATATGATAATATATTATATTCATTTCGAATTTTTTCGTAGGTACCTTACGATAGTTAAGACCACTGAACAATAAAGTTATTATTGTTTTTTACGTAAAAGTTAACGCGTGACAAAAGATATAATAAAAAAAAAAAACGATGCCATATTATAATCATTTTTAGTGTACATGGAAATTGATGTCGATGATTAAACCCAGCACCATTATTATTGTTCCTATGTGTGATATAATATCTGTGGATTTACGATAAGGATATTCTTTTGACCATGAAACTAGCTATAGTATATTCAAAACGATTCGACACGCGACATATTCGTATAGGTAGTAATTTGTTTTCTATAATAAGGCTCAAATACGGTCTCCAATATGCGTGTGTTGGGTACAAAATATATAATTACATAAACAGGACATTAGTATTCGTAACCTGCAGGATCGCGAGCTTGGTATTTTAACATGACATTGCACATTTTAATTTAAAAATGAATTTTAATTGCTCCTAAAGTTTTAAAACTTCGTTTCAGACGACGTTTGCATACATGTTATTTTTTTTATTAAATCGTCTAAACTCTGAATTCACCTTTGGCATTGGGATAGGTTTCATTGTAAATAATCAATTTTTCAACTGAATAACGAAGCAATACTATCGAATTAATTACTAAATAGTAGATTCACGACGAAACGACAAGAAACCAATATTTAGCCCATTTAGTTAGGTACAAAATATTAGGCCATTTATTATGACGTTTATCTATCAATCAAACATCGATACCTTGTTGCGTGACTGTGAACATATAAATTGATCGACGCGCAGTTTTTAAATTTATCAAATCCTTAACGTAGGTGTAGTGTCTATCTAGCTAGAGTAAATCGATAGGATTTTTGAAAAATGATAAAAGCACAAACTCTATCAATATGGTTGTCATCACAAGCACAACAATAATTATTCTAACAATCGTTGCATGTCGATATTCTATGCACCTGAAATTTTTACGTCAGTAGACAATACTAATATAGTTGAAAAATAAGTTTGACTTCACAAAGTTGTTTATAAGATTTATTCGGATTCTTTGTTATAAAATCTCAAAGCATAAAAATAACAGTAAGTACCAGTAAGTATATAAATTATAAATAAATTAAATAAATGTAAAATAAATAATAGAAATTACTACTATGGTTTATGACAATATTACCCACACTATAATAAACAATATAATATTATCACGTGAAACAAAATATATGTCATATAGGTACAACTACCTAAAATCGTTATGCTAACTCTTCTCCGTCAAAAATCACCCTAAGTTTCATATAAAAAATGTTTAAAGTAAAGTTTAGGAACTATTGAATTTTATTTTATTTTTCCTAATTTTTTTATAAATCCTCTCAAAATTATTTGTGTGTATTGTAAAAATGTTCCTTTACAAACTATAGAATCACTAGATAAAAAATAAAAAAAAATATAAAAAAATACTATTGTTAATTTTACAAAAGTATTTATTTACTTTTATTTTTTACTATACTACAAATACACATATAACAATACTAATGCAATATTATATTATATAAGTATATTAAATAAAAAAAAAATTAATAACAAACACATCAAGTACCAATTTATGAACTCAAAACTATATTTCTTGCTCTTGTACTGTACAGCCTACCTATTTATCTAAAACTGATAACTTTTGAATTATTTGTAATGTCCCGTTCAATAGTAAGTTAAAATATATAAATCAGTTAACCGTTGTTGTAACGTCTTATTCTCAAATTTTGATTCAAAGCATAGGTACCTACTGAAAATCAGCGTTCGTGTATCACTGGAATAGTGAAACTCAACAGGAACATTGGGTTAGAAAATTGGAAGTAATTTATACAAGTTAGGGAAAACCTATTTTTGTATGGTATTCTCCAAGCATAACATTCACTGTAAGAATCATTATTATTATTATCAAACCATTCTAAAAATCTAAAATAAAATATATCAAAACAGAAATGATAAAATGATGAATTTGTGCATTTGGAAAACATAATAATATGAAAATTGGATATCTATATGTAAAAATTAAAAATTGTGGCACGACATTTCGGAGAAGCTAATTCTGATTCTGAAGGTGCTAAATACCTTTGATCATTCCTTAGAATTTTCACCTATTGATCATATAATATATTATAGATATGTTCGTTATAATATTACATATTGTTATATACAAATATAACTCTAAACCAATAATCCAATGCTTGTTTAATACCTAAGACCCTCTTATTTATCCTAACCTAACTCAAACGCTACATACAAATCTAAAATAAACACAGTACCTATTAAAAAGTGCTATTAAATCCTATATACGTTATAGTTACCACTGCGCAATATCCGATCCAAATCAATGCCCGGCAGTCCTCCTAAAACACTTAAAAGTAAATGGTGTTGTGACTTTCTCCCCTTCTAACCTAACCCTATCCTGAACTCAGGTGTGTCATCAGTAGGTGGCTTCTCTACTAAACACACATAGTTAAACTAAATTAACCTAAAGTGAGTGTATACTGTATTATACAACAATAATTTGAATAATAAAATATTGCTTAACACCATAAAAAAAAAAAAATTAAAATCAAAATACAGTAATTGGCTATTTAGAATCTGTACGATTATATTACTTTTTTGTTTTGAAAACCATACGATCTGTACCAATACTTAATATTTATTTCTATCGAAGTAGCTTCGGCGTTTTAAAAAATCTCAAATTCTAACGGCATTTTGGCGTCACATACCTATATTTTGCGGGCGTTATATGAAATGTTATTTTTACTGTAGTTAAGGTTGACAAAATATAATATTATCGTTCGTACCCTACGGTTGTTCAGAACTCGTACCGCAGCATAACGAAAAAAAATATCATCGGATAAGTGTGATTACGCGAGAAAACGAAAACAAAAAATACCTAATAACGAATTGAGATTATTTAGAAAAAAATTGTTTACCTGTACTTTTCGTTTTGGGCGGCGTACCCGGCGGCGTCATCACGTATATCCCCCGGGGTCACTCATGTTCCCCTACACGTATATAGCTACGCCATTCCGCGGTGATGTCCGTCACGGTTAAACGTTTTTGCATGAATGAACGACAATCGGTTTTTAGCATTAACAGCACACTATACACGCACACGGACGACGCGGGCAGACGCGCGCGCGTTCACCCAAATGTATTAAAAAATGTAACCGTTGTATTTGCGGGGTTTCCTAGGAAAGGCTAAATCGATATGGTGTGGTAAAAAAAAAAAGCAGACAGCGGAAGACGAGGAGAGAATATAGGGCCGCTGTGAATGTAAATTTTCACCGAATTCAATGCGTTACATCGGCAAACTATGCATATAAGCACACGTGACACACATATACGCTATACATAATATGTATATATAGGCACGCACTGCAAACGACCGCACACAGACACCTGACCCGACAATAGGCCGGGTGATCATTAATTTCACCGACGACGACGACGACGACGACAAACATTAATATCGACGACGATGCATTGCACACGTCGACCCCACCAAAAGTACAGCGGCTGGTATTCCATTATAATTTACACTTAAAAATAAAATAAAAAAAAAAAAACCATTGTCTGAAGTCGCAGTGTAGGTAGGTTTTGTGCGGCGTCAGAAGGGGACGGTACGCCGATACATCATTGACATATACATGTGTAGGAGCTGAAGAAGTATTGATAAATAAAGTTTGGAAAAAACAATTAATACAACGAACGTATGTTGGGTACTATTGTTATTATCATTATTAGTATCATTATTATTATTATCATTATCATTATTATATTATTACTTATATATTATAGGTATCACGCGCGCGTACGACGCTATATGACGGGTATATATATATATATACAGGTAGGTATTGTGGAAGTGTGGTATAGTGATGTTTGCAGGGAATACGACGACGTGACCTGAACAGAAATCAGGAAATTATGTTTGGATTACTTACACAATTTTGTGACTTCCCCGAGAACCGAAGGCTAAGTTAAAATCAACGCTGCATAATGTATAATATAGAGGTATTAAAATATGCGTTGTGTATAATATATATATATATATATAATAGTGACCACTATTAAATAGGTATATAGGTATATACCGTATACCATGCCAGAACTAATGGGTGTATCGTGTATGCGCATCGGAGAGCTGAACAGTTGACAGGCGAATTATATCCTCATTTGCGGTCGATATTTATTTTTTTGCTTTGTTCAAACTTTAAAAAGATTCTTATTGGGTAATTGGCGAAATAGTTATCATGCCAATAATAATTTATACTTAATTATTTCACTGCATGGCTAACATATTTTCTATTACATGACAATATTATTGTGGCAAGGGCATAATTTATTTTAAAAGTAAAAACAAATTGTAAAATAACTAAACTTTAATTATTATCTTCTGGCATTTAAAAACATACCATGGTGTGAATAACCCCAATATATAATATATTATATACAATGTAAATTACACATTACGAATCAATATATATATATTTAAATCTATCAAATGCACAATATAGTATTATTATTTTAAGATGAAATCTCATTTATTAATTTTATAGTATAAACTAAAAATAACATTTTATTTTTTGTGTGATATTGTAAAAAATTGATATTTATCATTAATTAAATTCATAACTCTAAAATTTAATACTTTTTATAATTAATTAATAATTATGAATGAATGTATATATTATATAGATTACATGGTGAGCATAATATAAATAAAAGCTATGAGGTTGTATTTAATTATACACATATAGATTCCATTTTCAAGGTTTTCGTATTTTTTTAAACGGCTATGTTTTATTGATTCATCTAATAGTAGGTACCTTCCTACTATATATAATATATATATATTCATTTTGCCAACGTTTTTTAAATTAAAACCACGAATAACATCTAGAAACAATGCAGCTGACTACAGAAATGAGAATTGTTTAAGACACTCAAGTAAATTGGTTAAAAAAAATAAAAATGTTTATGAAAATAATTCCATATTATTCAATTATTATTTCTAATTTTAGAGATTTGAAGCTATCGGTCTCCTAAAAGGATTTATTATCTTTGGTAGTTATTCTATTTGCGTGTATCCATTGCTGGATAGAACGAAAGGGTTCTATCGTATTAATTTAAAATTATTTAGGAGAACGATTTTAATATTCAACCAGAGACATATTTTTTTTAGTTTCAAAATAATATATTAACATTTATAATTTAAAAATTCATTAAGTTCATTTTATGTACCTAGTGATCTAAGAAATGTCAACTAAAAATAAAACCAAAACAAATTAATTTCTGTTAAGATTAAAAAGGTTCTTTTTTATAGAACCTTTTTGTTCTACTTATGACAAAATCCTGCTAAATGAAAACTTTTTATATAAATTTGTTTGATCAGTGTGGCCAACATTTAGATAAAAATAACGTAATATGTTTGATAGGTACTCTAACGTTGCATTGTTTATTTTACTTAAATTAATTTTGGTCTTAATTTACATAAGTTTAAATTTGTAATATAACAATACAATTACAGTGAATAACATCGAGTATTGACGACGATTTAATACCTATGTAATAAATGTAAAAATAGTATGAATGAATAAGATGACCTCTAGCTGAAACGTTGCTTAGAAACGAATATTATATATTTCAAAATTAAATTTATCAATTATTGTGTTTGACAGAGTTCGCCAACCTTTTACAACAAGTGAGCTACATTAAAAAAATTAAGTATCTGGTGATCAACCACTATTTATTTAGGTGGGTATATTATTTATATTATTACATGCAGCATAATAATAAATTGTAGGTAAGTACCTGTATCTAATAATACTGTCTCTTCTTTTATTATTTCTCCATATGAAAAAAGTAGTTACGTTTTTAATCGCTAATACATAATGTACTTTACTTTGTTTACAATGCATAAAAGTGTGTTTGATTATGCACGCATGATCAACCGATATTGGGATAATTAATCTTTAAAACTTTATTCTTCTAATTATCGACTGATTGGCGACCCCTGCATGTGTATTGTGTATGATAATAAAATCTTTCCCGATGCATATACAAATAGTTTACAATGCAATTGCATAATATATAGTATTATTATAATTTTGGAAGCATCATTATAATAATAATAGTTTATTCAGTTGAATAAAACATCATTATAATAATAATAGTTTATCCAGTTGAATAAAACGGGCCGAAGCTCAATAGTACAGATAGTCTAAGTACAAATACAATATTACATAGGTACAATAAATATCTTACATAATACATAAAGTTTACAAAAATCTAAAAAAGAAAAATAGTATTAAAACTGATAGGCAAACCCAACATTACGTATAAACATTGTTCATGTGAGCATTTAATATTTCTCTTTGCGAAGAGAAGAAAAAATCAACTCTTGTCGAAAGTTTATTGTATAGAGCCATAGCCCTAGGAATAGGTGAGTTTTTTAAATAGTTTGTGCTCTATACAGGAACATAAAGCAATGATGTGGAACGGTTATTGACTATTATTGTATGCTGGAATATTAAAGGGGATACAATTTCAAAAATCAGGAGCATCGGTGACACCATTAATTAACATGTAGATAAATGTTATATCAGCTGTTTCACGTCTGGAAATTAAGGCTGGAATGTTAAGAAAATACCTAATTTGTGTGTAATCATGATTATTAATGGTAAAATTAAATTTAAAGGCTATGAATTTTAAAAACTGATTTTGAACGCATTCAATGAAATCGATATCAGTTCTAGTGTATGGATTCCAGATAGGAACTCCGTATTCGAGAATAGATCTAACTAACGCACAATACAGGAGTTTGAATGATCTAAGGTCTTTAAATTCAAATAAATGGTGCTAAATAAATCCTAAAACATTCAAAGATTTTTTCACAATACACTCAATATGATCACGGAAATTTAAATTACTGGTTAAAGTTATTCCTAAGTCTGTAATTGAAGAAACTGATCTAAGTTGGATATTATTTATAGATCACATTATTATACATTATATATAACGTTTTTGTTCTAAATAATTATGGATTATTGTTAAGCTGAACCTTTTCTTTCTAAATTGTGTACCTATTTAGTTTGAAAAGGTTCACTATAACTAATACCAGGTTTAATTTTCTAAATAACGAAAAAAAATCTTTTTTACCTTTATTTTCTTAAATCGCCACACCAAACACATTTTTAGCTTAAAATGTACAAAAACGCAGATTCTGAAAAAAGTTCGATTTAGAACCCTTTCTTTCTAAGCCTCCACCATGTTAATTTTAGATAAAAAGGTACCTATCTAAATAATTATATTTGAATAATAACTAAATTACAAGATCGATCAATCCATTTATCCATCTAGTTGAATTTAATTAGATTTAAGATAACTAATTATTATATTTAAATAAAATTATTATTGTATCAGTGGCTTAATACTATATACATTTGAAAAAACGAAAATTTTTATTTTTTTTAGAAATAGTGACTGGAAGTGGTTTGATTGTATTATGCATTCATTTTAAAGATTTTAAAAATGCATTACAAAATGTTTTTGAAGTGTATCACCAATTAAATCTTAATCCGGACACAGAATTTAATTCTGCGAAAGTATTGATATTGCCGAAGAAAATACTTAAGATAATTTTAGCTGGTGTTATCGACTTCAAAATACTTGGAATATTTATCAAAAATTTTACATTGATGGATATTTTGAGCTAAATTGTTAATTAAGACTAGAATAGTTAAATATTTCAAATATGCTGTATAGGTTTTGGTTTTTAAATTTAATTTATGTTTTTGGACTGGATAGGTGCCACATTTTTTCTGACGGTTGCATTATAGTCATGGCAATTTGCAACCAGATTATAACAAAATTTAATTTAATGTTATAACATAACCTTAACAATTAAGGAATAATATAATTTCGTTATTATAGAAACCAACGAAAAAATGTACATGTGCAGATATTGAATTTTTTTTATTGTGATTGGATTTTTTGTAAGATTTTTGTACTTACATAGTTATATAGTCATATTCAATGTTTTTTCGTTCGGAAAATAATATCAAGTATTATGCTACGTTATATTTTTCTTAAACAATTCTCACCGTGTTTCATTAACTAAAATTGTAATTATAGTATACGTTTTCATTTACAACTTTATTCCTCCGATATTTTATCTATATAGTTTAAATATGAAACTATAAAATTGTACACTTAATTAGCATTATCACGTAAGTATCTAGTATTTGAACATATAATAATTCAGAGTAACTAGTAAAAATGTTGATATTATTTATAATTAATTCAAATATGTACTAAGTATTATAATATGTTTTATGGGAAAGAGCAGAAGAGATAGAGTCGGTCAAATAATAAAGGTCTGAAATATTGAAAAAAAATATATATATCCGGACGGCAATTTTTTTTTAAAATATTATTATATCGAATAATATTAGTATAATGTTATTATAATAATATTATAATATTATCATTACAAAATGCTGTTTGGGTATATGTATACCTACCTACGTACTTATTTAATTAGTCAGTTTTTTTTTCTGTAAAACAAATTTTAACTTGTGCTACAAACCTTAAGTGTAGAAAGAATTAAATCTTAACTGCCTACGTGCTAAGCATACCTACGTCATTAGCTCAGAGCATACAATATTTAGCAGTATAATACAAATATATCGCAGTAAAACTGTTCAAGTTATATTAGAAATCAACGTTAAAGCAGAAAAATAAATTACATCTCAAAAATATGTCAACGCACTATTTTTTCTCTTTCTGACCAACGTACAATATAGCAAATTAGCGTTCAGCAGAACGAACCTTGCATATTTAGTTTTAGTATTATATAGCGAATTGACCATAGTAAAACTAGTTATTAAAAGTGTTTGTTTTCACAATGTTTTAATTTTAATTTTAATGCCCTTATACCACTTTAAAATTTAGAATCGTAAAAAATTCAATGTACAAACACAGATAATGTCCTTAACTTAAAGTTAGATGACCACATTTGGCATCCCATCACCACGCCCAACATTCCAGTCTGTTCACAATACTAATCACAACAACGTTAATTTATAGCTACACAACATTAACTTTTAGATTCTGAGCGGAATGAGGAATCTAGTGGTTTTACAATGGTGTTTATTTATTTTTATTTTGTTTTTTTTATATCCTGTATACAAAATTTCTACCAGAAGGAGTGCTTCTATTTCAACATATAATATCTTATCTTTTAGAATAAAAAATTCTACATATCATGGTCCGAAGTCAAAATAAACAACCAATCACGGGCGAAGCTGTGACGGGTCGGCTAGTAACAATATAAAATATCCAGACCGATGAACCGTCCTCGCTTAGAATCGTTTTTCGTACACAATTATATGATATGATTGAAACCAAATTTAATTCATCCTATTATATAGAGACCCACTTGTAATCTACTGTACAGTAGAGCAATATCCACTTACCTGCTTTTTTTTATCTCAAGCTTTTTTGAAAGTATAAATGTTCTTTTACTTTTAATTTTTATTCAAACACAAAAATGAATTAATTAATTAGTATAATTTGTAAATAAAACAAGGACACCGCAGTGCCATATTTCCGAAGGTAATTAATCGAATAATCTTAAAATGCGAAAAAATATACACTGATGCATCCAAAAGCCAAATCGGGGTTGGGGCTGCTGTTGTTTGGAATAACATGGAATTCATGTACAAACTCCCTAGCTCCTGCTCAGTTTTCACAGCTGAATCATACGCTATAATCAAAGCCCTCGAGTTAATAACCGATCGCCATCTCCAAGACACCATCATCTTTACTGAATCCCTCAGCGCCATCAATAACATTAATAATACTAATAACCCATCAGACATCAGCCTTCATATCCAAAACAAAATATACACTCTACAGAAAATCAATAACTTCAAAATCAAACTTTTCTGGATCCCTGGACACTCCAACATCATTGAAAACGAGCGCGCCGACTTAGCTGCCAAAACTGCAATCACCTCTACACTATCATCTTCTGCTAATATCATCGCATACAGGGACATACAAGCACTGATAACTAACAAATGTCATCAAAGATGGCATCAGAAATGGTTATCCTACTCCACTAAGCTAAATCAAATAAAACACAACACAGACAATTGGACATTTTCCATCGAAACACCCAGAAAATTCAAAGTCATCATAACTCGACTGAGAATTGGCCACTTGCAAATAACACAGAGTTTTTTAATGGCCAAGGAAGATTCTCCAACATGCGTAACATGTGGCGTCCAAACTACCATTAAGCACATTCTCACCGAATGCCGCACATACCACAACATCCCATCAAGCCTCAACCTGCCCATACAACTTTCCGAAATACTTCAAAATCACCCCAAGGCCATAACAGGCATCATTCAATTCATCACAGCTGCAAACCTTCAATCTAAAATCTAAAATTAATTCTCTTGTATACACTTCCATATTGTTAACAATTAACATTTAAGTCAAACATATTATGTAAGCCCAATGGCCTATGTTGCCGAGGGTTCTTTTTAAATAAATAAAAAAAAAAATAATCGAATAATGCACACGTTTAATAATTCTGATGAAGATAATTATTGCATTATTTTAAATATTGATTAGATAAAATTGTATCAAACTATTTTAGTCCGGATGAGTTATTTCAAACAACGTTAAATGCATATTACGATTAAATTATAAATAATTTTAAAACATTAAACTACCACAATTCACGCATGTAATATATATCATATTCAATACGATTGGTTAATGATAGGTTTTTGCTTGAAAACTTATATTATTTTATTATAAAATGCCAGAGAAATATATAAAATCATCTTTGTATACGAAAAATGATTCTGAGCGGAGAATAATCGCAACTAGGCCTCTAAAACGTTAAAGACCCTTTTGCACCCCCCCCCCCCCCCCCCTAGTTGGGCCAATGGAGCGGAGACAGTTTGACAGTGTGAATATTTTCTATTTTATTTATATTGTTAAAACTTATTATTAATACGGTAGTCGTTAAGTTGAATTAATATTATAAAAATACGAAAAAAATAACTAAAATCGTTATTCTTGGTTAATTAATATGTATTTCATCCAAATTTGGACATAAAAAAATTATTAAAAAAAACTGGGTTTTTATATTATTGAGATTTTTTGGTTGCAGAATAACATATTAATTTACGTGGAACATTTTATACATTTTTAACTACAAAATAATTTTTTAATTTTAATTTTGATAAATGTTGTCAATAATCGAACTTTAAAAGGTGATGACGGACACAAAAAAAAAAATAAACACACATCATTGTAAAATCAATACATTCATCGCTCCGCTCAGAATCTAAAAGGTAGTTTTTCAGCAGAACAGCGCAATATGTTTATTTTTAAATTTTATTCGGCAAGATTTTTAATTTGGTTTATCGGGCATCTATATTATGTTATAGTCTGAGTAAACGTAATAAAATGTCAATTTAAATATTGGGTTATTTTGACTCTATATAATATTGTTTATCAAAACTCACTGATCATATTATTATTCAATTCAATACGCTTGGAGACGAAGACGAAGACGACAATTCTGACGAACCGTACACCGGGTACACGACATGAGGCGTGGTGAACCAAATATGAAATAATAATCATGCAAACCACTATCCCGACAGGAAGCGACGTCTGTTCGGTTGTAGCTGCCCTTCATCGCCCGTTTCGTTTGGTCGATGCCCATAGATACGCAGGACGGCTCCTCTCTGTCCGTTTCCGTGGGCTTGGGTGTTACCAGAACCATAAGTGTCCACGATTGTCTCCTCGAATCCACGGAGCAGACCGTCATCTCCTCCATGAACGGCGTGGCGTCGTCAGGCTTGCCTCCTATTCAGTCACTACATACGGTGGCGTCTCCACGACGGCCGCGCTACAGTCGGCGTCCACGGTCAAGAGACCGTCGTCTCCTTCGTAGACTTGATCCACTTTCAAATCCCTTGCTTCTTCCCGAAATCAGTCACCTTAGAGTATCAGGAGTATTTATGTAACCTCCAACAGGTACCGTCTCCACCAGGACTTACCACTACTGGTCATCCCAGGCGTACTCGTCCTGAGAGATCGGCGCCGTTGACATTACGGTTTCTCGTCGTTATGTCCATCAAGTGTCCTACAATGCGTCATGACTACAACAGGGCTCTAGATGCGTCGTCTTGGCACCCATAAATCGTCAAAACCCCCCAATCATATCTCATTTTTTTGTACCCGATTTGCACCCATTTGTATTCAATAATTATTTAAATATTTTCATTACGATCGAGCACATAACATCCAGGAGAGGGTTCCACGGGGTCTGGATTATATCATAATTGTTTTAAGTACCTACCTAAGTAGAATCAAATTATAATCCTTGGTAACAAAATAAAAATTAATTAAATACGAGCTACTGCTATACAATCAAGTGTTCAAGTATAACTAAATTACGAAAATATTATATTAAATTTGGTTGGAGATTGAAGACAATGAACAATTTTGTTTGGACTCTATAGTATATATCTTACCCAAAATAAAATCATGTCTATCGTATTGTTACGGTACACATTTTTTGTTGTCGTCATGTTTGAATAATAGTCGAACATTTATGCTATATTGTGTTATAATTCATATAGGTAATCATAATATATGTATACTTAGACAATATTGTAAGCATTTATACCAACTATATATTCCAATTATATACAAGCAGTTCACACAAAATAAAGATTATGGATAATCTAGAATCCAAACAACTTTGAATGTAAATTCAATAATGTAACATCATAATATAATAGGTATTAAAGTATTTTCAAACTGCTAAGTATTAACAAATTTTTGTTTAAAATCAACCACAGGAAAATATAAAAAGTTAGTTTATGGGAGTCATGTATATTATACATAATTTTTTCGGTACATAATATATATATGAATATTATGTTTTATTTTTATTTTTTATCTCAAAATTTGGAGATATTTTGTTATACTTTTTGACTTAGAAAAATCTAAAGAGGTATTTTTTATTATTTTACTGTGACACAACATACAAGTACACGTTTATCTTGGTTGAGGTATGGTAAATAAGTCAAATATCTAACTCAGGAATAACGAACTGTGGAGTTGGAAATTGTAAAGGTTATGACTTTATACAATGTTTTTAAGGTTTCTTTGAACTTTCATGCAAAAATCGGATCAAGTGAATACTATTTAGGTAGGTATCATTAATAATACGAATAATAAATTAATATTAAAATGTTTTTTTTTTACGATAATCTATAATAACCCATTCATAAAAATATATAGAATGACATTTAAGATATATTTATAAATATTTTGTGGAAATGTATTTATGTACAACAGTACAGGTACCGATGATTATATTTTTATTGCTTTATTCATTTCACAGTTTATATCTATACAATAAATAATACATTATAGTAGTATAATGGATACATTTTATTCAAAAAACACAGTGGTTAACATTATTTTATGTATCACGTAGGTAGATATTCGCTATTACTTCCGTGATTCACAAATCGGAACAGAAGTGAAGATGACAAAATATGTTAGTTTAGACTAAATTAGTTTACGATATTAATTTAAGATCAAATATTCTGATAATAATCTTTTATTTAAGAACAAAGAGTAGAAATTGTAAAATAATATAAAAATCATAAATAAAATTTGTTTGCACTGAGTCGGGTTCGAACTGGTGACTGCGCGCGTCGTAGCCAACTGTGTGACCTTTGCACCACACTGCCAGCGACTAGTTTGGGCTACACTTCCTGAAAAGCGCCGCCGCCGCCGTGTCAATTTTCTGGCAATGACTGTACTTACCTATTGCGCTGGACGCGGACAACTGTAAGACATGGTGTGGTCACTGCGGGTAGAATTGCTTGAAATGATAATAGAGCCCGAACACAAACTTAAACATAATACTAACACTTATTATCATTCATTAAATTAATATTTCAGATGTTTATGAAGTTCACATTCTCTGCCGATATCGATTAATTATTATATCCAATAGGTAGTCTACTAAAGTGGAAAGTATAATATAATTAATACAAAACGAACCATGGCCCACAAAATGAGAGTATAATATAACTGACAAGTGACAAATCACTATATTGGTATATTAAATTGCTAGTGATAATTTATTCAACCCGGTATGAAACATTTCAAAACTAATCGGGTCCAAACGTAATATCTAATGAAGTTATAACCTTAATTTTAAGAATTATAGTAAACAATAAATTTGTACATAAAAAAAAATATTATGTCTTTTACCATTTAATTGAATTTAATTAAATTTACTATATTGTAATAAATAAGGGCCAAAATCAAAAGTGTGAAAATGCTCTGCACCAAGGGCCCAAACACCGAATCTCTTAGTGGAACCCTGGAGTAAAGCAAGTGTCCCTATATTTTGTTTTGCCCCTCATGTAATTTGCCAATTTCAAATTAAATTAAAATGTTTACAACATGTACCTATATTATTATACCTATATTGGCTGTTTAGTATTATATAATATGGTTTTTGTTGTCTTGAGATACTCGAATGATATATTACAGAGACTATTTTTGAACGGTTGTTTACAAATGACACTCGATTATAACAGTAGGGGTAGACTATTATAATACCCAAGTCCAACTCTAATAATACTTACGATTTTACGGTGATGATGTGGAGGCTGATGCATTGATAAATTATTGATTTTTTTAGCTAATGAGTTTTTAAAAAAAATATATAAATCTGGTTTAGTGCAATACTTAACATGAAAATAGATTGTATACAGATTATAAATAGGTACCTGATATATTAAAATTTAACATTTTTAAAATATAAAAATGGTTCTAATTAGGTATTCTAGACAGTTTATTGATACTTAATATAAATAACCAATTCTTTTTAAGTTTCTATAACAATATAAACCAATATATTTAATATAATTTACCTACATAATCTTTTTGACATTCTTCCAATGGTTTAGAAAGCGATGGAGATAATGAATGACAGTTATTGCGATTTGCATTCAGTAATAAAAATAACACAATTATCAATACAAAATTAAAATATACAACTATACAAGTAAATAGGTTTGCCAGAAACAACTTCTTAATCTGAATAATAAAAATTAATATTTTTGTATCATTACTCATAATATAATTTCAATATCTTATTTATTAATTATTTTAAATAAAGCTTATAAAAATAATGTACCTAATATATAATATTATAAAAATATATAATTTTCATATAAAATTGGTTAGAGGTAGAAATTATGACTTAGGAGTTACGGGGGGGCAAGACGACTTGCATGAATAGGGACATGATAGTCGATAGGTATAGTATTGCCCCAATTAGGACTTTCCAGTATTTTTCAAGAACCAACGAAGACTTATTTGTAAACTAGATCAATTGATCACAGATTTTTTACTCATTCTTATACTAAGTCATAACCTTTACAATTTCCAACTCCATAGTTCGTTATTCACTATACATTTCTACAAAATATTTTTAAATATACCTTAAATTGTCATTCTATTAATTTATTATTCGTATTATTAATGATACCTACCTAAATAGTATTCACTTGATCCGATTTTCGCATGACAGTTCAAAGAATCCTTAAAAACATTGTATAAAGTCATAACCTTTACAATTTCCAACTCCACAGTTCGTTATTCCTGAGTTAGATATTTGACTTCTTTACCATACCTCAACCAAGATAAACGTGTACTTGTATGTTGTGTCACAGTAAAATAATAAAAAATACCTCTTTAGATTTTTCCAAGTCAAAAAGTATAACAAAATATCTCCAAATATTGAGATAAAAAATAAAAATTAAACATAATATTCATATATATATTATGTACCGAAAAAATTATGTATAATAACATGACTCCCATAAACTAACTTTTTATATTTTCCTGTGATTGATTTTAAACAAAAGTGTGTTAATACTTAGCAGTTTGAAAATACTTTAATACCTATTATATTATGATGTTACATTATTGAACTTACATTCAAAGTTGTTTGGATTCTAGATTATCCATAATCTTTATTTTGTGTGAACTGCATGTATATAATTGGAATGTATAGTTGGTATAAATGCTTACAATATTATCTAAGTGTACATATATTATTATGATTAGCTGTATGAGTTATAGGTATGGATGCTACAGGCAGTACTTGCAACACAATATAGCATAAATTTTCGACTATTAAATTCAAACATGACAACAACAGAAAAATGTGTACCATAACCAACAAAATTGTTCATTGTCTTCATCTCCAACCAAATTGAATACAATATTTTCGTAATTTAGTTATACTTGAACACTTGATACGTTGTATAGCAGTAGCACGTATTTTATTGCAATTTAATTAATTTTTATTTTGTTACCAAGGATGATAATATGATTCTTCTTAGGTAGGTAGGTACTTAAAACAATTTTGATATAATCCAGACCCCGTGAACCCCTCGCCTGGATATTATGTGCTCGATCGTAATGAAAATATTTAAATAATTGTTTTATAAGTGTGTACCTACAACTTGATAACGATCCCCCCATTTAAAAGGTCATATAAATAATAGAGTAAATTTTACAGATGACTGTAGCGTTGTGTAAGAAATATTAAACTTTTAAGATTCAATTGTAAGACTTAAATAATAGTCAATGCATATATATTGTATATATAATAGTATTGTCATGAATGTATGCATATATTATCTAACTTAGACTGTAGTAATGTACTTTAAACCACACGAATGTCAATTTATAAAGAAATATAATATAATACCTAAATAATTATTATCATTATTAATAATAATATACTGTCCACAGTTAGAATTATAACTTAGGACAAAACATATATTTTTTCAACGATTGAATAAGATATTTTCAGAAAAGAGTAAAATAATTTGACTTGTTTTTTTTTTTTTAAATCACTCCTCGTTTGTTGATAATTCTGCTCCTTTAGATCTGTCTTGTTGTATGACAAATTACATGAAATCTACGTATCGTGTAAATCCTTGATCGCTGTACCTATAGGTTTTTCATATACGTTAATTGTATAAGTAGGTATAATAGGTAATTGAATTTAAACATTATGGTTATGGTATACGAATCATGGATGTATCATAATGTAAATGCATTTTTCATAAACTGTTCAGCAATTAGTTTTCATAAACGCCTTAACTTATATAAAAATGATACAAAATATTAATGTTTTAAAAACAATATATATAAATAGGAGTATAAAAAAAAAACGCCTTATCGGTGAATAA
The DNA here is from genome assembly GCA_008086715.1 of Sitobion miscanthi. Taxonomy (NCBI): domain Eukaryota; kingdom Metazoa; phylum Arthropoda; class Insecta; order Hemiptera; family Aphididae; genus Sitobion; species Sitobion miscanthi. The sequence goes on along the minus strand of CM017798.1, from coordinate 29,882,345 downwards.
TATTGGCTTATTACTTATATACTTTGCTTATTTGCATCGCTTAATCCGTGTGCCGTTTAAAATAGGTACTTTATTGTCCAACATTCAACACCATATAATATAATAGCCTCGAAATCATGAAAGGATGTGTTTGTCTGCTTAATGAGATTATCTAATCAATGTTTTGTGAGGATAACCTGATGTCCAAACTATTCTCTTTTTGCAGTGTTTCTTCCGAATTTTCTACCTCGCTTCTGACCATCGACTCTTTTACTCGTCGTTCCTTTAGATGTTCGTTATACATCCACCTATTAAAATTGTATACAACACGCGGATAGATAAATGTATATTACGACGAATTTATCATAATTGTGCATGATAATATTATAAACTACATCGCTTGTACGATGTACTTACAGGAATATAATCGCTGCTGGGGCCGTTAGCAAGCCACCGAGTAAAAAAAACGCTCCAGGAAATGTCTTCAATGTGTGCTTGTACACAGAACTGTACATTGGTCCATAAATCAATGGTACCAAAGCTTCACAAACGCCAAATATTGAATTCACCTTGCCTGAAATATTTTCAGCACGATTAACACGATAGTTTGTGATTTAAAACTGCCTATGCCTACCTAACTCGTCGGATGGCACGAGCTTGGAAATAATTGATCTCATAGCAATAAACGATGTACCGTTTATGATTTCCACAAGTGGTGCTGTAAACATAACATGACAAGTATTACATAATATATTGTCATTAGACTATATTGAATTTTATAAATAAAACATTTTCCTACGTTTTGTAGATTATTCATAATAAACATTTTATGATTAAATAAAAATAAACACGCTAATCTGGGTATTCAATTACAAGTATTATAATTTATAAAACTCACCTAAGTAAAATATGAAAGCAGTAGGGGCAAACGCATAAACAAATCCTGCTAATATTTTGCTCATACACGACATTACTCCAATTAAGGCATCGTCGATTCCCAACTTATGACTGAACACACCAACTGAAAACATCGTACCTAAATGATGAAAATAAAAATTATAGTCAAAACTATACAATAATTAATAATTGTTAACACCGCAAAACCAATAATTGGTTAGTAAATGGTGACAAACATATTATACAGTGGTGTTATGTAATTGAGTTAAGATAAATAGGTATATTGTAAGTGTATTGGTATCTAAATACTAGACGTGTTTAGAAGTATTTCACTGTATTTGAGTACATTTTAATCGTATGCTTAGTTGTGCATCTGTGGAGAAAAAATATTATTTAGTGTTGCTGCACGTTTAGCTTTAATTTAAAGAAAAAAAAAACCACTAATATGAATGATATTCATTTTGAACAAGCTATGTTTTTAAAACGTAACCAACATTTATATGATTAATACATAAATTATCATTCAAATAATTTTTATTAAATAATAAAACTTTCATAATAAAATGTGTTTACCTTGATAACTATTTAAAAATGTTAACTATCACCTACTACAGTGGAACCTCGGTATCTCAAACTCCGTACATCGAAGTTTCTGTGTATCGAATTTTTTTTTGCAGTTCCGATTCATTGATCATTCACATAATATTATTTCAAGATACCGAGGTTCTACTGGATTTCGTAAATAATTTAAATTTAGTTGATAACCCTCATACAGAGCTTTATTTATATTTAAAATTAGTAAAAGTATGAAAAAACCCGTATCTGGACCCGTATCATACCTAATTATTAATAAAACAATATAGTGTTTGATAAAAATAAATAGTATTTAAAATACTTTTTTAAAAGTTTAGAGTACCTGATACTTTAATACATTACAAAAATAGTATTTTTTATAACACTGCAAACCTATAAGATTGGTAACCATAGCGTATGTGGAAAACAAACTGAAGTCAATTTCGTTCCAATTGAATTTTAATCGTGTAAACATATACATCATTGACATTTCCCCTAAAAATAAAAAATGCCATTAAATCGAGTTGGGTACTGTATTATAATCACAATATCTCACGGTTGTATACAGTTTGCTTGTATGAAGTAATAAAATACATTTGGACAATATTATCAGGGCCCCCATAGGGAGGGAGGTGTTGGACCTGTAGTTTGCTATTTTAGGCCCATTAAAATGAATTTGTATTTTTTGAAATTTTGAAATTTTGATTGGAATACTTATTTTATATTAAATAAAATTTTATAGGGCCCGCAAAAACATTTAGTACAGAGGCCCAAAATTTCATGTGGGAGGCTGAGTATTATTAATATGCAATGGTATAATAATAATCAATAACTGCAATGATAAGTTATGTGAAATTCCGTGTTATGTTATTTAGACAAAATAAAGTTAGCAAGACAATTCTCGCATAACACACCAACACATAAACGTAACTATCATAGGCCGTTATAATAAATTAGTCGTATACATATTAGAGGTTGTGAGGGGTATAATAGGTGTACAATTCTTACAGTAGTACAACATATTGAAATGTAGTGATAGTAATTTTCCAACGATATATTCTTTGTTAATTGTTAAAATATAATACGCATAGAATGTATTTAACGAAGGTACCTAAGTTGAAAAAAAAGTCTAAGAGTATATAATGACTATAATATTTATTTAATTTTATTTACAATATACCTACACGCCAAACGGCAGTTACAAAAGGGCAGAAAACCGATGGAGTTACTTCGATTTTTAAATTCAATACTAGAAACATAATGACATAATGTACATTTTAAAAGACGGGAATCAGGGAGTGTATATTCTGAGCATGCGGTGAAGGGGTGATGGTTATGGGGGCCATAAGAGGGGGTGTAACTGGAGATAACGAAAATGAGCTGCAGGTCAGCTTCGAGGCGTCGAGAGGATAGAGTTTGTACGCGGAGTGCTTCATTGAGGAATGGGTAGGGGCTGGAGAAATGTACGTAAGAGAGTCGTGAAATTATAATATATAATGATTAAAGTTTATTTTTGTATTCGTGTGTATATAGTTGGCATTATAAAACGTCGATGTATTTTAATTCCTAACATAATAATATATAAAGTATAGTATTTATTATACGTTGAATTTAAATTAAATACCATAACATAACACATAACATGATATTTAAAAATATTTGATAAAATAAATGATAATATTAAATATATTTATATTTTCATTTACGAACCATACAAAGGACCCATTACGACGATGACGACCACTAACAAGGAAATGATCCTTGACCTTCTGTTGTGCTGTCCTTCCTTGAACGTCACTCGAATGGCCTCCTTAATGTTGCTCAGGCTAAAAAAATCCTCGATCAAATAAAAACAAGACGTGGACTTTGGTGGTTCTTTGCTTTCTAAACATATCTCTGGTGTTGGTTCTTTGATAAATATCCAGCCGTATGAAATAGTAAATGCGTACATCACTATGGCTATGGTGTACACACCGTAAAATCCGAGTCCTCGGAACAATACACCCGACAATGCGGTGCCGATGGGAACGGCTACGGAGTAAAAAACGTTCGCTATTCCAATCCTTAGTGTACGGTATTTCACCTGAAAAGCCAATGAAAATTGAAAACACACAGTTGGGAAAAATCTATACAAGTCTGCAAATCGAAAACGTATTTATTTCGATTTTTTACACCGGACAACGTTAATATTTGTTTAACGCTTGACATATGTCAAAACTTTTATACAAAGCTTACATTTTTTTTCTCAATCAACTCGGAATTAAAATATTCACAAACTCACGGATATTTCAACCGCGCAGTATCATTATTTGAAAAAAAAATACACGGTAAGATCCGATTCAGTTAGAAAGTCGTGGACAATAGTCGTATGACTATACAATAATTATCAACGTATCGAGTTGACCACGATATAGTCGCGATGTCCACCTTTGGTTTTTGAACTCACCGACGATACGTCGCCTATATAGCTGAATATGGCCATGACCATCGTCATCCAGCCACCGGTCATAGCCGGAGGCAGACACTCGACCAGGCCGACCACTTCCACGGGCAGCTCGTAAAAGTAATAAGTACAGACGAGCAGCCCCACGCTGGTCAGCAGCTCGCCCACGATGGGCACCAACATGCACGGCTTGCGCTTGTGGTTCCGGTCGCTCCACGACCCGATGAATATGATCAACACCATCGGTATGCTGCTCTGCACGATCGTCTTCCATATGATCATGTCGGTCACCAGCTCCTGGACCATGACCTCCTCCATGGCGTAGTCGTCCGAGTTCCGGTTGTCCAGCGCCGAACACGTGCTGTTGGGCAGCTTCAGGTTCACCCGGCACGCCTTCTGCAGGTTCAAGTTCTGCGTGCACAACCCCGTCAGGACGCTGGTCATGATGTAACACCCGAACATGGGCTCGATGGTGCAGTGATCGAAGATGAACTTGAACTTGGACACGACGCTCATGGATTGCCACGCCTCGGCATTTTCATCGGGAGGTGCGTCGGACGTTTGCGGCGGCTCACACTTTGTCTCCGCTGCGGTCTCGTCGTGCGAGGCTGTTTTCGAGTCGTCCATCATGTTGTTGTATTATTATTGTTATGGCCGTTGACTATATTATAGCCCAACACTATACCAGCCAGTTGAAAACGACGACTTCAACTCGGCATACTTTCTAAAACCGTACAATTTTAAATCGCATATGTAATCAAATGAAATACAAATTTTAAAATTGTTATAATTTTTTTTTTATCTGACCGCATTAATATTTAACGTTTAAATAATAACGGTATAACGCAACATAATATTGTGCAGGAACGTATGACATTCATAATGTTCTAAAATAGGCATTTGACAGTCCATTCTTTCCACCATTGTAAATGTAATTTTCGTGCAACCAAAACTGTAGACGTTAATTGATAACATTTAATATAAAGATAGAACAATTTCATTTTAATGACATTTTGATATTAGAAATTCAAAATAAAATTTGACCGAGTTATTTATTTAAAATATTTATACCCCGATACCTTGGTTCAGAATATTGATAAAATGAAGGACTGTAGAAACCACAGATAATGTTCACATCTTTAAATTTTATACATGAGGTCAATCAACTTTAATAACCTATAGAGGCCACAGTTTTGGTTCTATACTTCTACGGATATTAAATTTGTTATGCTGCGACACAACATATAAAGGGAACATCCTTTTAATAATTATTATATCAAGCCAATTTTGAAATTTGAATGCTCAAAATGTATTCATATATATTTCTATGAGATTTTTTTATTTGTCAAGATAATAATATACTTATTATTACTTACATTATAAGTTAGGACGTTCTTCAAATAAGTTTGTAAATTTATTTTAACTACATCTGTTTAATTATGATTTTTATAACAACATGAACAATAATTTAAACTTTAAAGTATTTTAGATTTTACCATTGTAATAATAAATCGTTATGCTTAAAATATTTAAATGCTATAAATTGAAATTTGAAATAATGATGGTGTTATTGAGTATTGTTTGATTCCACCTACCTGCATCGTATTGAAAATAATAATTGCATATTTTTTCATATTACAATTCAAAACCAGCCCAGATACTGTTGGCTATAATCTCTCTCTCTCTCTCTCTCTCTCTCTCTTTCTCCCTCTATGTGTGTCTCTCTCGCTCACTCCTTCTTTTCATATTATTCTTACATATAGATACCTACTATAAAACCTAACTTGACCTACCGTAAAGAGTAGCGTTTAACCGGTTTAAAGAGCGTTACAGAAATTAGGTGTGCCACTTGGCGCTTAGTGTTTTAAAATTGAAAGCTATAATAAATCATTACATTCAAAAAACTATTCTGATATTACTAAAAAAAAATCTACATTTTATCAAAAGCTACAGAAAAATTAGAATTCAAACGAACACTTTATTTTTTCAATTATAAACATAAAGATGCCATATGCAAATTACACTTTTTAATTTTTAGTACCCAAAAAAGTGCTAACCAAAACTAACAAAAACATTCACCACCGAAATTGTACAATTTTAGTTCTATATCTTGATGTCAGAAGGTACTCAACCGTAACCGCAAGTTATTTATAATTCACTTATACTTTTTTCTTTGTTTCGTGCGTTGAACGAGTATAGGTATAGTGCACATTTAACATTTTAAAAGTTTTAAATTAACAATTAAAAATCACTATCCATAATGTGTAAAGATATTTCACGCTATGCATTCAGCTTACGGAAACAATAATAATATTATTTCAATATTATCTAGTGAACGATATCGCAGACTACAATAATATATGACTAACATCTTAGCAGTGGCGGATTCAACGGTCGTTTAGCAAACTGGAATATAATTTACCATTGTTTTAATAATAAAATAATTTAGACATATAAGAATATTTTAAAATTAAACAAAGTAGAGAAGATCTAATTACTTATATAAGTACGTAAATCTGAGTTATTCTACATCCTGCCCACTACTATTGATCATAAATAATATTGATTATAATTATAATCGATGCTGCCTACAACTGCTACCACGTAATCAATTTCGCGGCATCGGTTTTCCCATACGGTACAAATTAAATTACACCAATACCAAGAACTCTGTTATCGACGAAACTAGAATAACCTAAACTAGAAATTGAAGTATTTGTACTTATTTAAGGTAGTTGCTTCATAGGAAAAAAAAGTTTTCCTGCCATACGCCCATACTCTCACATCGTATAGTAATATAACATGTTAACGTTATCATCGGCTATTGTGTAAATAGCAGTCCCTAAAATGGTGTGCAGTACGAAATTTAAAAATGTATAATTCAAATTAAACCTTTATAATATTATAACGAATAATTTTATAGCTTCACATTTTTTTATATTTTTTAATGGTTTTTGTAAAACTTCTTTTTAACTATTATCTACATTCTACACAGACACACAGTACTTACACAGTAAACTTATTTATTTGTAAAAAATAAATAAAAAATGTTAACATTTTTTTTTTTTTATTAGAAAATTTGTTAGTATAAAATTAATATTGCTTGGTCACTATTTCTCGCTAGCGAAGGAAGCGGTTTAGTAAAATGAGGGTGATTATGTAACTGATACATTCTATCCCACACAGCATTTGGGAAATGATAATATTTTGTGAATATTTTAAAGTGCTTGAGTAATGAATATTTGACTATAGTATTTTCTTCTCACAATAACGAAATATTGTACAATATAATTGCATAAAAATGCTGACTTAATATTTTTATAAAGTTTCCGTAAAAATATTTTCAAAAATATGAATTTCTTGGCCGAAGAATATAACTAAAATATTTTCTAATTATTTACGCAATTTTTTAAAATATTTTGACAAGTATTGTTTTCCTGAAAATATTTTTACCATAGTTAGGAAATATTTTTATGGTGTGTGGGATACGAAGTCTTCCTCTTATGGATTTGCCGACTTTCTTTGACCCCTTAAATCCGCCACTGCAATACTGCATCTTACATAGGCATTTTATAATTAAACAACCTTTTTAATTTTATAGAATTATAAGAAAACTATCTTATTTATAACCACTAAACATTTAAACTACCTAAGTATTTGTATACAAAGTTCTTTCTATGCCAAGCTTAAAAAAATCTTGTTGACGTGTTATTTATATATTCTACAAAATATGGAGTACCATTACAAAATCGTAATCAAACATTCGAAAAATCCCAGTCTTAAAATCCATTACTCTTCGAATGATAACTGTTCTACATGCTATCAATACGTTTCCATTTTTCCAATAAAATTTTACACATTAGCACTTGTAAAGCAAATGCACACTGTATAAACCATGCATAACCATATCAGTTCTTCAATGATTTAATAATTACATATAATATCACGTCTTGCGATGCACCATTATATTTATTTTAAAAACAGATATTTTAGCTATGTTTAACTAAAAAGTAAAAACTTCGCAGTGTTGTTTGATTGATTTCAAATCAGTTATACTAGTAGGAACCTATTGAAGTAATATCATGAAACTTCTAAACCATTTTTAATACCCAAAAACGTGTTTTCCGATAAAAAAAATATGTGTGAAAACCAATCAATCACATTTTCATGAATAATAGTAAAGCCCAAATCTTCATCTCGGAGTTAAAAATATATAAATATATTAATACACTTACACCATAATAATTTATTTATATAAAAGGAACTTTTAAAAAAAATAAAAACCAGGTATAGGCACTCAAAATGAACAATCTTATCAATACTTTATCGTAATCGAATTTAAGAAAAACCTACTGTATAAAGCATTTTACATATATTAATGACTTAAATAAATTATGGTTATACGTCTAATAGAATGCTTAAACTTGAATAAATATATTACATATATTATACACTTCTTAATAATGTATAAAGGGCCCTCTCGTTGGTCCTTATGTACTTAAACGAGCTCTAAATTGATTGAGGTCTTTATAATAAAAATAAGTTTAGTTTCGATGTTTAAATCATATACTGAAAATGTATACAAGGTTAAAATAATTTATTATTTACACTACAAATACAATTTAAGCTTAGATAACAAACATGTTAATACTTTTGAATTAATTGTACACATTTCTATAATTAGTATAATTTTAAACCCAAATGGAGCAAAGGCGTATATTAGATGAGCTTTATGCCTAAGGTTGGTGGGTCTAGGCGTTAAACCTAATCACTGACTAAATTACATATTTCCAACATTTATTTCACTAAGCAAAATATGTTATTGTTCATAATATTTTATATTTTATATTTCTTATGAACAAACATTTTTAAACAAACTTTACTTTATATAAAACCATTCATTCAGAAGAAAAATATGAACAAATCGGCCATTTCAGGTATAACTATTCAAATATTAAGACGCATGTACAAAAACCCGATTTATTAAAAATATATTGAAATATACAATCGAGATTTCTAGAGGACACGAAATAACTAAGTAAAAACACATTGTTATTATGAAAAACCTTAAGTACAAAAATTAAACCTAAATGAGTAGGTCTAGACGGTACGCGTTTTGTATGACTATATAGACTTAAAATATGTGAAAAACATATAATATTCTCGCCTAACAAATAGAGGTAGAGCGGCGCAGGAAGAATCCGTCGGACAAAAGTCTGTGTGATAGAAAGCCTTTGTATAAAGTGACTTCTGTGGGTCACCGAATCATTGTGCGATTTTCCCACGCGACTATAATATGTATATGTATTATATATTTTTTACCACGACAAAAAAATGTATATTACAATAATATTTTTAAAAAAAATATGCAGTCGAATATCGGCGCCGCACTTGACGTTTTCGATAGAATATAATATGTTATGAAAAAAAAATGGAAAAAATGCGTTTCCCATCCATTATGGCATTTTTTTTTTATTATTATTATTAAATGGTCGAAATGATGAATGAACGGTTTACGTGTGCAGTGCTTACCTCTTGTCCATTTACGCGTACAGGTGCGTATAATATAATAATGATATATTACATCCCTCAGCGGTTGGCCGTGAATACGCGCGAAACGACGATAATAATTATATTCTATAGTAATAATTACGATATTAATCAACAACAATAATATAATAATATGTTATAATGTTAAATTATTGTAATAAAATATATCAAAATACAACATTCGTACATCGCGTAGGTAATATTATAATTATTATTCACCGTATAAAAACACGCGACGGCGGTCGTTCGATAACACCAAATAACCGTACACAGTGATCGTAATGATGATGAATGATGTTGATGATGTTGATGATGATGATGATGATGACGGTCTGTCTTGACGCACGTCTCGTTCGGGCCGTACGCGCTTTATTATTATTATTATTACTTTTTTATGCGCTTCGTCGTCGTCGTCTGCGGCGGATTCGCGTGGACTTGGCGCATCCCGCGATAATATTCGCGTCCGTAAATACGATTTTGAACCTCGTAAAAGTGGGTACACCCTACCTACCGCCGTGTATAAAATGCAATACAATAATATGATATTGTATACATCCAACACAGTTGATAGCGATACGACAATATTAATATAATAATATTATATTAATATTGTGACGGTCGTCTGCAGCACACAGTCGTACGACGTCCCGTTTGGAGCGCGTGCGTATTCCATCGGCGATTCCGCAACGATAAGTGTTGATGCCGTCGTTTTATTTTTCGACGCACATACCTAATATAATAATAAAAGTGTACCTATCTAATATAATATGTAAAATAGTATACCATTTGATGCCGACGCTACGGGGCGGGGACGCGGTGGCTGCAGCGAAACGTTCCTATATATATACGACTGCACAGATGAGCTGCTGGCTCTCTTATTCTTAAATCAACCGATAATAACACAATACGTCACTCTCTGTCACTCACTCTATTCGTGTGTGTGTGTGTGTCTCTCTCTATCTTGGTGTGTCTCTCTCTGTCTGTCTGCCTGTCCGTCTCTATCTCTCTTTCTCTCTCCCGCTACTTTAATCGTGCTTTTTTTGGTATTTCATAACGTATACGCGTCTCGGCAAATGCGAATCGGAGCACGATATTTGAGCGATAAACCTGTACCGAGGCTATACCGAAATCGCGAACGTCATAGACGACCTGTCGAATCGGTTATATTATACGATAATGTTAAACGCATTATACCTACTGTAATAGGCAGAGGTGTGTCAGTGCTAGATTTAGAGCAGGTGCCGCCCCCACCTCGAGATAAAAAAATGTATTTATATGTATTATAATGTATTTTTTCGATTTCTTACAAAATTTGCCGGCCTAGGCGTAAATCCGGCCCTGGGTGTGTGTATATAATATACGCACTATTAATATTTTAAGACAGACCTTTGCATATTATATATAGTGACCAGTCTGCAGTCAGCAAGCAAACTAGCTCTTTCGTTTTTGTTTTTGTAAAAATTGTATTCGCGTTGTTATAACTATTTGTGTATAGGTATGATAATCGTAAATCACTACGATCTCGGCCGTTCAATTAGCATTTATTGATTACGATTATGACGTGTTCTCCTTCGTCATTAGGCGAGTAAATAATCATATTAATACATAGCACGGTAGGTACTGAGAAAAGGAAATACCTACATACGTTCACGTGAATTCACACCAATAGATAATGTCCAATTAAAATTAATTCGATATGTTACATAATATTATACCAGAAAACATTAAATTTAGAGTTCAAAGTACAAGACAGAATACAAAATATAACTTCAAGCTCTTTAGGAGTTTATGACTACTCATTCACAAGAAATATCATAACACAATCCATAGTAATCGATATGGTTATTGTAACAACAATAGCTGATAGGTAGGTTAGTACATATATATTACTGGTAATTTTATCAAATTTAATCATAACTCGACTATAATAATATATCGTACAAATATTATTGTAGAGTTAAAAATATATACATGATAGTAATTTTTTTTAACCTAACCTAACCTAAAATGGGATTCAAAGAAAAACAGAAACTAATTTTTCATTATTATTTATTATAATTACATTAGGATGTTTATGATTTTTACGTATTTCAGATTCTGAGCAATCCGATCATTGCAATGGTTTAACAATGATGTGTGGTTATGTGTTGTACCATTGATTATAAATACTAGTATAGTATAATAGTATTTATAATCAATGGTTGTACTATAAACAGACGTGTAGACATTTATATTTTATTTATTTCATACAATATTATGAAGACTTGAAGGCACGTGGACCCCATGGCCCGTGCACTCATTGTCCGTAAAAATGCAAACTCTTATAATATGGTTCAAACTTTGCTCAATTTCGTTATAAAATATATATAATAACTGTTACATTTATATAATTATATATCCAATCATTATCTAATAATTATTTTATTTTATGTAACCAGTGGCAACTGTTATATAAAAAAAACAATACAAATTTCTACTATTTTCAACTATTACTATTATAATGTGTATAACCAATATCAACAATTAAATACAAAAAAAAAATTGTATTTCCATCGTGAATCTCAAAATTCTTTTGCAAGCCACCTTACAATATTAATTTTGGAAAATTCTTTCCTACATAGAGCACCACTACATGATGGTACGAAAGTACTTCAAAATGTCAAATCCCCGACCATCATAATTTAGGCATATTTTAGATATTTTAGATCAGCTATTTCTAGCTAATAAAATTTTTTTTTTTTAGCTTTTTTTTTCTATTTTAGATGCAGGACACGTTCGATTATATATATATATTATATCACATTAGTACACAACCACAATTCTATTCACACCGTTTTGAGTTCTGATACATATAACGATACATTGGTGCCTATATTGACTCATAATATTAATGACAGCTACTACTATGTATGAAATATTTTAATACCTAATTATTATTTAAAAAAATATATGCGAATCGTTTTAAAAAAAAATAAATAATATGCTTAACTTACTGCTGTATCAGTATCACTAAAATGAAAAAAAATAATTATTAATATTGTAATAATATCAATATAAATAGGTACCTGAATAATAATATACCCATAGGGATGTAGGCTGAGGTTCCGCTCAGAATCGTTTTCCGTATAGAATGATTTGTTACAAAATTGAAATTTGACACATCCATTATACAGTGATCTACTGCAGAATGAAGATGTACGCTCGACGCCCACCATAAAGTTGACCGACTTTCCTGGTTACTTTATTTTAGCCTCAAATTGCTAACCAAATTATGAAATCGTTTGATGTGACTTAGAAGCAGTAATGTTGAATTTTATTTTGTATTTTTTAAATATTGTTTGGTTATACCTAAGTACATTTTTTGAATAATTTTTTTATTCTATAGGTCATTTTTTTGTATGTTTTATGCTCTGCAAATCTTTTTTTTTATATTTTATAATTCAAAAAACTTAATAAAAATATTTTTTCTATTGTTCATTACTATTAGATTTACCTCGGGGACAGGTGCTAGTTTGTGCAAGGTGCAACACATGCGTGTAACAAGGGAAAGAAAGATGACCAACTACTATAAAGTATTTAAGTGGCCGCAGTGGGTGATAGGGACCATATTTTGAGTTTTCATCGCTATGTAGCGCTACAATCATGCAGCTGGGCGTAGCTGTTACAAACTTACCACTTATGTGTTATATATATTATTATGACGTTATCAGTCACATTTTTTTTGGCTAATTAAACGTGTCCACGTTCTAATAATACAAATACTTATCATTATTTCGATTTTTCGCCTCGCTGGTTTTAGGCAAGTGATGAATACCTTTGTTAATAATGTTAAATAATTATCAGGATGATATTTATTCGATTTAGTATTCATTGATCAGCATCTTCTAAGCTTTCAAAAGATGTTCATTAATACATTATAAATCAATTTACTTTGAGTGTAATTAACTAGTAACTAATAACCTACCATAACACACTACAACCTACCAACCTACTACAATAATCATAATACATTTCGCCATCACATAATAAAAAATTTAATTCTTTAACTGGTAGGTACTCCGTTACTCCTTTGATCTAAAATTAAACCACCCAGAACATGGTTACTCAGTGATAGTGCACAATATTGTATTTTAGACCTCCGATAAACCGTTGCACACTTTGCTAAATGTTGTTGGTTTTTAACTCAGTTTATCTAGGCCCAGTAAAATACAACTAAGAAAACTTTAATCATTCTAATCCCACAACCTGGTTCCCAGATCGGTTATTGTAGAAGGAATTAGCTATCCGATTTCTCCTTAACTAGACAGAATCAAGAATAAATATCAATATTCACTTGGATCGATAAAACGAGGGATATGTATCACAGGTTTTCAGAGTGATACGCGTTTGATCAAAAATCTAAGCTCCGCTCACTATAATGAGATATTAAATGTGCATTTACAATAACAAGAATAATATGAGAATACTATATTTACATAAATCGTGTATAGTCGTATACTATAATATGCTTCGGTGTCTGAGCGTATACTATACCTATCAAAATTAATAGAACACCTATATATATATATTAGTTTATAGCAATATTGAACTAATTCAGTAACTTCACGGTATAAACATTGTATTAAATAGGTAATAATAATAATAAAATTGTATTAAATTAATTACACAATTAATATTTAATATTGGTAAAAAACGTAATTATAACTAATGAAGTAAAAATATCCAAAACATCAGGAAAATTTAAAATAAAATGCTTGTATTATTTATTTTAATTCCAAATATCTTTCTTATGACTTTCAATATAAATGTAAGTAAAATGATATTATTTAAATATTCGGAAAACAAAGTTATAAAATAAATAATAATACACAAAATATAGTAATACAATAACCTCTCTACTTCTACAAATCATTAGTTCTTATACAAATTTGTTTTCTTACAAAATAGTGAAACGAGGCGATATACTATTCCAATGACACAAATTAAAAGTAATATCATTAGATATTATAATTTCATTGTATGTTTGTTCTTCCAGTTTTTGGTAATGTTAGCACCAGCAATCCTGAAACTAAACAGTTAATGTTATTAACATAAATAGTGTAGTAATAAGCCTATTTCTAAATTTAATATTATGAATATTAAGAAAGAATTAAAGACGATCCGTCGATGTTCTTTATTTACCATCCAAAATATATGTATTCTTTATAGTATTCCAATTTGTTTCATCTACCATCAGAGTTAGCACTTTTAGTAGGTATAATGTATGATATTATCAACTTATTTTCTTCTCGTTTCCTCTTGGTCTCTTACCATCCATAATATACTCAATCATTATAATAATTGTTTAGTTATATTTTTGTCTATGCGTAGCCCTACTCATTGCATTCTCATTCATCTGATGAACTGTACACCCAACAAACAGTTCTTTAGTCACAAGCAGGGAATTATCCATCCCCATTATAAAATATGTACAAAACTGTTGCAATGCGGTCGTTTATATCATAAATATCGTATTAATAATAGCGTGTAACCTTCATCTATATCACCAGAGAGAACGGACTGCCAAAAAAGGAATCCGACATTGAAGACAAATATAGCGCAGAGCATTACTCTAACTTCTAAGCACATAGTCCTTTGTATAAACCAACTACCACTTACTGGCCAGCGTGATCATATCGTCCGATCTCCAGTCCTAAGGTACTAAGTCCTGCATACGATAGCTAGGATTACTCTAACAATCAGTAATCAGTGAATTGTTTCTTTCTTATTTCTTTTGTTGCCTCGATTCATACTGCAGCATACTCCATAGGCAGTATACAGATTGTAAGATACTACGATGGTAAGATTGAGTATATTTAAGATTTGTGTACTAATAATGTATATTTGATCATTTCTCGATTATACAACCTCGTGGGTGCCTCCGAACATCAGACAGAATGTAATTACGTTATTCTATTAGGTTCCTATAGGTATGTTATTATCCTTTTTTTGCGTCGCTGGTCTTATTATGGTCCACAAATACCATATACGGTCATATAGATCTACATTAATACTTATAATATCATTAAATAATTTGTAATTGCTTTTAACAAATTATAACCTCAATTATTCGTTTAAAATTGATTTGTATTTAATAGTTTTGAAAGTGGGTATCAATATTTAATATGTTATTTTATATTAATAAAAAAATAATAAACAAATTTAAAGTTAAAACAAGAAGATTGGATTAGTTATAACTTATAATAGTAGGTAGTGACATATATTTTATTGACTGTATATAAAATATACATGTATAACACATATTATTATTTATTAGTTATATTACGCATTAGCATACATTCAAAAATGTTGTAGGTACTTACATATCAAAAATGAACATGATACCAAAATTGGAATTGCACAAAGCTCATCGATAAATACTCCAACAATGACATTACCCATAAGTGCGCCTACTTTCCCAAACGTGGAACCTATGGATACGGCCATGCCCCTAAGAAAAAAATACGAATTAATAATAATTTTTTTAAACGTAACTAGTAACTACAAAGCTCGTTGGCGGAAATCGGGGGAGGGGGCTTGAGAGGGCTTATCCCCTCTTCCAAAAAGTCTGTTGAGCCCCCTACTTTTTAGTTTTGTAGGATCGAAGCGGGGGCTCACATTGATGTTAAAAATGTTAGCCCTCCTGAAATTTTAATGTATTTTCGCCAATGCCAAAGCTTACCTGTATTCTGTGGGAAACAACTCGACAGCGATGCAATACATAAGACTAATACCCACGCTGGAAAGAGCTGCAAATGTTGAAGATAAAACGAGATTCTCAAGTGAAGACGTGATGAAGTATAAGCAAGCAGCGGACAGACCTGATCCTAAAAAGCTTACCACTAGATAAAACAGAAATACAATTGTAGTTAGTAGTGTGCCTACTACAGATAAGGAAGCGCCCAAGGGCGTTATTGGAAGGGGCGGCAAGGGGGGCATGCCCCCTTCCCCTTTTCTTTTTTGTGTCAATTATACATTTATAGATAATATATTATAATAAACATAATTTATACATTGAATAAAGAAAATTGATAGTCATAGTGTTCATTACTAACATTTTGTTCTTTAATCACAGAAATTAATTTTATCCATTGATAATCAATAGGTATTATATTAATATAAGAAAAAAATGTCAATGATTATATCACGTAGTTCAATGATTTGAACAATAAATACATCATCATAGATATTAAACTTAACACCGCTGTGGTCCGGCACCGTTTCATCTGTAGCCAGGACAAGGACGAACCTGGTAAGACTACAGAGGGCAGCCGCTCTGCGCGTTATCTGTACCTATAGGATTGTGTCAGGCAAAGCCGCACTCCTCCTAGCCGGAATGTCACCTGCAGATCTACCTTATCTGCCCTAGCTTATCGGACACGGCTGAACATACGCTGTTTTATTTCCCACAATGGGATGGTCTAAGGGTGGACCTCAGTACGCACCTGGGACGTCCACTAGCTCCAGTAGACATACCGAACATCTTCTGTGGACCAGTTTTCGAGAGTCTAACAATTGATACAGCAGAAAAGACTAACGTACTGTGGAGCGCCGAGCAAACGTTTCGGCTTTTCTATAATTTTACCTGATGGTGGAAAAAATGATGACCGCGAAGGAGGAAGAAGAGAGAGCTAGGCAGGCAGCCGAGGCAAGGTGACATGGATCTTCTGTTTTCTGTTCGTTAGCTCGTCCAGCACTGCAAGCGCTTAGGCTGCCAGGAATCTACATATATAACTAACAATCGCTGCGGAAAGTAGACCTTGGCAGCCAGGGTGTGGGGAAACTAATTTTTTGCTAAAAAAATGAATATTCGTAAATGTCTGTTAAGTAATTGTCATTATTATTTTTAATTAAGTGTAAAATATTAATTTAAAATTAATAAACGATTGCGGCGCTGTCGATGTAGTGCTTAAGCAGTTCCGCAGCGTCGTCAATGCCACAAAAAAAAAAAAAATATTAAACTTAATAATAAGTTTAATATAATTTATTATCTGGATTATGTATGTTTAGTATACATATAGACAGAAGAGATTCAAGATTTAAATTTAGTTCAAAATGTTTTTGACGAATTTTCAAAAAATAAACGTAACTTATTATATGACTGTATTCATACAATAGTATTTATCAATTTATCATAACTATATAATTATTTATAAGATAAATAAGAGTAGGCAGTTCAATTTCTAATAAAATTTAAAATATACAACTTAAATAATAAAGTGCATTTTTATGTTATATATTTTACATTTTATTATAAATTGATAAATACTACTGTATGAATACACAGTCATATAATATTATGCTACATAAACTTACATATAGCAGTTAACAGGTTAACAGAAAGGTCAATATTATCGAAAAAATACAGTGCCCCCCCCCCTAGATTTTCGAAGATGGGCGACCTTGCAGATATCAATAAATTCAATTTTTTCTCCCTTCAGACATCTCACTCTATAATATCTTTACTGAATAAAATGTGAGTTTAAGTAATTTTAACAATTAGAAAAATTAGTGTCATATATATGTACGTAATACAAAGTAATTCGAAACAAATAACCTATAATGTGTGAAATATTACCTTCATAGTCAGTTATAAACTATTAATTAATATAACGTATTATAAATGTGTTATTAAAGATATCAACCATTGGTAGTTTTTCAGTATTAATTTTACTCGAAAACGTTCTTAATAATATACAAAAAATATTGAATCAATGGTTAGTTTAAAAATAAAATTATATGTACCTAAAAAAAACCTGAGTCCTAGTCTGTTAACGAACAGTGGCACGATAAGACTTGTTGGTATGCACGCTATTCCAATAATGACAATGTTGATGTACACCGATTCATCGATATCATCATTGCACTTTTGGTGTGTCCCCTCGGGCTCGATCTTAAATATGGATACGATTTCACACATATTTGTCATGTTTTTCGGGCCTACATATGTCTTTTCATACCATCGAAACCTATTCATTAGCTCTGGAAACCACAGCGTCAACATATAATAACTGCGAACAAACAATAATGGACGTGTGACTAATTACGCCGATGTCTCTCACATTGAAAATTCTCGATATTCCTCTAAACGAATGGTTTTTACCTGGTAGTTGCGCAAAATTGTATAACGCACGTGATTATAGCTATAAATTTGTACTTAGACGTGAACAAACCTACAGTACTCTCGTAGAGTCCGGTAAAGAAACCATTACTCGGTTCGTTTATGCAATCAGGTAACATTAACGTCGTCACCTAAAACGACCAGATAAAAATTAAATGAGACGCGTTATCGTAAATATTAACTGTCGAAAGTGCACTTTATGGCTCTGCATAGCACTATAGTGACTAAATAATAATTAAACTTGCCGGAAATTTATCGCTAGCCTTGTGGTTCCATCTATAAACGTATTTCAAGCAATCGATGGTCTCGTCGTGTTTACCCTTGGCGAGTAAAAACTTTGGACTTTCCGGCAATCTCACCAACAAGCATGCCAATATTATGCTCGGTAGAGAACATATAATAACAAATAAATTCCATGACCTGAATAAAAAGAATCCGTATTCGATTCTGAATGTTTGTGGTATAATCAACCATGCCACGCCTAAAAAAATATTAAAATTTTATTTTTTGAATTATTTAATTAAATTTATTAATTATTGTTGTAGGTATTAATTTTATTTAATATACCTACCTAAAGTTGTAAATTTTAAAATATATACATAAATTAAGATAAGAAGTATATTATCGGTAATAAACTAAAATAGTTTTCAGTTATCTAATTAATATTATTATTATAGAACAACGCATCGAACATAGAGATGATTAACAAATTGTTAAAATTATTTTTATTTATTTAATTAACCACTCATTAAAGTAGGTGCTAGTACTTTTTACCTTAATAGGCACATTATCTGTTAATTTTTTTTTAATTTCTACATAGAAATATTGTATCGATGCGTATTATTATACATACGATTATTCATGTTATACATTGTATAATCGTATAGCATAATAATACATTTTAATCGACCAAGTGCGAAATGGCATTCCAACAAGTTTAAGAAACTAAAAATTATAATATTCTGGAATTGTATGAAAAGTTGATTATTTATTTTGTCATTTGATAATATTCTCAATCTCGAACGTAAGTGACAGTAAAATTTAACGAAAGCAAGCTCTTAGCGTAAGTAATAAATTCTTAAGTTAGTTTTTACCATTTTTTTTTTTTATAAAATAGTTTAAACATTGAACATGCATGATACTTGAAATTTGGTTAATTGTTATAATTTGTAAATTGTATAAGTTATTAAAACATAATATAATAAGTTAAAAATGCATATAGTATATTCTCTATATTGCTTATCTGATTATAGTACTATCTTTATTAATGTTTTATTTTATTTTATCATTTAGTTTCCTACTACCTATTGCGTTGTATACGTCACAAGAAAATTGATGGTGTACGGTTGGTAGATACGGATTTAATATACCAATTTAATTAAATTTTAATGTTAATTTATAGTATTAATATTTAAAATAAATCATTTGAAATGTATAATTATAAATTATCATATTACATAAGCTACTCGGATTTTGCAGTCATTAAAGTAGGTACTATATGCGAACATTTTGGAAAATATGTACGTATACTTGTAGATGTACTTACAAATAATGTTACCTATAAAGTAATTTTATTAATTAAATTAATTTTAAGCCATAAATATTGTATAATATTATTATATGAATATATTTATATCAATACGTGACTGTCCACCAATACTAAACCTCGCTGACGGAACCCTACGAAATGTACGTCACTCCGCCGTCGACCCGTAGAGCTTATTTGGTTCTAGGGTCAAGGCCAAGTACCGTACCAGGAAGGGTGATTATAGATATTCTTCAAATACTATAATGCTCACATGGAAGTAATATTATACCGCCCGTCCAAAACATTTCCATCCAGCATAGAAATTTTTCACGATATTTGGTGTTTACGAACTCTCCTAGGTAAGAATATAGCACTGTAGCACCGGACACTCTGTATACGGACAAAAAATATATATTTTAGAATATATTGTAATAACGTCTTAACATGAATGCTTTTAAGGAGAGCCCCCCTTGAAAATTGTTGTGCCTGGAAAATGTTGTATAAAATTAAATAAAATTAATTCAATATGAAGTTTGACCCCCCCCCATGAAAAAATTAAAATGGGCTCCCATGCGTCTTAATATCGTACATAAATATATTATCGCAATAAATGCAGATATTGGTATGGGCGTGACCTATTTTGAGATCAAATCGTATCCTAACGGACTTGTCTATACATTTCTTCGAAATTATTCGCAGTTTTAATAATTTATTTCATTTACAATAATCCAATATGTAGATAAAATGGTGAAGCTTTTTGGAGCTTTTATAACAGATAGGTACTAGAAAAAGTCTTCACAGCCTCTCGAGAAACAACCAAAAGAATTATAAAGGAAAGAATTACCAGTTTGAATATGGTTTGTCCGAAGCTCATGACGTGTTCGAACATAAACTGGCCGAATGATCGAATGTTAGAAATATTTTGTTTACGAAAGATCGAGTGTTCAAAATAAAAACATATATAATTTTTTTGTTTTTTTGTCAATTCTAAAAGTTATACATTAGGTTATTCAGGGTACTTACACATAAATAATATTACAAATTTAAATTATTAACGTAAAATTATAATTACTATCGTACCTAATGCTCGTTTAAAAGAATACGCGATTAAATTGATTCCAAACATAATATATCATGCAAATATTATACGATAAATTCTTATAATATATTACACGGGGGGTCTGCGATTTAATATATAATTATATTTAAAATATTCGAACACTTGATCTTTTGTACACAAAACATATTTTCGAACATATTATGATATGTTCATTCGTCCAGTTAATATTTGAACATATGATTACCTTCGGGTAGATCATACTCGAACTGGTAACCCTCAACACAATTATAAACATTATGAAACCAATCATATATAGATTCCTAATTTAAACTACACGATACTTAACCCAGATATGACAATCATGATTGCCAAAATTAAATCACAAGAAATTGAAATATACCAAATATTTAGTAATTAGCGTCCGTGGTCTAAAAACGAAGGTCCTGTTGTAATATTATAATATTTAATGCTCGCCATCTGCAGCACTCATCATGCGCACGCCGGTCGTATAATAATATAGGTTAGGATATATTCAAAATAGGTATACGTTTGACTTACCCAAATCCACTCATCAGTCGGCAGAATATTAAGACTGGATAGATCTGAGATACACTGGAAATGATACTGAAAACACCATCCATCGTCATACTCAATATCAAGGCATATCTTCTGCCTCTGGAATCAGCAACGTAACCCCAAATAAAAGATCCCGTAAACATTCCTAAAATAAACCAAACATGGGATGAATAACTTTCACCCACTGCAGAGACAAAATATACGTACCAATCATCGAAGCTCCATTGAGGATGCCTTTGTGGACAGAAGTCATTTGAAAATCACATTGTGCTGACGGTACAACAAAAGACACTGACGTCACGCTAATGGCGACCGCCGCGAAAAGTGACCCACAAATAAATAATATGTAATAATGAAAACTTCCAAACCCTATAAAATATGTTAAAATGTGTTAATTTTTTATTAGTATATTTATTTAGAAAACTCCATAAAATGTAACGTTACAAATTTTAATCACTAATCACATAAGTGTACATTTTAAAAACTAATAAGGTATATGGTTCCTAAGATTTTAGAGTCTGAGCGGAACGATAAAATTATAAGTTTTTTTTTTTGACATGTCTGACATCACTTTATTCAGGAGAGGTAAAAATATTTCAATCTTAAACTTTGAAGGTGGTTTCTGGTAATGAATTGGATCTAGTTGGTACTTTGAGGAGTCAAAAGTAAAAAGATGGGTAAGTCGATGTCGCTCGGCTGTACAGTGGGTTACAAGTGGGTCACTGTAATGGATCGTGTTAAATTTGAATTCAATGATGTATAATATCATTGTATAAGAAAAACGATTCTGAGCGAAAACGGTCAGTCAGCCTATGATATTACCAAGTATATTTGATGATATTGTTGTGAATAAAGTAATTTATATATAACCTATTTACGTGGAACCTTGTTTTCAATTTTAAATCCTTAGCTATAAAAGTTGAACATTTTATAAATTTTTAACTACAAAATAATTATTAAATTATAAATTTGATAAATTTTGTCAAAATTTGAACTTTAAATGCTTATAAAAAAAAATTGTGCCAATGTATTTTTAATATTTTTCAACTGCTATTGTAAAAATATATCAGGAGCCTTGTATTAAATTTTCACGCTTTATTTCCCAATAAATACAATTTTATTGATATTTATAGAGAAAAAAACTAAAAAAATTGAAAACTGACAATGTCCGTAAACAGCTCAAAAAGAGTCAAATTATTTTCAAAATTTTATCGTGTATAGAAAATGCTAATATAAACATTCAGTGAAATTTTCAAGTATCTACAGTCATACGTTTTTTAATTAGAACAAAATAAGAAAATCGTTACATGAGAAATTGAATGAATATCAAATGTTGTAAAAATATAAATTTCAAACGCTCATAAAAATGTTGAGCTTTCTTGTAGACATTTTTTTTTGAGAAAGGTAGACAAACTTATGGATAATCTCGCATTAAATTTTCAAATCTTAGATTTAATAAGGAAAATTTTTATGAATTCTCAACTCAAAATAATTTGCTAATTTTCGTGATTTTTCCGTATTTTGTCAAGATTTGAATTTTAAATGTTTATAAATAAAAATCCTGACGAAAGATTGACTAAGGATTTTTAATTTTTTTCATCTGCCTTTGAAACAATAACCCAGGAGCCTTCTATTAAATTTTCAACCTTTTTTAACCAATAAATAAAATTTTATTGATATTTATAGAAAAAAAAATTGAAAATGTCCGTGAACAGCTCAAAATATTTGGAAAATGTTATGGTGTATAGAAAATGCTAATATAAACATTCAGTCAAAATTCTACGGTCATTTGTTTTAGAGTTGCACTAAAAACCAAAATCGATTTTCTCGAAAACATATTTTGCGTAAAAATTCCCGTTTTTCCTTAATTTTTCTTTTGTTTTACTCGGCGCTTTTGAAAAATACTGAGAAATTTTTATTTTTGAACCCCCCAAAGTACCAACTTCATTCACTTTCCTATCAGAAAAGTTACTATTGAAGAAAATCCAAGCACTTTTACTGTCCTAAAAGGTGATGACAGACACAAAAACAAATTTAAAAAAAAATAAAAAAAAAAATACACATCATTGTAAAATCAATATATTCATCGCTTCGCTCAGAATCAAAAATTTCCTGTAATTAACCAACAAAAAAAAAATTTAAAAAAACTGGGAATAACAAAAACATTTTCAACAAAATTGATTTTTTCCATGATTTATATGTAAAATAAAACTTTTGTTTGTGAGTAAAAAAGCTTGAAAATTGTGTTCAACGCAATGTCATCACAAATTGTTATTACCGAAATTCATAAAAAAAAATATTGAAAATACATAGCCATAATTTTTTTTATAAGCGTTACAAGTTGCTGATATTTATTGTTCACACGTAAAATAGCGATTTATCCTGAATTTATTTTGTTATTATTCCGAAAAAAACATTAATCATAGAAACCTGAAACTTTACAATATTTCAGATATCTATTAAAATATTATCATTTCTATGCTCAATAACATTTTCAAAATATTTATACTAATTTTAAGCTATTTATAATGTATTTAAAAATTTCGATTTTTTTCTATAAATATTGGTTCAAAAAATAGTATGCTTAGTCAAAAAGCTCGACAATTTAGAACATGATTACTCATCATAAGTTCTATATAATATAGTAGTTAACAAATATTGAAAACAGCAAGGCGTAATTATTTTTATGAATATTTGAAAGTCTAATTTTGATCAAGTTTGATATTTAAAGAAAAATTAATAATTTTGTTATAATTCAAAAAATATTATTCCCAGGGACTTGAAACTTTTAGCCACTCCATGTCTACATAATATACTATTTTTTATTATAATACACTATACGCAATGACATTATAAAATATTTAGATTAATTTTAGGATAATTATTCCACGAACCTATTTACACGCCATTCAAATACGGTACGTTAGTGTCGACTTATTAAATAACAAATAGTAATGTAATTTTTAATGAAATGTATGCAGTTTTTTTTTTGGCAAAAATTATTTCTGCTTACAATTGGAAAAATAAATTACTAATTGAAATATACAATAAAACATTCCTGAATAATTGAAATATCAGGGCTGGCAAACCTCCTCTTCTGATTTAGGTCTTCGCTCTGAATCGTTTTTCGTACTTATTGAATTAAAAATTGACATATCCATTACAGTGACCTATTGAATGAGTGACAATGTACACTTGACGCCTACTAATTGCTAAACAGCAAAACGACATCCCCGTTTTTGTTTTATATTTATTTATTATAGTTTAATATGTATCAACAACTATAGTAAATCCTCATTAAAATCTTATTATTCTAGTAAATTAAAACACAGTTTAAATAATTATATATTCAATATAGGTAGCTGATAATCTAAATTTATAATAGATATTTAAAATGGAAATATAATTTTTTTTTTCAATTTCATCAATAATTATATTCTTTAATATATTGTTTCACCAATAATTTAAAATTAAATAGGTACCTATATCTAAAAACAAAAAAATAATACCAATATGTTTGACAAATATTAGTTTGTTTATTATAAGTAATGTAAAATAGTTTTTTATGCTAGGTATCGATTTAACTTTTTATTTTAAACAACGATTCCGATCAATTAAAAAATGTACTCATCACCTACCTTAACTATAATATGTATAAACTATAAACGTATATGAACTGATAATTTGAATAACATAAAAAATAAATATTATAGGTACTTACTAATTTTAATTCACTTACCAACCATTTCGATTGCCTCGTCCAAGTGTACAGGTGGTTGAGCAACAAGGAAAGTGGAATCCTCGGCGTCTAAAATAAACATAATATAATTTTCACATTTATTTTAAATATTACTCTACTAAAATTTAATTTTCCTAAAGCTATCGAAAAATCGTAATTACCCTTTGGCTTGTATTTGTTCATTTTAAAACCGAACAATCGACAACAGTGTATAAACAATTTCAAAAACACCACCTTGACGGTTAGGTGGTGGCAGTATCGACGACACTGTTTGTGGTTGAAGTTATTTCTATGAATGTCCGGATAATAATTATTTCAGACGTCCAATTAAACGATCGCGACTTATTAATTACCATACTGTTATTATATATTGTCGGCCAACATCCATCAGTGTATGGTACTAACACAATCATTAGTATTAATAACAATCAATTGTCATAACTCTCGATTGCAAACTGTTGACGCGCTTTTAAATTGGCCACGGGAGTCCGTGTATGGTATAAAAATATTTTAAATTTTGCGATCTATATAATAGAGGTTAAGTAGGTACGATGAAAATCGAGTTACGACCCCAATACTGTTTCGAGTTATTTTAACAATTCCACGTGTTTACCTGAACACGAAAGAGCATTTTATTACAACATTGTAAATACTCGTATAGTGTGCTACCTGGAATGACGTAAACACAGCATAACAATATATTATAACGTATTCAAATAATTGTCAATATTGTGATGATAAAAAATACATACATTTCAGTTAATAAAATTGTTATCAATCAGTAGGTATAGACATGTAAATATGGTAAACACTCGTAAACTTTTTTGGTAGGTATTATATGTAGCTTTTTACGGTCGGCAGCATACTACTACCACCACGAAGTAGAAGTAGTTAGGTTAGCATACTACACGGGTACCCAACATTATATTATAATCTATGATATTCTAATAAGTAACGTACAAATGTTATCTACTTTTAGGTATATTAATTTATATTATCAACATCACTAGAAACCCCAATGCGACGACAGCATAAAATAAAATCAGTCTACAATTTTTATTTTGCCGTATCAAACATAAAAATATCTAAGTCTCTCCATATTTTATTACAGTTTTCCAAATGGTTTTAGACAGTAGTATACACCACTTGTACTTGTACCAAATTTCAGTAGGTTTATAATAATATTTGAAATAGGCGTTTACGCTATACTATAAAATATGCACTTGAGCATGCAGTGTCATGTGGCATATCACATGGTGAGTTTTTTTTATAATCGGAGAAAGGATTTTGGTTAATGAATTAATATTTTCACTCATGCGAGTTGTGAAAAAATAGTCTTTCATTTGCCATGTACGCGTACTTACATAATATGTTAATATTGTTTGTTAGTAACTATCAGTAATTACAAATTTACATATACAGCATACACTATAGGTACATTCCATCTTAATTAACACTTCAGTAATGAAATATCATAGAGAGTATATCAATATCTCAGCTAATCATTCATACCGATAAGTTTATCGTTATTACACCTGCTACATATTGTTATTAATAGTTATCACGATTAAATAACATTCAATACTTATGAAATATTATGATGTATCAATATCCATTACAAATCGTAATGTACATTATAATTAGTATTGCGCTATACACATTATGGTTATCTACGTTTTACTAACTATACAAGTTATATTATAATACTTATTAGTTAATACTATAGTTTATACAATATTATACCATAACACTAAATAAACATTGACGGGAGGGCTGGCCGTGTGGGTGCTTCAACACTTAAAACACCCACTCCCACACTCGGCTGGTGTAATATGCAGTATTTGAATTTAGGTTCGACGGGGGACGCGACAGAGTATACCTCTTATTTTTAAAAAAATATTTATGCATACTCCTCCTAAATGTACTATAATCAATAATATAATCAAATATTAAGGTGCCCACATTTTTTGTTACACTTTTGCATCCTCTTTCTAGATACGTAAAGTTTTATGATTTTACGAGTCTCATTTTGTAAAAACTTTGATAAAACGAATTGACATCTAATTTCTAGATTGTACGAAGAAATGAAAATCAGTAGATACTTATGTGTTAGTTTATCACGGTATTCGCATATCACGTTATTCGTTATAACTTATTCCATAACCCAGTATATGTTCCAGAAATTTTTAAAAATTAAGTTGTTTTACCTTACGTTAGTTTCAAAATATCTAAAACATGCAATAACGTCCATATGAATCAATTATATTTTATTCGAATATTAGTAAACCCGTGTATACAATACTTTTATTTCCGTTTAAGTATCTACTTATGATTGAGTTTTTTATTTCCAAAATTGTAATACTTTTTATGCATTTTCAGAAAGTAATATACAATTATTGTAGCTGCATATATTTAAAACTGCATATTTTGATCATTTTTGAGCAACAATTAGTCCTTTACTCGACATATATTTATTTTTAAAATATATTAAATTTGCATTTTTTAGACCTCCCATTCCCACAAAAATTTAAAAATACGCCACTGTGGTATTCAACAACAAAAAGAAAAAAAAAACAACAAACATTCACAAAATGTTACTGTAAATAGTTTTGAGAAGATTTTCAGAAAGTATCTCAACATAGTGCCAACGTATTAAAACGTGTGTATATTTCTTCACAAATCTTTGTTTATCAAGTTAAATAAATATTTATTTACTCACATAATAGTATAATGCATTATGACAAAAATAAATTAATAAATGTATTTAAAATTTGCATTTTAAAATTGTAAAAAAAGAGATATAATATTTTTTTAATGATACGAGTTCAAAGTTCTCTCTCCTAATAATATATTTTCATTTTATGGCGATCCTTCCAGTTGTTGGTAACGTCAATACTAAAATCCCTGAAACTAAACAAATAGTTCATATTTACAACTATAATTTAATTAATTAATATACGAAAAACTTTAACATAATATTACTACTTCGAAGCATTTACTATTAACAACTACTAACAACTTATATTGACCTATTCAAGTAAAAATTAAAGTATATATTTAATATGTATATTGAAACTCTTTGTATATTTTGTATAGTTGGTATCACCTTTATTAGATTATTTCTAGTAATAATTATAGTATATTATAGATTCTGAGTTAGATTCTGAAAGAAAATTGAACCAAATTTATACTTAGCTGGTATCTATATAGAGGTGAAAAACAAAAAAAGTTGGGAAAACTTGAAATGTTCATAATATAGAACTTACTGAATATGTAATAATTTTCAAAATATATTTTTTCACATTCTTTTTTATAAGCGTTTGCAGTGAAATGTTGACAAAATTCGTCAAAATCACGAAGATATTCAAATTATTTTGTAGTTAAAAATTACTAAAATTTTCAAATTTAATATCTAAAATTTGAACAATATATTATAATACATGGTTTCTTATACATTTTTCTTACAGAAACCTAAAAGTCCCAAAAACAAATGCACAATATTATTCAAAATTGCATATTTAAACGGAAAAATAAAGATTTTTAGTTACTTTGTTATAATTAAAAAAAATATTCGTATGAACTTGAAACCTTTTGCTACTAAGTGAATAAATAATCTATATACTGTTACATGAAATACTATTTAGATAATTACTTTATTATGAATAATAATTATTACATATAGCTATATAGGTATGGCATTATATGAAGTTTGTTTTTTTGGCAAAACTAGTCCAAGCTACCGTTATATAAATACATTGGGTATATAAGGGTAGGTAATATAAATAGAAATCCCTGATGATAATAATATTTTGAATAAAAAAAAAAGTAAATATCATTAAAATTCTGGACTGACAAACAGAATCGTTTTTCATAAGGATTATATATTGTAATGATTTATCATTGAATTCAAATTTAACACATTCATTACAGTGACCTACCTACACTCAACACTTACTATAGCTGAACAAGTTTCTCAATTTTTTCAAACATTAGGTACTTATACTTACTCATCAGAAGAGAGAATGATACTAAAATAGGAACCATACAATGTGCATCTATAAATACACCAACTACGATGTTGCCAATAACTGCACCTATTCTGCCGAACATGGAACCAATAGATATGGCAACGCCTCTAAAAATAACAAAATAATACGAATTTTGAATATTTCTAACTTTCTATATTTACCTATATTCTGTTGGAAACAGATCAACACTTATACAAAATACTAGTTCAAATCCCATGCTGGAAAGGGCTTGAAATACGGAAGATAACACGATATTCTCGAATGAAGACGTAATGAAGTACAAGCAAGCGTCAGATAACCCTGACCCCAAAAAACAAACCACTACATAAAAACATATTAAATTTGATTCAAATATAATATATAGGTATATTTATCGATATTTATAACATTTATTAAAATATATTCAAACCTAAGAAAAATTTAATTCCAAATCTGTTGACTAATAGTGGCACAATAATACTTGTAGGTATGCAAGCCATGCCGATGATGAGAATGTTCTCGTAAACAGATTGATCGATTTCATCATTGCATTTGAAATCTATCTCTTCTGGTTCAATTTTAAACAGTGATACAATTTCGCACATATTTGTCATGTTTTGGGACCTGAATATAATGTTTCATACCATCGAAATCTATTCATCAGCTCTGGGAACCACAAAACCATCATGTAAAAGCTGCACATTTAAAATTACAGAACAAACAGGTTCATGTAAAAATTACTTTATTATTGGTTTACATACTTTTATTTTTATATTCGTTTATTTTTACCTGGCAGTACAGCAAAATTGTATCACACATGTAATCATAGCTACAATTTTATACTGAGACGTAAACAGCTCCAGAATGCTCTTGTAGAGTCCATTAAAGAAGCTATTATTCTGTTCATTAATACAATCAGGTAATATCAATGAAGTCACCTACAACATCCAAGTACAAATAAAGTAAGTGTTATTAATACTTGTTAAAAGTGGTTCCGCGGGAGCCCTATTGACTGATAATTACAA
Organism: Sitobion miscanthi; assembly: GCA_008086715.1. Lineage (NCBI taxonomy): Eukaryota > Metazoa > Arthropoda > Insecta > Hemiptera > Aphididae > Sitobion > Sitobion miscanthi. The sequence continues at coordinate 29,851,808 of CM017798.1, read as the reverse complement.
CTTAAACTTGCCGGGAATTCATCGTCAGTATTATTATTCCATCTATAAACGAATTTCAAGCAATCCATGGTCTCTTCGTGTTTACCCTTGGCGAGTAAGAACTTTGGACTTTCTGGTAATTTAACCAACAAACATGAAAATATTATGCTCGGAAGAGAACAAATAACGGCAAATAAATTCCATGACCTGAACAAAAAGAAACCGTATTCGATTCTAAATGTTTGTGGTAAGACTAACCATGCTATGCCTAAAAAACAATAAAATGTTATTAATTGAATAGATATTTTACTAAATATATAATCAATTGATATAGCCAGGTACCTCTTTGATTCCTTATTACATTGTATCAATTTTACTTAACTTAAAAAAAAAAGCTCTAACATACACACAAACTTATATATAAATGTATTAGAGGTACCTAACTATTTTGAGTGCCTAGATTTAATAATTACTATTATATAGATATTTTTCGAAAATTATAATGCTCACATGGCAGTAATATTACACCAAATGTCCAAAACATCTCCATCCAACAAAGAAATTGTTCGCGTTTTTTACCGTTCACGAACTCTCCAATGTATGAATAGAGTACTGTAAAACCAGACACCCTAAAAATGATTTATTATTATGTTAATATTTACTGTGCACATATCTATTTTAGTGTTATAATACATCAATACGCATAGGTAATAATAAATATGTAGACTACGTAGTGCAGTGGCGTAGCCAGGGAGGTGTTTCAGATATTTTATTACCCATATTTATGCAAAAATATACTTAGTTTCAGATTTCGACAAAATATGTTGTCATAAAATTCTATTTAGTATTTGATATTTTTTAATAATATAAAGACCGATAACTCACGGAGTGTGTGTAAATTTCCCACATTTTATAACATTTAAATTCACATTAAATTACTCCCTCCCTAAAATAAAGCCCGGCTTAGTGTAAACTCGCGTAATGTCAGCAAAAGACTATTTCACTATAGGCTTTACTGATTTAAACTAACGAGATAATACAGTTGTAGCCAATTTAGCCATTGTATAAACAGTAAATTTTACAACTCTAAATGTTGGAATGGATATAGTAAATAAGTTAGGAAAGCTCACCCTGCAGGGGTGCTAAATTTTCAGTTTCTAAACTCATTTTAATACAACCCTATAAACAATGATTCCATATCATACAATTTAAAAATAATTATTTGGTAATCTTTAGTTCCTATTTTTTTAATATTGGCAACTCTGAATGTATAAATACTCAAATTTTGATATTTTTTAATAATATAAAGACCGATAACTCACGTAGTGTGTGTAAATTTCCCACATTTTATAACATTTAAATTCACATTAAATTACTCCCTCCCTAAAATAAAGCCCGGCTTAGTGTATACTAGCGTAATGTCAACAAAAGAGTATTTCACTATAGGCTTTACTGATTTAAACTAACGAGATAATACAGTTGTAGCCAATTTAGCCATTGTATAAACAGTAAATTTTACAACTCTAAATGTTGGAATGGATATAGTAAATAAGTTAGGAAAGCTCACCCTGCAGGGGTGCTAAATTTTCAGTTTCTAAACGCATTTTAATACAACCCTATAAACAATGATTCCATATCATACAATTTAAAAATAATTATTTGGTAATCTTTAGTTCCTATTTTTTTAACATTGGCAACTCTGAATGTATAAATACTCAAATTTTGATATTTTTTAATACTGATCAGTGTGAATTTACTTTGAATAGAGCCGCGGTTATAAAATCTTAATACAAACAATCGTAACCATGGACCGGTAACTAACGGACGGACGAACACAACGGTGACATAATGTGTTCTAAATATATGTTTAGAAACCAAAAACTCAGCAATACACACTACACACAATATAAGTGCTTTATAATATTTCCTTACCCAAATCCACTCATTAACTTGCAGAAAATCAACACTGGATAAATCTGAGACACGCTAGATATGAGGCTGAAGATACCATCAACCATCATGCAGACGACCAATGTATACTTTCTGCCCTTGGAATCTGCCATGTAACCCGTGATAAAACATCCGAATAACATTCCTGAATGATACCAATAGTATTGAAAAATCACATAAATATGAGGAATGAAATTCGTAGACACCTATCATCGATGCTCCATTGAGGATTCCTTTGTGTACGGATGTCATTTGGAAATCACATTGTGCTGACGGTATAATGAAAGACACAGACGTCACGCTAATGGAGATTGCTGCGAAAAGCGATCCGCAAATGAATAATATGTAGTAATGAAAACTCCCAAACCCTGCATAATATAATAGTAACATATTAACATTTCTCGTTTGAATTGTCTAATAATATAGTTCTTATCCTAGTTAGGTATAGTTTTAATTAATTACATGATTTCCTGAACATCAACTACTATTAACTAGGTAGCTTTTTTTTTACCTGGACGTTTTAATTCTGAAAATTGGACCTGATTTATTTGAAATAATTATTAATAAAATAAATAACAATTTATTATAATGATATGATTCGTATTAATATAATATTATCTAAATGTATACAGTGCACTTAGATTCTGTAGTCTACCAATTTTTGTGATCTAAACATAAGAATAAAATTTAATATAATAACCATTTTTTTTAGGTTAGAAAAATATTAACTGTTTTTCGCCTTAAACTAAAAACTCACTTCATTTAAACTGAATTAACCCAGACCCAGGTATATTATAGATAATCAAACATTTCCAACACTTTCCAGCCCATCAAACGTCTCCTTTTGGATTCGAAAAGTATGATTAAATGTATAATTTCAATAAGTAAGACTCAATGACTCTAAATATTTTTTATACTACCAAGGCGAATACATTTGAATATTTGATACAGATAAAAATATCTAGTTATCTACTATGAATGCGTTCGTAAATAGTATACTTTCTATGACTTTCTATAAAAAACTTTCTATTTATAATTTAGAGCGCACTCTAGTGATGTTTTTGCGACTATACTTAAGTAACCAACGACATCACAAGGCGCTCTATAGTTGAATTACTTTATTACAATAAGCTTATAAAATACAATATAATATTATTTTGATTTTTATACATTTTTATTTTATTTCGAGCTCGAAAGTCATATTATTATCTTACAAAACACCAGTCATTATAATCGTTAAATATGTGTATATAATATTTATAAATATGAATTATATTAATACCATTGATTATAAATACTAGTATATATAATCAATGGTAAAACAAATTTCAAAAATCTATTTTTAAATATATACCTAATTATTATTTATTAATGTATGTTTAAATTTGAATTTCTACGATGGCATATAAATAAAATTTCAACTTTAGGTATCGTAATTGATTAATAACATGCGTACGGTGGTAAATAGGCTCACCGAAAAATTATAAGAACACAAAAATATCTAAAATTATATCTTGGTAAAAATAAATGCACTTATCCACCACTGCATGCATAAATTAATTTAATTAAAAATCCTAATATTAATGCAGCTAATGATACACGATAGTGTGCCATACCTATATATAGGTACAGCTTAATTATTCAAATCTTTAAAAAGTAGATCAATTGTGTATAATATATACCATTATACCTAGTACATATTTAAATGTAGTACAAATTATAACTTACCGACAATTTCGATAGCTTCGTCCAAATTTACTGATTTGGTTATCAAATATTTAGAACTTGCTGGTTCTAGAAAAATAAATGGTCAAAAATAGTAGTCTTTCAAAAAACATAATAATATTATAATATTAATATACATATACTGCACTGCAGGATACTATTTAGGGCGCCACTAATCACTATTACTATTCTCGATTGAGGATCTAAGGCTGAAAGCTCTAGAACGTATTGTTATATATTTATTATTTTCCACTTAAATTATGTTCCTAAAAAAATTGCATCTATGAACAAATTTATAATTTAAAAAGAAAATCGAAGTTTTTTCGAAGACTGATAAGTAAGTTACCTACCTATAACATTATTGAATTTATTAAGATTTGTAATAAATTACAGAACGTCAATATATTATTATTATGTCATAAACTGTGAAGGATACTAACCCTCGTTACCATCATCTTGTTGATCGTCTGGTAACTCTGTATATTAGGTATAAATGACGACTAGTCTTTAATCTTTAAATTTTAATTCAACTTTACAATTAAAAGTATATTTTTAACGTAGGTATATGTATTTATTTTACTAATTAATATTACATTTCGTTTTTTAGAAATAAAAAACCAAAATGTCATATAAACACAATATATTATTAGTGCATTACAATTATGTGTAATCACATATTCAAATGTTTCATTTACAATTTAACATGGACAAATTTTAGTATACCTAATATCTTATTACTTATTAATTACTTAAATTATTATAACTATCCTTTTGATTATCGATATCAATAATTATGTTCTTTATTACAGTTATAATATCTTAATATTCGTCTTTGATTTCTGCTTATATATACGAACATATTGTACATATAATAGGTAGGTCGTAGATACATATTATATTTTATTTTTCATGGGTTTATCGATATTAGCACGAAAAGGCACTTTTTATATAAAAATAACAATCGATTAATAATTAATTGGTAGGTATACCTACTACCTACAGCATATCTAAGTTGGGTATTATTTCACAGCATTTTCACATGTGATACGCTGTAAAAGTGTTATAATTTTGTTAATACTTAAGTCTAGTATAGTTACAATTTGATATAAGGTAAAAATTTTAACCTGTTAGTATTAAACTGTAAAAATGTTGTATAAGATAAACGTCCTACAATTTTAAATAATTGCATGTATTAAAATTAATTACAGTAGGTACTTATATACTTTAATCAATGATAATATTCAACAAATTAACTAAATTTTTTTTTATGTATTATTTTGTTTACGTAATGGTCCACAACTATCTCTACTAAATATTATAATAATCAAATTTATTATTAGAATATAACTAATTGGTTACACAGCTCCACAGAAAGCAATTTAAAAACAAGGTTGTGAAAAATGATTTTCGACTACACGTGACACAGATGTGTCGGGCTTACGGGGCCCTTACTTAGCCCCCCCCCCCACCCACAAAAAAAATCCGTCAAGTCTCCTTTTTTAGTTGTGTGGGATCGAAATCATCCCACTCACATTTATGTTAATAATGTTGGTCCCCCCCTAAAATTTTAATGGATTTCCATCTATGTAATGAGTATACTAATGTGTGTGGGATACTGAAAGTAAATATAGTTATATTTTTATTTTACTAATGACGTGGTTACCTCTATAAAATTTCTGTTTATAATATGTTGTATAATATATTCTGTTAATATGCAATGTAATAACTATTATTATAAATTATGATTTATGAATTAATATATTTAATATTTAAAGTTATTCTTATTTTTTTTTATAATACTAATTTTTACAAAACTGAATATATTTGTAATTTCTGGTTTAGGAATAAAATTAACTTCACGTGATAATAAAAAAAAATAACTATAAGTTACTGAATAACATGGAAAACAATGTAACTCGTTAAGTTAGAAGTTTTTTCTAATAAAAAGTAACTTAGTACCTATAACTTAAAAGTAACTTAACTTTAACTTTTTAACTCGTTAATATACAGCCTTGTGGATATTTTTTATAAGAAGTATATTATGAGTTATGACTCTTACTAAGTATCGGTAATAACGATTTACATTACATAAATAAGTAGAATGAAATAATCACTTTTAAAATCTCTACCAATGATATTTTGATGTCTGTCACATAAAAAATATCATTTTGGTGAATAAAAAACTAAAAACACTAAAATGATTTGTTTTTCACCGAAACTTTTAATATCTTTATTCAAATGTAGCTAAGACACGTGGACTTTGCATCTTCTATAAAATAAAAACAAATTATTTCCATAGAACAATTGATTGATTTCAAAATTAAAATGCACTAATCACTATATTATATTATTATGTACCTACAAGGCTACAACCATTTAACTACAATTATATTTACCTTTCGAGTTATTTTTTTCCATCATGATTAACACACACTACGCAGTACGCAGGCACAATCAAAAGCACGCATCAAATAACGAACCTCTGTCCAACGTCACTAACTATAGTCATTACTTCAACGATCATACGTTCAATAAAACGATAACATTTTAATTCGATATAAACGTAATTATTATAATAATATGGTTTCAATACAGGCCCAGATAAATGCTATTATTAATAATATATCTAATCTATTAGGTACTTAATGTATTAGGTACTTATCAACTTTCATAACGCAACAACGCAAACAATGGTAATATGTTAACATGTTCAAATTGGTCGTGTGTGGGTGTGTGTGTTTTTCCATGTTTGTGGTGGGGAGAAATTATTTTCGAAAATGTCTATAGACGAATTATTACTCGCACGATGTGCTGATCTGCCCTCGCCCGAACGGTTGCTGCAATAATATTATGTTTACGTTTTTGTGTTAGATACGTACACACTTAGACGTTTTGAAAATTGTTTTGAAATATTTACTGAACACAAATACAATACACATACAGTGGCACCTCGGTATTTCGAAGTCTTAAGAAACCAAAATAAAAGAAGGCTGACAAGTAGGTCTCTACTTAGGTATCGTAGGATACGTAGGTATCGCTCTGCTGTACAGTAGGTTACGAGTGGGTCACTGTAACGGATGGTGTAAAATTTGAATTGAATGATATAATAATATTATCGTTGCATAAGAAAAACGATTCTGAGCGAAGACGGTCAGACGGCGTATGATATTATAGTGTATATTTGATGATATTATTGTGAATAATGTAATTTATATACAATGTGATTCCTTTTAAAGGTAACACTAAATAATTCTGTCCAGTGACATCGGATTAATATACGGTTTTCGGGAGGGGATAGGGAATACCTAAATACACATTTATTGATGATGTTTACATTTTTAGATCTTTCTGTGTACAACTTGCATTTTTTTAAATGGCAACAGGTGTTTTGAATACCAAATTCGGATAGGCCGAATTTTTTTAAGTCGATTTGGTCCTTTTTACCATAGCTCTAAAATCAAAATCGACCAAATGGCAACCAGTCAATGTTTCGATTAAAATTATTGAATTTTTCAACAAACATACTAGAATACTTAATAATTTAAATAGAAATTTTAATAATAGAAGTTATGAGAAATAAATCATATCAGTTTGTTTAATCTTTTCTTAGTAAATGAACTAACATTCCTCAAAATTAAATTTAAATGATTTAATAATATCTGCAAACCAACGGAAACAAAAAAAAATACTTAAAATTTCATAATAATTCAAAAAATTCTAGTATGATTGTTGAAAAATTCAATAATTTTAATCGAAACTTTGACTGGTTGCCATTTGGTCAATTTTGACTTTAGAGCTATGTTAGGCTTTTTTTCTACTCTTTGAGTCAAAAGGCAAAAACCAAATGTTTCTCTCCCCCAGGCTTGATTTTATCTATGATTTATTATGTTGTACTTATATTATAATTGTATTTTTTCTGAAAAAAATATTTCCATTCCAGATTTCTAAAACCGTGCCAGAATAATACCTATGTTGTAAATCTAAGACTATGCTCTTTCCCTAAATAAAACAATTTATATAATTTTACAGTTTAAAATTGCTCTTATTTATTCGACGATATTTTTAAACTTAGTTTATAATTAAAATGGCTTAATTAAGGATGAACAGAATGACTTCGTTCGGAGTTATTATACTTTTCACGAAAATCACTTAAGCAAATTAATTAATGGAATGAGTTGTTACTCCTCTATTTCTATGGGATACAATCTGGACTACATAAATTATAATATATATTTATAGTAAGTCTTTACTATAATATAATATTATTATAGTCCAAACAGATAACCTTAATTAGTTCAGATAATATTATCGATCGTTTAGTTTGGTATTCGCGTAAGACTCGGTGGTACTCCAAAAACATTATATTATGCATAATATATTGTTTTAACTGTTTGGTTTATTTTTTTTAGTAACATATTTTCAAACAGTCGGCGAACTTTATATTATCTTCAAAGAGTTAATGTTATGACATAGATACTAGCATGCTTATCGTCAAAGTGCGTAACTTTTTTTGCAGTTTTTCGATATTTTCGTAAAATAAATGGTCGAACTAAAAATAATAGACGAAGTTTAACAATTACACACATTATAATGTTCCTAATAATTCAAACTTTTGCCCGGTTAATGTGCTGATAGTATAACAACATAATTCCCATTCATCGTAAAACGTAGGTACTATGTACTAATTATTGGTATATTATACTTGTATATCGTACGCGTAAAGCGACACAGTGCACACATAAAACCGTAATTGATAATTGATTTCTAGTTATTATGAAATACAATATTAATTACAAATTAATTTATCACAAAAAAAAATAATAAAATTAATTGTTGATTATTATAAAGGAAACGCGTCAAATCGAATATTATAATATGTGCTGGCTATAATAATGATTTTAATATTATTTGTTCGTAATAATATACGGCCAAAAGCAATTACATAAATATTGTGTTGAATTATCGTGTACTTTCTATAATATAGCGTAGTAGATATAGGTAATATAGGAAAACTTGGAATAGGATTTGAGCCTTTTTATCTAAATATTTTTTAATGATATATAGGTAATGTATACAATAATTTAGACGGTATTGATAATTTGATACGTATAATGTCACCAAAGTACTGATAGGGGGTTATCCAAAAAATCATACATTCAAACAGAAATAAGATAAAAATAAAAAATGCTTAGTTCGTTTAGAAATACAAAAATCGGTGGAAATCCTAACAGTCTACTGCAGTTGTTGAAAGTTTAAATTGCATTGTATATTCTATTAAGTACCTTTCAAGGTAATACAGTGGCGATTAATAACCAACAACCAATAAGCGTGATTGCACACGCTATACAGAATATATCAATTGCTATAAAAAAACTAATCAAACAGGCCGGCGGTGACTAAAAAAAAAATGTCATATTATCGAGTGTGCCGGATTATCGAGGCAGTTGTTGCTGTTGTGTATAAATACGATTTTATTGAATAAAAATATTAACATATTATTACAGTAAATTCGATCGACGTGTTTACCGTGGAGTTCTCATTAATGATGGTCATGCCGCGATTTATACCTTCAACGTGCACAACGTTAGAAGAAGAATATTTAAATTATTAATGTAATAATCACTAATTTTGCTATCGTCGCTCTATTCGAGTGGATATTCGCTAATAAACACGATTTCGTAACAATATTAATTTTCCTCGTCTCCCTCGTAAAGACATTCTTATTTATTCTTTTCCGTACCTATTCGAAAAGAGGTCTCTCGTATTATGTGTGTGTGTGTCCTTTCGATGTGTATCGATCTAAAAAGCTGTTCACGTGCACTGCCTGTATACGCGTTGCCATCGTATAATATTATACAGAATATCATATTATATTATATCAAGGGCTCAGCTAGAAATTTGTTCAATGGGGGGGGGCACAAAGTATGTTCTTAAATTTTACTCCAATTTAAAATTTCGTTAAAACATTAATATTATATTTGGTTGCTATGGAAGGGGCGGAGGGCAATTTCGTATATAATACAAAATATATATTTTATATAACGTATGTATTATAATGTTATACTTACAGAAGCACTGTATACGTATCATATTATGAGCATTTGTGTTCTTATTATTACACTTACGTGAATGAAGGTGGACGAAATGTAATTAGTAATGATTACTAATTTTTCCACTGTAACTCGACGATCTATTCGTGTGGATATTCGCGATAAACGCGATTTCGCAACAAATGTTCGTGTCTCCCTCTTAATGGCGTTCGTTTTTTTTTCTTATCCGTATCTATTCGTAAAAACGTCTCTTATATCGAATGTGTGCAAAGAGCCTACAAGACACGACCGTCGATATATCGATCTAAAAATGTGTTCATGTACCTACACCGCCAAAATATAATATAATATTTTATATTATGTAGGTATATCATTCAAATTGTTATACACATTTTGACACACTTCATGTAATCAATGATAAAAACAAAATATATTAAACCTATTTTGTACAATACTCTTTTTATCAATATATTAAGATTTGACTGGTAACAATTGTAGGGGGGGGGGCGATTACCAATACACAGTCATACCATACACCTATTTAGTGATTTTTAAAGTGACTTATTGGCTAATATAATAGCTCATAAGCAATCTACTTTCCCGTAATATGTTATGTATATGTAGTGATTTATAATAAAGTATAAGCCTTAATAATAATTTTTTTCGGTAAATGCGTCATAATTTAAAAACCATAAATTGATGGCATTTCACTATATAGTAATAATAATTTGAGTTATAAAAACAAAAGGTTAGCCCATATTATGGGCCCTTGCGTTGTTATATTATTACACATAAACATGACATATCTATAAAGGTACACGAAATGTAATTAATATAATAATTACCAATTTTTCCATTGTCACTATAGACGTATCACGTGTATGTCATGTGGATATATTTGCGATAAATGTAATTTTGTAAAAAATGTCCGTTTCCTTCGTAAAATGACGATTGTTTTTTTTTTGAAGGGTCTATTCGAACATACGTCTCTTATATTGTGTGCGTCCCGTTCGCCTGTTCCGGTCGTCGATGTATCGATCTGAAAATCTGATCACGTACACACTGGCACGCTGCCTGTATATATTAATATACAGTCGTACGGAATATTATATAATTTTTTTTATACTGTGTACACTATATAATATTATACTTGCAGAACTCTTATATACTTAACACGGGCCTTTGCGGAACCGCGGGTGCTCGGACGGCAAGCGAATGCGTCGAGGACACGACCTAGTGGTCACTGCAGCGTGTAGGGGCGAACACGGGAAAAAATTGATACCCACACAAAATATACCTATTTGTACTATTATACATCATGATATCTAGTACGATGATGACGATGATAAAATTATGTCCAGGATTAGAGCTATTCATCTACCTGTAATACGCGTACGCGATATTGTTATGTGTACGTACATAATATTACGGTCGTGGTAACCCGGTAAGCGAGCACTAAAGACCGGCGCCGTATTCAAAGAGCAGCAGCCTAATGGAAAGAAGAAAAAAAACACAGCGCAGAAAGAATTAATGCGTTTCGCTTGCGTGTGAAGGGACTTGGCTATTATTCGACCATGACAAGACCCGTAAGCCAATCCCGATGTCACATTATTACCTGGTCGTATAAATAATACTGCTGCTGCACAGGGTGAATCTTTTGACGTGAGACACATCGGTTGATTTCGAAGAGATAACCCCATACCCGTCCTACCTGTTGACAGTGTTATAATTTTTGAGACATTTTCAAATCTATAATAATAAAAATAATATGATGTTCCTATTCTTGTAGTCTTACAATTTTTCGACGGTCATAATAATGTCATAGTTTTTATACTGATTTCAACAAAAAAAAAAAAAACACATTATTTTTATTACACATTCTGAAACGTAATGAATGTCTTGCGTCTATCCTGTATATTATATAACATAATATGGTCCGGACTGTGAGTGCACAGGTGGAAATCTCCTGCGACAAGGATGATAACTTTCATCACGACTATACGACGACGACGAAAACGTAGGATAATAATAATCATTGTTCTGTTGTGCTCGTCAATGCATTTATTATATATTTTATGGTATTGACCGCAAAATATTGATTCCAACCACCGCATACCAGGATAACTTATAATATTATATAATTGTGTTTGCTTTGCTAAATAGTAAATCTTTAAGTTGAAAATCGAATCGCGTCATATTAGAACCCTTATATTATTTTGATTGATAATACCTATAAAAAAAATTATAATATTATAAATTAGGCCTTTGCTGTATTGTAATAATATTATATGCACGTTTGCACTGCTAGTGAATTTAGTTCAGTGTATGAAAATGAAAAGCAAAACGTCAACGATACGTACTTCTCTCGACTCTTCTATAAATTACATCTACTCTTTTGATGGTTCGGTTACAATTATTCGGCCATCACAAGACCCGTAATTTTCCGATGAACGGAGTGTCTGCTTTTTGAATCCCAATCAAGAAGCAGACGCAGCGAATATAGTCATATTATACTGCACGCCGTCGTCCGTATATAAATACAAAAATAACTTTTAAAATATTATATACATATTTGTGAAATAATTTTAGATAACACATATATAATAACGTCGTGTACTTGTATAGTTTCGATAATAATATATATATATGCATGTGCTAAATTGAACTAACGAAATACAAGTCATATTATACCCGTAAGTGCGCCCACTTTTCCAAACATAGAACCTATATATATACGGCCATGGCCCTAAGAAAAAAAATACGAATTAATAATCATTTTTTCAACCCAACTCCAAAGTTTACCTGTATTCTATTGGGAACAACTCGACAGCGATGAAATACATACGACTAATACTTACGATGGAAAGAACTGCAAACATTGAAGATAACATGAGATTCCCAAGTGAAGACGTAATAAAGAATTAGCAAGCAGCGGACTAACCTGATTTAGGATCAAGCTTACAGCTAGATAAAACAGAAATACAATTAAAATCAGTAATGTTCTTACTGCAGACATCAATAAATTCCAATTTTTTCTTCCTTCAAGCATGTTACCATATCTTTAATATTAGATGAAATTTGAACGTGATCTGTTCCCTTGACTTAGTTGAATTATGATTCCTTCACTTTATTTTAACATTTATAAATATTAAAACTAAATATTACTATAGTTATCTAGGAATATTTTTAAGTAGAGTTTAAGTTGTAACAATTGTAAAAAACTATTGTAATAAATAGTAGGTACCTTCGTAAAAAGGTAACTCAATGTAATTCAAACCAATTAAACTATAAAGAGTTATTCTACAGTCATAACATGTTATAAATATTAATCATTCGTCGTTATATTATGTGAATCATGTGAGTTACGTACAAGACTGCCTTCAGATAAAAACACTATTACAGTGGTTTTCAAACTGGGTGCCGCGGCACACTGGTGTGTCGCGAGCATTCACTGAGTGTGCCGCGGTCTTTCGGAAAGTTCAACAATTCGTACGGCACTGAAATTATAAAAATATAATTAATAAAAATTTGTTAGCCCATCAACCACACATTTCTAATTAAATGTACGTATATAATTATAAATCAATGCAATTTTGATCATCTGATTATTCGGTGCAACAAAAAAAAGGTCGGTGTGCCGTAAAAATTTTTTGAGGAGCACGGTGTGCCGCGTTCAATAAAAGTTTGAAAACCACTGCACTATTACAACAACCTATCATCGTCACTCAAACATACTCTGAACCAATTAAAAAATGGCTCTTTCAACTCTTGGATTTCCTCCCTTAGTGCGAAAGGCGACTCCCTTTGGAATGCAACTCGCCGTTGCCTAAATCAAAAACATAAATACTCTCCCCTAAAAAAAACGGACGGTACTTGGTGCAAGTCTGATGAGGAGAAAACAGATGTTTTTCGTTCACATCTTGATCAGGTTTTCCAGCTACTACATGATATCAACAACCAATTATTCACAAAACATATCCAAAAAATAATTAGACAACCCACTACCACTCTACCTACCACCTAAACCCTTCTCACCAGCTGAAATCCATCATTAATTAAAATTATTTTCCCTCAAAAATTCCCTGGACTGGATTTAATAACAGCAGAAGTTGCTCGCCAAACAATAAAAAAAAACCTAATCCATCTCACTCATATTCTAAATTATATTTTAAGGCTCTCTTACATTTCAGTTCAGTGGAAAACTTCTGTTATTATCTTAATAATTCCTAAATCATATAAGCCTCCGGATATATTAACCTCATATTATGTCCTCTTCACTTATTTGTCAAACTATCTGAAAAAATAATTTTAACGCGTATATCTCAACTAATTGGTATTAATCAAATCATTCCGAACTCACAATTAGGATTCAGAAATGGACATTATATAATCCATCAAATAAACTGGTTGGTAACGACTTAATTAATGATTAATTCGGCAACTTTTATAAATATCATAAAAATACTGATTCGTAAATTAATAAACCCGTCTAAATAAGTGTTGTAATAAATTATATTATATTCAAATATCTTAACAGGTACGCACATTATTGTTTACACTTTTCCATCCCCTATATAATTTTTCCCAATTTATGCACTGATTATAATATGCAATTTATACTATATACATTATATGATTCAAACGTAATTAAACACAGCCTAAATACGTGCAAGTGAAAATACTGATATATTTAATAAAAGGAAAAAATACAACAAACATTCACAAAATATTACAAAAAAAAAAAATTTGAGTACATATTCAGAAAGTACCTCGATATAGGTAGTACCAACGTATACAATGTATATACTATACCTTATGTATTTTTCTTTACAAATCATTAATTTTTCATGAAATTTAATAAATAATTATTTACTTATACCCAATAAATTATGAAGATATATTCATAAATGTACGAACAAAAATAAACTAATAAATGTATGTAAAATTGGCATATACTATAAAATTGTAAGAAACAGGATATACTAATATTGTTTAATGATACAAGTTCAGAATTCTCTCTTCTAATATTATTTTTTCATTTTATGGTGGTCCTTCCAGTTTTTGGTAACGATAATACTAATAATCCTGAAACTAAAATGTAATTCATATTTACAACTATAGTTAAATTAAGGAATAGAAAAAAAACTTTTAACATTATATTATACTTCGAAGGATTTACTATTCAAAATGTACTTATATTTACAATATTAATACATTTTTTGGCAAAATTAGTTTAACCTAACTTATTTAAATCTACTGGGTATGTATATAAGGGTAATATAAATAGAAATCACTTATAATAATATAAATAAAAAAAAATCGATTTTCGTAAGTATGTAATGGTTTATCATCGAATTTAAATTTAACTCATTCATTACAGTGATCTACTCAGTGATGAAGACCTATCTACTATCAACAAACACTATAGCTGAACAAGTTTCTCGATTTTTTTAAACATTAGGTATACTTACTTATCAAAAGAGAGCACGATACTAAAATAGGAACCATACAATGTGCATCTATAAATACACCAACTACGATGTTACCAAGAACTGCACCTATTCTGCCAAACATGGAACCAATAGAAACGCCAACGCCCCTAAAAATTACAAAATATTACGAATTTTTAATGTTTCCAACATTTTAAACTTACCTATATTCTGTTGGAAATATTTCAACACCTATGCAAAATACTAGACCAATACCAATACTGGAAAGTGCTTCAAATACGGAAGATAACACGATATTTTCGAACGAAGACGAAATGAAGTACAGACAAGCGGCGAAAAACCCTGACCCAAAAAAACTTAGAACTAAAGAAAAACATACTTATTAAATTAATTTAAATATATATGTATTAAATCGACAGTTTTAATTGTAAATTTAATTAATACTATTAATATTGTTAAATACGCGAAGTGTTAAACTGTTTTATGGCCAATAAGTAATATTATATTTTTTAATTTATTTTTATTTTATTTAATTGTCTTATCTTTATTTTATAACATTTTTTGAATGTGAATCGACATGTATAACGTTTATTAAAAATATATACAAACCTAAAAAAAATTTAATTCCAAATCTGTTGACGAAGAGCGGTACAATAATACTTGTAGGTATACAAGCCATGCCGATGATAAGAATGTTCTCGTAAACAGATTGATCGATTTCATCATTGCATTTGAGATCTATCTCTTCTGGTTCAATTTTAAACAGAGATACAATTTCGCACATATTTGTCATATTTTTGGGACCTGAATATAATGTTTCATACCATCGAAATCTATTCATCAGCTCTGGGAACCACAAAACCATCATGTAAAAGCTGCGCATTTAAAAACTCAGAATAAACGGGTTTATGTAACAATTACTTTGTCGTTATTATTGGCTTACATATTTTTTTATTTTTATATTAATTTAATCTATTGTTACCTGGCAGAGCAACAAAATTGTATCACACATGTAATAATCGCTACAAATTTGTATTGAGACGTAAACAGTTCCAGAATGCTCTTGTAGAGTCCTTTAAAAAAGCTACTATTCTGTTTGTTAATACAATCAGGTAACATCAATGAAGTCACCTACAACATGCAGATACAAATAAAGTAAGTGTTATTAACATCTGTTGAAAGTGGTCCCACGAGACAACTATTGATTAATAATAACAACTTGAACTTGCCGGAAATTCATCGTCAGTCTTATTGTTCCATCTATAAACGAATTTCAAGCAATCCATGATCTCGTCATGTTTACCTTTGGCGAGTAAGAACTTTGGACTTTCCGGCAATTGAACCAGCAAACATGAAAATATTATGCTCGGGAGAGAACAAATAACGGCAAATAAATTCCATGACCTGAACAAAAAGAAACCGTATTCGATTCTGAATGTTTGTGGTAAAACTAGCCATGCTATACCTAAAAAACAATAAAATGTTATTAATTGAATAGATATTTAACTAAATGTATAGCCGAGTACCTCTTTGATTCCTTATTAATTTTTACAAGGGCCCGGATTTTTAAGCAAAAATTATTGTTAAATATGCACATATTTATGCGCTCAAAAAATTAAAAATATGCAAAAAATATGCAAAATATTTGCAAAAAAAATTCTTTATTGTGTGTTAAAAAAATGAACATCTCAAAACAATTAAAAAATGTAGTTGCACCAACAAATTGCCGTCACTAACTAATTGAAATACACAAGCCGTGTATATTGCGTACCTAATAGGTGCAGATAAGTTATCTGAGATAAATACACAAAACACGCAGACTGTCGATAAAAATCGGTGACGGCAATTTCTCAATTACTTAAAATAACTTTTATGTCAACAGCAAACTCGTGTTGCTTTGCAAAAAATCAAAAAAAATCATCAACTATTAATAAAAAATGCAACTTTTATGCAATTATATAGAAATATGCAATTAATATGCATTTTCATTCAAATATGCAAAAATATGTAAAAATAAATATTGATAGCAGAATCTACGTATTACAAAACGTCAATATATTAAATCAGAATTTTTATAAGTCAAATACATAAGAATATGCATTTGCATAAAAATCCGGGCCTTAGTTATTACACTGTACCATTTTAACTTAAAAGGACGTCGTACCCGCGTATTACACACGAAAAACATAACAAATTTTCGTTCACCAGAGTCAATTGTGTGCTATTAGTTTTGATATTAGAGAAAATTGAGCTATTATATAATTTATAGGTAAAATTATTATCTTGGACACAACGTTGGCTATTATTGATGTTATTATTTTTAAATTAGTTATGACCTTTTTGAAACTGTAAATTTTAAAATCATCTTAACTCACTTAAATATAATGATATCAATAAAAACTTACGTCGTTCACCAGATAATAATTGTACATCAAAATGATATAATAGGTCAATTCACTCTATTAAACAAATAGCACACTATTGAAACTGGTGAATGAAAATTGTCTATGTATTGTAAGACAGTGACACACGTGCGAGTACTATGTGATGTCCTCTTAACTTAGTTTAAATAAATACGTTCAAATTCACACAAACTTGTATATAAGTTTATTGGGTAGTAGTAGGTATAATAGCTTCCTAGCTATAATAATTACTATTGATTTAGATATTAATCAAATATTATAATGCTCACATGGAAGTAATATTACACCAAATGTCCAGAACAATTCCATCCAACATATAAATTTTTTACGATTTTTGTAGTTCACGAACTCTCCAAGGTATGAATAGAACACAGTTATCCCAGACACCCTAAAAAAAATCAGTAAGATCAGCTGAGAAAATCAGAGAGAGAAAGGAAAATCTAAGAAAAATTAAATTAGAACAGTTTTGATATCGACCCATTTTTTTCATTCATTATTGTTATACGGCAGGAATGGGAAACTGGCGGCTCAACTAACAGATTTTTCTGTATTTTATTTTATTAATTTATAAAATTATTAAAACCGATATAATGTTCATCGTAAAACGTAGATATTATAAATTCTTATCTAGTACTATTAAATGTAAATAATATTATATTATTTATAGGGGTATAGTTAACATTGGGTTTTTTTTTTGTTTTGCTTTCTATGTTCTCTGGGCTGCCAGATTTTCGCACATTCAAAATTGGCCCTCTAGTAGCATTTAGTTGCCCATCCCTGTTACAGAGTAATAGAAAAAAGTAATAGTATATAGAGTCTATACGACTATACTTAACAGTGTTGGGTAATTTAACCTAACCTGGCAAGGGTCAGTCAAAATATAGATATCCCAGGCCTGATATAGTTGCCGCAGTCCGCCCCTATCGACGTTCAACGTGTTAGATAACGAATGACTGTGTTTCTGTGTAATACCTATCATTTTTTTTTTTGGAAATATGTATATAGTTTATACATATTTTATGATTTTGACTTTTTCATTTTTCATAAACTTAAAAGCGACTGAGCGCCCTCATACCAACACCGCCAGAGGCAAGAATACCCACTTGCCCTCTTCCCCGACTGAGTGTTGTAAATATATTATTTTGTTTAGAAACCTAAAACACACTTAATACATACATAATATAAGTGCATAACCCGCAGGTTAGATTATTATATTAATAATATTTTCTTACCCAAATCCACTCATTAACTTGCAGAATATTAATACTGGGTAAATCAGAGACACGCTAGATATGAGGTTGAATATACCATCAATCATCATGCAGACGACCAATGTATACTTTCTGCCTTTGGAATCCGCCATGTAACCCGTAATAAAACATCCGAAGAACATTCCTGAGAGAAACCAATACTAATGAAAAAAACACATAAATATGAGGAGGAATGAAATTCGTAGGTACCTATCATCGATGCTCCATTGAGGATTCCTTTGTGTACGGATGTCATTTGGAAATCACATTGTGCTGACGGTATAATGAAAGACACTGACGTCACGCTAATGGAGATTGCGGCGATAAGCGATCCGCAAATGAATAATATGTAATAATGAAAACTCCCAAATCCTGCATAATATTTTTATTTTATTTTTATTTTTAATCTAAAAACTATACAATCTGTACATAAAAAAAAAAGTACAATAAGCATAAGTGATGGTTATTTTTAAATTATATTTATGATCTTGAATATCTTGAGGGAAGAACCAACCAGCGAAGGCACTTCGGTCTGCATAATATAATCAAAATATATTAAGAGGACGCAACACCTGCATGTGTTGTGTTCGTCTTACAAATGTAAAACATACCAAAAACTGTTTTGCGCAGGTAAGAACCACTCACTCTGTAATCCAAGCTTAGCAACGAAATGTTCACACTATAAAGAAGAGAATGTTTACTGTGCAAAATTGTTTCTAATATTTCGATATAAGAACTAAAAAAAAAGTTATTCAGTTTTAAAAAACTCAAAAATAATGCATTTTTAAACAATAAAACCTTTTTTCATAGTCCTGATATCAAAAAATTAAAAACAACGTTGAACATTTAATACTCTCCTCTTTCTAGTGTAAAAATGTGATTGCTTAACTGGGACTACTGCTTAAGTAGTTCTGACCCACGCAAAACAGTTTTTGCAGTGTTTTACATTTCTAAGACGGAGACAACACATATGTTGGTGTAGCGTCCTCTTAACATTTCTTGTTTGAAGTGTATAAGTCTAATAATATAGTTACCCTAGTTAGGTATAGTTTTAATTAGTTACACGATTTCACAGTCAACGTTTCAATATTAATAAGCCTTTTGTTTTACCTGGACGTTTTAATTCTGAAAATTGGCAAAAATGTAATTGAAATAATGATTTTTTATTAAGAAATAAATAACAATTCTAATAATATTTTATAAATTTACTACTTATCTAAATGTTTACAGTGTACTTGTATTCTGTGTCTACTAAATTTTGAAGTTTAAGCATAATAATAAAATGTAATAATTTAATCACCATTTTTTTTAAGTTAAAAGTTTTTTTAAGTTTTTTGTTTTTAAATTAAGACTTACTTCATTAAAACTGAATTAATCTAGATATATTATAAAATTATATGAATATAGATGATCATATTATATTTCCTACCCTTTCTATCCCATTCGAGGGGATTCATTTGAGATTTTAAAAGTATGATTGAAGAATGTATATAACTATTTAATGCCAACAAAAATTATATCTACTACCAATGGCGTTGAATAAAATGATGTGAGAAGTAAAATCCCCCAATAGGAAGCCATTTTATTTAAAAAAAAATTGTATGAAAGTAACATTGTTTTTTGGAGTAAGCGTAAGAAGGGCGTAAAAAATAGTAGAAACATACATAGGGAGGTACCTCTGTTCCCCTATTTTTTTTTTTTTTATCTAGAACGTCATATTATTATCTAACAAAAAACCCGTCTTTATAATAACTTTAAAATATGTAGATTGTACCTGTAAAATATTTTAAGATTGAAAAAGAAGAGCCTTCAGAAAATGTTTGATTGATCCATCTTTTATAAATATAAATATTATATACTAGTATATATATTATGATTATGATCAATGTTAATACTTACTATAAAAATCTATTTAAAAATATATACCCAATTATTATTTATTAATGTATGTTTAAATTTGAATTTATTTTGCTAGTATACTACGATGACATGTAAATTAAGTTTCAACATTACCATTAATTATTATTAACATGCGTACATTTATTAAAAAATAGGCTCACCGGAAAATTGGGAGGTTCTAGAACTCTAGGACATTAAAAATATTTCTTGGTAAAAATAAATACATTTATCCACCACTGCATCCACAAATTAATTTATAAGTAAAAATCGTAATATTAATTCAACTAATTATACACAATAGTGTGTCATGCCTATATAGCTTAATCATTCAAATCTATATAAAAGTAGAGCAATTGTGTATAATACCTACCTATTTAAATTTAGTACAAACTACAAATTATAACTTACCGACAAGTTCGATAGCTTCATCCAAATTTACTGGTTTGGTTATCAAATATTTAGAACTTACTGTTTCTAGAAAAAAAAATTGTCAACAATATTAGTACATGATAATATTATAATATATTATATACTACGCTGCAGGATACTATTTAGGGTGCCACTAATCACTATTATTATCCTCGATTGAGAATCTAAGGCTGGAGGCTCTAGAACGTATTGTTGTATATTTATTATTTTTCTACTTAAACTATGTTCCTGAAAAAATGTCATCTATAAACATTGTTATGTATATTTATTTTATTGGCATTAGCGCATAAATTTTAACAACAGTTGTATACATAAAGGTACCACATGCAACAGTCCTGGGTAGAACCGACAAATTACCCAAAGCTGGGCAGTAACTAGTTTAAAAGTTAAAAGGTAAATTATAAGATATTTTTTACACTTTTTTGATAACTATTAACTTAACTAGTTAAAATTAAATAGGAACGCTCGGACACAGCAATATATTCTGCTAACGATGTTGAACTAAATACATTATTACTTTAGTGACTATTGCTTATTTTAAATATAATTAGGATGTTTAGCTATAGGTATTATTATATTTGATAATTTCATACAAAAAATTCACTTTTCAAATAAAATGTTTTATTGAAAATGAATTTAAACTACCTACTGTTGTACTTATGCCTAAAAGTAAAATAAATTCTTTTATCACAATATAATCAATCAAATATAATTAGTAATATTATATGCTTTATTTATTGTTTAAAATGTTTTTTTTTTTCGTTTAGGTACATGATTTAAACTATAAACAGCTTTTTTTAGTAATCCTTTGTTTACTTCAGAGCAATTATCAGTTTATAACGACAAAATTCAAAAATGTTTGTTATATTTAAAATTTTAATACTATAAAGAAATATCAGAGTTTAAAACACGTTAAACTTGTTTAAAACACTTTGCAACCTTGGTTAAAAGTAACTTAACTTTAACTTTTTAACTCGGTAATGCCCAGCCTTGTAGATATATATAAGAAGTATATTATGTCTCTAAACTCTAACTAAGTATCGGTAATTACGATTTACAATGTGTATAGAATGAAATACCCACTTTTAAACTCTCTACCAATGATATTCTGAGGTCTGTCACATAAAAAATATCTATACTAGGTAGGTAATAATAAAGTTTCTTGTATGTTTAAAAAATTAAAAACTCTAAAATGATTCGTTTTTCGAATAATTAATAATCGGTTGTAAAAGATTTTAATTTATAATTATTCAGGACTTTCAGATTTTAACTCACCGAAACTTTTGATATCTTTATCCAAATGTACCGGTTGATTACTTATAAGACACATGGACTTTGCGTCTTCTATAAAATAAAAACAAATTATATCCATTGAATATGTGACTGATTTAAAAAGTGAAAATCACTAATTATTATGTACCTACAACCGTTTAACTAAAATTATATTTACCTTTTGAGTTATTTTTTTCCATCATAATCAACACGCACAATCAAGTAGGTACAATCAAAAGCATGCATAAAATAACGAACATCCGTCCAGCGTCCCTATAACTAAAGTTATTATACTTCACCGTTCATATACGTTTGATAAAAATATTGCCATTTTAATTCAATATTACTGAACTTATCTAATCTATTCCATAATGAATTAGGTACTCATCAACTTTCATAACGCAACAACGAATACCATCGTATGTTAACAGGTCCAAATTGGTCGTTTGTGAGTGTATGTGTATGTGTCACGTGAACTTCACTCATTTTTTTTCAAACAGAACGTGAACATGAACGACGTATATATGTATATTTAATATACTACTATTATAATATTCTTATTATACACATATTTTATTTGATTACGAATTATAAAAATAAAATATGTGAAATTCAAGTCGGTCCGGGCGCCCGGGACGACATAAAACAACAATAATATTATGATATAAACGATTTTGTACTAGTATTTAAATGATTCATAAAAATAAAATAAAAATTAAATGAACGCATTATTATTATTATTCATTTTTTCAAAGAACTTGAACATGTTCATTTGAAATAAATATGAACGTGGACGTGAAAGATTTCCTTTTTTTAGTGATAACATTCCGAACACTGTCGTAATGTTTTAGTCCGATATGCCATATGCCTGGTTAACAGAGTTGGGCATATCATAACTAAATACTTTAATACTTACATGTAACTAATATAAGTTATGTAACTCAGTTACTTTTGTAACTTGTAACAAGTTACTCATTTATAATTTTTACTTGTAACTTGTTACTAGTTACAAATTTTCTTGGAACTTTATATAAAAGTTACAAGTTAGAATAAAAAATTACACTGTGCTTTTTATGCTTTGATAATTCATAAGTAGATCTGCAAAAGCAAAAAAAAATTAATACAAGATTCCATAAGGTTGTCTACCTTTATCAAAAAAAAAAAAAATGTCTATGCCGGAAGGTCAAATTAAATTTTTATGAGTGTTTGAAGGTAGACATCGGATATTTTCTTGTAAATTAACAAATTATCATAAAAAAATTTTCTTATTTTGTTGTTACCATAGATACTTGAAATTTATACCATATGTTTTTTTATAATTTTTTATACTTGATAAAATTTTCAAAATATTTTGACTCATTTCGAATTGTTTACGGACATTTTCAATTTTTTTAGTTTTTTTTAATACAATGGACATGTCATGTAAATTAAATTTTATTCGTTTGGTCAAAATTCTTGAAAATTTAATACAAGACTGAAGGCTCCTCTGACATGTAACAAGGTACCAATTTGCAAATATTAAAAATATAGTCAAATCTTTTTTTATATCCGTTCATTTTTGTTTTCACAATTAATCCGTCCACTAGATATTTAGTGGTTGTACGATTATAGTTGGTACCTACATGTTTTTTTATCCTAACATAACAGGCATAACGTGATTTTACCTAGCCCCTGGTTTCAATAATTCTTTATACATTTACAAATGTAACTTTTAATCTAAATGTAACTTACAGTTGCATATAACTGTAATTGTATCTACCTGACTACCTAGTTAGTCAACATAAAAGTATCTAGTAACTTGTAGCTAGTTACAGAGTGTTTAAGGAATTTGTAACTTGTAACCAGTTACAAAAAATTGAGTAACTTACCCAACCTTGATTATCTCTGCCTCATTTCTAATAATAGATGTGTTATCCTTAAAATTCAACAAAATATAGTCGACAACCTAACCTAAATAAGTCTTCTAACATTTTGATAGATATCATAAAAATACCGATACGAAAATTAATAAACCCGTCTAAACGTATCATAATCAATAATATTATATATAAATATTAAGGTACTTACATTTTCTTTTTACACTTTTGCATCCCCTTTATAATTTTTCCCAATGCACTGATTATATATATAATACTATTTATAAGCAATATGCAATATATACAATATATTGTATATAACAATTGTATATATCAAACGTTATTAAACACAATATAAATACGTCATGTACCTAAGTGAAAAGTTTAATAAATATGCATTTACTTAAATATGAAGATATATACATAAATGTACGGATAAAAATAAATTAATAAATGTATATAAAATTGTAAAAACAGAATATATTAATAACATAATGATAAAAGTTCAAAGGTCTCTCTTCTAATATTATATTTTAATTTTATGGCGTTCCTTGCAGTTTTCGGTAATATTAATATCAATTATAATTTAGAGATCTCAAATGCAGTGATGAAATCAATCAATCGGTTTACGAGAACATTTTCATCATTGGCATTGTTTGTATATAACTACAAGTATTATTGTGCCGTTATAAGTCAACAGATTTGAAATTTAATTTTTTTTAGGTTTGAATATATTTTCAATAAACGTTATACATGTTGATTTAATATATATTATATATTTTAAACTATTTTAATATGTTTTTATTTAGTGTTAAGTTTTTTCGGGTCAGGTTTGTCCGTAGCGTGCTTGTACTTCATTTCGTCTTCATTCGAGAATATCGAGTTATCTTCCGTATTTCAAGCTCTTTCCTGCACGGGTATTAGTCTAGTATTTTGCATAAGTGAATAATGCACAAATGATAAAATTGGACTACATGGGAGTACTTATACTAGAATTGCCAAAGTATCATTTGAAGGAAATGTTAAAAAAAATCATCATTGCAATGTGCAGCAATAATAATTACCGATTTGAAAATATGAAAATCAAAGTACGTTATTATTGAACAAGAACATTACCATGCTGCTAATAATGGTTCAATGGGAGCCATGAAAATCAAACAAATTATTAAGGAATATTGACTTCAGACTTGTAACAATCCAGGACAAGTGTTTGCTCAAGCCGTAATAAATGAACCAAAAGACATATTAATTGAATTACCATCAAAAAATTCGATAAAAAGAAGTATTCGTAACCAAAGAAACAGTTTAAATCCGATAATACCAAATAGTCTACAAGAAGTGTTGTAAGATCTTTCAAAGAATATTCTCCGAGCACAAGTATTTTTGAGCATTTTAATTGTTTTATTGCTTATTCATATTTCCATAAAAATGAAACTTCTCTATACAGCGCTGTATTATTATAATATTTAATAGAAAATTATCATATCACACAATTATAACACAAAATATAATATAGTATTACCAGTGTTGGCCAGTAACATAATGAAAGTAACACATTACTATGTTTATAACGAGTTACGTAATTCCGTGCACATGAAAATACTGATATATTTAATAAAACGTAAAAAAATAACAAACATTCAAAAAATATTACAATAAAATTTAGTTTTGAATTCATTTTCAGAAAGTACCTAAAGTAGACACCAAGGTATTAAAATGTACCTATATGTATTTTTCTTTACAAATCTTAAATTGTTCATCAAGTTTAATAAATATTTATTTCCTTACATAATACATTATGAAGATATTTATTTTTTTACAAACAAAAATAAATTAATAAATATATTTAAAACTGTAAAAAAAAAACAGGATATAATAATTGTTTAATGATACAAGATCAAAGTTATCATCTCTTTTAATATAATAATATCATTTTATGGCGGTTCTTCCAGTTTTTGGTAATGTTAATACTAATAACCCTGAAACTAAAAAAATAATTTATATTTACAACTATGATTAAATTAATTAATAAATAAAAAATTTTAACATTATATTTCTACTTCAAAGCATCTACTAATAACAACTTAAATTGACCTAATCAAGTTAAAATAAAAATAGTATGAGTATATTATTTAATATTTGAAACTATTCAAACATTGAAACTATATGTATATTTTGTATACCTACTAAGGTAATATCTTTATTAGTTTATTATTATTTATTACTAATAATAATTATAATATATTATAAATTCTGAGTTGAATTCTGAAAAAAAATTGAATGTTAATAATACTTTTAGCCTTTATAGGTTAAAAACAAAATTCAGAGAAAACTAGAAATTTTCACCAAATGTTTAGAATATTAGCATTTACTGAATATGATATAATTTTAAAAATATTTTTAGATTCTGAGCGAAGCGATAAATGCATTGATTTTACAATGATGTGTTTTTTTTTATTTATTTTTGTGTCTGTCATCACCTTTTAAGACAGTAAAAGTGCTTGGATTTTCTTCAATAGTAACTTTTCTGATAGGAAAGTGAATCTAGTTTAGGGAGTCAAAAGTAAAAATTTCCCAATAGTTTTCAAAAGCACCGTGAAAAACAAAAGAAAAATTAAGGAAAAACGGGATTTCTTACGCAAAATCTGTTTTCGAGAAAATCGATTTTGGTTTTTGGTGCAACTCAAAAACAAATGACCGTAGATACTTGAAAATTTCACTGAATGTTTATATTAGCATTTTCTATACACGATAACATTTTCCAAATATTTTGACTTATTTTGAGCTGTTTACGGACATTTTCAGTTTCCATTTTTTTTAGTTTTTTTTTTTATAAATATCAATAAAATTTTATTTATTGGTTGAAAAAGCTTGAAAAATTAATAGAAGGCTCCTGGGTTATTGTTTCAAAGGCAGATGAAAAAAATTAAAAATCCTTAGTCACAGTTTTTATTTATAAGCATTTAAAGTTTAAATCTTGAAAAAATACGGAAAAATCACGAAAATTAGCAAATTATTTTGAGTTGAGAATTCATAAAAATTTTTCTTTTTAAATCTAAGATTTGAAAATGTAATACAAGATTGTCCATAAGTTTGTCTACCTTTATCAAAAAAAAAATGTCTACAGGAAAGTCAAATTAAATTCTTATGAGCATTCATATTTTTACAACACTTGATATTCACTCGATTTCTCATGTAACGATTATCTTATTTTGTTGTGATTAAAAAACGTATAACTGTAGATACTTTTGCTGTAAATGTCAATAAAATTTTATTAGTTGGGTAAAAAGTAGAATCGTTTTTCTTATACAATGATATTATATCATTAAATTCAAATTTAACACCATCCATTACAGTGACTCACTTGTAACCTTCTATACAGCAGAGCGACATTCACTTACCCACCTTTTTATTATTATTTCTTAGACATTTAAATATAATCACAAAATATCAAAAATATATTTTAGTTTCATATACCATGGCAATAGAAAACAAAATTTTAAAATAATTGTTGACAATCATCAAATATTTATATTTATATGAAATACTATTATATAATTACTGTACCTACTATCTATGAATTATAATATAATAAAATATGGCATTACATGCAATTTGTATTTGGAAAAATTAGTTCAACCTAATGATGTATAAATCTACTGGGTATATAAGGGTTTTATAAATATAAATCACTAA
This sequence comes from Sitobion miscanthi, assembly GCA_008086715.1. NCBI lineage: Eukaryota > Metazoa > Arthropoda > Insecta > Hemiptera > Aphididae > Sitobion > Sitobion miscanthi. The sequence continues at coordinate 29,823,829 of CM017798.1, read as the reverse complement.
TGAATAATGATAATATTAATAAAAAAAGAGTAAAATATCCTTAAAAATGTAGACTGACAACCCGTCTCCGCTCAGAATTATTTATCGTAACTATGTATTGTGTAATGATTTATCATTGAATTCAAATTTAACACATTCAGTACAGTGACCGCCTACACTCAACACTTACTATAGCTAAACAAGTATAAGCTAAACATTAGGTATACTTACTTATCAAAAGAGAGCACGATACTAAAATAGGAACCATACAATGCGCATCTATAAATACACCAACTACGATGTTGCCAATAACTCCACCAATTTTACCAAACATGGAACCAATAGATACAGCGACGCCCCTAAAAATAACAAAATATTACGAATTTTTAATGGTTCTAACATTCTAAACTTACCTATACTCTGTTGGAAACAGGTCAACACTTATACAAAATACTAAACCTATACCCATGCTGGAAAGTGCTTCAAATACGGAAGATAAAACGATATTCTCGAATGAAGACGTAATGAAGTACAAGCAAGCAGCAGACAAACCTGACCCGAAAAAACTTAACACTAAATAAAAACATATTCAATTAATTTAAAATATAACATAATGGTATATATTATTTAAATCGACATTTATTAAGTATAATATATTCAAACCTAAAAAAAATTTTATTCCGAATCTGTTTACTAACAGCGGCACAATAATACTTGTAGGTATACAAGCTATGCCGATGATGAGAATGTTCTCGTAAACAGATTGATCGATTTCATCATTGCATTTGAGATCTATCTCTTCCGGTTCAATTTTAAACAGTGATACAATTTCGCACATATTTGTCATGTTTTTGGGACCTGAATACAATGTTTCATACCATCGAAATCTATTCATCAGCTCTGGGAACCATAAAACCATCATGTAAAAGCTGCACATTTAAAATTACAGAACAAACAGGTTCATGTAAAAATTACTTTATTATTGGTTTACATATTTTTTTTATATATATTCACTTAGATAATCTATTTTTACCTGGCAGTGCAACAAAATTGTATCGTACATGTATTCATAGCTACAACTTTGAATTTAGACGTAAACAGCTCTAGAATGCTCTTGTAGAGTCCATTAAAAAAGTTATTATTCTGTTCATTAACACAACAATCTGGTAACGTTAATGAAGTTACCTACAACAACCAGGTACAAAGTGTTACTAACATTTGTCGTAAGTGGTCCCGTGGGAGCATTATTGACTGATAATTACAAGTTAAACTTGCCGGAAATTCATCGTCAGTCTTATTATTCCATCTATAAACGAATTTCAAGCAATCCACGGTCTCGTCATGTTTACCCTTGCCGAGTAAGAACTTTGGGCTTTCCGGTAATTTAACCAACAAACATGAAAATATTATGCTCGGAAGAGAACAAATAACGGCAAATAAATTCCATGACCTGAACAAAAAGAAACCGTATTCGATTCTGAATGTTTGTGGTATAACTATCCATGCAATGCCTAAAAAACAATAAAATATTATTAATTGAATAGGTATTTTACTAAATTTATAATCTATTGATATAGTCGATGTGATTCCTTATTACACTGTACCAATTTTTTTAAGAGGACGTCGTATTCAAGTATGTTGTATTCGTCTTACACACATACGACATACCAAGTTTTCGTTCACCTGTTTCATAAGTGTGCTGTTAGTTTTGATATTACAGTGAATTGACCTATTATAAAATTTGGGTAAGGTCTAGGGCACGACAAAGGCTTTTATTGATATTATTATTTTTGAATTAGTTATGACCTTTTTGAAACTGTACATTTTAAAATCATCTCAACTTACTTAAATATAATGATATCAATAAAAACTTACGTCGTTCCCCAGATAATAATCTTACATTAAAATTGTACAATAGGTCAATTGATTCTGATACCAAAACTAACACCCCACTATTGAAACTGGTGAACAAAACTTTGCTACGTCATAAGTGTGTAAAACGAAGAAAACACGTGTGAGTACAACGTTCTCTTAACTTAATACATATGCTCAAATACACACAAACTTATTTATAAGTATTTAGTATTTTAGGTAGTAGTAGGTATATATTTGGTGCCTAGCTATAATAATTACTATTATATAGATATTGATTAATTATTATTATTATAATGCTCACATGGAAGTAATATTACACCAAATGTCCAGAACAGTTCCATCCAACAAAGAAATTTTTCGCGATTTTTGCTGTTCACGAACTCTCCCAAGTATGAATAGAAAACAGTAACACCAGACACCCTAAAAATTGTTCATTATTCATTATTATGTTAATAATTATTGTGCACTTATATGTTTTATATGTATTAATTATTATACATATAGGTCATAATAAATATTTACAATGCTTACTATCTATATATACATAACTATATTTTCTACAAAATTTGTTGCCATATAGTTTTATAAGTTATTTTTAGTATTTTATATTATTTATAATATGAAGACCGATGACTATCATAGAGAGTATGTGTAAATCCCCCACAAGTTGTATTCATATAAAAATGTAATCATCCCTGCCTCCCCAATAAAAAAAACCCAGCTCAGCGTCTATACTCTGTTCCAACTAAGAGTGAACCACTTAGCTGACCAAAACACATTTTTTCCCCACAATCCGGTCATTGGCGAGAGCGTTAACATGTTACGTGGTGCACGGGCGCCCGACGACCGACGACGGCTTGCTGACAGACGGGGGTCTGTTCGGCGGCTCAGTCGGCGTGCGCGAAAGCGGTTCACTCTTAGACGAAACGGATTATAGCTTTGTACATACTCAAATAGTCCGTACAGACTCTGAATCGCCACTCTGAATCTATAACTATTAAATACTCACATATTGATATTTTTTAATACTGGCTAGTATGAATTTACTTTGAATAGAATTGCGGCTATAAAATCTTAACACGAACAATCGTAACTATGGACTGGTAACTAACGGACGGACGGACACAACGGTGATAATATAAGGTGTTATTTTAAACGTATTATGTTTAAAAACCTAAAACTCAGTAATACACACAATATAAGTGCATAAGGGTAGATAATTATATTAATAATGTTTCCTTACCCAAATCCACTCATTAACTTGCAGAATATTAATACTGGATAAATCTGAGACACGCTAGATATGAGGTTGAATATACCATCAATCATCATGCAGACGACCAATGTATACTTTCTGCCTTGGGAATCCGCCATGTAACCCGTAACAAAACATCCGAAGAACATTCCTGAGAGAAACCAATACTAATGAAAAAAACACATAAATATGAGGAGGAATGAAATTCGTAGGTAACCTATCATCGATGCTCCATTGAGGATTCCTTTGTGTATGGATGTCATTTGGAAATCACATTGTGCTGACGGTATAATAAAAGACACTGACGTCACGCTAATGGAGACTGCTGCGAAAAGCGATCCGCAAATGAATAATATGTAGTAATGAAAACTCCCAAACCCTGCATAATATAATAGAAACATAATATTAACATTCCTCGTTTGAAGTGTCTAATAAATATATATAGTTATCCAAGTTAGGTATAGTTTTAATTAATTACATGATTTTACGAATATCAACATTTTAATATTATTAGCAGTTTTTTTTAACCGGACGTTTTAATTTTGAAAATTAGCACAGATTTAATCAAAAGAACGTTATTTTATTAAAAAAATGTATAACAATTATAATGATAATGCGTATTAATTTGTTATCTAAAATTGTATATGTCAAAAATACAGTTTAAACTATTTAAAGTAAATTATTCAACATAATATATAATATTAGCCAGATTTTTAAAATTTGGTATTCTTGAAGAACAACTAATTCGCAGAGTGCTTTCAAGGTGGAGATCAGTTAATCTTTAACGACATTTATTCTTTAAAAACGTCGTTTTTGAGAACGAATTTTCCCACATGTATATTTAGAGCCAAAATACATCCATGTACAAAATAAAAATAGATCAAATATCTATTATGTGCGGAAAACAGCATTAAAAAAAAATATTCTTGGCGGTCCAGTTTTTCCCCTCCATGGGCTGGATTTGGCCCGCAGGTCGCCTATTGCCCACCCCTAATCTAAATGTTTACAGTGTACATTATGTGCCTACTAGTTTAAAATCTAAACTTAATAATAAAATTGAATATAATAACCATTTTTTTTAAGTTATAAAAATATTAACTGGATTTTGTCTTTAAATTGAAACTCAATTCATTAAAACTCAATTAACCTTGGTATATTACATAAAATCAAATACATTTTTTATTATATAGATAATCATACATTTCAAACCCTTTTCAGGAAAAGACAGGGAATTTTAGAAGACCTTTTGGATTCGAAAAGTTTAATCGAAATAATAACTTCAATAAGAATTATTCAATGACTCCAAATATTATATCTACTACCAATGGCCAATACGAGAGTAATGTGAGGGGTCAAATTCCAATAGCCTTTTGATTTTTGAAGAAAACTGTATTAAAAATTGTTTATTGTATAAACGTACCTACCTAGTTATTTCATGATGATACATAGTGGCAGATTTTCAAAATTTTTCTGGGGAGGAGGTCCTAAAAAATAATATGTTTTTCAAATGTATTATTTTTATTTTTATAAAATTAATTAATTAACTATATATTTATATATCAGTGTCTGGAGGGGTCCAGCCCCTGGACCCCCCCCTCCCCCTCCCATAAATCCGCCACTGGATACATTTCACATACTATACAACTAGTGGCAAAGTAAAAGTTTGATCAGATAAAAATATCTATGAATGAGTTCGTAAATAGTATATTTTCTATAGCTGTAGATGGGTAATTTATATTTTGTATTGTTCAAATATTTTTAGAAATCGAAATAGATAATACATTTATGTTTATCTATCATCTATAATTTAGTGCGCACTCTAGTGATGTTTTTGTAACTGTACTTAGATAACCACCGACACCGCAAGGCGCTCTATTGTTGAATTACTCTGTTAAAATAAGCTTATAAAATACAATATTATATTATTTTGATTTTTATACATTTTGTTTTTATATTGACCTTCAACGTTATATTATCTTACAAAAACCCGTCATTATAAGTTTTGGGATGTGTATATATTATTTTAAGATTAAAAAAGAAGAACTTTTTAAAAATGTTTCATTGAACCATATAGTCTAGGGGTTACTGCCGGTTATACCTCACCTATTTTAGCTTCCTTAAAATGTTTAAAGCTTATATAATCGGACTTGCGGAATACGAGAGGGGGTAGGGGGTGTCTCAAAAATCAACTGACTGTAGCACCTCATTCACCAAATGATTTGAAATAATGAAATTATGTTATAAAAATATCGGCTGATGAAAATTCAAATTCTAACATAAAAAAAAAAACTACTATACATTTTGTTTATAACATAATTTAATTATTTCAAATTATTTGGTGTTGGTAGCTGAGGCGTTAAAGTCAGTTGATTTTTGAGACACCCCCTCCACCCACTAAGATGGTCTACGAATCAACCAATATTTCTATCGTATTCAGCAGACCCGATTCTATTAGCTATACAAATTTCAAGGAAGCTGAAATGGGTGAAGTAAACCGCCAGTAGCTCCCTGTCTAATGTTATGTGTTAGGTATAAGTATAAAGTAATACTTATAATAATCTATAAAAATCTATACCTTATTATTATTTGTTAATATATGTTTAAATTTGAACTATACTTTTGCTAGTTTGTCACGATACGTGTAAATTAATTTTCAGCTTTACCGTAAACGATTAATTTAATATGTATATAGGCTCACTGGAAAATTGGGAGGTTTTGAAACTTTAGGACACCTAAAAATGTTCCATGGTAAAAATAAATACACTTATCCGCCACTTCATGCACACATTTAATTTAAGTAAAAATCGTAATATTAATGCAGCTAATAATATACAATAGTATGTTATAATTAACCAGCTTGATTAATCAAATCACTAAAAATGAGTGCAATAATTGTATAATATATTTAAATTTGAAACAAATTATAACTTACCGACAATTTCAATAGCTTCGTCCAAATTTACTGGTTTGGTTATCAAAAATTTGGAACTTGCTATTTCTAGAAAAAAAAATTTCAAAAATAGTAGTTTTGAGTACATGATAATATCATGCAGGATAGTGGATACTATATATTATGGTATACAGCTATTACTGTCCTCGATTGAGGATCTGAGGCTGAAGACTCTAGAACGTTTTGTTTATATTTTTCCACTTAAATCATGTTTCTGAAAAAATTGCATGGACGATGTTATGTATATTTGTTGGTGTAAGCGCATAAAATATAACATAATTTGTATACAAAGGTATGCCATGCAAAAGTCTCGAATAGAACCGACGAGTTACCGAGTTTAACTCAGTGAGCCAGAGTGCCGGACTATCCTAATAATAACTAATAAGTGTTAAACTTAATTTTTTTAACCCATTTCAATGAGTTTTGGGCTATTAAAAGAACTTAAATTCGGTGGGCCGGTACTTACTCTATATCCAGCACTGCACACCAATACCTATAGGTTACCTATATATAGGTGCACTGAATATGTGTTCACAAACATGGATAAGTAATTAACAATGTTAAGGAGTTTATTTAATTGCTACTTTGCCAGTACAAACAAACGAATAATAAAACTGTATTTATCTGTAAATACGAGTCGGTAAAAGCATTTAAAAAACAAAATATGTTTCTAAAATGAAAATGATATGAATATAGCTCATTACTGCGTTATTATGATATTATATATTATTATTATTTAAAGTTCAATAGGGTTACAATACGATTTCAAATAACTATTCAATTTTATATTTGTACAGTACGTTTATGGATTTTATTTTATTTATTTTTTTATTTGAAATATACAATCTTTACTCTAAGGGCACAATAAGGTTTATGTGGTTAGAGTATACATATAAATTAATTTTAATTATCATTTATACAATTAAAATTAAATATTAACAGGGTACACTTGATGTTAGAAGTCATCCACTAATGACACTCACTAGATTATAATTTAAAAACTAAAAATAAAATCGAAATTATTTCGAAGACTGATAAGTACATAAATTATAACATTTCAATAATGAATTTATTAAGACTTGTAATAAATTACAGCACGTCAATATATTATTACGTCATGAACTGTAAGGGATACCATACCAACCCTCATTACCATCATCTTTTTGAACATCTATGACCATACAATACATTATAGTTTTTACTTTGCAGCTAATATGCAAAAATAACGGCTACAAATAACTCATCAGAAAATGGTGGCACCTAATTTGCATACAAAAACTTATAAATGTTGATTAGTCTACTCTTTAATCTTAATTAAACTTTACGATTAAAAAAGCGGGTAAATGGATGTCGCTTTGCTGTACAGTAGGTTACAAGTGGGTCAATGTATAATTGATTGTATTAAACTTGAATTCAATGATATAATATATCATTGAATAAGAAAAAGGATTCTGAGTGGAGACGGTTTATCAGTCTAGATTTTTTCAAATTTTTATTATTTATTATAGCCTTTAAGTTGAATTAATATTATAATATTATAATTTTTTATTCGTTGCTATAGTGATAAGGTAGAAGATATGATACTATATGTTGAAATCAAAGCACTCCTTCCGGTAGAAATTTTGTATAGAGGATATAAAAAAAAATAAAAATAAACACCATTGTAAAACCACTAGCTTCCTCGCTCTGCTCAGAATCTAAAATCTATTTTTAACTTATTTATTTCACTTATTAATATTAGATTTTGTTTTTTAGAAAAAAATACCGAAATTATCAAAATGCTTAATTTACAATAAAATATTATTGATATAATACAGTATAATATTACATTATTACAGATATGTTTAATCACACATTCAAATGTTTCATTTACAATTTAACATGACTTAACTCTAGTAAATCATCTTAGGTATTACTTATTAATTACTTCAATTATTATAACAATCATACTTTTGAATTAACGATATCGATAATCATGTTATTTATTACATTTATAACAACTTAATATTCTTCTTTTTATATGAACATTATATACATATTATATTTTATTTTGTTTTTCACGGGTTTGTAAATATTAGTACGAAAACGCACTTTTTATATCAAATTACAACAGTTGATTAATAATCGATAAGTATACATAATATAGCACACGTTGAGTAGTATTTTCTCATGTCATCACGCTGTGAAAGTAATATTTTCAATATTTTTTATATTATAGATAGTTATATACAATTTGATATAAGATAAAAACTTTAAGTATTCTGTTTTAACCTGCAACGATTTTTTTCATAGAATATAGTTTTGATTTTATTTAAAAAATAGGAAAACCATTCATATACAAATCAATAGCATATACTATATACCTATAAAAGTTTTAGTTCCAGTAACAGTTGGTTGTCACAACCGAAATTTTTTCGTATTGTGGATATTATATATAAGAGGTATATTATGTCCTTGGTTAACTTCTTTTAAAATCTCTACCAATGACGTTTTGATGTCAGTCACATAAAAAATGTCTATATACTTACTAAAGTTACTCGTATATTTTAAAAATGAAAAAAGTCTAAAATGATTCGTTTTCCGTATAATTCATAGTAATAAATGTTTTTAATTTATAGTGCATGACTTTCAGATTTAAACTCACCGAAACTTTTAATATCTTTATCCAAATGTACCGGTCGAGTACTTGCGAGACACACGGACTTCGCGTCTTCTATATAAAATAAAAACAAATTATTTCCATAGAACAATATTGATTGATTTAAAATGTGTAATTCACCAATCACTATTTATTATAATATTATGTACAAGAATTTAACTACAATTATATTTACCTTTCGATTTATTTTTTTCCATCACGATCGATCAAGCAGGCACAATCAAAAGCGTGCATAAAATAACGACCCTTCGTCCAGCGTCCTTAACGAAGATTATTGCTTCAACGTTCGTACGCGTGTAATAAAACGATTGTCAATTTAATTCGATATTACTGGTCCAATCTACTATCGGAAATTAATGTCATGTACAGCAATTATTATAATATCGTTTTAAATACAGTCCCAGATAAATGGGATTATTAACTATTACTTATCGACAATCGTAACGCAACGACGCAAACCATCGTATATCAATAAGCAGTTAACACGTTCAAATTGGTCAAAAGTGTGTGTGTTCATAACGATGTCGTGGTGGTAACGATATGGTCCGATGTGCCATATGCCATAGGTGTGGTATCAACCGTTCGAAAATTGGTCGACGAAAAAATGTGTGTCTGCTCGTCGAATCCCACACAAGAAGAAGACGTAGCGAATATAGCCATATTATTATACACTGCTGCACGCCGTCGTCCGTATCTAAATACACAAATAACTTTTAAAATATTATATACATACTTGTGAAATATTTTTAGATAACACATATATTATAATAACGTCCTTGTACTTGAATAGTTTCGATTATAATATATGCATGTGCTAAATTGAACTACGAGCCATAATATACCTACTCATAAGTGCGAAAATTATTATTTAAATATTATGTGCATATTTAATAATATTATATTATAATCTACTGGCGATGTATAAATGTATAATACGCACTATTCATAATACAATAAGATCAACCAAATTGGCCGGCCCGGTGATATTAAAAATCCAAATTTTTTTTCATTTCCACATCGTAATATAATATTCATGCCCAGTGTTCATGATTGTAATTCAATAATCATGTGCGCTAATGTTATTCACGATTGGTTGCTGTAACCGATTATTTAATTATTACAAGTAGGTATAATATAATAACCTAACCGTGTGCTATCTATCAGCTGTTATACTGTTGCACAATTAGTCTACCAGTACAAACAAACTCATTTGTGAAATAGTTTTAGATAACACGTCATATATTATAATAACGTCTTGTACTTGTCTTATAGTTTCGATGATAATACATGCATGCGCTAAATTGAATTATTGTAATAGTATACGAACATATTATACGGAACGGTTGATAATTTGCGAACATTTAAAAAATGTTTACTATTTTAGAGGGCATATTTTACTTTTTTCCAAGTGGTACCTATATAAGATTATAATATTATATAACGTTAAAACTAATGTGTCTATAGTGGTACCAAATTCTATTTCAGGTAAGGGCGTAGGTTAAGGGAAAAGGTGGTTCAATCCCACCCCCACCACCACCATTGGGAAGTTATAACTTACACAAGATACAATTTATTTTCAAATCTCTCTTTCTATACTTTAAACCCCTCCCATAGGAAATTTATACCTACGTCTGATTTCAGCACTAAACACAATAAAGAATATCGTGCGAGTGTGTGTGTGTGTGTGTGTGTGTGTTGGGTAATCTCTGGAGTGGAAACATTTTGGCGATTTGTTTTGCACTTGGACTATTTGTCTATGTTATCCGAGCTGTATTAACTAAAATTGACTGTTATAATATTATTCAAATAGATTAAATAGAACAATGACCGGTGGGAGGTGGCTCGACTGTCCCAGAATTGAAGTAGGTATATATGTAACATACTATATTATTAATTTTTCACTTAAAAATATTACTTGCCTCATCAAATAAATGTAATTATTGTAAAAGTGTAATTATGTCATGGTAAAATATTTAGGTAAATAGAGGTATGCAGTTAAATCGAATTGTATAACATAAATTATTGCCATTATTTTGGACTATTCCCGTTTCATATTCTTTTAAGTTATACAATATTCCAGTTAAACTAATAACCTGTATAGGCATTAATCATTAAACACTTTTCTCATGCCTACCGACTACCAAAATACCTTGTATATAGATAAAATAGTTTACATGACTATTATATAAGTGTACCTACCTACTCGTTTTTATGAGAGTATTTACTATATTTTTTTTTATTATTATTATAAATGTAACTTTTTACTGCGTATTTTTTACCGCCTAAAAACGAGCAGAATACGGCATCATTAAAAAAGTACGTTCATATATTGAATAATATAATATCTTAAAACAAAAACCAGACCTACATAGGTATACTGTCACTGAAATCGCATCATATTCATTACTATAGCAGTATAACACGACAAATCCCCTGATGATTGGGAGAAAAATAATATGTTCAATACGATTATAATGGGAATAAAAACATAAGATTATCAAAAAGGATAACGACTGCGAGATTTAAACGTTCCCTTCCAATAAGAAGCTTTTATTTACTGTCTGAATGGAGAACATAGAAGACGATAAAATCCAATTTCGATGTATACTGTGTAAGAATGAGACCTTTCACTGTAATAACAGAAAATAATCGTTTGTGTTTTACGTCCCACGGCGTTGACAGTATCTTGATAATCTATTTACATTTTTATTATTCCAACCAACACGCACGACGTCGTGTCGACTTCTTAACAACACAAAAATCCAATATTCTTTTTTTCACAAACGTAGTACTTTATAAATTCATCAATTTCAAATAATTAAAGTTTCACCGATCAAACTTAATGTGACGACAGTAAATAAACAAGTTGTTCTCTTATATATATATAGTTATATAGGTACCTATACCAGTTGCAGTGTTAGATTATAAATTATAATATACTTATAATGTAACATGTGTATAGAATATGTATCTGTACAGTGTTTGTCCACAAAATCACATTTTTGAAATACAATTTTAAAACATTATTATACTTTATTGGATTATGATTCGGGCCCAAATTGAAATGCCATAACAACCGTCAAAAAATGCTCTAAAAAACGGCTAAAAATGTCCATAAAATGTATTTTACTACAATAATGCCTTTGTAAGTTATTTATTTAATGCAATGTTTTATTAAGTACCTACCTAATTTATAATTTACAATAAATTTAAAATAATTTCTAAGTAATTATTAAAAAATAAAACCGAAATTTGATGAAAATTTGTTTAATTAATTTAATCAACTGGTGCAGAGACGTATCAAAGAACGATTGACAATTGTATAGAACAATCAGAAAAACCTATTAAACATCAAGACAAAAATTTAATAAATTATCTATAGGTAATATTATAAATTAGTTCAATTTAAAGTAGTAAGTTGTATGATGTACAAATATGCAATAAAACCAACAAAATGACCGAAAAGTGCTAAAAAATTCACAAACGTTTTTATAAAAAAACATCCAAACATGCAACAAATTACAAAATACAACTTTCACCGTTGAAGTATCTATTTCATAAAACAAATGTTGTGCTTGAAAAGCATTATCTGAGATCACTCAAAAAAAGATGCACTTTGCATTGAAATACGAGCCCTAATTATAATAGATAAATATATATATATTTAATTATAATCTATATTTTATTATGCATGGAATTCACTGGAACTCAATATTTGAAAAAAATATGTTTTTTAAAATTATTAAATAGGTAATTCGTACAGATATTTATGTAAAGTCAGCATAATAATTTCCATTAAGTATTTAAACAATTACCTGCCTATAATATTTGTTATAGTTTTTCAAAGAGAATAGTTTATTAGAAGTCAGGTGCAATTGGTGAAGGATAAGGCCGATAACCGATTAAATATTTTCAGAATATAAAACGTGTTCTTAAAAACTCTAGGTATAGCACGTAAAATTTTTCATTATTTTTTTTTTAAATGTATTTGTTATTAGTTTATTACATAGATTGTTTTCCGTAACCTTTGGAAAGATTATTTTAATTTAATAGTATGCATGTATATTATTGTTTATTATACTTAGACAGGATACATAATATACAATTTAGTAATATGTTATGATTAATAACCTTAAGAAAATAATTTGTTCATAAATCTAATTAAAGAATGTGTATAATTTACTGTAAATTAATACGAAAATCGAAACTTTTAACTAAAATAAACAAATCCTCAACTATACATAGATAATATAATTAATAATATATAATATGTCCTATGATCTATATTGTCCTAATAATCATTTACAAACAGACATAATTATTATTTAATATTACCTAATTACTAATTTACTATAACAATTTACACATACGATTCAAACAATATTTTACTGACAATGATTTATTACAATTAGGTACCTAATGGAAATTAATAAATCATAATAATGATTAAATAATTGATTCAAATAATATTGACCAATGAATATAATAAAAACATTATTAGAAATTCCAAATTCATTTAAAGAAAAAATATTATGTTATGAACTATAAATAATTGATTAAATAATTTAAATGCTCAGATATAAAAAAAAATGTATTTTATTTTATTTTATAAATGTATTAAACTATTAAAGTTTGAAAAAATAAATATTATAACATCCAAAATTTTTAAAAATTGTTACTTCCCTCCCTCCTATCCCATGTTTCTGGAGCCGCCCCTGGGTACAAGCATGTATCAAACTGTCACGCTTATGGAATCGATTAAAGAAACTATATCCTAAAACCAAATGTACGTATGTAACTTATATTATGCTCAAAAAGCACTCATTTGAATTTGACGAAAATCTCACAGATTATTTTTAGGGATGTCGGAGAAGTTTAGAGAGTAAGTAGTTTAGACCACGTTAAAAAATATACCAAGTGCTAAATAGCCTAAAGCCAATCCGCGATTTGCGGTTGCCCATCGAGGTTGAGTTATTATTTTACAAAGATAGATACATTGACATCCATTCATCCGTGAACTGAGATACACTAAAACTGAAATAGGTATACTCAAACCGAGACACACCTATACATCGTATATACTATAAAGGATTTGCCACAGAAAAAAACCTGCACACTGGCGAAACCGAGATATTCAGCTAGTATGTTAATAATATGATATAATATTAACACAAATATTAAAATCAAAATTGGTTCGAGTTAACGAATGTGTATAAAATTATAAACTATGATAATTGCATTCGCGTATTTGACAATTTATATTATTATAAATATTGCTATTAAATACTTTTTGTTTATCAAATCATTAGGACCGTGCATTGCATACGAGTAGGTCACAGAAATATAACTCATATTTCTAAGCCATTATAGTGCTGCTTGCCTTACATTATACCAGTTGGCCAAATTAATTCCAAATAAATTGATTAAGACATACAAATTAAACTAAACAATTAAAAATTATGTTTTTTTTGTATTTTAACATGGGTTTTATTTGAATTAATATTATTACTCAGTATTTACCTATGTCAATTTATTTGGGTTTAAAACTTTAAACAGTTGAAACTATTACCATAAAAATCGTTCTACACTATTCATTATTTTATGTCGTATATTGTGCTAAACTGCTAATTGTTTTTATCTAAATAATATAAAAGATTATCAATAAATACCAGTTATTATTGTATTTATAATAGATACGTGAGAACATTCTAATAGGATTTTAAATAGAATAAAATCATTAAAAATAGTGATAATGATCATTTTTATATATAGTCAGGCAGGTACTTTATTAGTAATTATTAATTAGGTAGGCACGTACAATTCGTGTTATGTGTGTATCAATAGACCCAAAATCGAACAATTATACTACACTGACTTCGAAAGAGATACTAATATTAAAGTGAAAATCAATTTCAAAAGAGTTACGTTTGACCGAGTTTTAAGGCTTCTTCAGCTGATACGAAGTCGTACGATACTCTTTTAATCGTTACCTATGTATAACTTATCAAAAAAATAAAAAAATAAAATAAAATATAAGAAGTAAACTAGGATAAATGATAATACATTTTTATTAACAAAGTGCCGTTTTATTTACTAATTTCATTATTTTGTTCACGTGATTTGTATAATACTTAAAAATAAAAACGTGAAAAATTGAAAAGTACCCAGGTGGTTGTCGCACTCAAAGTAATCACAATTGCGTTAAATTTAATAGCCGAGCCCGCGTAAGTACAAATTCTTCGCAATAAACATAATTGCTTCGATAACATCATTATTTTAGCGTTCTAATGGACAGTCAATGATGTTGTACCTATAAAATTCAATTGAAAAATTATTTTAAAAAAATTGTTTCAAATTTATAACTGTAATTTTTTTTTTCTAAATACATTACCTACAACTACGAAAGATATAACCTATAATGTAATAATTATTAGAAATTAAACATGTCTATACAGTTTGAGTGGTTTCAAGATCAGATTCAGATTGCAATAATTGCTTCTTTTAATTGCTAAAATATTAAATATTCATGCAATTGATTGGTTAATCTTTTTCCTCATTTTAACCTAATAATCGCGAATACGTAAATAAATAAAACTGTACTGGAAGGTTCAAAAACAAATTCAATAATTATTATTGTTTATTTTATAAAATTCTCCGCGGCTCGGCGGAGAAAAAATACAACTTCGTCGGGGGTGTGTGTTCGGATTATCACGCTATACGCTTTTAGTATATTCGCCAACGTTGAGCAAAGCGCATTCACCTTTACTCTCTTCCCGTTTTTTGATGATGTTATTATGTCGGAACTTAAACACAAATATGTGAATAAATTATTTTTAAATTAAGCCGTTTATTCAGTAAGAGAAAATAAGGTACGCATTTTATTATAACAAATTATTGTACCCACGCAGTTATAAATATTATTTTTTTTTTTTTATAGTACGATTTAATGTAACTTTTTACAGATTCACTATAGGTAATTAGAACACTTAGAACAAATGTTTTATTTTATTTTTTATTAAGTCTATTACATGGTACATTGTTATTGATTTATCTCTGAACATTTCAGAATATAACCACAACATTTGTGCACCATTTTAGTATTTTAATTAATAACTTGCTTTAAAATACGATAAAATTAAAACATAGTTTAAAGACTTACGCATCAGTTAAATTACTTGATTGATATAATTAGTATCAATAGTAATACACTATTATTTAAACACTAACCATAATTTACTATTGAATTCAATCTATCTGTTCAGTCACTTCAGTCTGTGCAAGCTACAATAATCAATATTTTGTCTTCATTAATTTATTTAAGATTTCATATCTTATTGTCTAGGTATTATATTGATAAATATTGGTATTATAAATGCTAAATTGATATGTTTATTTGCTACAGCCTACAAATTAACGTTAGTAAAATAAATAGTAATAATAATAATAAGGTTTAGTAAATGATAAACATATTGGGTACAAACCGTATTTAAAAATTTAACATTTTACCAACAATAATATTATTATACGTGAACGTGATTAAATAAACTATTTAACGGATGTTTTCATAATCACATACTATGTAATATCTGATAAGACAATAATGTTGCACAATTATTTATTTACTAATTACCTAATTACTAGAAGCATAAAGCATTTAGTATGATTTTATCTTATATCGTAAAGATTTGAATGTCTATAAAATATCAAGTAGGTATATAGCATTTTCATATTGTTAATCATTATTATTCAATAAATATAATATTATTTTCATTGATCGCTTATATTGTGCACGCAGTAGCCAGTAGGTAACCAGTAGGGTTCTTCATTACCTATTATTTACTACCGTAATCGGGAAAAGTTAAAAAATTATTTATATTACTGTGAGGTTATAACTTAAATGAACAACCTACTAAATATTAAATATCTATAATTATATTATAATTAGGTACCTACTAAACTAAAGTACTAAAAACATTATAACTAAAAAAAAATTAAGTTTAAATTTATTGTATTGACGAAATAATAATGAACGTTGCAGGACATCTTTTCTTATGATATTAGTTTAGTAATCATAGAAGACAGACTGAACAAAGTTCACCTCCCTTGACTGACACAACAGCATCTTCAGAGTTCAATATATTCCTTAAAATTTGCAAAATTCAAAGTGTAGTCCATATATTTGTACTGGACAATACTATACAACGCCAACAACGCAATCGTCGAATTCTAAAAAAGTAATAATACATACTATTATAAATAAGAATTTGCTATTATATTATTTAATCAATGAAAGATTAATTTTATATAGATATCATGAATGTTTTATTTTCTGTAAAATATTAAAATATTAAATTTGACTATATACTAATTAATAATATATAGATGTAATGTATATACTTATACCATATACCTTACCAATAGATATTATATAACATTCGTTAGTTTTTTTTTTTTTATTTAAATACATCTACAATCTAAACAATTTTTGTACAATAATTAGATTTGATAAAAAAAAAGAAGAGAATATAAAATTGACGGCGAATATTAAGGTTGGGAAGTTATCCATTAATAACACCCAGTAGTACATTCGTTAGTTAAAACTAATTTTATTAAAAAATGGGCGATAGATTCAATTCAATCGTAAAAAAACTCACACCTCAGACTTCCGCATATTTATCTATTCTGTTAACAATTATCGATTTATCTAAATATGTGTATCAATCAATACGACAGACTATGATGGAAATAATAATCAGAATTCAATTCATCAGTGATAGAATGCGCGTCGTACAATGATAACGTACGTCATATTAAAACATAAATCGTAATTTTAAATAAAATAAAATATCTTCTAGTAAACGGCAGCAGTTGTTTCCACAGGTTTAAAATCCATCACACAAGTTTCGTTTCGAATATACAATTAAAACTTTTGAATTGATTGCGTTCGTAATTCTCGCAGTACCTAATATAAAATATTATATTTTAACCGCGAACGTTTATGAAACAAGTCGAAATAAAAAAAATTATAATAGGTACTACCTATGAACTATGATCCATTCCCTATGGCCTCGTACACGCCGAACGAGAAAAATACAAGCAAAATTCGACGGTGTAAGTGAGAATGACTTTATATCGATTATTAGGTACGGCAAAATGTATGCATCGTGCATCTGAACTTAGCGGCAGAAAGTGCCATACAACCGGTCGGATCGATTACAATAATATAATTAGCGAGTCATTTTTTGGCCATCGCCACACGGCTTTATCGTTGCCATAATTTGAGCTTCGTCCAACGTTCAATAATTGGCCTATTACTTTTTAGTAGATGATTCAAAGTGAACATATTGATAGGTGGTAAACAATAGCACACAAATGCACAATTTAAAATCATAACACTTCAAAATAAGTATCTAATCAGTCCAGTGTCGGCCTGGCAAACTTTTTGTTTAGGTTTTCGTACATTTTTTTGCTTGGCTTGTTCCTGGTCTATGTATAGAGATAGTATTAGATCTAGACAAATATTATGTTTTATAATATTTCTATATTTGTTTAATAATTAAATTTTACAATTTACAATTCGTGTTAAATATAATACAATACCTATTACATTTAACCATTAATGTAAAAATGTAAACGGTTTAACCAAACCATGGGTACATCGTACATACAAGGATATTTAAGATAGTATTGAATGGATATATTTTCATGCTTCTAGGTCCAGCCATTTTAATCGATGAAAAATAGCTAAAGATCATTTTTATTTTCATTTATAGGTATTTTATATTAGAATAAAGAAAATTCTGGTGGTGATTTATCATGGTGGAAAAACTTCACGAGTACCAAGGTCCGATTGGTATTTTACATACCTGGAGGGATTCGTTAAGAGATAAATGGGAAGGATGGAAGGAAAAACGTCCTCGAACACTTTTGGAGCTCTTACAGTCATTAGGTTTGGCCGAACGTCCAGAAAACCAAAAAGAGGACGAATGTCCCCCTGAAGTTGATATGGAACAGTATTCTCACATATTTAGGTGAGTCCAATAATATCCATTGATAATCACGAGAAAAGTAATAATAACTATAATATGGGGGGGGGCATAAAACAAATAGCTCAAAATTTTTAATTTATAATTTAAAATCATTTTAACTGTTACACGTGTTGTAGAAAAAAGACTAGAGGAGAACTCGTACGCATATCTGCTGCTGTGATGGGAATTGAATTTTCGTATGCAGCAGAAACAGCATTCGTATCTCCAACACTTTTGAACATTGGAGTCGACCATCAACATATGAGTCTTGTATGGGCTGTATCTCCTTGCATTGGATTTTTCGTCACGCCCATATTAGGATCTTTAAGTGACAGGTGTAAACTTCCGTTGGGACGACGCAGACCATTTCTCATAATGCTAGCTTGTGGGGTATTTTTAGGTACATGAGACAAATTATTTCTTGTATATATATACCCATAATATCTAGATTAATATAATTATTTTAATATTTTTTTATAGGTCTAATATTGGTGCCAAATGGAAAATTATTGGGACATTGGGTGGAAGGTGATTTAGCACCAGGAAACAATTTCTGGGCAATATTTTTTACAGTACTTGGTACGGTACTGTTAGATTTTGATGCAGACGCTTGTCAAAGTCCAGCAAGAGCATATCTTTTAGACATTTGCGTACCAGGTAATTATGAATAAAAATAATAGATTTTAAGTAAATGACTCAAACATTAACATTATAAAATGTGCACAGAGGATCACGCCAAAGGTCTAAGTACGTTTACGATAATGGCCGGTCTGGGAGGATGTATCGGTTATCTTTTAGGTGGAATTGATTGGGACTCGTTGAAATTTGGTAAACCATTTTTTTTTTTTTACTTAATATTTTAATTTTTGGGAAACCTCTTACATAATATTTAGGAGAATTGATGGGCGGCCACGTAAGAGCAGTGTTCACATTAGTCACTTTTCTTTTTATTGGTTGCGTCACTTATACTATAAGCAGTTTCAAAGAGATGCCATTAAAATTATTACAGTCAAATCAAACAAGAATATTGATCACTGCAGCTGATGAAGTTAGCAAAATAAATAACTGCAAAAAAAATAACTGAATTAAATCATGATTAAAATGTCATAGGATATTGATGTAGAAAATAAACTCACTGAATACGCACCAAAGTCGTACGGTACTTTAAAAGATGATGTTAATGAAAATGAAATCGAAAATAACGAACCACGTCTTATACCAGTAAGCTTACTATAGTATAGTAGTTGATACTAACCACAAGCCACTGTTTTATTAGTTACCTATAACAATGATATATGATATTATTTTTCATAATAACACATTTTACAGGAGCATGCAACGTTTGGCCACTACTTGAAGACTATAGTCGTTATGCCCAAATCTATTAAGTTATTGTGTCTGACAAATTTGTTCTGTTGGATGGCCCATGTTTGCTATTCGTTATACTTCACGGATTATGTGGGTGAAGCTGTATTCGGAGGCGATCCCACGGTGGGTTTATATAGTTTTGAAAAAAATTTACAAGCCACATATTGGTTTACTGATAACACAATATCACCGCGGTCCAAACTACAATGGTCATGTGTATAAACTGCAGAAAATATAATTAAAAATTATGTTTAGGCTTTAATGGGAACCGAAAAGAAAATACTCTACGAACAAGGCGTGCGATTTGGATCGGTCGGTATGGCGATGTACTCGTTGTCGTGTGCGTGTTATTCGAGCGTAATCGAAAAACTCATAAAACGATTTGGGTAAGCACTAAAACGACCACGTGGTGTCTACAACGTGTATTTATATTGTTTTGACAGCAGTGGCGAAGCTTCATAGGAGACAATATGAGACAACGTCTCCTCCCCACTTAGAAATTTGAACACGGGACAAATAATTATGTTTTATAAAATATTTACAAATTTGAAAGTCATTTATGTTATAGATATGATGTAATTTCAACATCATTATGTACATTCAGCAGAGCTAATCCAACAAATCTCTCTTCACTCATTCTATTTCTCAACCAGACTTTTAACCTTTTCAGGGTAGAGAAACTTCTCTCTGCCGATGACACTGTCACAGCGTAATACAACCAAAATCTTAATTAAAAAATTACAATTTGGATAGATGTCTTCATCAGTATACGGGTCATTCCATAAATGGTATTATATCAAAGAGACGTTGCTATGTAACGTCTCCCAATTATGGGCGCACGGGTACAGGGAGAATTTTAATGTGAGTGGGGTTTACTATCTACGCTATGAGACGCGTCTCGCCGTTCGTATTACCCATAGAGTAATAATATATTGTATTACCTCAATCTTCAATTATCGACGACGCCGTGTTAGTGCCATTTTTATTTCAATGTCTACCCAATCAAAAACTCCCGCATCGCCATTGTTTGACAGCATTAATGTTTTTTGTCGGACAGGGCCAAACGAGTGTACGTCGGAGGTCTGCTGTTTTATTCTACCGGTATGTTTCTAATGGCCATCACACGACACAAGTTCAGCGTGATATTCTTCTCCTGGGCGGCCGGTGTAATGTATTCTACGATGTTCACGATGCCGTACTTGCTTATCGCCCATTATCACTCAACCAACACGGTTAGTATTAGATTATGTCGTGTTCAAACCTGGGACATTCTCGCGGTGCAAGTTTGATTTTTGATTTTTTTTTCAAGTTTGCTGACAATGTCTGTGGTCAAGAACCAGATGATCAAATCAGAGGTTTGGGCACGGATGTAGCCGTGGTCAGTTCCATGGTATTCGTGGCTCAGTTCATTCTGTCCATGTGCATGGGGACAATTGTCAGCATATCCGGGACGACTTCGGCCGTCGTTTACACTGCATCGTTTTTAGCGTTTTGTGCTTCGATAGTCGCTTCGCAAATCGTATATTTAGACCTATAAAACAAAGAACATCAGAATCCCACGAAAATGTGTTAACATATTCCATTTTCTCACTTGTTACATATTTTAATGCTTCATTAACATATAACCAAATAATAATATTATCAACAAAATAATCATTTTTATTCAATTCAATATTATGTACCACTATGAATTTAAATTTATATAATTACTTTAATGGTATATCAAAAATCCATATCTAAATGAAATATCACATAGGCACCTAACTATTGTTGTTTATTAATAATTATTGTACTTTACGAAATTAATTTCTCTAAATGTATAACCCGTAAAATACTACAATATCTACTACTTACATATATTGTTAAAATATTAAACTTAAAGACAACGATAAATTACATATTATTATGTTGTTGTAATTTTATTGTTTAAGTTCTCAAGACTTTCATTAAAAAAATGTTATTGCCATATTACTTCTCTAATTTTTTACACATCAACATTTTAAACTGTCGAGATTAAAATTAATTATTTGACGATCGTTTTTTGCTAATATCTTGAACGAAATATCTACTACTTTATGCATGATTTAAGTTAAGAATTATCTATTCAGAATTTCTTAAGTTAAACTAAATTTCATACATTTATTCTATTGTTAAATAAATTATATTATTTTATTCAACATATTTATTTAAATTAACGCCGATTTTTTTTTACTTACTTATAACATGTGAACTATATGTCTGTATTCATTTTAATCGTTGAATCATTGATTATAGGTATGTTTTATAATACTTGAACAAATACCTAGACTGACATAATAATATAATAATTGCATTATTATATATTTACCAAATAAACCAAAAACATATAATATCCATATATACCTACGGCTAATTAATTAAAAAAAAAGGTTCTCAATCATTATTTTCACATACGAATATATCGTAGTATATTATATTCTCAAAGCTCATTATGTGTGACATTCTGACATTTAAGTATACTTATAGAGTTAGTTACATGCGTTCTAATTTAGATGGTCTAAATAACTATGAAAACTACCTATTATAATCGTATTATTTTACGCACGTAGTTAAATTTTTCCGGTTGTTGGACACTTGTAGAGTGTTAACATTGTCTTAGATGCATTCAAACTGGACAGTCGATTTTAAAAATATGTTCTTTATACTGTACATCGTATTAGCAACTCACTGCCACGCAGATGACATATTCCCCGAAGCTTTGGTATTTGAAGGATTAGGCTTATCTGACATTGTCAATAATTCAAAATTCGGCGAACTTCGTAACAATACCATAATAATTGCAGGAGATTTAAATGACGCCTTGACAACCATGAATTTCCACAGGTATGTTTTTTATATAATATACCTACCGCAATCTCTAATCAAATAATATATATATTACATATACTATATTATATTATATATTGCAACCGTAGTCTATAGCGCCTGGATTTAAATGCTCTAAAACCACTGACAAATACTCTAAAATAGCCAAACATGTATTTAACCGCAATAATTCCCTTAAAATAATTGACGTACCTATTAAATTATTTTTGAATGCAATGTTTTATTAGTATTTCATAATTTACAATAAACTTAAAATAATATACTAAATATTAACTAATTAAAAAAAAAAATTGTGAAAATTTGATTAATTAATTTGATCAATTGATACGGCAAAACATATGAGTACAAATATAAAATGAGACATGGTACAGGATATCAGGAAGGTTGAGTGAAGTAGGTGTCCATTGATACCACACCTAAATATTTTTAAATTATAATGAACATTTTAAAAAATAAGAAATAAAACATTAAAAACATGAGATTAAAAATATTATTGTTATTATATTATAGGTAGGTACTTACTACTTGTCTACCTATATTAAACCTCGTTCTTCGCTTTCTAGTATAAAAGTAGTATAATTTTCATTTTAAAATATTTTTATACCAAAACTATAACCGATACTAGATATTATTCATGGGAAATTACATAATATGTAGGAATTCAATAAACGCATAATAATATTGCAGTATATATATAATAATACATGATATTATAATAAGAAAAATAAAATAAAATATCAATTTAATTTGAATTGTTTTTTATATTAAATTAGCACTTTGGTTATTTGTTTCAAACCAAATTGTATCAAATAATAGTTTGGCTACAGCTTCAAACTATAAATGAATATGAACCGACATTAATCTTAAACCCTTGTACCTACCTATATAGGTAGGTACTTAATTAATCAATACAATTCGATCAATGTTTTACTATTTTTTCCAGAACAAAAATAAATGACTATCTCTGTCGACAATACGTAGTTGAAGAAATATTACAAGATATTACGGACAGTACGTCATCTGAAGGCCGATCGATGTCTCAAGATAGTCACGTGAGGAGTAAAACGTCTGCAATGCAAACCGATCAAGGCTCATCTGCTTACAATGCATGGCTGATTAAGTATACATTTAAAATATAAACTATAATTTATTGTATAAGTATAATGGAATATGGATTAAAATATGTCTATCGTGTTAATTTTCAGAACAAAATTATTGAAAAGAATTTATGACGAATACGATTTAAACGTTAGAATGCACGAAAAACCCGTTGGATTCACAGTAAACAATAAAAATAATGAAAGTAATTACACATAGGTGCCTACCGTTCTAAAAATGTAATACGGTAAATTTTATAATAATATTATTGTTAAGGCTTAGGAACACATGACTACGATACCATGAAGAACGTAGATGACATAAAAGATTTGAAAGGAGTTCATCACTCAAACGAAGGTAAACCCCGTAAATAATATGAGAACGTAATGAGTAATGACTAATGTTAGTTGTAGAGTGAATAATAGGTAATTAAAACGATTATTATTACTTTGTTATTTCAACAAGTAAAATAAAGTATATTTAATAATAAGGTACCTATTTTATAAATGACAAATCAATTACTTATTAGAAAAATACAATATTTCCCAAGGTTTAGATTCATTTGCTAGCCCCAATGATACAGTCACTGTGGATTTCGCACCAAGTCAATCTATACAGTACGATATTGATAATGAAAAAGAGTACAAACGGCCAAATCAACCGCACCATGGTTCCGCTGCTTTCAACCCTACACAATCTATTGAAATACCTCAGTCAACACACGAACCATATTTTCCACAATTATCACATGAACCACCATCACTTCCAACTTACTATGGACCTCCACCATTGTCGAATGAAAAACCTTCATACCCGTCTGATTATGGAATGCCATCATTGCAATCGTCATATGGACAACCACCACCATCACACGAACAACCTCCGCCATCGTATGGACCACCTTCTTCGTCTTACGGTCATTATTTTATGCCTACTTCAAATTACCGTCCATCAAATTATCCACATCTTGGATTGACTCCGCCAAATAAAAATACAGGTGAATACCTACTATCAGTACAATACATGTATTGATATATTTAAACAGTTAAAAGTTTAAAAATGAATCAGAGATTAGTAAGTTAAGTAATCAAAGGTACCTTAATTGTACCTATACATACCATTATAATAGATATCAATATATACCTACAGGCTACAACACAATTTTTAGAATTTTATGAATATGTACCAATTATAACTACCTACCTACCTATTTTTATAGATTTTTTAATTGGTGAACGAAATTTTTCATTAAATAATTATTAAACATAGTGATAGCAGTCGCATAGGTATTTATTATGTATACATCATTTTTCTAGCTTACCCTTATTAGCTATAGAATAATAATATAATATAAGTACGGCCATTTAAAATATGTAGATAAGATAATAAGACAAAAAATATAAATCAACCCAATTACTGACACTATTTTAAGTTAATAATGTTATTTTGTTGTCCGCAATCCACATTAAAAATCAGCAAAACATATTAAAATTAATTTTATAGAAAGAGTCCATATGGTGTCAATATAATATATATCGACATTTCTAAAGATAGGTAGGTACTTCATTATTTGTATATAAATGCATATCGTTCACTTAGTATGTAAACATTTAAAATTAAATATACCGAATATTAACATGCGTATAATTTTAATAAAGGTTACGATCTTCCGACCCTAGATATCGAAACATTAAGTCAATCGGATAACGGTGTACATAATTCTGATAGAGAACCATTATTTATACGAGGACTTACTGCAACAGATATGTACGATCTTACTTTAACAGCCATTGCATTCTTGGGGTTCGGTACATTTGTCATGAATTTAGTCATGGACGCCATGGCGGTAAGTTCATAATGGCTTTTCATACAAACAAAACCCAAATAATATGAATTATATAATACTGAAAAACATAATATAAGCATTCGACAAGCCCCCGTGAGAATTTCTCGTTGTTATTTTAGGTGCAATCGGGAGCAACACTAACGCTAAACTCATCGCCATTACATCACGGCGCCACTGTGTCTAGAGTCAGAAGACATAATAACCACAATAACCCCGTAATTTGGGAAATAAACGAGTTGTCGTGGACCATAGTATCGACGCTGGACAATATGATGGCAAACGTGGACGGGACCTCTGTGAATTGTGAAGAAGTCAAAACATTGTGCCAAAGATCCAAAAGACTAGTAAAAACCGGTATAAACTTCAGTTCAAAATTATTGCCTGTTTGGAAGTGAGTTGAAATTAAGTATTAAAATATAAGCTTCATTGGTGTTTATGGTATATAGATAGTAAATAGTAATAAAAAAATTTTTTGTTTTCAGTGTTGCTTTAGGATGGCTTTCGAAGAAATTAGGTACAGATAAAAGCCAGCCAGTGATATCTGCATTATTAGGTCATTGTATTTTGCCTTTACAATGTCAATCAAATTTATGATTTTATCATCTGAGTGAACATGACAATAAATAAATACATATTATATTAATTTATTGGTCTATTTTTTCTTTTAAATTATACTGTACTATCAACAAATTTTTTAAAAAAAAACTGACTCCAGCATTCTTCAATTTAATACAATGTAGGTACAAACTACAAAA
The DNA here is from genome assembly GCA_008086715.1 of Sitobion miscanthi. NCBI lineage: Eukaryota > Metazoa > Arthropoda > Insecta > Hemiptera > Aphididae > Sitobion > Sitobion miscanthi. Next base: position 29,797,151 of record CM017798.1, on the reverse strand, counting down.
AAAATAGTATGTAAATTTGTAATAATCCTACTTACTTAAATCGCTAAATATATTTTCTTTAATAATATAAAGAATATAGTATATTCGTTAATTTGTATCATGCTGTCAATCATATCATAAGAAATTGAGACATATTTTTAATTTAAATCAGATTTCAAAAAATTATATATTACATATATACATAACATAATGATGTAAAAATTTACCTCATTAAACCACTTTGTAAAAGTAATTTTTTAGTATTCTTAAGTTTCTGTAACTATGCTTAGGAGTAAAAATAGTAAAAATCACTGGCATGAGACAATTGTAAAAAAAACTTTTGAAGGTATCCTTGGTGGCATAGTTTTGAAAAAATATTAACTAATATAATTTTTATAGATTTCTGCTCAGTCGTGTTTTTAAATATGATAATCTATCATTACATTCAAATTTAATAAGAACACTATTTTTCAATTATCATTTATTATAATCTATTTTCCATGAACTTTCTAATTATGCAAATTAAAATTAAGTTTGGGAAAGTTTTTTTGGTAACATATAAATTTTAACATACCACCTTTAAATTAAATACTACTTAAAAATACATACAATTTAATAAATTATTAAAAGTCACATAAAAATTTAGCATGGTGATGATAATGCTGTTCTATAAAAGTTGAAATGAAATAAAAACCATGGTCATATCCTTCTTCTATATTTATTGAAGCTGCAATCCCTGCCTTTTTACAAGCGATTATAAAACTTTCCAATCTTAAATCATCTTCATGAACATCATTATATCCCTACAAAAAAATATATATACATTCAATATTCAAATTAATCATACAATGAAAATAAATTAAGACATTTTTAATATAGTATTTAGTTTAACTATACTTGATGTATGAGAATATTTAACTCTGGTCCTTTATAATCAGCTACTAAGCAAGTAGCATCCCATTCTTCCATAGTTTTTATATCATCTCCAAAGTAACACTTTAATATTAATTGTATACCGGGTGCTTGAGATGGATTACAAACCGGAGCTAAAGCTGAGACTGAACGAAACTTGCCAGGATTTTTAAGAGCGCTTATTAATGCACCATGACCTCCCATACTAAAATATTATTATTTATTAATTAGTACAGTGGAATACATAAAATACAAATCTATGAATTTAAAATATAATAGGTACTAATATTGATTACCGATACATAGGTATACTTATGTAGCATTATAAATATCCAAATTATGTTTAAAATGATCTGATCTTAAACATCTTGGTTTAAAGTCACTTTAAACACGTTAAGCTATATTATTAATAATAATATATGTCTAATTTCCTTTTTTACTATAATGCATAATACATATTAAAAACATAAATTATTTATTTAATATTTATAAATATACCTGTGACCCATGATTGACTGCTTGTCTTTGTTAACATTAAAATTCTCTTGAATAATTCTAGGTAGCTCTTCGTTAACATATGAATACATTTGGAAATTTTTACTCCATGGTTTTTTCACGGCATTTACATAATATGACTCGCCATTAGCTTCAATTTTATTATTCTCAACACCTAAATTAACCCCTGAAAACACAAGTCAATGTTTGTGACAAATGTTTATTATTACAAAATAAATTAGATATCCTTACTAGGGCAGACATCTGGTGACACTACGATTATTCCATAATGTGCTGCCCATCGTTGAAACCCTGACTTCTGTATAAATGTTTGTTCGGAACATAACATACCACCCAAATGATATAAGACTGGAGCCGGTCTTTCCAAATTTCCTGGTACATACACAGCAAATCTCATTTGGAAATTTAACACTGCACTAAAAATAATAAAAGTATATTACATTTAATAAAATAAGTTATAGCTAAAAAACAACTTATAAATAATAATTTATAACACTGTTTCTATTTTAAAGTAACATTGATAATAAATCAAAAAAAGGCTAAGAATTAGTATGAGTAACACAGAAGTGTTTATGTATGATGTGCAAAGTAATGCAAGGCATGTGATGAAGATGATTTAGTGTGTGAAGTTTAAGGGTCTAAGCGGGTTTAAGGCATTATAATTGGCAGGACAAAAATATTGTGGATTTTAGAATGATGTCAAAATAGGATTATGTATGGTTGAAGAAGAGAGAAACGTCAGGTATTCTACCTAATAACACGAGGATGCCGTTGAGATTAAAAGGTAGATTACATGGCTAAATATATAGGTAGGATCGCAACTTTGTGAAATGCAGGTGTCATGGCCGCCACTGGCAGTGAATATTATCACTTCAATTTATTTGCTAACAAAACCATACAAATTATTAATTTCTTGGCTAAATAAATCCAAAAATCACTGCCAACTGAGATTCCTTTCCATCCTAAGACATGCAATAATTCTTCGTGTGCAGCCCAAAACGAAAATGCGTCTCAATGCGATCATATCTATATATTCAGACATGGTAGATTATATTAAATGGTTCTAAGTGTGGTCTGGTCAGTAATGTTGTATGAATCTGAATGTGTGAAGTATGCAATAAACCAGAACAGAGGGTGACTGTAGAAGAAATGAGAAAACTAAGATGGATATGTAGGGTGACTATACAGGATATAATAATTAATAAGAACTTAATTCATTAGGGGAAGGTGTAGGAATCACACCAATTACAGACAAAATCAAGAAGAATATAGGTTAAAATGGTTTGGTCATGTTAAGAGGGAAATTACTCAAAAGCAGTAAGAATGGCAATGAAAATTAATGTAGAAGAAAAGAAAGGAGGGAGAAGAAAACCGAAGAAGAGATGGATGGAAGAATTACCTTCACATCTATTTATACCACAAAACTATTACACCGATCTATAAAGTACCCATGCCACATAGATCCCTTGAAATATATTAAATACTAGATGTGTTACCAGCGATTCCCTTGCCAAAGATTTGTTTTTTTTTATAAATATTTTAGGGTATAAGGATTGAAAAACTAAACACTCTTTAACAGTGACGTGACAAACTAAAAATTTTCCAGAAACAAGTTACAAATATCCCAAGTATTAATGCATAATAATGAATTAATATAGGATAACTAATTATATTTCAGATCTTTATTGACTACCTATTGAGTATATCATACTAATTTACTAGGGGACCCGCTGGCTACCACCCACCCCTCTATTTAAGAAAAATCTCCGAGACAATTGCCTCTGAAATTACCGTTCACCACGCCACTGCTCTTTAAGTCTCAAGGAAGTATTTATAGATAGAACTTTTATTGAAAACAGTCAGTAGTTTTTGAGTCTATTACATCAGATAAACCAAAGCGGGTTAAAAATACTATGCCCAAATAATATCAAAATTATTATATCCAATCAATTTTATTGTATTTAAATCTCATAAAAAAGGCCTTATAGTTTTTCTTGAATATTCCAACTTTTCTTTCCATGAAAACCGCAATCTGAATATTCTAACGACACGAGTCATTAGTCATTATTATTTACTATTAACAGAGTTCAATTGTGTATAAGAATACGACTAGCTAATACATTTTTAATGAAAATCACAATATTGGGATGTGTCGAAGTAGACAAATCACCAAATTTTACATGAAAAGACTCACAGTTATTTGTTGTTTTCTCCAATGTCCCTTCTCTTTTAGCTCAAAACTGAGTAAAAATATTGCATCATTTTTTATGGATGTATTTTCTAAAAAATTGACAAACTTTGAAATTCATTCATCATATATTTTGCCATTTTTAAAATCTTATTCCAATTATAATTCAACTTCATTTGGCTCCAGAAATGTAAGACCAAAACGGTTGTCCAAGCCATTTTCCTATGTTAGATTATTTATTTGTGTAATCGATTACAAGGCCTACTGTTTGAATTTTTCTTCACCTATTAACAAATTTAAAAAAAAAAGGTATATTACAATATTATGTTATGAATAAAATTACAAATACTGAAATACCTATAGTTATGTCTCAATAATTGAAAATTTTAAAAGATAAGGTTTACACCATTTCTAACTAAAATAAAAATGATATCCAACAATAGTTGTATTATGAAATTTGTCTCTTGTATTTAGATGAATTGAAACTTCAAAATCAATGACCAAAGTTTTTGGCTTTAAATTTTTGTTAAAACTGACATGTTTACAAAACTCAACTTCCATTAACATGGGGAATTAATCAGGATCCGCGAGATGAAAAAGTTTAAATACCTTTGGTCAAAGCTGTAATTATTCAGTAATTTTCCTTTAATATAATATATTGATACGTACGTAGTATACGACCAATTCAATTCAAAACCTCAGTACCGGTAGAGAGTTCTATTATTATTGATAATAGCAATTTGCTATAAAAATGATTTTACCTATTAAAATGTAATATTTTATAGTATTTTAAATAAATATGTATAATGTATGAAAGCTTTAAATGGTATAAAAATTGTTTTAGTGAAAACGTGGTCAATATCTCATCAATGTATGGTAACAAGTATTGGTGGAAAAGGGCAAGTTACACTCTAAGCGGAAAAAAAGGTACACTTTTCGACTTTGGTGGAAACAGGTTGTAACTGTGCATGTAAAATTTACCTAAGGGTGATACACTTTTCTGCCAAAATTGACTTTTCTGTTTTCCACCAGTATAATAATATATATATTTGTTATTTCTATTTTTCGCCATAAAAAATTTCAGCTTTTAGATTTTGGTAACTCCTTGCTATGAAAAATATACAGATTATTGATAATTGGCAACTAATAATTGTGTTTTATCACCAACAACTAGCTAATTGGACTGCTTTTAAAACCAGACGGGGCCACAGGGGCAAATGCCCACCTTGACCACCTCAAATGACATCAGTGTAGTATTGCGAGTTACTACCGACCTGTTATGTTCGTAGACCTTTTGCTGTCCGCCGAAACAGCGGTTGTCCGACACTACCTTCAATTGCTGCTCGGTGTTATTAGACCACTGACGTGATCCACACAATCGTTGGAAATCCTGGTCCTGGTACAGTCGAGTGTGTCGCTGCTGGAATTTGACTGTGTGAACTGCTCGACCCGATGACGGGCAGACCGCGGACAACCGATATCCACACCGGAACATGTACATATTATTATGACATAATGGACCACGCATATCCTTTTTTTCGATGGGTAATGTTTTTCGCACAGATATACTATAAAAACATATGAAGTACCTACACGTTCATATATTATATTTTTTTAATTTATGTAATATTATGTATTTATGTCTCATTCTCGTATCTTGTTTCCTGTGGTTGTTCCCGTGATATCTATATCTTATCTTATCTTATCTTAGTTCACGGTAATCATGATAAAAAAAATATATATATAGATATTAAATAATGGATGGGCCGTGGCCACGATTTTGATAATAGATGTAGATTTTTTACATCGTGGCTACGGTTATAATAACAATAATGAATTATAAATATTATATAGGGAACTATAGTGAAGCGTGCCAGAATGGGGAAGAGAGAAAGACTATTTTTATTTTTTATTATTGCCTTTCATTCTAGCATAGAACAATATGGAAGCGAAACTCTATCAATTGATGGGTGATTGGGTGAAGTGTTTACCTATGATCTGAAATCCGAACCAGTATGTAGAGAAGAGAAGGTGATAATACTCGGCTTGGCCAGGAGAAAAAAAGTGCCTTAGTTTTCGACACGATTTAAGATAGACTATCTTAAGCCATGCTACAACCACAGAACGATGAAACTGTTTCCGTACACTAACATGATGTTATACCCGTACTGTATAACCGTTTCCGCCTAATAGACAGGGTATTCTGCGCGGGGTCGGGTTGTTTCCAGTTTCCACTGTTTACTGTTTACTGTTACCATCGTTCTATGCGACTAAACTATTACTTTACAAAATATGTGCGAACATCTGTGTCTTGTACATAATTTTTTATTGTAATTTGTAGCTATTACGAAAATTTACTCTCCGAAATGGTTATTAAGTGCATATTATGTGCTATTAAGTATGGACCCTTGTCAATTAATGTTACTTTCCATAGATTTCCGAAGGATTACGAAAGGTAAATATTAATAATGTATTAATCTAACAATGTTGTAATATATAATTTTATAATGTTTTAGATTTAATAAGTGGGTTAATTTCTGCCGTCGTCCTGATCTGTTAGAAAAGGGTCCATCCATTTGTAATAAAACATGTAAATTATGTTCAGAGCACTTCGTCAAAACAGATTTCAATAATAATGGTTGGTTGATTAAAAGTGCTGTGCCTTCTATATTTTACTGGCCTGATGTAGAGTTACAACAAAACAGCAATTTAGAAATGATTCCTGAGGAATCCATTCCTAATACTAGTAGTACTTCAAGAATAATGACCGATTCTGTTGACATTTGTAGTAATTCTATATCGTCTATAAATAGGTCAAACATATCAGCCATGTCTTGTTCAACTCCTAAAAGTAATATTTACTTATATTTATACCTATATAATAACATAATAAGCAAGTAATATTATATTAATGTTGTATTTTATTTTTAGCTGCCTCTGTGTCAAGATCATTAACGTATTCATCAGACAATAGCTCCACTTCTGAAACCCAAACAGATCAAACTTTGTCAAAGAACACACCACATAAGGCTAAACTCAATAAAATGCTTAGTATCCAAAAAAATAAATTTAATGATCTTCATAACAAATATCTTACATTAAAAAAGCATTGTTCTGACCAACAAAAAAAGTCTTCAACACTAGAGTTTTTTTATTTAATGTGCGATAACTTTCTAAATAAAGGTTTTGCCAATTTTGTTAAAGTCCAGTCCAAACTAACATTGCAAGATCCCCGTGGACATAGGTTTTCGTATGAGACAAAACAATTTGCACTCATGATACATTTTATGGGTCCTAAAGTGTATAGATTTCTTCGGAAATCCTGGAGTTTGCCTTCTGTTAGAACTTTGCAAAAAACTACAGAAAATTGGGAAATTAATCCTGGGTTGAGTGACTTTTTATTTAAAGTTCTAGCAGTAAAAGCAAACTTCATGACAGTGAAGGCTAAAGAATGTGTCTTGTGTGTAGATGAAATGTCACTTAAATCTTTTCTTTTCTATGATTTCAAAAAAGATGAAATAATAGGTTTTCACAACACAGGATTCATTAAATCTTGTGATGTTACTAAATCAGTAATGGTTATTATGATTCGTGGTCTACATAGTTCTTGGAAACAACTTATAGGCTATTTTTTTGTTGCCACCACTTCTACTGGATATGATCTGCAAAATATAATTTTCCAAAGTGTTCAAAAGTTGTCTAATATTTCTATTAATGTAGTAGTCATGATTTCTGATTTAGGCTCAAATTTCAAGCACTTTGCAGATCAACAAGGCATTACCCCCCAGACCCCTTACTTTAATGTTGGAGACAAAGAAATTGTTTACATGTTTGATGCACATTATTTATTAAAGGCAACTAGAAATAACTTTTTCAACTATCGTTTCAAATCTCAAAACAAAATAGCAGAAAAAATTCATCTTTCAAATTTTTATGATTCTGATAAAAGCAAACAACATCGATTGGCACCTAAATTAACAGATGTTCATTTAAATCCTAATAGTTTTCAAAAAAAGAGAGTAAAATTTGCTTCTCAAGTTTTTAGTCATACAGTGGTTGCAGGGATGACTACCCTAGTTTCTTGTAATGAATTACCGCATAGTGCCTTTGATACAATTGATTTCATAGATTCCATAGATAAACTGTTTGATATATTTAATTCCCATCCCAGTTCTACAGAAGTTTCTAATCATGAAGGATCAAAACGTTATTCATTACCATTTTCAAACTCTTCTTATCAAAAAGATTTTTTAAATTTAATGTTTAATTTTTTTGAAAATTTAGAAATTCAAAAATATAATGTTGAAAAAAATGAGTGGGTTAGTATAGCTAGACAGTATAATATAAAATTTATTCATGGATGGTTAATATCAATCGCTGGATTAAATCGTCTTTATCAAAATTTAACCAATAACAGTCATTCCAAAATAGATCCAATATGTACTTGTAGGTTAAATCAAGACGACTTAGAAAATTATTTTGGAACTGTAAGAAATCAAAATGGAAATTGCATAAATCTTACATGTATTCAGTTTAAACAAACTTTTAAAAAACTTTTTTGTCTTGAATACTTTGAGCACTCTGAAAGTGCTAACTGTATTCAAGACTTAGATGATGTCTTACTCTGTCTTGAAAAAACTCCTATAAGTGAAATTAAAATACTTTTCCCAGAAAAAAATCCTATTCAATTTCCATTACCTATTACAAATATTAATAATTACAAACAAATTAATAAACCTGAACAAAATGATTTGATATATATTTGTGGTTACTTAATCGGGCAATGTTTAAAAGTTCATCAATGTACAACTTGTTTAAATTTTACACTAGCAACTACTTCCTTATCTAGTGAAACTTTTTATTCCCATTTTAAATCATATGAAGAAAATCCTTCTTTATTATTTGTTAATTTAACGAAGCCTTCTTCTACTTTTTATCAGTATATTTTTCAAATTGATCAAGTTTTTAATAGACATTTCATTTCATTAGCTCCTCAGCCCAATGTGGGTAAGACTCTTAAAGATTTAATTGTAAATTCAATTTTTTTCTATCATCCGTGTGATAATTTTCCTAAAGACTTCTTAATTAACCTATTCTTAAGATTTCGAATATACAACTCATTAAATAGAACCAACAAAGAATCTCAAGCATTACGTACTGGTAAAAAAAACAGAAAAGTTCAAATTCTTTCAAATTTATAAATATTGAATTTAAGAAAAAAAAACCAGCTTTTGATAATTTGTTTTTGTTTTGACTGTAACTTTTCAGTGTAATAAGTCCTTTTCAGGACTAAACTATGATCATGTGCAAAATAATAAAATTGATGTATTCTTTTATTACAGCGAGTCTTCCAGTATTGTTATAGTGAAATTGATATATTCCTATATTTTAATGACGCATTTTGGGTTGTATAACTTATGCTCAACTAATGTGTAACAGTGAAATATGTTTTTCATATTTCTCTAGCAATTTTACTAAATTTCTAATGTGTTTGTTCTTTAAACCTACTATTCCAAATCCAATTACCTATTGTTATATTAGTCATTAATTTTCGAATTATATTATTTTTTCATTAGAGTTGACAAAATAAATCCATTTTATCATGCTATCCTGTATCCATATTCCATTCTATGGACTATGATATTCCCGACCATACTAATTATTAGTTACTAATATAATATATTATATTAATTGTTGAAAATCTCAAGTCTATAGTTTGGTATTCTTTTCTGAATTACCTACAACATAAATACAAAATAAACATTTTGTCAAAAACCTAATTTGCGTTTTATTTTTAGATTCTGAGAGGAGTGATGAATGTATTGATTTTACAATGATGTGTTTTTTTTATTCGATTTTCAACTTCGGTATCTTGTTCGATGGGAAAGGGAATTTAGTTGGTGCGTTGGAGACTTCAACACTTCAAATGGCCAGTAGTTTTCAATAGAGCCGGGGAAAAAATATTGAACTATTATAATAGTTAAATTGAATTATGAATAATGAATATTATAATATTGTATATTAATACTTGGGTATGATTCCAAGAAATTAATTTTGCAACACTAAAATATCTGTTGTGTTTCAATAAACTGTACAAATTCTAGAAATAAGTAGAATATCATAAAATATAACTTATTAAAAACAATTTGACAGGACAACCCAATCACAGCCCACAGAGTTTGTGAAAGTACCTAATGGCACCAGTAAATTCCTATAATTATTAAAAGTAGTTCATAAGTACATATTTTTATGTTCATTAAATTAAAAGTTTGGCATCTCTAATAAAAATCCGTCTGTTTGATTCAGTAATAAGATAAATTAACAATGGTATTTAACTTTTCTAGATTGCTACAAAAGAATAGTATGAGACAAAAGTATAATTAAAGAGAAATGTACATTTAATGAATCATACTTAAAGAAGTAGTGGAACTTATAACATTAATTATTTTAATGATTTCTTCTTTTTATTTATTAATGGATTACACCATTTTAAACTGTAAGTAATTAAACAAAATGACAAACACAATAATTTATTGTTATTTCTTGCAAATGATTTATAGCAAAAATCTAAATTTATTAATTGTACAATGATAAAATTTTATCATTGTTTTCTTCGGTTAAAACTTTTTGGGTTGAAAGTTCTTTAAAAAGGTAATTTTTCAGTATTCTGAGGATTCTTTAAATTATATTATGACATGAGGAAAAATTAATGGCAAAAGACAATCATAAAAACGTTTGAAAGAATTCTTAGAGGCATAATTATTGGTTTGGTAGCATCCAAATTTAATAACATTACAATTTGCAAATATTATTTATTATAATCCATTTCTTCATATATTTTCTAATTATGCAAATTAAAATTAAGTTTTGGTAAAGTTATTTAGGTAACATATAAGTCTTGACACACCACTCATTATTACGAGTATAATACTACTTAAAAATACATCAAATTCAACAAATTATTAAGAGCCACACAAAAATTTAGAATGGTGATGAAAATGCTGTTCTATAAAAGTTGATATGAAATAAAATCCGTGGTCGTATCCTTCTTCTATATTTACAGACATTTCAATCCCTGCCTTTTCACAAGCGCTTACAAAATTTTCCAATTTTAATTGTTCGGCGTATTTATCATTATTCCCCTACAAAAAAAAAACAAATGTATTCAATATGTATTATAGGTATTTATACATTATATGCTTATAAATTGCTTAAAAAAATTAGTTAAAACATTTTTAATATAATATTTAATTTAACTTTACTTGATGTATGAGGATATTCAATTCTGGTCCTTTATAATCAGCTACTAAGCAGGTAGCATCCCATTCCTCCATAGTTTTTGTATCATCTCCAAAATAACACTTTAATATAAATTGTATATCGGGTGTTTTAGATGGATTACAAACCGGAGCTAAAGCCGAGACTGAACGAAATTTGCCTGGATTTTTAAGTGCGCTTATTAATGCACCATGACCTCCCATACTAAAATATTATTATTTATTACATTTCAATACATAAAAATCATTTAATAAAATATGAATCTAAATAATGAAAATATAATAGGTACTTAAAATGATAACAGTGATGACTAATAAAAAGGTAGGTAGTAGGTACCTACACTTATATATTATAAATTTATAAATAACCAAATAATGTTTAAACTTATTTGATCTTATTTTTTTTAAGCTAGGTACCTACATGATTAACAATAATATATTAATATATGAAAATATAATAGGTACTTAAAATTATATCAGTGATGACTAATAAAAAGGTAGGTAGTAGGTACCTACACTTATATATTATAAATTTATAAGTAACCAAATAATTAATGTTTAAACTTATTTGATCTTATTTTTTTTAAACTAGGTACCTATATGATTAACAATAATATATTAATATACGTCTATTACAATTTCCCTTTTTACTATAGTACATAATGCATAGACATCTGAGTCCTATACAAGTGGGGTTTATAGGGGATCAAACCTCCCCACTTACAATATGAGAAGTATATAAATGTATTGGCATACATTCAAAACTAAAAACATACTTTAAAGTTTTTTTTTTTTTGTGAACAATGATTGAGATAAAAAATATATTAATATTTATAAATATACCTGTGACCCATGATTGACTGTCTGTCTTTGTTGACATTAAAGTTCTCCTGAATAATACTAGGTAGCTCTTCATTCACATATGAATACATTTGATAGTTTCTGTTCCACGGTTTTTTCACAGCGTTTACATAAAATGACAAGCCTTTAGCTTCAATTTCATTCTTTTCAACACCAAAAGTAACCCCTGAAAACACAAGTCAATATTTGTGATAACAGTTTATTTAATATTACATTATTGCAATCGTCAATAAGTTAGATATTCTTACTAGGGCAGACATCTGGTGACACTACGATTATTCCATAATGTGCTGCCCATCGTTGAAACCCTGACTTCTGTATAAAAGTTTGTTCAGAACTTGACATGCCCCCCAAAATGTATAAGACTGGAGCAGGGCCTTCCAAATTGTCTGGTACATACACAGCAAATTTCATACGGAAATTTAAAACGGCACTAAAAATAATAAGAGCACATTTCAGTTAATTAAATAAGTAGATATTATCTTGGTTAGAGGATGGTAACGAAAATAGCAAAGTCAAAGTAGTAATGTCCTCAAAAGTAACAGGAAGAGGCCACGGGGACGACCAAGAAAAAGGCGTGGTTGGATGTGGTCGAGAATGATTTGGAAATAATAGGAGTTGAAGAGTGGAGGAACATAATTCAGCACAGGGAAAAGTGGCGCGAATTTTGTGATGGCGTCAAAAACTCCAATAGAGACATAAGTACCTAGTATAATAAGCTAATAGAAGAAGATCAAGAAAACTACTAGTAACTTTTTGCTTTTGAATCGCTCTGCTCAGAATCTAAAATATTTATAGTTACTGACGAAAAAAAGGTAAAAAGTATTATTAAATAAAAAGCCAATTAAAAACACGATGTGGAATAAATTTAAAAATAGTGATAACGATTAAGGTGACCAAAATAATAATGAACAGCCTTGTCGTTTTGAATTATAATGTGGACTGTATTTTGTAATAAATTTTTTACTGCCTGTTTGGCACAATAATGATAATAATAATAATAATAACAACAGTATAAAATATAAATTCCGTTGCCTCTTTGGCTATAATAATGATAATAATAATACAAATAATATATGATTGAACCAGGCCTGAACGGCTGTGATATACAATTGAATACAAGTTATAAATAGTATCCGTTAATGACTATAATATTACAAGAATATAAATAATAACTAATATGCCTTAATGGCTAACAGAATATAATAATGTAATGTACCACTTTAGGACCCGTCGGTCATACACACACATATCTGGTCGACCAATACTCACATAACAGTTGAGACACACACCTGGTTTTACACCCACGTTACCGCACCAGGGCCTGTAAGTATGTCACTAAATTACAATAAAACACATTGACCCTGCGTACGTTCGAGTGTGTGCCAGCAACTGTTGACGATGAATTCATTAACAACAACACATTGAATACAGCCGGAACAGGATCTCTAGTGTTTGCCCTACTGTTCCCACTAGCAATGAGGTACACCAAAACACGTTGATTCACAACACAAATCTCTGGTAATTTTGACCATCCTGTACTGAAGAAACAAATTAGTGATGGCAATAAAATTGTTGAGAACGATAATTACCAGAGACTTAAATACAAATTCACAACAACGTGGTTTTTTTTACGACTGCAAACAGCTCATCACAAAGATTATTAGACAACCATGAAAATAATTGAACCGCTTGTCACCGAGCACCAACGGTCAAAAAGTAAAGTACCCACTATGTTCCGGAGGCACAATAGAGCAACACAAAAATGAACGGCCTTTCAGTGTCACCACACTAAAACAATAACAATAAAAAAAGACTGTGTACTTTATGACACTGAAAGCATGACTCCTCGAAAAACAACTTAAAGTTTTTAACATAACCAAATATATATGAAAACATTGATAATTATTCCACAGCTGGCCGGTCGCACACAAATGCCTGATAAGCATCCGCCGACGAAGGCTGCAACTGTGGAACGCACTGATACGTGCACATGAAAATGATAACAGAAATACACAACATAAATTTGTTTGCAGCGCAAACATATTCCCCCCTTTGAAAGGATGTGGTCCTTTCAAGGCTCGTTAGACATGATTAATGATGATGCTGATTTCCCTAAGACATGATATGGGAACATTACATATGCATAAACAGATTAGATCACAGTAGCACATCAATAACCTTAACGACAATAAACATACTTGATCTATGAGTGGAATACAGAGCAAGCGACTAATATGATGATAATACTATTTGATTCGAACCTTAGATGGCTAGACACACTGTCTTTGACTATAAACATAAATAACAATTACATAATGATAATACTAAATGATTTGAGCCTTAGGCGGCTAGACACACTGTCTTTGACTATAAACATAAATAACAATTACATAATGATAATACTAAATGATTTGAGCCTTAGGCGGCTAGACACACTGTCTTTGACTATAAACATATGAATTTTCAATTCTTGAGATGATGCTATTGTTGTAAATTGTGTTCTTCTTCCTCTTCATCATTGACTGTTGGTAGTAGGGCCAGCTTGACTACAGGACGTTTATATTCATGTCCGTTTCCCATTCGGATGGTGACTGCACGCACCACATCATCATTCCCAGGATGAACAGTCAAGACACGACCTAACTTCCAATGTAGTGGAGGTAAGTTTTCCTCCTTTACAATGACCAGATCGCCCACAACTAGATTTCTTTGGGGTTTTAGCCATTTATTTCGTTTCTGGATTTGTGGCAGGTATTCTTGGCTCCATCTCTTCCAAAACTGTTGCATTTGAGCACGAACAAGGGCAAATCGAGTCAATTTATTCTGAGGTATTCCGGTTGAGTCTGGCTCAGGCAGCAGTAGTATGGGACTTCCTACAAGAAAGTGCCCAGGTGTAAGGGCCTCGTAATCTGAAGGATCATTTGCTAACGGAGTTAATGGTCTTGAATTTAAAACGGCTTCAATGCGGCAGAGCAACGTGGTGGTCTCTTCGAATGTCAGTAGCACATTATTTGTCAGCTTAATTAAGTGGGCCTTTGCTGATTTGACTGCTGCCTCCCAGATGCCGCCAAAATGTGGTGCAGATGGTGGATTGAAATGCCAAGTCACTCCACGTTGTGTCATGTTTTCGATTACGGTTTGCTTTCCAGATTCTGCTTTGAAATACGAGGATAACTCCCGATTTGCGCCAATGAAATTGGTTCCGTTGTCACTGTGTAAATGAAGACATGGACCTCGTCGCGCAATGAACCGGGTTAGAGCTGCTATAAAGGCATCTGATGATAACCCTGAAACTAGCTCTAAATGTACTGCACGAGTGCTGAAACATACAAATACGGCAATGTAACTTTTTATGGACTTGACTCGCCTTATTCCACTTTTTGTAAATATTGGCCCGCAGAAGTCAACACCTGTATGAGAGAATGCTCTTTGAACAGATATCCTGCTTCGCGGAATAGGTGCCATCATAGGGTGTAACATGCTAGGTTTCGCACGGAAACAAATATTGCAATTGTGGTATGTGGATCGCGACAAGTTGCGTCCACGAAGAGGCCAATATAACAATTGGATGTTTGCAAGTAGACCCTGAGGCCCAATATGTAGAAGTTCCAAGTGCATTTGTTCAAATATCATTTTCACAATTTTACCCTTTGGCGGAAGCACAACAGGGTGCCTTCTTTCTTCTGATGCTACAAGATAATCCAGTCTACCACCAACACGTATGAGTCCAACAGTGTCAATGAATGGATTGAGCCTCTTCAGTGGGCTATTGGAACCTACAGAACTGGACTTTGTCAAGGAATTTAATTCAGATCTGAATGCATTATGCTGGGCGTAACGAATCCACACATTTCTAGCATTTTGTAATTCATTTACAGTGAGTACACCTGTTTGACAGTTAGGTGTTTGGTTCTTTCTTTCGTTTGCGTTGGATATGAAACGCAACATGTATGCTGTGACGCGTATCATATGGTTCCATTTAGAAAACTTGCTGAGCGGATAATCATCTACTGGCTGGGCAGATGCCTGAAGCACCAATTTAACAGGTCGTACTTCAGGTAACTCATTTAAAATTGGCTGTGTACGTGTAGGCCATGAAGTGTGGTGCTTTGAAAGCCAGTGTGGACCACTCCACCACATTGAACACTGTTGTAAATTATTAACTGTTTGTCCACGTGTTATAAGATCAGCTGGATTACAATCTGTGGGCACATGATTCCATTGTGCTTTATCAGTGTGGTCTAAAATTTGAGCAATTCTATTTGATACATAAGACTTAAGTGGCTGGGTGCTATTTATCCAGGCGATGACGACCGTTGAATCTGACCATAGTACAACATCACGTTGATGTAGGCTTATATTCAATTTCTTTAATTCAGACGTGACTTCTGTAACTAAATCACTGAGTAGTACAGCACCACAGAGTTCTAACCGGGGTATAGTGGTCGCATGAAGTGGCGCTACCCTTGATTTTGAAACATATAGTGACGTTTCAAAATCTCCAGTTGCATTCTGTGTTCTTGCGTACACACACGCTCCGTACGCCTCCTGTGAGGCGTCACAAAATCCATGAAGCTGGATGTTGAACCAATTGTTTGACAATGGCCGACGTGGAATGGCTAATTTATCCAAAGCATACAAAGATAAATAAAAGTTTTTCCACCGATGCTGCATGTCGTCGGGTAATGTAGTGTCCCAATCAATCTTCAACACCCATAACTGTTGAACAAAGATTTTTCCAGTTATAAGAACTGGTGTTAGGAATCCAAGTGGATCGTAAATCCTATTAATGTCAGAAAGTAATGTGCGCTTAGTCATTTTTTTGGGTGGAATCCATGGCTTTAATGTATAGCAAAAACAATCTGTTATGGGTTGCCACATTATACCTAACGTACTGACAGCATCATGTTCACTAAGTTGTAAAACATGATTAGGATCGGTCCCAGAATTTGGTAATATACTCAGGACTTCGGAAGAACTTGTACACCATTTTCTTAACGGTAGACAACGAGACGCCAACGTGTCTGAAACATCTTTGTATAGCTGGAAACATTCGTCTGAAGATTCGGCACCAGTAAGTAGGTCGTCTACATAGAAATCATCTTTAATAGCTCTTTGAGCAGTTTCACTTGGAGCTGAAAAAGCTACTTCCACCAGGCTACGGGTCGCTAAATAGGGAGCCGATTTTGTACCGTACGTGATTGTGCGAAGACTATATTCCCTTAACTGTTCAGAGGGATTTGGACGATACCAAATTCGTTGTAGTTGACAGTCCTTTGGAGTTACTAGTATTTGACGGTACATCTTCTCAACATCTGCGGTTAATGCTATCTTATGTACTCTAAATCGTAACAGTATTGAGAACAAGGAAGATTGCACTATAGGTCCCTTTAACATGACATCATTAAGGGATAGCCCGGAACTTGATGGAGCTGATCCATCGAACACAACTCTTAATTTTGTGGTGATGCTGTCTTCTTTGATGACCGCATGGTGAGGCAAATAATATGTTTGACTATTTGAATCATCATTAGTTACCAGTTCCATGTGATTCATGTCTAAGTACTCTGACATAAATTTGTGGTATGCTATGCATAATTCTCTGTCTTTAGATAACCGTTTTTCCAAGTTAAAGAATCGTTGTTGCGCCATGTGTTTAGATTCACCAAGCGAACTGAGCTTGGTATTTAACGGGAGGCTGACAACTAATCGCCCTGAATCATCTCTGTAATGTGTCTTCTTGAAATGCTGTTCAGCTTCATCTTCTTCATCTTTACGAACACTTGATTTACTGATAAATAGTGAAAGCGCTGAATTTATGGTTGTAACATTAGCACAAGTACAGGCAGACAACCTAGACTGTATAACTTCACTATTTAAAACCCTTCCAGTAAGAACCCATCCAAGTGTGGTTTTGTGAAACACTAAACTATTTGTTATGGCGACTTTTTCTCCACTGAAAAGTGTGTAAAACATTTCTGCGCCAAGTAGTATATCTATCTTGCCTGGTGTATCATAGCTTGGATCTGCCAATTGTTCATTAACAATATCCGGAATCTTTGACTGATCTAAACGTATTAATTGAGACGGCATATCATTGGCGATTGAAGGAAGCACATGAAGGTCTAGTGAAACGTTGAAATTTTCAAACCTGGAATACATTATCACTGGCTGCAATCTCTGTGCATCTGACCTCAGTGAGTTGATACCAACTATTGGTAGAAAACATTTTGTTTTAGAAATTCCAAGAAATTGGGCACAGGCATCAGTTATAAAATTACCTGTGATCCTGAATCTAGTAGTGCTCTGCAGGGCCTAGGATAGCCAGCTGCATCATTAATGTACACCACGGCTGTGGCCAACATGACCATGTCACCTGACGCATGCATTGACTGTGCTATACCCTTACTAAAACATAGAGCACTTGTGCTTGCAATGGGCTCCGTTTCACTACTAGTTTGTTGAATTTCATGAACTTGAACCGAATGCAATTTTGAATTATGTTTTTGACCACATTTTGGACAATTTGGGAACCTGCAGTCTTGAGCTTGATGATTAGAGTAGAGACAGTTGAAACATAACCGATTCTTTGAAACAAACTCTCGGCGATCTGGTACTTTCAAATCATTAAACCCTTTGCATTGGTATAACCGATGAGTTTCATTGCAAAAGGGACATTTGTATAATGTAGTTACCTTGTTTGCAGGTTTAGCAAAAAAAACCTTTTTTTCTTGGACTTTATTACTGGACTTAACCACATTCTGTTTAATACATGATGTACCAACGTTAACTTCACCTGCTTCATAGGCAGCAATACGGTTAAATAAAAATACTTTTATTTCTTTGAACTCTGGTAAGTCTTTCTTGTTATATTTGACGTGCCATTCTCCGACGGTTACTCTATCCATTCGGTTGCATATTAATGTGACTAGCCAAGCGTCCCAGCTTTCAATCGGTTGACCTAACGCCTGTAATGCATTTATGTTTGATGTAATGTGATGGTAAAGTCTTTGCAATTCTATTGCTGAGGCTATTGAAATTTTAGGAGTATCAAATAACGCTCTAATATGTGATTGAATAATTGCTCCTTTGTTTTCATATCTTGCTGTTACTGCATCATAGGCCTGTTCATAGTTCTCATTTGTAGTTGGTATAGATTTTACAATGTCACTGGCCTGCCCTTCTAAACAAGCCTTAAGAAAATGCAATTTATGAACCGGTGCCATGTCTTTGTTGTTGTGGAAGTAAACATTAAACGAATCTATGAATGATGTCCATTCTTTCCAATCACCACTAAATTTAGGGAGTTCAATAGGTGGTAATTTCATCATATTATTGTTTACATGATTGGATGTGACGCTGAAGGATGGACTGGTCACTTCTGATTTTTTTGATTCTTCAGCTTCCAATATATGTAATAATGATGCCTTGACTTCATAAAATCTCTCTCTAAATTTTGCTCGTTCATCCATTACTACTTCATCTGACTTTTGATCAAGTTCTTCTTTTGCTGACTGCACTTCTTCAAATTTTTCTGAAATACTTGGAAGCTCTTCTAAGCGTACTCTAACTTGGCTTAGATTGTTTGATCCACTATTGAAGTTCTTGGCAAATGTGCCCATCGCCTTTAAATTGGAATGAATAATCTTCAACTCTAAAGTTGCCTTTTTGATATCCATGATTGTGCCTAAATGACAATATTGGGAGTGATGCACAGTGTGCTTATTTAACAATAAAAATAATATAAGAAATGATTATACAAATTAATGAAATTTATATTTTATACTGATTACTAATTCACTTAGCACATCCGGCCCGAAGGACCAAAATGATAACGATTAAGGTGACCAAAATAATAATGAACAGCCTTGTCGTTTTGAATTATAATGTGGACTGTATTTTGTAATAAATTTTTTACTGCCTGTTTGGCACAATAATGATAATAATAATAATAATAACAACAGTATAAAATATAAATTCCGTTGCCTCTTTGGCTATAATAATGATAATAATAATACAAATAATATATGATTGAACCAGGCCTGAACGGCTGTGATATACAATTGAATACAAGTTATAAATAGTATCCGTTAATGACTATAATATTACAAGAATATAAATAATAACTAATATGCCTTAATGGCTAACAGAATATAATAATGTAATGTACCACTTTAGGACCCGTCGGTCATACACACACATATCTGGTCGACCAATACTCACATAACAGTTGAGACACACACCTGGTTTTACACCCACGTTACCGCACCAGGGCCTGTAAGTATGTCACTAAATTACAATAAAAACAAATTGACCCTGCGTACGTTCGAGTGTGTGCCAGCAACTGTTGACGATGAATTCATTAACAACAACACATTGAATACAGCCGGAACAGGATCTCTAGTGTTTGCCCTACTGTTCCCACTAGCAATGAGGTACACCAAAACACGTTGATTCACAACACAAATCTCTGGTAATTTTGACCATCCTGTACTGAAGAAACAAATTAGTGATGGCAATAAAATTGTTGAGAACGATAATTACCAGAGACTTAAATACAAATTCACAACAACGTGGTTTTTTTTACGACTGCAAACAGCTCATCACAAAGATTATAGACAACCATGAAAATAATTGAACCGCTTGTCACCGAGCACCAACGGTCAAAAAGTAAAGTACCCACTATTCCGGAGGCACAATAGAGCAACACAAAAATGAACGGCCTTTCAGTGTCACCACACTAAAACAATAAACAATAAAAAAAGACTGTGTACTTTATGACACTGAAAGCATGACTCCTCGAAACAACTTAAAGTTTTTAACATAACCAAATATATATGAAAACATTGATAATTATTCCACAGCTGGCCGGTCGCACACAAATGCCTGATAAGCATCCGCCGACGAAGGCTGCAACTGTGGAACGCACTGATACGTGCACATGAAAATGATAACAGAAATACACAACATAAATTTGTTTGCAGCGCAAACAAATAGATTTAATAAATTGTAACGCGAGTAAAAGTTATAATATTGTATAATAGAAAAATAAGGGCTTAAAATAATCAAAATTATGAAGGTGCCTACTATCACTATTTATAATACATAGTAAATTATAAATTACTATATACAATTTGTATTCTTACAATTTTATTTATTAGCAAATTATTTGAAATTTCTAAAAATGTTTATAACATAATATAGCAATTAGCAATGTGCACAGACACTTTTAGTATTGTTATAAATAGTTTCGCCTATTATCATTGACCTGTGTAATAACTAAAACTAATAACTATAGTGATGATAATATAAATTTACTTCCGCTATACCTAGCCCAATAATTAATTAATATTTCTCGAAGAAGTGTAACTAGAATTGTAAATAATCTAACTAAATCAGTTATACCTACGTATACGGTGTAGGTATAGGCGAGGGTATACTAGGATAGGTACATGATAATGTAATAATTTATTATACGTAGTTTATATACGTATACCACTATAATATTATTCATCAATAATATAAGCAATCCACGATCAATTTATTTGTATGATAATAATAAACTCGTTACATCATCAGATTTTGAACATATTTCCTCATTATTTTTCAGCCACTATTATATGAATAATGGAATTAATATTGGTGGCTGATAATATAAAAGATAATCTTTTTTTTTTTTTTTATTAAGAAAGACAATTTACAATTTGTACACAATAATTACAATAAACAAATTAGATGAGAAAAAAAATAGAATTAAGTAACATGAATATCGTGTTGAGGAAGAAACCCAATAGTAACACCTCCTAAGAGATCCTAAATATGTAATTACAATGAACAAACAAACAAATATGTTCATTTTTTAAGTAACATGTATATGGACTAATTTTTTTTTCACTGAACGAATTCATTTTTTGATTAACACTTTGAATTAGATGCCAGTGTTCCTCTTAAAATCAAGAACCGTGGTCTTTTTTTCTAAAACTATATAAAAATGACATTATTCATTATCCATCCAGGACGTCTTAATATATTATTGTTATAACTATACACTCGGTAGTAGGTAACTTTTCAAAAAATAGATATACACATTATTAAAAATAGTTACTTATATTATAAGATAAATCACCTATAATATATATTACAATCACTAGGTATGTACATATTATATATATATAGGTAACGTTTAAGTGAATTTATTAAATTTTACAAATAAATAGAGACATAATACTTTTTATTTTTTAATATTTTCTTACGTATTATAGATATAACCAGCTAAAAATGTATACTTTCTATTATTAGGTTTACGAAAGTGATGTTTTCTATTTTATCAATGAATGTGGAATTGTGAAGTCATATACATTATGCAAGTATGCAAATATGAAATATGCAACTAAATATCGAGTCATCCGGATCAATTAGTCATCGTTTTATTTTAAGAGAAATCACTAAAACTTAACACATTAGTTAACGAATGACAAATTACGTTTCATTTGGCTTAATTATAGGTACCTTAACCAATATTATTTCCAAGTCAGACAAAAAATGTTAAATTTATGAAACTTAGTTATTTATTTATCACAAAAGAACTGTAAGTAATTTGTATTAAATCAATATTATAAGATCTAAGCGGGATGCCAAAGGTACGAACTACGAACGCGATCTCGTATATATACGTATGGATAGAGCGGAAATGCGTGCCACATTTTCCCCTTCGGTTACACATGTTTCGGTTACAATTCTGACGTGCATTCAGTTGTGATTCAGTACACCTCTCATACACTATGAAATCGTGCTTCTCACGTGACCCTCGAACACAGATGATAAAGATATTGGATAGCTAATCATTATCTATGCCATACAACGGCCTTACGATAACACTCTTTTTTCCACTTTCCAGAGATCAATCCATTCTGTCTTAGTCCGTGGTAAGTGGTAACCAACCATAGTAGTTAGATTAATAAATGTTAATTTGTGATTGAGAGACAATATTAAGACGGTTTCAGTCGGAATTTTCTGTCGTAGGATTATAGACGTGTTATATCGTGTTCTATTGACAACGTACCAATCTAGTGAAGCGATAAAAAAACTGAAAACAAATTCGAATTCAGCATAAATTCTAAAATGGAATCTACGTACCACTTTTGGAAGTTATCTTTGGGTTTTTTGTAATGATTAATTAAATTTTCAAAAAATTGAATTTTTTTTTAAGATGTCTAGATTAATCAGTACGTTGTCAATAGAACACGTCAATAATATAAATTGCGCATGTGTTGGACAAAGACAGAAAATTCCGACTGGCACCGCCTTAAGTATATAAATTTCGCCACGGCTATGCTATTTTACGTTATTAGGAGGTACGTTAAAAACACAAATTGACGATCATAAACAGAGTTTATATACATTTTATTTTTTATTTAAATTTGTTTTAACGGAATTTTATGGACCCCATAAAAACATGTTCGTGTGGGGCCCCGCATAAAGACTTATCTAACAATTATTTTCTTATTATTCCGTTGGGTATTTACATCGATTTTGTTAACATAATACGTATAAGTACCTGGGTTCTTATAATAATATAACTTATAGGCACTTATAATATTATGTTAGAGTATATAATATTTAATTATAGAATAATAAACAAAATGATATCTTATAACTACTTAAGCATTATTATGCCAAGTTGTATAAACATTAAATTATACATTTTTTAATTTTTATACAGTCTGTCATTAGAAACCATCAGACCATTGCAATGATAGAATTTTCATTAAATCCGCATAGTATAGATAAAGAAGGTAGGGAGGAAGGGAGAGAGAGAGAGAGCATGAAGAGATAAAAAAAAGTGAAAGTGAAAGTGATAATATAATAGGAACTGGCGTTCTGTAATCGTTACGAGGATAATAAGTATTCGTACATTATCGTTATGTCACTTAGATAAGAAAATATGAACATAATAATATTATTGTCGTTTCCTACGTTGGATGGATAATTTATTATGAAACGAATGTGCAATAAACGGCGTAAAGTCACATCGAAACATTTTTCCGTCGTCCGATCCATTCGCCAATGGGAAATGTCAGAGATACGCGATACGTGCCAAAAACAAAATATTCCGTCGACCACATACCTAGGTAGATACTGCCTATTATTACCTACCTACCAATTATAATTTAAAATAATGAAACTACTTGCAGCACAGGCGCAAGACAAAATATACACATAGTGTGCAGTACATTGATAATAATAATACGACGTTGCCACCGACCTGTCGTGTTCGTAGACCTTTTGCTGTCCGCCGAAACAGCGGTTGTCCGACACCACGTCCAATTGCTGCTTCATGTTGTTGGACACCGCCGGCGTGACGCGCGCAACTGACGAAAATTCCTGTCCCGTCGCGGCCGTGTGCGCCGGTCACTGGTCCTCGACTGAGCCGACTGCGCGAACTGAACCGCCGCCTGGCGCCTGCCGGACCCGATGGTGGGTGGACCGCGGACAACCGATATCGGCGTCGTCGGGCGGCACCGGCGCGCTGAATCGTCGACTGCCGAGGTCGTGCAAAAAATGATGACGTCGTAGAATCGTTGTCGGGTGGCGTAATAATATCGTACCGGTGCGCGCGCGCACCGCCGATCGATACGCGAAAACCGGTTATTAACGCTATAATGACGTAAGACCGACGTGGATTACACCAATAACCATTAAAAAACAAAAAAAAAAATCGGCACGCCACTAAAATCACAATAAATATTCAGTAATCGTTTTTCCACTTCCCCCGTCTATAAGACACACGGGCAGCGCAAATTAATTTATCTCATCTACGGAGCAGCGTGAACGATCCGTGTAACGACACAATCGTTATTGTGCAATGTGCATCGTTATAAACTATAATCATTTATCAACGAACGTCGCCGAGTGTCGACCCGCCACGTTGGCCCACGGTTGGACGGAGCGGCGATGCCACGACGATACTTTCCGGTGACAGACGGCGGGGCCCGACTTTACGGCCTAATTTCTGAATCCCGCGGTGCACTTTGTATAATACGATTTGCCGAATGGCGATATCGCATCGTTCATCGGTGTCGCGGTCTCGCGGGATGCCAAGTCGTCGGTATTACCGCTGCCGCCGCCTGTGACCTATAATTTATAATAATAATACTAATAATAATAAGACGGCCCAGTTGACCCAGTAGCGTGGTCAGCGGAATACACGATCGATACGGCTTTTATGATATTACAAAATAATATAATTATAATAATATTGTTGAGTCGACGATCGATCATCGTTTTTAAATAACTCACACGTCACATCGTACGAACGTTTGCAGCCGATATACTTTTACATATTAATATGTTTTTATACTTCCATAGCCCCCGTGTATGTTTAAGTACAGCGGGAGAAGCGTTGTAAAAATAGATTATTTTTGCTAAATTAATCATAGGAAAATCGAAATGATAGAATTGTTGGTGAAATTTATGTGAATTTTAGAGACTATATTATACTCCTAAACTAGCCATTACTATATGTTTCTGTATAATTATTTTAACATTACTTTAATACTTTAACTTAATTTTCGGAACGGTTCAGAGGGGGGGGGGGCTAAAGACAACAGCGCAAATACCAGATAATATGGTAATTGTTTGTCTTGATTACAATATATCAATTATTGTACATGTGGTAAACCAATAGTTTGAAAATTGAAAGCCATTTTATTATTTTTATAGTCTCGAATAGTCATCTCTATGATTTTCTGTTATATAATATCCAGCCATCATGTAGCCGTACGGTACCTATAAGGTCTTCCTGATAACAACCTATATACTTAGTATATACCCATATGGACCGTGGATTATATTCGGTAAATTCATATTCGTCAACCATATGCACCATTTATTGACCTTTGACTAAATACTAATTATCACCATGGCTAAATTCGTCCCGTGATTTGCCCTAACAGTTACCAACAATTGGACTTCAGAAAGTTTAAATTTAGTTTGCCCTTCAAAAAAAATATACTAACATTAAACCACCACCGCCCTACGGAAAAAATTTTAGCCACGTGCATGCTTATCTTTTTCCCTGCCCGGACGAGTGAAAACTTTTTATAGTAGCTACTCAGGTTATTAGGTTATCTCGCCGGCCGCCGCCATCCATATTAATAAATCTATCGGAAGAACGTTTCAATAAATAAATAAATAATAATAATAACAACAACAAATAGTAGGTATTAATGACCTGCAAGGCTGCAAGACGGGCCGGGCCGGACTATTTTTTCGACAAAAGTTACAGGCCAACAAAAAAAAACATTATGGTATCTTGAATACCTACGACCTTGAGAGGTTATGTAAATTAAAACAGTTACCTAATACCAACTACCTAGTACCTACACTATTTTATCATTTAAAAAAAACAAAAATTCTTTTAAAAAAATAAAAGGTCTCTACTTAAAAACTATAAAACTTGGGCTTTCTCAAAAATTATTTTACCATGGTCATGATGGACGAAAATATATGGACTTAATCACGCCGTGTTTAATCCATTCAATTTTTAGATAGGTATTGGGCAGGACCAGACAAATAAAAAAAAAATGGGTCTACCCGTGCCAGGCTTAATTACGACAAAAACTATTCACGGGCCGGGCCGGGCTTTCTAAAAAATTTACCGGGCCGAATCGGGCCGGGCTTACTCGCCAAAAACTATTCACAGGCCGGGCCGGGCTTTCTAAAAATTTTACCTATATATTAATGTACGGTGAAAGATGAAAATTGGTAAATGACGTCATTTACTAAAATGATCAAATTATGTAAGTAAATGTTGTTACAAAACTCAACTTTCACCGGCCATTGACGTCATTTACTAAAACTGGTATGGTAAATGATGAAAAATCTCAAATAATGTTGATTTTTTTAGTAATTAGTGTATTGGTACTGTGTAAAAATTATTCATTGTTGGTGGGTGATCATTTTGTCCATCAGTTTTACAATGATGTGCTTTTTTATTTTTTTTTTTTTTTTGTGTCTGTGTATACGATAAGTAGCCGAAATAATACTTCGATTTTCAACTTCAGTATCTGGTTCGATAGGAAAGTGAATATTGTCGGTGCATTATTGGAGAGATCAAAATTTAAAATTCCCAGTAATTTTCAAAAACGCCGTGAAAACAAAAGAAAAAACGGGAATTTTTACGCAATTTTGGTTTTTGGTGTAACTTCAAAACAAGTTACCGTAAATACATGACATTTTGACTGAATGTTTATATTAGCATTTTCTATACACGAGAAAATTTTCAAAATATTTTGATTTGTTTTGAACTGTTTAGGGACATTTTCAGTTTCCAATTTTATTAGTTTTTTTTCTACAAATGTCAATAAAACTTTATTTGTTTTGTGAGTAAAAATGTTTGAAAATTTAATACAAAACTCCTACTATATTTTTACAATGGCATTTGATAAATATTTAGAATCCTTTGTTACAGTTTTTTTTTTATAAGCATTTAAACTTTAAAGTTCAAATCTTGACAATATACGGAAAAATCATGAAAATTAGCAAATTATTTCGTGTTGAGAATTCATAAAAATGTTTCTTTTTAAATCTAAGAATTGAAAATGTAATACAAGATTATTTTTAAGTTTGTCTACCTTTAAAAAAAAAATTATCAAATTTAAAATTTATTAATGATTTTGTGGTTAAAAATGTATAAAATGTCCAACTTTTATAGCTAAGGATTAAAAATTTAAAACAAGGTTCCGCGTAAATAGGTTATATATAAATTACTTTATTCACAATAATATCATCAAATATACTTAGTAATATCATAGGCTAGCTGAACGTTTTCGCTCAGAATTGTTTTTCTTATACAATGATATCATATCATTGAATTGAAATTTAACACCATCCATTACAGTGATCCACTTGTAACCTACTGTACAGCCAAGCGACATCCACTTACCCACCTTTTTTATTCCTGGTTATATAATAATTCCACTAAATCAAATTGTTGTTGTGTCTTAACTAATACATAATATTATATACAAATAATAACAATTAACAAATAAACAAGTTCTAAAAGTAGTATACAAATTGTAGGTATATACTTAAATAGTGTACAAGAGAAATACAATTTACTTAAAATCAAGTTTAGATATATAAACACATTTAGTCAGATCAATAAAAAATGATTATTACTATCCGTGGTTAAAAGTACGTTGAACTAAACATATTCCAGCAGACATAATATTATACGCAAACTTGTTCCGTAAGCAGGATTTTTTCAAGGTACCGTGTAAAATATAATGCTGAACAAAAAGTCGTCACCCTTGGATAGGTACCTGTTACAAAAAATGTTGGATGCGCCATTTTATCAGTGGATTTAAATTATTTTATAATATATAAGAATAATATATCAAAACCAGCTTATCTGAAACCAGTGTTAAACAATGTTAAAAGTCGTGAATAAAAAATTAAACATATACAAACACCTACCTTATTATGGATCAACAGTCAATTTTGAAAGAAATAACTCTTACACTTCACACTATTATTATGGTACGTGTATAGGTTTAATATCAAAACTAAACAAAATAAAATACATTTCATATTGAAGTAAAATATTTGAAAGTTTAATCGTATCGGTATTTTTCTATTAGTAGATAGGTATATCATTGAATTAAAATTTTATACCATCCATTACAGTGACCCACTTACAACCTACTGTACAGCAGAGCGACATCCACTTGTCCACCTTTTTAATAATACAAATAGAGTGTTTAATATATATCAATATAAATTACAGTTTCCGGTATTTACATCGGGCACTTGTCTTGAAACACATATTTTAAATTAATTTTAATAATATACATGAAATACAATGTAAATAATATAAATATGCAAATCGAGGGTTGTTTTTGAAATATTTTTATTTAACTTTTATTAAATTTATGAACTTATAGGTATATATAGGTATATAGGTAAATATATAGGTACCTAATTATTATTATTATTTGTCATTAATCATTATATTATTAAATCATAATACTTAGTTATGTACCTAATTGGAATTGTTAATAATATAAATAAAATAACAATTAGATAGCCGTCGGTATAATGAAGGTTTTGGACGGTAGTTGAGATAAACGACAAGTATCCAAAAAACTACCTAAAAGCACTCGGTGAAGATCTTATTTCCGAAATAACTATCAAATTTTAATTTTAATGTTTATTTTATTTTTTTATTAATTGATTCGCATTATTACACTCATTATAGGCGCCACCCGACCTATTCACATTAATTATTATTTATTATAAATTAGTTTTACTTATAAGTTATGAGCCATGTTTTGATTCATCATTGTTTAGTGGATATTCTCAGTGTCGTAAAACACTATAGCTTGCAATTTACACAACAACAGAGGCGCGTGGTGAAAGGGGTAGGTACCTATCAAGAGGCGGCCGCCTCTGAGTTTTTAAGGAATGGTGAGTGGGCGGGTAATGGCCAATGAGTAATAATTTTGTGTAATTAAGTATTTTAGTATTTATTACGACAATTAGTTAAAAATTTAACAGTAAATGCCTTTGTCAAGTAATGAATGGGCGGATGGGTGAGTGGAATATTAGACTAACCTCTGAAAAATGTCAAGTTTATCTCGCCAATCCACAACAATATACTCAATATGAAATGACGAATTATTCTTGTTTTAGAAACTGAAGCAGTGTTAAGATAGGTAATTATAATTAAAAACAAAACATTTAATTTAATAGTTTTATAGGTTATATAAAATAAATGATTGTTAACATTGGACAACCATTTTTATATACATAATTAATAATTCTTAATTGTATTCTATTAAGGTTCGTGTAACTTTTTAACGACTTTATCGATTGAGGACATTAAGGTAAAAGTTATATCATTAGATTCCTTGAGACTTGGAAGGTGTTTACAATTTATATAGCGTATTTGTTCAACCCCTACAAAACTTCAAACATATTTTAACACATTCAATGTTTACTATATGAAAAAGAGATTTGTTTGACAAACTCGAACCTAGTTAAATGCCCATGAATATGTTTTTGAATGTATAGGTATTCTTAATTTCCTATTTGTCTTAAATTGTTTATATAATAATAACAATAATAACGCAGTATATAACTGATATTAAGGGTTCTCAAAAAATATTTTTAATAATTTATTAGTTTTTTTTGGAGAAAATCGGAATATAACCTTCGGCGGAAAACGGTCATGGTGAATAGTGATACGGGTGAGGGTCATTTTGGCGGAAAACAGTTACGTCCGAGCAGTAGATTAGTGAAAAAGTATTATAATTGAATAGTGGGATATAAAATATAAAATTTAACTTTCAAATTTTATAGAATTCGAGAGTTATAATTTCAATTTAATTTGTTTTATAATTTATTTACTTAGGCACCTATTCATAGCTTACAAACTTAGGTATTATATTAATTTTGTCATTCACACAAGTGTTATATGAGAGAGTTATTAGGTATAATACCTAATTGTTTGCATTTAACTATTTACTATTTAGCTTTTCTTGCTACACAAAAGCTGAAAAAAAAACTGTAATCGAGTATTTTTGCGAGGCCCTTTGAAAAATTTGACTCCTAGGCCCTTTAGATCCCGGGCCGATAGTGGTTTATACTATTTAATAGTTATTTAAACTCATAATTTATTCTAATTGGCTTAGCGGCTTTTACAGTTTTAAGAGTCGTTGTTTTACATATTTTATATTTTATATGACGGTATGACATTATACTAACAAAATAAATCAATATGCATAGTAAAGAGGCAAGAACGGAGTGCGGAATCAGTGGAACCCAGGGGGGGGAGCAAAAGAGGAATTCACCCCCACCCCTAAA
Source organism: Sitobion miscanthi (assembly GCA_008086715.1). Classification (NCBI taxonomy): domain Eukaryota; kingdom Metazoa; phylum Arthropoda; class Insecta; order Hemiptera; family Aphididae; genus Sitobion; species Sitobion miscanthi. The sequence continues at coordinate 29,766,548 of CM017798.1, read as the reverse complement.
CACCGTATAGTTGCGTAGTATATTTTAGTCTGTGCTTTACACTGTAATGCCATTATAGTGGATGTAAACCGACGACGAAGATATTATATTTCCATAGAATTTCGTAATTCAGTTTCTGTACGAATGTCGACTGTAAATTTGTAAATTTACTATTTTTAGAATAAAGTTTATATCATTTAATACAGTTAGTGATTGCTAGACTACTTTGCATATGAGCATAAACGTGCAGGTTTAGAATTTGTCATATAAAATATAAATATTTGTGTCTGCTAAATTGTGTTAATTTAAATATGTAGGTATAGGTAGGTTCCTGGTCCGTGTCGTATGTACACAATATATAACACATAGTAATTGACGACAATATTGTACTATTAACTGCACTGGTATTATACTTGTATAAATGATTGTTTTGTCTTTTTGCTGGGGGCTAATTTGAGCACTGGATCTGCCACTGCAGGTTGAAATACTTACATGTCATCCTTTAATTTATATACCAACAGGATAACTAAAAAAAAAAAGCTTAAAAAAATGGAACCTTTGCAAAAACTACAATTACCACTGACCACTGTATAGGTATGGACGCATTATATATAGCTACCTACTGCTCAATCATTTACAGAAAAATCGTTTTCAACACTCCGTAGAATAAAAAAGCATTTAATATAATAACATTTATAAAGCCATATAAAGGTCTACAATTTCATCAGAAAGATTAAATAGTCATCCATCGTTAAAAGTTTGATATGGGCGGTAATATAAACGACACATGTGTTTGCATTTGTTGGTACCTATGTTGGTAGTTGGTACTCAAGGAAACCAAATTAGAACTTTATATAGGTACTAATTAGTAATTACTAGCTGTATAACATGTTTATTTTTTTATATTTGTTTGTACTTGTCGAGCACAGCGGGAAAAACGTTTTTGCAATAAAAACATAATATAGGTAGGTGTAAGTTGTACAAAAGTGTATTATACATTTATATCTGTTACCTGTCACTACCTTAATATTTTAGGGCCGGCAATTATTGTAAATAGTATGAGTATCTATAATATAAGTATAATATAATATATCGTACCTATATGATTTTTAGATTTTATTTTTAAAAACTTTTCCTAGTTGGTGTTAATTTGCATAAGTATAAGCATTTCTGAAGGTCCCAATTCTGAATTACCATTTTACATTTATTATTATCATGTTTAATCACGTCATAAACTTGCGTAAACATAATATTATGTAGAATGGTTTTAACTTTTAAAGTCTATACGAGTATGGCTATAAGTACCTATAACATGTTATTATTCAAATGACAAATATTACATTATGTTAATATACAGGTAGATGTAAACCATATAGTCAATACCATAGTGTATTAGTGCAGTACACTAGTGTCTATACTCTATAGTACCTATAAGTATACTTATCTATTTTATCATACAAATATCCAAAACCACCAAAACGCGTCAGTGACACATATTTGTGTTAGGATTGCGTCTATGTGGGGTTTTGGATATTTGTATGATAAAATATAGTGATCAATTTATTATAAGTAGCTATAACAGATATATCATAATTTTTAAATAATAAATATATTTATTACTTAAATACTTTAAGTAGGTAGCCAGGTAGGTACCTACCTACTTTAATATTAACTATCTGAAAACCTATCTGTATTAAATTATCTTATGAATTTTTTTTTGTTTTTCGTATTTAATAATTAATTGAAAAAAGGTGGGCAAGTGGGCACGGCTCTGCTGTAAAGTAAGTAGATGTCGAATGGGTCACTGTAATGAATGTGTTAAATTCGAATTCAATGATATAAAACCATTGTATACCTACGAAAAAAAATGTCTTAACGAAAACCGTCTATCAGCCTATATTATTAAGTATATATACCTAGTACCTATACGATGCAATTTCTTTTAAAGTAATTTATTATACTAGGTATTAATAAAACAGTAGTCAGTAGGTTGAATTCATTTTTGCCAAAAATATTGCATTTGAAAATGTCATTGTGTATATAATTATATAAAATATAGTAATATACTTATAATTTAATGATCAGCCAAAGTACCATTTCTGAATCTCCGACCACTCCCTGTATATAGGGGCGACGTAAAATTTAACATGCCTAATAATATTATATTTTCGTATATTTTGATATTATTAGTAGGTAAATCACACCAAACAGTTGTAATTGTCAAATGTATGCATATTGCGAACTATAATTTAATATATTAAAACCTCATTCTTTACAAACTGATTTTTAGATTCTGAGCGGAGCGAACTTTTCTATGAATATCAATAACATTTTATTTGTTGGGTAAAAAAGCTTGAAAATTGAATACAAGGCTCATAATATATTATTACAATAATATTTGAAAATTATTAAGAATCGAGTCACAATTTATTTTTATAAGCATTTAAAGTTCAAATGTTGAGAAAACACGTAAAAATCACAAGAATGTGCAAATTATTTTAAGTTAAAATTCATAAAATGTTTATTTTTAAATCTAAGATTTTTAAATATAATGCAAGATTCTTCATAAATTTGTCTACCTTTATCAAAAAAAAATGTCTACAAGAAAATCAAATTACATTTTTATAAGCGTTTGAAGTTTAGAGATTTTTACAACAATTTACACTCGAATTGTCATATAACGATTTTCTTATTTTGTTGTTACTCAAAAACAAATAACTGTAGATACATGAAAATTTCTCTGAATGTTTATGAATATCTTAAATCGCTTTGAGATGTTTACGGACGATTCCAAATTTAAATTTTAAAATTTTTTTTTTTTCTATAAATATCAGTAAAATTTTATTTGTTGGGCCAAAAAGCATTAAAATGCAATACAAAGCTCCTGATATATTACTTGAATAGCAGTTAATAAATATTAAAAATACATAGGCACAATTTTTTATTATAAGCATTTATAGTTTGAATACTGACAAAATTTATCGAATTTAAAATGTATAAATGATTTTGTAGTTAAAAATTTATAAAATATTAACTTTTGTGGTTAAGGATTGTCGACTTATTACAACAAGGTTCCACGAAAGTAGGTTATTCTGTAACCAAAAAACTAAAAAATATAAAACACAATTATTTTTTATATTATTTTATGTTCAATTTTGGAGGAAATTACATATTAAATAACCAAGAATAACGATTTTAGTTATTTTGTTGTAATTTTAGAATATTAATTCAAATTACCGGCTTCCGTATTAATAATAATAATAGTAACAACATTGATTAAATATACAAATATATATGTATCTGTATATTTAATTAATGGTAATAATTATGCAATAATAATATAAGATAACCACATTGACAAACCGTCAGAATAGTTTTCATATACAAATATACAATGATATTATTATATCATTGAATTCAAATTTAATACCATCCGTTATACATAATGACCTACTCGTAACCTACTATATACAGCAGAGCGAAATCGATTGGGCGGTCATCGTTTCATCCAAAAAACTCGATTTTCGTTACCGCCAAAACGAAAAAGGTTCGATTTTCATTTCTACCAAATTTATTTCTACCTATATTATTGAGATGTAGTTTGAGAAACCCTAGTCTATCTGGCGTCTGCAGTGCTATCGAGCATCGATGTACCTATGTCGATAAACGATTTAATATTGAAGATATCATAAAGAGATAATTGATTTTAAACGTAGACATACCTACGTAATATAAATAATTAATATAAATCGACAAAACCTATATCACGTGCAGTGGCGTATTTAGGGGGGGGGGGAATTTCCCCGGGGTGCCAAATTCTGAGTCCTCAAAGGGGCACCGTCACTATAACAAAAAAAAATTATTTATTTGAGAAATTATATTAGTGATAATTGATAAGTGATAACCTGTATCTTTCTTATAATATCTTTAACATTTCTATATGTATAGAATTTCTATACATATTTCTATATACATATGTAATGTATTTTATTATACTGTTATAATATGTAGAATTTAGTAAAAAAAGACTAAAGAAAAATTATAATTTGTTTCATTTGATTATAAAGGTTGACTTTTTTATTAGGAATAAATGGAGTGGTAATGGTGAAATAAAAGTGTTCTATAAATTAGTTGAAACATAAATGCAATAAGGGGAAAATATAAATTTTAGGTTATCACTTTTTACAGGGCTTGAAACAGATTGAAAAAATGTCGGTTTCGGTTTCGATTTTGTATACTGGTTTTTATTTGTTTCGATTTTGGTTTGAATTTTTCAATACCGGTATTAGGAAATTTCGGTTTTGGTTTCGATTTTGTATACTGCCTTGGCGGTTTCCAATTTTTTCCGATTTTGTTTTCGGTTTCAGTTTTTAAACGGTTTATAACAGTTTCTAAAATCGGTTTCAAGGCCTGGACTATTTACGTTCATTCCTAGTTTATTAATTTTTTTCGCCTTTTGTGTAGTTAACTTTCCAAAATGTCAAGATACAAAGATTTTCAAAAAAAATAGAATTTTTTAAATTATATTTTCGGTTTCAGTTTTTAATTATAACACCGGTATCGAATTTTTTCCGGTTTCGGTTTTGATTTTGTTTTTGAAATAGAGAGGGCTTAAAAGTTTTTTGTGACAACGAGTAAAAGGAAACTGAGAAAAAAAAGGGTCGCCAAAATGTGTGTACCTAGGGCGTCAGTCGTAAATACGCCTCTGATCACGTGTAGATATCTATAGTGTACCTATGTGAAGATTTTATGTCAATAATACTAGAAGGGTCAGCATATTGTAAATATGCTGATTTTTAACTAATAACTATATCACTGAAAATAGTGTGTTTCCAGTAACAATATGGTCAAATTTTAGAGCAAGTTTATCCAGAACAACAACTAATTGTGAATCATTTCACGCACATTTTAATTCTATAAATCCCATACACATATAAATATATTTTTAAAAATTTTAATTTCGAATGTTCAAAACGTATACATTCAAATTAACACTTCGATTTAGGTATGCAAAAACCTGTAAGATGTAATATAAAAAAACGACTGATGTGTGCTACAAACGAATACAAAAATAATACAATTTCAAAAATGATATTTTTAAAAAAAGTATGCCACAATTATTCGAAATAATAATAACAATTTATAGAATTGTCAGATATATTTGTTTTACTATGTATATACATATAAGGTAACACAGATTAAATTACAATTAACTTAAACTTCAAATTAAAATTTTTGAACTTAAATCCAAAAAATAAGTCAAACAATTTTTTGGGGGTCAACGAAAACCACCTCCTCATGGTGGCCCCTGGGTAACTCTAAATGGTTCTCAAACTATAATTTAGACAGGTAGGTAGATATAGATTTGGCGGAAATGAAAATCGATCTTTTTCGTTTTGGCAGAAACGATAATTTGCGGAAACGAAAATCGAGTTTTTTGGCGGAAACGACTGACTAATATAATGTGTACTGTGTATCAACTACCTACTAATGAGGAACTACCTATGTGTTAAATTGCCTAGTCTTAATTTTAAAAATTGAACATTTTATAAATTTTGAACAATAAAAACAATAAGTTTTCGTGAATTTGTTGAATGAGGCAGCATAAATATTTGTTAAAAATTTGAAGTATCTTGATTTTTGAAGTTACTCGATTATGAATTAGGTACACAAAAAAATAAAATTATTCGTCAAACTAAGTTTGACTAAAATTTGATGTTGTTCCTCATTTTTACTATTTTTCTTTTGTTTTAGCTGACACTTTTGACAACTATTGAACTATTAGACATTTTTTATCTCTGACCTCCCGTGCCCTGGTTCGCATAGTACCAACTAGATTACCTTTTTTACCAGAAAAGGTGCCGAAGTTGAATATTGAAGGATTCTTTATACTGTAAAGTGTACTTTTTTATTAACACAAAAAACATTTTAAACACAAAAATAATACACGACTTATTATTTATATTTTACACTTGATTTTCTTAGACTTCTAAATTTCAGATTTGGACGGGAATAAAATGTTTTATTCTTATTTGATATTGATAAATAAAAACGGTTTTAAACGAATAAAACATAAAGATTTATACAAGCTATTTTTACATACACACAATATCTTAATATTATTATACATGACTATAATGTAGTATCTACACAATAAAATCTTAACTATAAAACTGAATTTTATTTTTATTTATTATGATTAGTATTTCGGAAAAAAGGTACAATCTTTCAATCTGCAGTTATAATTAATATGTAAACATTATACAATTTATTAATTTTAGTAGAGTTGCTAATACTCGCTATCTACTTATTGGTACAAAAACCTTCTGGATAAGATATTATCTTCATTGATATGAAACATTGGAGGAGGATGAAATAGGTCCATTAACGTAAACTGCAGACAATATTAAAAGGTTCTGATAACGAATTAGAAAATATCCGTAGCTTTTCGGTAAGATTTCTAAAATGCCGTAACAAAATTAGTTTTTTCGGTAAGTTACGTACGGTTAATCATTTTATGTTTATTGTTCATGAGCTTTGGGTCATAACGGTATTAATAGTAACAAATTTAAAAACATTTCATATGTAATCTCTCAGTATGAGATTTAAGATTAGAATTTTTTATTAACTTTTTTCACACTGATCGTACTCGAGTTAGTTTTTAATCTGTGTGTGATCTAAAATGTATAATTAAATTTCCATGCTGCGAAAATGATCGGCCACAAACGTTGCAAGAATATGGTTTCTCACCAGTGTGCGTTCTTTTATGTGTAACCAAACTTCCTTTTTGCGGAAATGATTGGTCACAAACGTTGCAAGCATATGGTTTCTCCCCAGTGTGCGTTCTTTCATGTATAACCAGATGTTCTTTCCTCGAAAATAAATTTCCACAAATATTGCACACATATGGTTTCTCACAGTTGTGCGCTATTATATGTCTAACCAGATGTTCTTTCCTCGAAAATAAATTTCCACAAATATTGCACTCATATGGTTTCTCACCGTTGTGGGTTCTTTTATGTGTAATCAAAATTCCTTCTTGCGAAAATGATTGGTCACAAACGTTGCAAGCATATGGTTTCTCCCCAGTGTGCGTTCTTTTATGTCGTGTCAAATTTTCTTTTTGGGAAAATAATTGGCCACAAACATTGCAAGCATATGGTTTCTCCCCAGTGTGTGTTCTTTCATGTCGTGTCAAATTTCTTGCACTCGACAATGGTCGGCCACAAACGTTGCAAACATATAATGCCTTTTTAGTGTACTCTCTTGTGAACTTTAAACGCTATAAAAAAGAAATTGTGATCATTTTGGTATATTTTTAGTTGTTGTAATAATAAACAGAAAAAGAAATATTTATTAAATTAATATGCTGTTCAATTAATGAGCAGTAAGTTTATCATATAGAATTTCAAATATCTATAAACAGCACAAAGTGTAGAAAATTCGAATTTACATATTCCACAGAAAGTTCCAAAAGATTCATATTTCCTACCACAAAAAATAAAGTTGAAAATGTTTACTATTCTAAAAGGATGTCAGGTGTTAATAACCATATTAAATTTGATCAGAACAATAAAGATGTAGTAGTTTAAAATAAAGTTATCTATTTTTAATATTCGGGAGTAGTTAGTACGGATAATAATAATAGATAAATGTAAGTATTAATGGGTTTAATTGTACCTTGGTACTAATTACTATTGACAAAATAATAAATACTTTGCATCGATCGGAGCACTTTTTTCAATTTTAGAAAACTCTTAGGGATAAATATTTTAAATTTTAGATTCTGAGCGATGAATGCATTGATTTTACAATAGGTTTTTTTTTATATCTGTCATCACATTTTAGGACAGTAAAAATGCTTAGATTATCTTCATCAGTATTTTTTTATGATAAGAAAGCAAATCTAGTTGATACTTACGAGGGTCAAGAGTAAAAAATGTCCAAATAGTAAAAACAATGCCTAAAATACATTTATATGTAAATTATTATAAAAATTCAATATACTACACATACGAAGTCTGTTAAAAAATTACCAGGATAAATGTTATTGCATCTAATCTATGCATGATAACGTTTTAGATTATAAATAGATGTATTCCTAACATATTGGGAATATTTTGAACAAAACCCGAAGTCGCTATCTTATCTCAGTTAAACGTGGTTAAATCTAGTCAGTTTGTTTCAATCTCTGTTTTGTCAAAATTGTTTAACGATTTGCAACAGAAATCAAAGCTATAACTTTAGAACAGTTCCTTAGGACTTTTAAAAAATGGCAAGATCGCTGGAACCACTACATATCGCCTGGAGGAGAGTATTTTGAAGGCGATATCTTTAAATAATATGTAACTTCATTTTTGTAATTATTAAAAATAAAATCCTGGTACTTTTTAAATAGACCTCGTACATTCCATTTTCCTGTATATTGTTCAAGATAAGAAAAAAAATTGTATTTCTTGTTGATAGCTAAAGTAAAATTTAAATAATAATTATATAAATGAATATTAGATTTAAGAATATTTGTTTTTATTAAGTCACCTTTTTTTTCTTCATTTTTTTTTCAATCTTTTTTAATCTACAAAATGAAACATTTATTATATAATTTACAAAGTATATATATAATGAAATAGTTATTCTATAATACATAAGCGTAATTATTTTTTTTTTGAAAACTTAACTTTGTAGGGATTAGTTAAATTTTTCATACAATAGTACCATAGTCTATTATTATACAATATTATAAAAAACTATATTTTTTTACATTATGTCATTTATGAATTTTTCAAACAATTTTATACTTACAATGAAATATTATCCTCTTCAATATCTTTTGAAATTTCTGAAATAATAGTTGAAGCATTAGCAACATCAATAAAAATCAATTTGAGTAAAAATAGAATTAACATTATATTTTATATAATTCAAATATCAATATAAACCCTAGCAGTTATTTATGCAGTTAGTAGTAGTTAGGTGCATTACTATGTAAAGTAAGTTAATCATAATTTGTTTTACAATTTAAGTATGAATAAAAGCCTATAAAATGTCATAGATAATGTTCTAACCTTTAAATTTGACAAGAGATCCTAAAATTAAAATGAATGACATAATTTGATTCTGCTAAACACAAATTTCATACTTTATAGCTTCAAGAGACAAAATATGATTGTATTGCATCTTCTTTTGAATCAATATTCTTTTAGATATTACTTTTAAGTATTACAATTTTCTATTGTTCAAGTAACAACATTATTTTAATATTATATAATCACATAATTAGGTAACACAATGATTGTTTAAATTTTTTAACAACAAACTAAGGAAACAGAATCCACTAATATAAGTTTGCCTAATTGTATAATAGATTAACTGTTAGGTATCTATTAATATCTAATAATAGTAATTATTGTAAAAAAAGAAAAATATAGAAGAAATTCAAATAATAATATTCGTTATAACACCAGGCACCAACAATTACAACTACCTATACCTATGGGTAAAAAAATTAAAATCTACCTTTGGATTTTTTTTGTTTCTTGCGTTTGTGGATTTCATGTTTGATAATATTTGCTATAGTTACAAAATCTTCTGTGACTGTAGCCATTATTCCTCATTCTAAAAAACATAGTCATAAAAAAAATTACTTATAGGTAGGACTGGTAGGTAGGTATTTACAGCTTCGACTAAATAATAAAGAACACTCTAAATTATGACTTATGAAGTACCTACCTAGATGGACATTGAACTACATATATAATACATTTTCGTTTACCCAGGTCATAATAATTTGAAATCAGCTAAGCATCGATTTCATTTTTGGTACTAAACTACTAAATAACGAAACTATAAATTCTCAACTCTAAACTTAATGTTTCTACACGATATAACAATTAAATAAACGTTGTAAACTTGTAACAGTAAACAGAAATACAGAATAATTAAGTACTTACGCTTATATCACAGAATACATATAGAAGTTTGGAACATAGCAACATTATTTAGTAATGACAGACGGACGGTGGGTTAGTCATTCAATGGGAATTAATTGTGAAACATTTGGAGCCAAATTTAAAAAATATAATTTTATCATAGACTTTACAACTGTTTGTTATACCGGGATTATACCATTGTCCATAGAGTCCATAGTCCACGACTCTATGGATTGTAGTATTGTACCTAGGTATTATTCAAGACCACGGTCTTATCATCTTATCGTTTCCGGTGGCGAAACAACTTTCAAAATACTTTCGTCCCCACAAAGTCGCAGATAAGCTTGTTCAATTAATGTATCCTATTGGCTATTATGAATTCACTTGTTCTGTATTCACAATTCACTATGACCGACGTACCTAGTGGTGAACTTCGTATAGTCACATTGAGTAAACATCCGAGTAGTTGTGAATTCAATAATAAATCATTGCACACAAAAACAATTCTGAGCGGAGACTGTTAGCACCCATTTAATATTTCGGCACAAATGAACTTTACCAACCCCTTCACGATTTTCAATTTTTTACAAACGACTTGTTTTTTTTATGCTTAAAACGATGGTGTAATTTTTTTTTACCGGAAACTATTATTTTAGAAGTTATAGCCTTCCAAAGTTTGCGATTTTACGTTTAAGTGCTTGTGCGCAACGCTACTTGTCTGCCACGCCTATTGCTTATAACAAATTTTAATTTTTTTTTTTTACGTAATCTTACAAATTGTTGGACAATTAGGGGGGGGGGGTGGAGCTCCTCTTCTAATTTTTTATATTTTGAGCTTACATTTTCTAATTATTTTCTTTAGAACGGGGGGACGGAACGTTTTATTTTGTTGAAATAATATTGTATTCGTGTAGTCTTCGTAAAGTTGTACCTCAGGTGATTAGCAAAGTCTAGCGATTTCAGCTGAACTAATAGAAATGATTTTTTTTTATTTGGACAATGTGCCGGTGTATCCACAAAGATAGCACTAGAATGTTTGTGTGTGATTTCGCCAAGTTTTCGTGCCCTAGCAAAATCTTGCAAATTTGGCTGATTAATTTGGCATTATTATTTTTAGAATCGAACAAAGTGCCGATGCTGACGCCAAATTTGGAACCACCCCCAAGGGCAGCAGGGACCCTAGAAAAATCCAAAAATCTATATAGGATACCAGATACAATCGTATATTTGTACCTAAGATACTTGTATAACTGTATCGAATTTACTATCTAGCCCTGGCGCCCTGCAGTATATAGGGCACAGAGCAGTAATATTATAAAGCAACTACGTTTCAATAACGTGCCTACTGACTCGTCAGGCGTCTGATATACCCCTCCCCTAGGTTACATCAGATCATAGAATCCATTCATATACTTTCAGGGTTATGTTAAGGTCAAGTGGGGTTACGCGCCAATCATATCAAAAGAACCGATACCGTGTTAGGAGGGCTAGGAACATAATATATTCAGATGTATATGTCGTAGCCACTTCGTGAAATCGTACTTTTCATGAAAAGATGACCATTTCATGAAATGGAAACGGATATTTTACACTTCGTGAAATTCGAAAATATTTCACAAAATGGTCATTTTTTCATGAAGTGGTCACTCAAATTTAACATCGTGTAATTTTTTTCACAATCCGTTCGTTCACTTTGTGTAATGGAATACAACATTCATTGCACACGTCAAGTTTGATTATACTCGTTACTATTTATTAATGTATTTATTAAGTATACTTATTTTTAACTTTAACAATACTATAAGTTATTTTTATCTATATTTTATTAATTTAACTAACATTATATTATTATTTTATAACTATTTATATAATACTAATATATTATATTGTTCATATTACAATAATTTTTTTATTTATTAGAACAGGTAAATGAATGTGACAACGACTTTTGCATTTTATACTAGCTTTAAAACAACACATCTTTTGGTTTGACAAGAACTTTTACATGAACAACTTAGGAATCCCTGACCTCCAGATACGACCTGGACAGTTTCACGCAAGGTTAATTCTTTTTGTTTGTTACGTTTGTTATTTATATCTATTAATCACGTTCTGATGTCAAATACAATATCGGATCCTGCTCGCGTGATTTCTGTCATTATTGAAGAAAAAAATGAAATGTACAAAGTAGGAACTACACACGGGTTAATTAAAGGATGGTTCAATTCTGGAAATATGCAGCATGCCACTGCAAATTTTATTTTAGCTGAACAGGTTAACAAACAAAAAGAATTAACCTTGCGTGAAACTGTCCAGGTCGTATCTGGAGGTCAGGGATTCCTAAGTTGTTCATGTAAAAGTTCTTGTCAAACCAAAAGATGTGTTTGTTTTAAAGCTAGTATAAAATGCAAAAGTCGTTGTCACAATTCATTTACCTGTTCTAATAAATAAAAAAATTATTGTAATATGAACAATATAATATATTAGTATTATATAAATAGTTATAAATATAATAATATAATGTTTAGTTAAATTAATAAAATATAGATAAAAATAACTTATAGTATTGTTAAAGTTAAAAATAAGTATACTTAATAAATACATTAAATAAATAGTAACGAGTATAATCAAACTTGACGTGTGCAATGAATGTTGTATTCCATTACACAAAGTGAACGAACGGATTGTGAAAAAAATTACACGATGTTAAATTTGAGTGACCACTTCATGAAAAAATGACCATTTTGTGAAATATTTTCGAATTTCACGAAGTGTAAAATATCCGTTTCCATTTCATGAAATGGTCATCTTTTCATGAAAAGTACGATTTCACGAAGTGGCTACGACATATACATATTACATACCACTCACCAGAGCCGCCAAGACCAGAGCTACCTCACGCCACACTCAGCCATGTACTACAGGACGACTATTATGTACAATAAAATTATTTTCTTATAATAAAACAACCATTTCGTTTACTGCTCAATTGACTATAGGTACAACTTATTTCAAATCATTATCTTTTGGATCCCTGACAGGGCCGCACGTAACTATCAAGTATAGGGTCAAGTGGGGTAAATGGAAAAAAAGGTGGGTAAGTGGATGTCGCTCTGCTGTACAGTAGGTTACAAATGGGTCACTGTAATGTACGGTGTTAAATTTGAATTCAATGATGTATAATATCATTGTATAAGAAAAACGATTCTGAGCGAAAACAGTCAAGTCAGCCTATGATATTACCAAGTATATTTGATGATATTATTGTGAATAAATTAATTTATATATAACCTATTTACGTGGAGCCTTGTTTTAAATTTACAATCCTTAGCTATAAAAGTTGAACATTTTATAAATTTCATTTGTTCATTTGTTTTAGAGTTGCACCCAAAACCAAAATCGATTTTCTCAAAAAAAAATTTTGAGTAAAAATTCCCGTTTTTCCTTTATTTTTCTTTTGTTTTTCACGGCGCTTTTGAAAACTACTGGGAAATTTTTAACCCCCTTATGGTTATGGTTAACAATGCATTTTATAAATAAATATACCAGGTATACGTATATGAATAATTTTTTTAATATGGAAAAATATTTAATAATTTTGTAAAAAGTTTGTCTACTTGGTAAATAAATTAGTACGTGTAAATATGAATAGTATTTTTTTCCTACCTTTCCATACCGATAAGTAATGGCGTATTTTCAACTGTCGTAAATGGACATCATTGCCAAATGTAAGTCTATTACTAATAAGAATAAGAAATCGTAAATTTTACATTATGAATTTGCCCCTAGTTCAGTGGCACAACTAGAGTTCAAATCTTGGGGGTGCTACAATTATGAACCTCACTTATAGACTTATAGTAGTGGCACAGGCATAGGGTGGTCAAATTGTTTGGAGGGACTTGAGCCCTTTCAGGGGTAGACATGCAACGACTTGTGGGGGGCTTTGCCCCCCCCACACCCCCCAACCAGTATACAACCGCAAATATTATACATCATAAAATACAAATAACGTGTGACAGTCTAAGGTTTTATATTAAATATTCTATTTTTTTTTACTTATAAAATTAAATGTCTATTTTTTTTTAGAGTATTCAAAAGCGCTCTGAAAAACAATAGAAAAATTACAGAAAAAATTTTTTACGCAACATCAATTTTTGACTAAATCAATTTTGGTTTTTGGTGTAACTCTAAAACAAATAACCGTAGATAAATGAAATGTTGACTGAATGTTTATATTAGAATTTTCCATAAACCATAACATTTTAAAAATATTTTGACTTGTTTTGAGCTGTTTACGGACATTTTCAGTTTTCAATTTTTTTAGTTGTTTATTCTATAAATATCAATAAAATTTTATTTGTTGGAGTAAAAATCCCTCATAGATTCCTCATAAGTTTGTTTACCTTATTAAAAGAAAAAATACTTACAAGCGAATCAAATTACATTTTTATGAGCATTTGAAGTTCATATTTTTACAAGATTGGTTATTCACTCGATTTCTCATGTAGCAATTTTGTTATTTTTTTGTAATTAAAAAATGATGAACTGTAAATACATGAAAAACGTCAACATCAAAAACGAATAACTGTAGATACATGACAATTTCACTGAATGTTTATATTTTCATTTTCTATACACCATGCAATTTTGAAAATATTTTGACTCTTTTTGAGCTGTCTACACACATTGTCAGTTTTTCACTAAATCACTCACCGTCTTCACTCAGAATCGTTTTTCTTATACAATGATATTATTATGTCATTGAATTCAAATTTAATACCATCCATTACAGTGACCCACTTGTTGTAATCTACTGTACAGCAGAGCGACACCTACTCGCCCACCTTTTTTGATATGAACTTATTTGGTTATTAGTTTCTGAACCCTTGTCTTTAATAATTAGTAATAGGTATTCGGTACATTTCGTTTCTACCAGAGTACAACGTGCGCATTGAGGTTATCTAACACTATAACGTTTAGTTATCACTATTGAATTTTACAACATAATAATAATATAATAATAATATCACAATAAAATAATAAATAGATGACGTATATAAATAAAATAAACTCAATTTAACCTTAACGACATAATAACAACAGATGAAAACAACGCACTATTGTATAATATTATAACTTATAAGAAATTTGATGGATAAAGTGGCATATAAAACATAAACAATTATTTTTATCGATATTTAAATAGTATAGGAATTTATTGATAAAATAAATGTATGGTATAATTTCAATTATATACAGTTATTCGTTTTTGAATTACAACAAAATAAGACAACGAGTGAATATCCAATATTGCAAAAATTTGAACTTCGAACTCATTAAAACTTAATTTGACTTTCTGTCGACCGTAGAAATTTTTCTTTTGATAAAGATAAACAAACTTATGAGAAATCTTGTACATATTACATTTTTGAATCTTAGATTTAAAAAGAAAAATTTTTATGAATTTTTGACTCAAAATAATTTGCACATTTTTGTGATTTTTACGTATTTTGTCAAAATTCAAACTTTAAAAACTTATAAAAAAAACGTGTGAAAGTGTATTTTTAATATTTTTCAACTGGCATAGTAACAATATATTAGGAGTCTTGCATTACATTTTCTAGCTATTTGATCCAACCAATAACATTTATTGACATCTATAGAAAAAAAATAGTAAACAAATTGGAAACTGAAAATTTTAATGCTAATATAAAGAATCAGTGAAAATCGCATTTATTTTACGGTTTATCTACGGTCATTTGTTTTAGAATTACACCGAAAAACCAAAATCGAGTTTGTCAAAAATTGATTTTGCGTAAAAATTACCATTTTTCCTTAATTTTTTTTTTGTTTTTCATGACGCTTTTAAAAATAACTGGTTATAAATTTTGACCTCCCGAAGGTCTAGATTCACTTTCCCATCAAACAAGATACAAAAGTTGAAAAATGAGTAGGTATATATAATATATTGTATACAATAATACAATATACACCTACTCAATGATATTTTTCTGTGTGCGTTGTATTTGTAATTAGTAATTACCAGTCAGCTATTAAAAAATTATCAAATATAGGCAATACATTTGAGTAAATTTAGTCAACAGTCATAACTACCATTGCGGTAGTCAAACATTTTTTTTGGAGGAGGATATAGGACATTTTTTCTTTAGTTTTTACAGAACTAGAATACTTATTAGTTATTACCTGTTACTTTATGACATCATTTTACATAAAATAAAGAACTTGATTGCATTGATTTTTGGTTAAGATTATATTATCAAGTCGCTTCTCCTACAGAAGTATAATCTGTTATGATTATAACACAGATATATCACTTTTCATACTTTGACAAAATCTCAATATGTATTTATACATTATCTAAATTATAAATGACATATAGAATGTCTAGATATTACACACTACTATCATTATTAACGTCCTCATTAAATCTAACAAAACATCAAGCTTTCATAGTTTCATTTCAAAATAAAGTTTGATGTATTGCACCGCTAGAAAATAAAATGTAAAATATAATGCAGATTCATTGGTGATTTGTAACTGAATGGGGATTTTTGTTTTTTATTGTCTTAGAAGTAATCTTGTCATATATATTTTAGAATTACACAATTAAAATATAATATAACAAACTGCACAGTACAGAAAACCCACTACAGGACTACACTTGTTTCACATAAATTACAATTTGAATTTTATTTAAACTGAAAATGTTCATACAACACACATTATAAAATTTTTTTTATGAATACAATATATTGGACAGCACATGTGAAAAGAAAAACACACACTGCAAGTATTGAGCACCTGATGTTTTAATACAATATTAGGTATTGCAATATATATAATATATAATGTCTAGGTAATACAAGGTAATAATAAATTATAATATATAATAATAATATTCATAAAATATTTTTGTTATTTGTATGAAACAACAGTGCATCCTAAAAGATTAATCATACATATTATGTTTAATGTAATTTATAACAATTGTTTATGGGTAACTTGAATGGTGTAAACATTATTTTTTACAATTAAAACAGCACAAGTTCAATACAAAATTATTAAATAAATATAATGCTGAGAAGTATAATCTAATATATGTATATTATATTTTATTTATACACAGTTGTCATGGAATTTTAGACTGTTTTGAGTGTAATTTTGTTTGCATGCACTCTTTTACCATCTACTTTATTATTAATAAATTGCTTTAAATATTTGCACACTGGACAGTAATGTTGTACTGTTTATATTATTACTAGGACAATCAAATAAATAATTATGTACAAAGTTCACTTAACATTTTCTGTTTAAGAATAAAGTTATTCTATTTATAATTACATAAGTAATTATATTTAAGTAAATAGCGCACAGGAAGACTAAAATGAGATTTGTGAATATTTTATATAGGTATTATAGTCAGAGCCACGAGAAGTGAGCAGTGACCAATGTGGTCCTAGTTTACACCAGGTCCAGATTCAAATATCAATAATGGGTACTAAAAATCTTGCAATTTATAAAGACGTGTGCAGTTGACACTACAAGCACATGTCAGATGAACATGTTAAAAACTCATGGCTACAAATGGAATAAGGGTTGTGGTATGGCGTCAATCACCGAATACTTTTTGTGGCCACCACTAACCATTATAATTATAGTGATTGTTATTCCTGTTGTGTATGTTATATTTTCAAAAAGTATTGAATCAAATAATCTTAGACTAGTATAGAATGATAGTGAAGTATTATTTTCTTATTTTTTTTACATTATTATTATTATTAATATTCTTTTTAAAATTATTTATGAAAATTATAAGAATATTACCCAAATCTTAATCTTTACAATATAATAAACTTAATAGATTTTTTAAAAGCAACAATTTTAATACTTAACAAATTATATCATATTGTAGAGTGAGTTACCTATTACAATTGTACTAATAAAAATAAAAAAATGAAATATTTATAAAATAATATATAATAAACATAATAATAATTAAAATAAAAAAATGTAGATGAAGTTAATGTACATAATTAATGATGGTATAATAATTTTATCACTATGGTAGTATGGTATATAAAATGTCAAAATTGTATTTCTATATTTGAATCAAGTTTGATTAATAAATTATTTACAATGTTTTGCTACCTAAATTAAACAAATTATATGTAAACCCATCACAGCCAAATAAAGCATTTTTTTCATACAACCATTGTTTGCACATATTATACCCATTACCCACACTGCAATATGTTAGATATTATTAATTTAATTTATAACATAATATAAGAAATGAATAGCATTGTACTATGATACTAACACAGCAAGATAAAAATGTTACTTTACATACACTTGGATTTAAACTGACGTCAAAACATAAAATAGTTTATCAAGTATAAATAGCCAAAGCTTAGTTGATCAATACAAAATTTTAGTAATGTCTTCCAACAAAATTAATTAACAAATATTTGACAGTGCATGATATTGTAAAATTTTTAACTTTAAACTTATCTTTATAATGATTTTAATGGTGTAAAATGTGTTATCTAAATATAGTTTTATTAAAGCTTAGTTTATGATTGTAAATACTTTTTTTGTGACATTTTCACTACTAAAAAATAAACCAAAAAACACTGGAAATCTAATTATTTTGATAAGTATGAGTATGAATATTGAATAATGATAACAATTTAACAAATTTATAGTTTTAAAAAGGAATAATATATTTTAAATTTATAAAATAAAATTATCTTAAATTTCAACATAAAAATGTAATTATAAATATATTTTCAATAACAATAGCTGATTTAAGAATAAAAATGGCACTAAAATTGTAGCTATGCAATCAGTATTATTACTGAACTATAAGATGTAAGTATGTCTTTTAGTTTTTATAAGTGTATTATATAAATTTACTACTCACAATTTTAGTTTAACTCATAATGACCAAAAGTAATATTAGGTATTACAAAATAAATAATACATTTATATTACAAGGCATTCACATTTGATATTTAACCATTATTTTTTGTACAACAGTCTGCTGACTTTCTAGTTATTTACATTTTTGCAAATACATTAGGTTTACCTAGTCAATGCATATTAAATAAAAAATATAATTTCATTAAGAAAATCAATAAAACGTAAAATGGCAAATGATTATACAATATTATTTATTACATATTTATATTCTCCCCCAGAAATTTATTAAGAATGTTGGTTAACTATTTGGTCTTAAATAAACTTATTTATTGAAATTGGCAAATACAGCCCAAATTACGTCATTAGTAGAACCTTTCATTGACTCAACTTCTAAATCCATGTCTGATAATTCTCGTAATCTTCTAGTGGCTAATTCATAATCTTCATCATTTAGAGGAGAAAATGCACTTTCAAGTACATCTGATGCTTGAGCCAATAATAATAAAGCCAACAGTCGTTTATCCATTCTATGTGGATCATTAATCCACCGAGACAAAACAGCATCTTGTACCTAATATTTTATATCATAAAATCATAACAAGTAAATTAATATGTCAATAAATTAACAAAGGAAAAAATTGTTATGTAAAATGCAGAATACATAAAAACAATGCAATACTGAATTTATTACCTTCTTAACTAGCCTAACTTTAGCTTCATTATCTGTTAATGGATGCGTAGTCATATCAAATAAAAGGAAGTTTTGTTTTTCAGTGGTGAGAACACCTTTTTCTACTAAGTTTTTTGCTAATCGTTCTCTCACATTTTTCAGTTGATATTTGATTTTCAAAGGATTCCACGTTTCACCTGTAAATAAAAATTAAGTTAATTATGCTGTTATACTAGTAATAAATACTGATTTTTAAAATAATAACTTTTATATTATAACATACCACTCAAATATTCAATCCAACTTTGTATTGTTTCAGGAGGATTGGTCTCTTTGATATGTTTAAGAGCTTCATCTAACAGAACATCACCTGTAGGCGTCTCATTTTTTATAATTACTTTCCTCATTTGTAGGCTTTTTCTTCGCATGCCAGCTTTTTCTAGTTCAATTCTTTGACGAAGTGCGAGTTCAACAAGTATACATCCACGTAAGCCAGATGAAATTGAATCATTCCAAAATGATGTATACCCCTACAAAATAATTATAAAAGTGAATAACATTTTGTAAATATGTAATAGTAAGCTAAATAATTCAAATTATCATTTATAATAGGTATTTAACAAAAGTGTCACTGGAATAGTTGTACTCTAATGATAATATTATTAATAATGTGCTTATGTTTGAATGGGTAAATATAATAAATTAGAAATAATGATAGGTACTTAAAACTAGAGATGAGCCTAAAACTTTTAATATAATATGTAAGCATAGACTTTTTTGAAGTAAAAATTATGAATTTTTAAATTTAATATAAAATTTTTGTGCAGGTATTGCTTACTTTATTTTATTACTCCCTTTATCATAAATTATAGTTAATGCATTAATATTTGATATATATAAGATTGTCACAAAATATTATTAATATTGTTAAGTACTCTTGTTACAGCTAATAGCATGTTGACTGGAAGGTTAAAGATATTTATTATATCTATTACTTACACTTATCATATAAATAATATTTAATAATTTCTTTGAACATTATTATACTTATACTACTAATATGAAAATCCTTTCGAAAAGTGGTTGATTTAAGATTTCAGTGATATTTGAGTACTTGACAATTGTAAAGTTTAAAGTTCTAGATTACGTATAAATTCAAAAATTATGATCTTTAATTATTTGTATAATTATTGTGTTTTAGACTTGTATAGTAAATATTACAGTAAAATGACATAATTTTACAATATAATGTAAAAAAATAATTAGAAAAATGTATTATTTATTTTGTTAATCAAGCAATATTAATACTTGTATCCAAAAGGTTAGGTAAGGTCCTTAAAATTAAAATGATCAATAGGTTAGGTCACTATTTTCCAAGTAAACAACTATAATCAGTTTACCACTGTCAACAATACTTAGAGCTAATAAAAATATTATCATTATTAATCCATAATAATAATTTACCTATTTGATAAGTAGGAAATGTTTTTAAAAATATAATTAAATCTAACTATATAAATGTGAAATGAAAATCTTTATACAGGGTAAACTTTGGAACTACTCATCAAATCTTCTTGATTTTTTTTTTAAACGAAAGAATATATCACGGAAAAGGTTTCTATGAGAGAAAATTTTAGGAAAATCTACCGGGAAAGTAGGAAATCTGGATGTCAAAAATACAACAGTATCTGTGTAGAAAAAAAATAAACTAAATAATAAAATAAAAATTTAGTCTATTGTTGCAGATTAAAATAATAATAGTGTATTATATATTGGTCGCTATTGGTTAATCGGGCCCGGGGTATTGCACAGGGTAAATTGCCTACCTGATAATATGCTGCTGCAAATCAGGATTTTTATTCAGGGCAAAAGAAAAGTTAAGATAAATTTAGAACACCAAAAACCGAATAGTGAATAACGAATTGAACAAAGTTTGAGTCATATAGAGTTGATACATTTAACGGGCAACAAAGTGCACGGGATTAGCTAGTATAATATAAATATAAGTAGTGTATTGAATTACGAATTTCTGAAATATCCAAATATAGTGTACCAACATCAATGTTCAACAAATATGGTGCTTAAATAAGCCGTACAGAATACTATGTTTGTACAATTGTTTGTAACTGGCTATTAGTAAAAATGTATGTTAAAAAGTAGATAATATTGAAATGGTCATAAGTTATGTCACATAACAAATAAAGTTATTTTTTTTTTAGTACGGAAGCCTATTTGCACCAGTATTACAATATTATTATTTAAGTTAATCCTTGAGTAAATCTTTTTATTTATTGAACTACTGCCTACTTACTTTGATTGTAAACTTAAAATAGTTTTTATCCTAAAAACAAATTGAAGTAGTATACAATTCAGTATTGAAAAGAATAGGTACTTTTATTTTGTATTCAGAATACATATTCAAATATATAAGCACATTTAGTAATGTTATTATTTACTACTATTAGGTAGGTACAATACTTTTTAAATAATGTAAAATAATTATTATAGTTAAGTTATAAACATTTCAATTTTATTCTGAAAAAAGTAGGTAATAAAATATACAAATCTACCTAAATAAAAAAATTATATATTCAGAATATGTATTCAAAAATATTTTTCCAAAGTATCTAGAATTGTATTTAAGTATAAAAAAGTATTTACCTACCTAAATAGGCTCTATGCAAATACTGCACAGATAGTCCAAAATAATAATAATTAAAGAATAAGTACCTAACAAAAGTTTTAGTATTTAATCTTAATAGTTTAATTTTAAAAGTAATCTTAAAAGTTTAATATTTTATAAATAGTTAAGAGGATTTGGCAAAAGTGGTAGTTACACGCATTATTATTAGGTACATATTACCTATACAAATAATTCTGTATAAAATGTCACTTAATATATTTTTATTTTTTATATAAAAATAAATTCATTAAAAAAACCATTTATATAAACAATAAATAATATGCAAAAGTCATAAAATAAAATAAGTCTATACCTTAGATTTCTTATTTAAATGAAATAGTTTCTTTAGAAAAATATTACTATGCTAAATATTTACATAGTGTATAATGATCATAATGAATATTATACTACCTAATAAGTACCCAACTCGACCCAACTACAATAAGCACATATTATCTAAATGTAATGTTTTATTTTTCTTTTTTTTATGGTACTTTAAGCAAGATAGTTATAAAAAAATACTGAGAATTATAATCATAGAAATGTGAAAGAAATAATTAGTAAATACATAAAATAAATATAAGGTATACCTATGCCTAATCTTATGCAAGTAACTAGTAAGCATAAGTGGTAATTTTGTGAAATTTTAACTGCAGAAAAAATAAAAATTGTTAACTGCAAGCTTATAAATAACATAGGAAGTATCAATTAATAAAATCAATTGCTTTATCTGCAATTGTAAGTAATTTCTTCACAAGATATTTTTATCAATATGGCACTACCAACCATTTAATATTTTCTATAATTGTATAAAATATGTCATATTAACTTTAATTAGTTTAAAACAAATACCTACCTAATAGAATTTTAATTTTTAGGTCATTACTAACTAGCTGACTTGTGGCTGTTGGGCTGTAGTCGATTTATGTTGATTCATGTTGGAAAACTTATCATAGTATCTACAACCTACTACTAATAAAAAATGATTTGGGTCAACATTGCAGCTAAATAATACATTACACCGCCTAAAAAAATTTACCTAGACCATGTAATTTACGAAATTAGATCCATGTAACGGGATCTTAGCACAAAAGGTTAGAGTCCAAAATAAAATATAGTTTCAAAAAAAAAATATTTGATTATTAGGTACTTGTCAAAAAATAAAATAAAATGGACGACAATGTTTTTGTAAGTAAATACTATTGATGATTGCTTACTAATCATTTTTTTAATAGTAATACAATGTTCAATAGTGATTAGAAAAAGAGTATAAGTTCTTAGTCTATTTGATTTTGCTGGGTAGGTGATAATTCATCTATTACCTTTTTGCTTGAAACAGTATTATGACTTTGGTACTCCTAGCCAGGTATTCTTATAAGCATTTCAGATATATACACCTGACGAGGACTGCGAATCTTAATAGAAGTGAATGTACACCTACAAGTGCTACAACATACTACTTTGTCGTCAGTTGTCTAGCTGGGTATTCGTGTTAACATTTCAGACGTATACACCTGACGGGGACCGCGAATCTTAATAGAAGTGAACGTACACCTACAATATACCTCTTTGTCTTTGAGACCAAGCAGCAGTACTTCTTCCATTAACGTGAGCCGTGTCTCTTTAGAGTCACCGTCGTCGATGTCTTCTTCGTAGTCGAGTTTGTCGGCCGCCGACTGGCCGTTCTCCTTGGAAACGCCGTCCGCGCTGTCTCTGTTGACGTTGCGCCTTTGCACCAGACCGTCGGCGCGGCTCATCATCTTGGCGGACCGTTTGTGGGTACTCGTCTGCGGTCACCCGGAAATCACGTCGGAAACGGAATTTCCGCGATAAAAAAACCCAAACCCAACGTCCCGAAAAACGTAGGTCGCCGTGCAATAGTGTTAGGCTATTTAGTGCGTTTTCACTTTTCGACGCGAACGCGAATTCCGCGAGGGCGAGAGCGCACAATTATTGATAAGGATTAGTTGGATTTTTTTGTTGACGTCTACACAATTGCAGCAATGGCATATAAATTATAATAAATATAATAATAATAATAATATCGTACGGTGATATCACAATAATTCACGATAATATAATACGTTTTTTCACCGCCCCTTCCCCTGCGCACAAATACAAAAACTGAAAACTACAGTCGCAGACGGACGGTTGTTGTTAGATCGTTCTGTTTCGCTTCTGTTTCTGTGGTTCAAGCGAGATGATAACACATTAACACGGCGTGGAAGATGTTTGTTATCACAATATGGCATTATCGCGTCGTGCAGACTGCAAACGACTTCGAAAGTTTAGACCGCGGTCGCGGGACGTTTATTATTATTATAGTTATTTTATCATTATTATTTACTGTGGAGTTTTGGCGGACTACGCGATCTGTGATCGAGCATTTTCCACGGACATGGCATGGAATAAAACTATGAATGAAATCTCACGCGCGATTATAATTAAATAAAAATTCATAGGTATAAATCATTGATTAAAATACGTAATAATATATATATTTTAATCAATGGTGTAACATTAAATTTCCGTCCTATTTCATGAACAGTTTCTTTTAGAAATACGGCTATAGATAATAATATGGTTGCCGAGTTGTTTACTTGTGTAATATAATAACAGAATATAAATTATAAGTCCTAAGACAGTGCTTGCGTAGTTGGGACTTGGGACTGGAGTTTGGGAGCAGGAGAAAAATGGCATAAAAATCACGACTATAGATATTATAAATGCAACAACAAAAAAAAAAGAAGATATATATATAATAAACAATTTATTATATATATCTGTGATGGAACCAATGTACAACGCTAGTTGGTACAACGTCGATCTTAACGCCATCTAGGTACGTAGGTGCATTACATAATAATATTTGTAATGGTAATAATATATTTAATTGTTAAATTATTAAATTGAAATTATTATTTATTGTACCTACTATACTACCTATATATAAAAAAAAAAATGTATATAAAAATATTGAGTTAAGAATTAAGATCTAAAATGTACTTGTATAGTTGACTTTCCTATGTACGATATAAGGTATCTTAATTGAAAAGTAGTTTATGAGATTGAGAACAAATTTCAATACAACTTTCATCTTACAAGCAGCACATAGTAGATAGAGTATTAGAGTTATTACATTATAATATTACTAACTTTAAGTGAAACTCGGGGCCTGTTGGACTCGCTGAGAGTGGGTACAGATTTTGGAGTAAAAGTCGCGACAGTTGTATAAATGTATAACGAAAATTTAGGATTTGTGAGAAGAATTAGTGATATGGATTGGAGATAAGGCTTGACGTTTTGGCGGGAATGTTTAAAAGTTAGAGTGTCTAGCAAACCGTCACAAACGTTGTAAATTGATAGGCTGGATACGATCTCCTGTTGTTAAAAAGTGTAGAGTCGATAGGTGTATTCGATTATCTAGCTATCAGTCATTAAATCACATACATTACAAGTGTAAAGTCGAAAACCATGTTAGAGTGTCTCAAGTCAAAATCAATTAAATTTCAAGATTACCGGTAACCACTTCGGAAACGGGTTTTTTCGGAAAATTTTAGTTTTACTTTAATTTACACAAAACAAATATCCACTTTATAAAACGATTTAGGGTCAAGCTAAATTAAAAAATAAATATGCTTCTAAACATTTGGTTTTTTTGTTTTTTTCATTTGCTTATAAAAAATGATAGTGCATACAATTAGCATGCTATTAAAAAAAACGTGAAAATGTTACTAAATTTACGATTATATAAGATTTAAATGTTATTTAAATGTGGTTTTTTCAATGAATTTGCTATTTTGTATACATACAAGTTAATTAAAAAAAACATCCAGAAAGTAGTATTGATAAGTAAAAAAAGTGGTGTTTTTTATATAACTTCAGACACCATTGATTTAGTGCATAGTAATAAATAAAAAATGTATTTAGTTATTTAATATTTATTAAAAGGTATTTCTTAATATTTTTTTTATTATTTTATTCGAAACATTATTTTTAAATATTGGGATTAATAAAACTATTGCTGGGGACAGGAGCGGGAAGGGTTACCCAAAAAATATATAATTGCAATTAATAAATGCCTGTATGTAATTTGCGGTGCCTAACCAAAAATAAACAATATATTATATTAAAACAATCAGCGGTAATAGTACCGAAACAAAAGGGCGCCTCAACAAATAACATAATAATACAATTAAGTGTGACAATACAAAATATATGTAAGACCTGGTCCGCTGTCTTTGGCGATGGCCGGTGTGTTCCTAAGCGCCTACGACGGCACGGCAAACGGAAACACACACTGGTTGGCGGCGGCACGGCAATGGTCAACGGTACAACAAACGGCAAATTCGGCGACAGCCACACCACGAGGGTTTTGGCGTCACGCAACCGTTAGCCGCGGCACACAATCGGCCGCACGGCTGGTCAGCGGCGGCACGGCACTGGTCAGCGATAAACAACAAAACGGTGTTCTGCCGGGCCGATAAAAACACGACAACGCGTTGTCCGCACACGCGGTTGCTACCGGTACCAAGCACACGGCGGCGGCGGTGGACGCAACTATGCGTCGGGCTCGACCGCTGGACAGAGACAAAAAAAAACACGGTTAGCGGCGAACAGCCCGGCGCTAGACGGCCAAAGAGGGAGTAAGCCACCTCGTGAGCTTCGGCATCCGAAGCGCAGCTTTGAGGGAGTGTGCCGAAGCTACAGTGGCACGAAAACGCGTCCGTGTTTGAACATACTCCCCCCGTGAGGCTCTGCCTCACATGCAGTGACATAGAACCGGACGCACGACGTAGCAGGGGATGAAGGTCCGAAGTAGATGGATGTATGAAATCGATAGCTGCTAGTCACTATGCGCCTTACCTATGGTGTACATTATTTTTTTTTTTAAACGATAGAAAACAAAATATTTGAAAAAATCAATACGTAATGGTACGAATAATTGATGACCAAATAGTAATACATAATATAAATCAGTGTAAGAAAACATGTTAACAATAAACACATGTGAAACATAATAATACAAATTAGCAATGCTGCGGGGTGCTAATCAGTATACATACGTCAAAATTTTACCACCTCATAATAATACATGAACAAGTGCATAGCAATACACTAATAGATTATAATTGAAAAAACAAACCAATGAACATAATATGGTTCATGTAATAAATAATTGTATGAATACAAAATAAATACATAGTTATAACTAATAATACCAAGTACAGGACAATAATACAAAAAAAAAAATAAAATTATATAGTGAGGGCTCCCCCGGCCCCAACACCCAGCCAGTCATGATGTATACAAAGTTTAAAAACGACGTGACAGGACGTCGTGGTCGACCACCTCCATCGAAAACTATATATGGAAACGAAATGTTTGGAGGTACATACGATACCCATGCTACACAAACCGTAACAAGGACCAACGGGTCACAATTACGTTGACTAGAAACGGCAGTCGTACGGTGCATAATATGATCCACAGCGCACAACATGCGGTCACAATTATAAGTGCACGTAATCAATTCGTTGATTATAATATCAACAAAACACGCTATACACGACGACAGAAAGTTGGGGAGGTCACACATCAGGGATCGCGATAGAAATGAGTCGTCCCATTCCGACGGATTTCCGTTCACTCCGTGTGTAGGTACCACACCAGTATAAAACGAGACGATCTGAAATAATCGGCATTAAGTCGCGTGACGCCTTATATGCGGTATTGTTCGACGATTTACCGTACTGCCCAAAACAATCGGTTTTTAACAAGGTGCAGGTATAAATCCTGCGACTAAAAACATATTTTTTGAATGACTCGTGAAGGCCATTTACCCAAAACACGATAATTTTCACGCTTATCCACGAGTGTAATGACGACAGCGATCGCGCGTGTCGAAGACGACGGTTGCACAGGTACATAATATGCCGACATCGGCGGGCACGCACAACGACGGCTGTCCTGATAAACAACAAAACGGTGTTCTGCAGGGCCGATAAAAACACGACAACGCGTTGTCCGCATACGGCGGCGGCGGCAGCGGACGCAACTATGCGTCCGGCTCGACCGCTAGACAGGGACAAAAAAAAACACGGCGGCGAACAGCCCGGCGCTGGACGGCCGAGGAGGGAGTAAACCACCTCGTGAGCTTCGGCATCCGAAGCGCAGCTTTGAGGGAGTGTGTCGAAACTACGGTGGTGCGAAAACACGTCCGTGTTCGAACAATATTAGAAATACAAACTTAATATTTCACCAACTGTAAATATTATAAAAAAATATTACGAAATGTACTATACTCATATTATATTATGATTGTATTAGTTACAAACTCTTGAATTAAGAGTTATGTTTGAGGATTTAATTAATTTCCTAAAAGGAAATGTCTCAAGGTTGCCTCAGTAGATTGAGGGACCGTAGTTAAAGTGCCGTCCACCAAATAAAGTACCGGAAAAAAAAACGATTAATTTAAATATAGAAGGTACTTATATCATATACTTTTATCAAAATATTATTGTGTTAGTCACAGTCTTGTGTAAATGATATTGTCTTATGTTTTGCTCAATCTAATTATACAAAATACTGAAAATTAATGAAATTACAAATATTAATATAATAGAGGGACTGTGCATTAATTCACAAATTTGTGTTAAATTTACTTTTTGCATAGAGAATATGAAGGTGGGCTGGGCTTTTAATATCAGAGTATGGGGGACAGGGCTGGAATTTCTTATTATGAATTGAAATATTTTTGGACACTGGACGACCAAAAGGACCATCCTCCATAGCATGTTTCAATAAGTCCAAATAAAATTAATTGAATACGTTATAAAGTTGCTCCCGTGCTCGACATTATCCTGGTATTTTTAACAAAAAATATGAAGCTAAAAAAAATCATTAAAAATGTTGTTTTAAAAAAACCTTTCATGTGCATGTGTTGTCTCCAAGTGTACGTTGTGACTTGTGAGAGGATAAATGCTAATAAACCATTAATAGAGACTCGTTGATCGCTTTTATGTGCTTCAAATTGTTTACACGAGTGAGTTGGGTATGGCTCCATCATAGATAATAAAGATATGGATAGGACATAATGGTCTTATCAGCGGTGTTCGATGGGAACAATTGAGGCCAAATAAAGTATACCTATTTCGAGTACCGACTATCAATGTAAAGGTGCCTCAATTGCCTTTCCCTCCGGGAACGCGGCCTCAAATGTACTTAACATAGGCGTGGCCTATCCATGTCTTTATTATTGATGGACTCTATCCATAGCATGGATTGAGGTGTCAACAATCAAAGAATCAACTTGATAATCAAACACTTAAGTTCGGCAACTTGCAACTCAGGATCTTTTTATTCAAAGTGTCCTAATAAGTCATAAAAAGGTTAGTTAGGTAAACCTATGGTTAGTTGAAGCTATGGTGATGATAGACGACAATTATCACTGGTCGTGAGCTTTGCGATGATCTTTTCCTACTAACTATCAAGGTATTCGATATTGTAAACATAACAATGAAAGAAAATATTTAAATATCATTAATTTGGTTAGGTTAGGTTAGGTAAGGATAGAACAGGAAATTAGACGTTAACTAATTAACATAAATTTTAACACGGTCTTAAAGACTGTCAGCTAGAGTTATACCAGTATAGTTATAAAAAATAAATACTGGCAACATTAATTAATGATGTTTTTACCACAACAAATTATAACACAAAATCGTTTTTTTTTTTAGTAATGTAACAAGTTGAATTTTTGTGTAGACTTGAACATTGATAACCTGGTGCGCTTTACATAATCCGTCAATTATAAACTAAATATTTTGAATAGTTTTTTTCTGTTTAAGATTCTGGACATTTTAATTTGAACCTTGTAATGCATATTCCCACAAAATAATTTATTAAATTTTTTTTTGTTTTCTAAAATTCATTTGTCTGCGGACGCCAACACCCTCCTTCAAATTTTTTTTTTAGTAACGTAACAAGTTGAATTTTTTGTATTGATTTGAATATTGATAACCTGATACCTTATGAATAATCCTCCTTTAATGAACTAAATTTGGCAATAGTTTGTTTTGTTTAAGATTCTGGTCATTTTAGTTTGAAGTTTGGAATATGTATTCCCACAATATTATTTAATAAATTTTTTTTTTGTTTTCTTAAATTCATTTGCCTACGGGCGCCAACACCCTCCTTCAAATTTTTTTTTTAGTAATGTTACAAGTTGAATTTTTTGTATAGACTTGAATATTGATAACCTGGTGCTCTATGCTCTATGAATAATCCGTCTTTAATGAACTAAATATGTCAATAGTTTTGTTTTGTTTCACGTTCTGGAAATTTTAGTTTGAAGTTTGGAATGTGTATTCCACAATATAATTTATTAAAATTTTTTTGTGTTTTCTAAAATGCATTTGCCTGCGGGCGCCAACACCCTCTTTCACTTTTTTTTTTTAGTAACTTCACAAGTTAAATTTTTTGATAGACTTGAATATTGATACCTGGTGCGCTTTACATAATCCGTCAATTATAAACTAAATATATTGAATAGTTTTTTTCTGTTTAAGACTCTGGACATTTTAATTTGAACCTTGTAATGTGTATTCCCACAATATTATTTAATACATTTTTTTTTTGTTTTCTTAAATGCATTTGCCTGCGGGCGCCAACACCCTCCTTCAATTTTTTTTTTTTAGTAATGTTACAAGTTGAATTTTTTGTAAAACCTTGAATATTGTTAACCTGATACCTTATGAATAATCCTCCTTTAATGAACTAAATTTGGCAATAGTTTGTTTTGTTTAAGATTCTGGTCATTTTAGTTTGAAGTTTGGAATGTGTATTCCCACAATATAATTTATTAAATTTTTTTGTGTTTCTCATAAAATTGCATTTACCTGCTGGCGCCAACACCCTCCTTCAATTTTTTTTTTAGTAAAGGAACATTGAATTTTTTGTATTGAGTTGACTATTGATAACCTGATACCTTATGAATGATCCTCCTTTAATGAACTAAATATGTGATAATAGTTTTTTTCTGTTTAAGATTCTGGTAATTTTAGTTTGAACTTTGTAACGCGTATTCCCACAAAATAATTTATAAAATTTTTTTTTGTCTTTTAAAATGCATTTGCCTGCGGGCGCCAACACCCTCTTTCACTTTTTTTTTTTAGTAACTTCACAAGTTAAATATTTTGAATAGTTTTTTTCTGTTTAAGATTCTGGACATTTTAATTTGAATTTTGTAATGTATATTCTCTCAATAAGGTGTACCTATGGCTATAGTCAACTATCAACTGTCCATCCTGACAACCATGTGAATGCTTATGAATAGTATACACTTATGTACTTGTGTTTCTATTGTTATAGTGTAGAACATGATTGTTCTTATGTCATTAAAAACACAACAATTATTATTATTTTTGTTTTTTTTTTCATCAGGGTACATTACATAATTGTAATGCATTGTAACCCTATTTATCTCTTGTTTACTTTAACACATTGCTTCAAAAGTTGTTATTTAATTATTGGTATAATATTTGTTAATTTTTGAATTTAACTATACTTACTATAATTAGTAATAGTCATAAGTCTATGTATAAACTATTAAAATAAAAATCAAATAATATCAAAGAGCACAATATTTTGCCGGTAGTCGAGTTCTAGTTGATGACTGACTTGTGAATAAATGTAATTTTCGTTAGGTATAAAAGTAATAAATCCTTGAATACAACATTTAAAAATACAAACTCTGTACCTATTATAAAAATTAATATTAGTTATTGGTAGGTTTATATAATATCTGCAACGCATAGGTCATAAGAATATTGTAGAACATTTTACTGCAAGATGCGTGTTATTTTAGAAATGGTATTCGTCAGTGAAAATTGGCCAACTGGAAATAATATATCATAAGCAGACTGAAATGTGTAAGTATTGCAATGTTTTGAAGACTAAGTTTTGTAGCAGATTTTGATTCCGTCACAGGGTATGTATTTTCTTATTTTTCAGTAGGTTTCTTTTTATTATTGTTAATTGGTCAGGAGAGTATTGCCCAAAACTTTTCAATTATTTTCATTGTAACTATACTGGTATAACAATATTCCGGCTATCAATAAAGCCGTGATAAAAATTAGAAATTTGGTCAGTTATGATATTTTTTGAAAGAAATTCTTTTGAGTAAGGGATTCGGTCAATAATATTTAAATATTTTCACCCATAATTAAGTACGATGACTTTTAGGTAACTAGAGACTGAGTGAATAGGAAGTATGTGGTATGGCGAAGATAAGGAAAGATGTTAACAGGATTTCAGAATGTTTGGCGTATGAAAGGGAAAGATGAAAAATAAATGTAAGGTTAGGTTAGCGAAGTGTGTGTAGCAGATATGAGAATGTTAAGTTGGGTATATAAGGGACAAAGGAAGATATTATAGGAAATGTATTAATTAAAGGTGGTGTAGGAGTGGTACATTTTGTAGTGAAAACAAGAGAGAATAGGTTGAGGTGGTTCAGTCACTGTATGATAAGATATAGTGAGAAGACTGAAGAAGAGATGGATAGACAGAATACCGATGATATGGAGATGCAGGAAAAGAGGGTGGTTGAACCTGTATAGTTGTGTGAAAAGGTGGAAGAAGAAGTGTGAAGGTTAAATAGTTAGGTTAATAATACCGAATTCGTAGAAAAGGATCTTGAATTGCAAAGGCCACTGGACTCTTTGGCAGAAACTACCGTTATTAGTTGATATAGGTTTACAACTTAGACTTATGGGATAGAATAAAAAGATTGGTTCCATCTTTGACCCACGCGTTGTTTATCAAATATACGATCAACAGAAACAACCCGAAGTTGTTACTTTTAATATTAGATTAAAATTATTGAGTTAAGAACATTACATGCGTCAAAAAAAAAAATAACTATTCTACTAAAAAATAAAAATATATAATAGGTATATATTAGTTATTAATACTTATAAAGAATAACAATATGCAATCCAAAAAAAAATAAAATGTTATCACAGAAAAAAATTAATTCAACAGTGAAAGGGTTAAAATATTTAAGTCTGATAATAGGTTAAATCAATCTAATATTAAAAGTAACAACACTAACCCGGTGATTTCTAGCGTACGGGCAAGGTGAGTATTATAAGTCAAAAAAATTAAAATAGTTCATTAAAATTTTTTAAACTTATCAGTTATACATTATATTGTCACTAATCATAAAAGTAACTAATTTTTGTTTTAAAAAAAAAAATTAATTATGTACAAGAATAATTTAATATTATATTATAAGATTTTTTAAAATTACATAATATATTCAACATGAACAGATTTTATTTCGTTTAAAAAAGTAAAGAAAATCTAAATTTTTTTGGTATTCAATTTTGAACAGTAAGGAAAAAAAATGTTTGGTTAGGGAGTTGAGGTTGGCCTATCAGTTATAAATTACTTATAAATATATATTTATGCCCGTACAAAATTCAGAGAGAAATAAATGGTGCACTAAAAATCAGACATCCTCTTTAGTGTTATCAAGTTAAAGAAGCAGTTGATTGTTGACAATTTGACATTTAACATTAACTGTGGTAGGTATGATTGAATGTAAAAGTATTTAGCAGGGCTGTGAATTTAATGCAATGAAAAAGTGTTGAATATGCATGCATGCAGTATGCACTAAAAACAGGCAAAATATGATTTAAAATATGCACTTAAAATTCAAATAAATACTGAATGAAAACGCCATTATAAAAAATTGTTTGAATTAATAAATAATAATTAAAATTGGTTTACAAAAAGAAATTCTCGTACTAGACAGTGGCGTAGCCAGGATTTTAAAATGGGGGGGGGGCAAACCCAAAATACTAAAAAAAACAAAATCAACAATTAACAATACCAACTCATATTTTAATTTTAATATAATTAAATTTATATATATTACTTCATTTTGACCAACCTAATAATAACAAACGTCTATGAGATTTTGAAGAAAAAACTTGTACGACTACTTCTTCTGTGACTTTTTCAGATTTGTTTATTTTTGTCATAGCTAACCCATTCAGTCTTTCTTCCTTCATTGTGGATCTACTGGATCTTAAATAATTTTTTTATAATTTGAAAGTTGAAAATGTACGTTCCGGTGTCGCTGATGTAACTGGTAAGGTTGCAAATAATTATAGAAGTAATTTTACATTAGGTAATACATTTGAACAGTAATGTAATGCTTTTATAGCTGACTCTGGTATTTCTGCTGTACTATTTTTCCATTGGTTTCGCCACATAGTTAACTCTGCTTTGAGGTTTATTAAAGCATTTTCGTGAAGATCATTTTCATACAGTGATGCAGCACTTAATATACTCATTATCGTATGCACTAAAATTGGCAGGGATCAACCCTTCAAGTGCTATGACTTCTGTCAATTGTTGATTGAATCTAGTTTGTATTTGTTGTAAAATACTATCAAGGAAAGGAATAAAAATTGATATTCGGTAGTATTCTTCAGAACTTTTTTGTATGTTAACTCTATTAATTTGTCTTCCACATACATGTGGTATTTTTATTTCAACATTTATCTTGGTAACAATTGAAGTAACTTCATTAAATATATCTTTAAAATGTCTGTCAACATCTCCACGAACAGCTTCTATGAGATATAGCTTTTGATAAATCTTGTTTTTTACTCTGCAGAATTTTACTCAAATTTATTGTGTAAGAAAAACAAGTAACCGCCACTTCCAACGCAACTAAAAATTCACTTTTTGCTATAGTACACTCTAACATTGTAGCCAAACTTGATGTTTCTCTGCTTGAATCTCCGCATTTTATTTCTTCTAATGCAGTAACAATATACACATACAATTCTTTAAAAGTCATTAAAGCTGTGTGCTTTTCAACCCATCGAGTTTCACATATAGTTTTAAGTTTTCTTTTTTAATAGAACTGGATTCATTAGATTCTGAAATTTCACTACTTTCTGTAACAGACTTAAGTTTTTTTGTTCTTTTTGCAGAGTTAGAAAAAAACTAGAAACAGACTGAATAGTTCCCATCACATTTTTTATTGCAGGTACATTACAAGCTTTAGAAAAACATAAGTTAAGACAATGGCTTAAACAATGTGTGTAAAAAGCTAATGGTTGTTTTTTTTAAATTAATGATTGTACACCATTATTAATGCCCGACATATTGGAACCTCTGTTATAACCTTGCCCACGAAGGTTTTCAAAAGTGAGACCTATATTTTCTAATTCACTTTGTATAGCAGTTATTATAGTAATTCTTGTTGTTGATTCCATTTTGATAAAACCTAAGAAGTCTTCACAGGTCTTCAAAAAAACCTGCATTACAGCATACCTCAAAATCTTTATCAGAAATTATATCGTCTTCTTCATACCTTTGACATGAATTATCAACAATGTCGCCCTATTAAATACAAATGTCAAATGTGTTCAAATAGACTAATAACTAATGTTATAATTATTTTACATACCTTTTCAAAGCATTTTTGTTTTTTAACAACCAAATTAAACAATGGGAACATATTCTTTTTTTCGGACGTCATAATGACCTATGTAAACGAAACGTGAAAAACTGAAAACTACAAATATCGCAATATTCACTAATAAATTATGGTACGGTACGTGATTTCGTTTTGAAGAAATAAAAACTATTAGAGAGTAGCGACTAGCGGCGCATTCGCAGCGGTTGGGGTAAAAACTGATAAGGCGCACATCGGCATGGTACCATAGAACCAATGATGGTACGGAGGTCGAGAAAAACAGACCAGGTTTATTGCCGCGATGCGGTGATAACACTGTGAACAGTGTGACGACCCATAGATGATACGGTCCGGGAGGAAATATTGTGGAATTGCGGTTGTGGTCCACCAGCACGATTTAAGAAGTATATCTTAAATCGTGACACGGACTAAGATAGATGTATCTAATATCTATAGCCGTGGGTTGTAGAAGTCTGTTTATTACACATTCTATTCATTATTATATATTATAATATTTCTATAAGTATATGTCACGACCACAATTTAAGACTCACTAAGTCACGAGTATATGTATATATTTGTGCTATAAATTATCCACAGATTTCTATACTACACTACATAAGGAAATCCAATACAATTTACATTGTTACCAGTGCTCGAATTGGAAAAAAAATTGAGGACGGACGCTGGTTTTAGTTCAAAAACACCGTTCCATAGCTAATAAATTGTAAAGTAACCCGTTGTGAAAATTAAACAAAAAGTTCTCAAAAGTAGAATGTAGAAACATGTATACGGCGGCAATACAATCGTAATCACTTCAAAATTATCACACTTGCAGATAATAGAGATAAGGTAGACATGATATCTTTAATCGTGGTAGTGTACAAACCAATGAAACCACCGCGGCGTAATAATCATTCATACGTATATGAAATACAGTATCCATACGTACAATTGATAGTGACTACACGTTTTATCTACATCGTGCGTCAACGATAACCGTTTTCTGCGAAAAAATAACCATTACTTAGCAGTTTGTTGCTTAGAAAATAGAATAACCGAAACAAAAAAATCCAAATACACCGTTTCAAAAGTAAGCATCTCCAGGGGCCAGAGGGGGGCTCGTTTTTAGCGTTCCCCGCTTAATTAAATGAAGGGGGACGCTGAAATCTATGAAAAAAATGAAAGCGGACTCCGTCCGCCCGCGTCCCCCCCCAATTCGAGCACTGATTGTTACAAGTGAAGCTCAGCTGTGGACGGCCGCCATTTTGTTGGTTGGCAAAACATTTCATTTATTGTACAACATTTATTAGGAATAATATTTTTTTTAATGATAAAATAAAATAGTAAATGTAAAATGACTTATATAAAATATTTTTTTTTTTTTTTTTAAACAAGTTTAGAAATAATAAAATACGATACAAAATAAATCATAATATCATCTTATTTGTCATATGAAATACCATACAATTGCCAACCGACTTTAAAGCTTCAATTCATGGCGGGAGTTCGCTATCAAGTACTATATAGTAATCTGTACTATTATCTCAGTGGAAGAACAAGAAGAGTGATACCTCTTAACATCGGAATGTTGTTGTCATTTATCAATCTCAAAAGTTAATGTCATAACTCAAAACTGTGTAGATAAACGGTTTTTGTGTCTGATAGGTACCTACTTTCATTTGATTTCGTTTTTTGTCGATAAAAACGCAGGTTATATTAAAACTAAAATGGTAAAAAAGTGGTAAATAGTTAATACTAAATATTCGATCGTCGCGTAGTGGTTAATAGTTTCGAAAATGCAAGCGGCTCGAATCTGACTTCTATGAGTGACGATTTCTGGCCGTGATGCCGGCCATGAACTCGAACAAGTTCGTTACAAACAGCTTGCCGGAGTTCCTGTTGCTTGCAGCGCAATCGCTGGAAACCATGTTCGCCATGGACGCGGCCGTGTTGCGAAACCTCCATTCGGTGATCGTCTGTTACGACGTGCAAGTTTTCTACCGGAACCGTGGCGGCGTAGACGGGCCCTCTGTTAGCCTGGATGAGTTCGTGTTGTACTGTGACAGCAAGATCCAGCCACAGCTGGTCGACGGTAAAGGGGACGACGGCTCTCGGGACACTTACCTGTGTTCGATGACCATCAGCGATCTGATCCGAATGGAACCATGGGCCCAGCTCTACAGAATCGTTGGGACTCGCGTCATGCGTCGTCTGCTGTTCGACTGTCTGCTGTTCGTGCCGCTTGGCAGACACGTCTACTACTGCGTGCGATCGCCGTCACAGTCAACGAGCCGGTATGAAGTGATACAGGCGTTCCGGGTCCGGGCCAATTCGCGATGGAAGACCGAGCGGCCACCGAAGTCGAAACCACCGTCGCAGAAATACTTCAACATCGCGGGCTTACTGCAGAAAGTTCAGCCGATCGGACGGCAAAATTCGGCCGACATGTTGGGTGGTATACTGAACACCGATGTCGTCAGCGTGGCGGAAGGCAGTCTGCGTGCCGCCAAGCTGGATTACAGCAGGACTAGACCATGCCTTGATCGGTTGGCGCGAAAACTCAAAGTGATTGCGGACAAGGACACTTCGCGTGCGTACTGGAACATTTACCGAGACGTGGTGGGCGATTGTTCGTCGGTCGAGGTGCCATTGAGCAGGGTCAAGTCGTTCGCCAGGGCGGTGGTTTGCAAGATCGTGCCACGTGAGGTGTTTGGGACGGCCGGCAACCGCGACCAGTTCTGCGACAACGTGTGCCGGGTGTTGAACGGTGGCAAGTTCCACGACTACGCAGTGCAGCACATCGTGCACAAGATCAAAGTGAAGAAGATCAAATGGCTGGAGAACGTGGCCGTGGACTGGCGGGCCGAGATCGCGGCCAAGACGCTGGTGTGGCTGACCAACGTGTTTGTGTTTGGCCGGATCGTCCACTGCTTCCGGGTCGTGACGACCACCACGCCCACCAACGGCGTCGCGTACGCGGTTAAAGCCAAGTGGGCGGACATGTGCCACAAAAAAATATCGCCGCTGATGGCTGCCAACAGTGAATTTTTCCAACAAATCCAGCCCGACGACTCGGAAACGTCGTCGTCGTACAGGAACTGGAAAGTGTGTCCATACGCAAAACCCAACGGAGTACGACTTATATTCAAGCTGCGGCGGAAAGAGGGCAGCAACGAGAAGCGTCTAACCGACAACTGCCAAACATTCCTGCAATGTTTGTCGCGGACTCGACCCTCCGAATACCGATCCGTGACGAGGCCGCAGTTCTTCCGCGGATGGAAGGCGCTACAAGAATCCCAGCGTCTGTCCGCCACCCCCGCGTTGTTCTACGTGCGCACCGATTTCCGGGACGCGTTCACAAGCTTCGTTCACAAAAAACTGCTGACGGTCATCCGGGACAGGATCAAGGAACGTTTCGGCAAGAATCAACGGATGGTGGCTGTGCACACAGTGGACGTAGTGAAAATTAGCGGTGGCTCCGTGTACTACAAGAAGTGTCGCTACGTGGGCGGGCTGCCAACTCCCGAGTTCCAAGTCGGGTCACTGGTGTTCCACGACAAAACGGACGCGGTGGCGCTGTTCCGGATCTGGGACGCGGTGCGCCGTTGCATAGTCTGTAACGCCGTGGAGCGGGGTGGCTGCCGGTGGGGTATGACCAGAGGCGTTGTGCAGGGCGACCGGCTGTCCGTGGCCCTCTGTGACCTGCTGCTTTCCGATCTGCATGCTGCCCGGCTGACGGATCTGGTGGATGGTCGGTCGGGCGGCCAGCTGTACCGGTTCGTCGACGACTACCTGTTTGTGTCGCCCGACCGAGACGCTGCCCTCCGGTATCTGGCCGCGATGCGCGCCGGGTTCAACGAGTACGGACTCAGGATTAATCGGTCCAAAACCGAGACGAACGCAGACAGCAGTGGCGTTGGCGGTAGGATGGTCAAGTTTTTGGGGTTCCGGTTGAACGTGGCCACGGGCGAGGTGACCAAGGACGCGTCCGGGTACCGGAATCGACGGCCACTGCACTTTTTCGATTATGGGCTGGGCCGCGGCCAGCCGGGCCGGACCCTCTACGCCAAGGTCGGCCGGCCTAACTGGCACGTCATGCCCGGTGTACTGGTCAGCAAGTCGTTCAACTCGGCGGCCACAGTGGCCCGAAACGTGGCGTCTGTGGTAGCGTACAAGGCGTTTGCCGTCGTCACGGCCGTCAAGCAGTACTTTTTACACCTGAACCCCGTGTTCCTCGCCAACATCGTGCGCGCCATCGCCCGGATCATGTACGCCAAAGCGCGCACCGTCGTCCGGTACTCGGCCGTCACGCCTATGCAGTGCAAGTGGATCGTATACGAAGTGTACGCCACCATGTTCCGCACACATTTCTCGCCTGACGACCGTCGCGTCGCGTCAGCCGTGCATCGGATCCGGGCAACGCAGACCGCCGTCGGACGAAAGTGCGTCACTCGCATTCTGAGGGCCGCCCTAAGACGTCATGATTTCGCCAAAATGTTCGGTTAACGAAAAACTCGCACCCGTGGTAATATTTGTTATTGATATATTTTTATTGTATATAGTCGGCCACTATTATATCATTGTGTCATGTTCTCGATAATTACTCTAT
Organism: Sitobion miscanthi; assembly: GCA_008086715.1. Lineage (NCBI taxonomy): Eukaryota > Metazoa > Arthropoda > Insecta > Hemiptera > Aphididae > Sitobion > Sitobion miscanthi. The sequence goes on along the minus strand of CM017798.1, from coordinate 29,726,234 downwards.
TTAGGTATTAATATAATTATTTATTTTTTATTACCTATTTTAAAGTCTTGTTAACAATATATTCGTTTATTTTTGTGTGAATGATATAACTGATATATACTTTTATATTATGCTGTAATGAAACCGTACGTCTGTACGTATAGAAGCCGGAAGGTGGTAGGTATATGGTAAACCCCGATGTTGCGATGTAGACGAGACTGTGTTGTCACTCGAGTTTCTGTTTTAAAAGTTAGGTATGGTTAACTGTCTGCAGACACGTGGATAATATAAGAATCCATTAGGCCTTTACTATATAACAAAATTATGGGTGGCGGTCCGGAATGTGGATGAGAGACAGACCGTCTTTATATGCCTACCGCTCTCACTTCAGCAAGGGGTTTTATACTTAAATCATTAATTTTATTCGTTATATCAAGAAATTAATATGTTCATTCTCACGACTAAAAAAATAAAAAATAAATTAAGGAAAAACGGGAATTTTTACGCAAAATTGGGTTTCGACAAAATCGATTTTGGTGTTTGGTGTAACTCTTAAAAAAATTAGAGTAAATCGACGTATTATGAAAATTGATGGTAAGAACATTATCTGTGTTAAAATGTTTTTTTATGATAGTTAAGTATTTAAGTGAGTTATAAGCATTTTTAATTTACGCTATATTGTATACGCATAACTTGCTAAAAAATTGAACTTTACGATAGTTAACTATCGTAAAATACCCACAGGCAAACACAAATATTTTTTTTATCAACAAGTTTCATAATTGTCAATAGGTCGATTAACTCTACATTTTTAACCATAGACCTATTAACTAATGTTTTTAACTAACGTCGCTAAACCTGATCAGCTGAGCGTAAATTTGCCATGTTACGCACTTGTAAGACGGAGACAAGAAATGGCCGTGTAGCGTTCTGCGCATGTGGTGTGTGACCAGCTGATAATATTATATACAACACACACTCACGAGTCACGACTGATAGTCAAGTTCGATTTTTTCGAAACAACGAAACTGATAATATTTTGATCTCAAAAATCGAATAGCTGGATTCCGAAGTCGTTGGTTCATTAATTATTATAGTTGACAGTAGTTGTTAGTTGTTACCTGTAAGTCGTGGTTATTTTTAAATATCCATAATCCATGTTATTGTTACATTACGACGAAATTGGGTGGCGATACCGTCTTACCTAATCAGGTGCTCACAACTCGTAAGTACTTCGTAAAGCAAACTGTCCAAGCATTTTTCTACGGTATAAGTGTAGAACTCAAAGGTTTGGCGGATGACGAGTCTTCGGTACCTATTGTCTAACACTAACTAATAAAAAGTGGTAACATTCCAAATATTTAATACTTAACTGTAGTGAAAACATACGATTACTTGAAAATCATTTTAGTTCTAGGCCATACATAAATTAAAAGCCTAGCAGTAATTCAAGGTACCTAATTAGATTAGTTGGTGTTAAACAGCCCAGTGCCAATTTTTCAAATTTTCTGCAATTCTATACAATTTGAAAATGTATTTTATATTTTTGTTGCCATCTTAATTATAATACTTTTTCACTAATCTACTACCAGTTACCTATTTGGGGGGGGGGGGGAGTAATAGGGTGTATATATCGAAAGCGTACAACCACAGAATAAATAAATTTTATCTATTCTGTGGCATAACTGTGTCATACAAAAATATTGATGGTTGTCAAAGTTTATTTAATCAAAGTTAAGTTAATATAATGATATAGTTTTGAAAAACATATTCATTCTTTTTTTTTTTCGTTTCTTCAGATGATCTATCCATATAAGGCCCATTATGTCACCTCAAGGGTCACATTATGGTTCGAATTACCTCTGGTAATCTCAATAAGAATTTTTTTTCATACAATTTTACAGGCTCCCATGTAAGAACATTATGTAGCATTACACATTTGTAGATGAGCCATCAGAATGACAGTTGCGGTATTGGATAAATATCATTTGGGCATTAGTGCCATTGTTGTTGTGGCAATGCAACTTTTATTTTTCACTATTGCTGTAACATTTCAGTATGATAAAGTGGCCGATTTTGCTGGTGGTATAAGTTTCATTTTAGTGGCTCTGCTAACATATGGATTAGCTCAGGTAAAATATGCTCGAGTATTACTTTATACCATATTAATTACTATTAATATTGGTTAATCTAAACTTGCAAATTAAATATTAGTTACACATGAGGATGAGGGTACCTAGTAAATAACAATATACCTAATAGTCAAATGATTTGTTTACCAAGTTTATGTTAGTAAACGTTTCTTAACAACCAAATTAAATGTAATTATTGATCAAAATATAATTTATGTATATCTAAAATTACTTTTAAAGTGATAAACTAACTTTTAATAATAAAACATATATGATGATATTTTTTAATTATTTAGTTTAAGTCCAAAAGTACATAGGTAGTCCCTGTAATATCACAAATTCATATTTTATATGAAAATGCAGGAAAATAGTATAGGCAACTAAACATATTGCAATAATGTTGCATATATAAAATCCCTTTATTTAAGAAAATAGTTCATAATATATGACGAATGCATTATTTAATACTAATGCATCAAATATAAATATATATTTTAAAGATAATAATATTTAAAATATTTATAATCAAACTGTTATTTACTATAACGTTTAAATATATTAAATATTAAATTGAAAGAAAAATATTAGTTTATTAATAAATGTATTTTGGTAGTTACTAATATTGTAAAGTTATTACAAAAAAAAAAAAAAAATACTCTCGTAATATTATACGGATCAATAATAAATAACTGATTAGGCATAGTTTAATTATTTTCTGTAGATGTTAATGATTTAAATATTTACTACTCATTTTATTTTTTATTTAGACACATGATAATCGACAATTTATGGTAACATTATTTGTATGTATTTGGGGTGCTCGATTAAGTTCTTATTTATTTTATCGAATAATAAAAATTGGAAGAGATGCAACATTTCCAGACAGACGTAGCAATATGATTCGCTTTGCTGTGTTTTGGACATTTCAAGTATGACTACTTATTATTTTAACAGATTATATTTAATTATAAACTATTTTATTTTATTTTATATTAATTTAGTTTTGACTTTTATAATTATTCTTCAGGCTATTTGGGTGCTTGTTGTTAGTTTGCCTATTATTGTTATCAATGCACCCCATAATTCCATAAAAACTGGAGCACCAAAAACCATGACAACTTTAGACACTGTTGGCTGTTGTGTGTTCATTTTTGGCTTCATTATTGAAACTTTTGCTGATTTACAAAAGTATGCCTTTAGAAGCGAAGAAACAAATAAAGGAAAATGGTGCGATGATGGTAAGTCAAAAAATGCTCATAGTGCTACTGTCAAAACAATTGCACTTAATTAATATCTTCTATTAAACATATATTTTCACACCTTTAAGAATTACAAACCTTTTAACTTGGTCATTAGTCATTATTATGAGTGTTACTAAATTCATAATTCTGGGTTAGCAAAACATAAATATCTACAAAAAAATTTAGTTTTTTGCTTCGTTTACTAATATTCATAATCCTATACTTAACACTTGATATTTAAATACAGCTAATTTCATACCATCACAATGTTGTCAATATTCAAAGTTCAAACACAAATTTTTTATTTTAAAATTTAAATAAAATCCGTACATTTTGTATAGACATGCACATTAAGGAAAAGCCTCATTACAACTATTCTATTCTATTTTACTTATTAGTTATTACACTCTTATTAAAAATAATTCAAACTATTATACTAGTTGCCAATTATAAATAAAATCATTTGTATTTTTAATTTATATTGCGCAGGTTAAGTAAATGTTAAAATATAATTGTGAAATAATTTCATGCATTAGACTTAAAAGGATGCCATATCCGTTGTCTCCGTCTCATAAACATAACAAATTGTACATTCTAAATAATTTATTTAATTCTGTTATGTTTAATTTTAGAGTGAATTGACTTGACCAATTACTAAATATCTAAAGTCATTAGAAAGTTATTACCTCTACTTTAGAAACAAGAATAATATCTAGTGGTTGACATAGGTTTTTTTGTATATTTTAATTTTTAAGCAAGTAAGTTATGAGAATTTTAAAATGTGCAAACTATACAATTTAAAAATGCTCATAACTAGCTTTAAAATTAAAATATAAAATCATCGTTTACAGTTTTACACAATGTATTTAAAAACAAAAAAATAATGTAATTTAAAAATCTGTACACTATTATATGTTTACATTTTATTATTTAAACATTTCTATTCAGTCGATAGCAAAAGTTGTCGCAGCCATGGATTTTATATTATACTCACTAGTGTTAACTTCTCCTGGGGGAATAATGTCAAAATGAAAAATCTAGCCATCGGACCAGGAATCGAATCCGAGTCTTGCTTGCTGGGCGATTGCTCTACCTCTAAGCTACCCGACCACACAGTCGCATGATGTTATCTATCCCAGCTAACACTACTAACTTTAATTAATTAATATAATATGAAATCAATGCTGCGACTTATATCAATACCAAAAAATTATGTTTGTTATTTAACCATCACTATCTAACTATAATCACTATTTTCTAATATAATATAAAAGTATAACTTACATTTAATATAATATTTTAATTGGTTAAAAATTAATAAAAATGTACTGAAATAGAAATGGCAGTTAATATGCTAAGGCATTAAAAATTAGATCCATGTTAAATTAGAAATTCCATTGCAATAAATAACAAAGCAATCATTTGAAAATATTATCACAATTTAAGCTAAGTTAAAAAATAGTAAATAATAATATATTTGTGTTTTATTTTATATGTTCATTTTATTATAGGTCTATGGAGTATGTCTAGACATCCTAATTATTTTGGAGAAATAGTATTATGGTGGGGTGTTTTTATTGTGTCATTAAATGTGATTGAAGGTCCAGAGTATATTGTTGTTATATCTCCAATTTTCACAACATTTATTATACTCTTTCTCTCTGGTATTCCACACTTGGAACGTGTTTCAGATCATAGATTCAGAAAGTATGTAAACTAAATAAAAATACTTTTTATGTAACTTATGTTTGTTAATATAAATAAATAATTAAAAAATTACAATATTTACTAATAATATGTTATTTTATACATTCTAGCAATACTCATTATCAGCTGTACAAACGATCCACTTCACCATTAATACCAATTCCGCCATCTCTTTATATTGAAGTGCCTGGTTTTATTAAAATGCTCTGTTGTTGTGAACTACCTTTATATAACTGGATGAGGGCACATCCTTCAGATCCACCAGAAGCAGCTCCAGCTCCAAAATCATCCTAGCAAAAAAAGGGAGCGGGTGTAACTATGGTTCAGATTACAGATCGCTCCCAAGAAGGTCCGGTGTACTCAACAGCCACCACGTACGTCTAAAATATAAAAAGACTCTAAAAATTTTTATTTGATAAATATAGTTATTATAAAAATTATGCATTTAGGCAGTATGAACATCATCAAATAGGTAATTATTAATAAGTCAATGTATAATGCCTATTTATTTTCATGTATTGTTTAGTTATATATATTATTAGAATAAAACCAATGGATTCATAATGGAGAAACAATGAGTTTTATGATGAAATTACTGTTAAAAAATGTTATTTTTATTCCAAACAAATTTGTTTTGTTAGTTACTTAACAGTTTTTTATATGTAAGTGCATGTTTTATTATTAATAATGGTATTATATAATATTATTGTGATGCAGCAGTTCTTCTTCTAATATAGAGTTAGCTTATAAAGATACTTATTCTACCAAGTAACTTTGAAATATGCACTCCAACAATGTTCAAGGCTAGCAATAATAATTAAAAAAAAATTTTTACTATAGTTTTACAATAAAACACTAGATTAGTTAAATCAGTTAAATAACATGAAACACATCTAAAGATAAATTCAAACTACAATATTGTTTTTAACTATTTTCATAGACTTGAATAAGTCAACTATATTCTTCATCATAACATATATTATATACTTAATGATTGATCAATTTATTCAACTATTAAAATCTATTCTAGTTTACATTTTATTTTTATAATTGTAGATTTTAACTCTACTGTATATTTTGAAAAAAATAAACATAAATCTTAATCTGAAATAAAATAAATAATTACATTCATTGAAAATTTTAAATGGATCAATACCATTTCGTTTTAGATTTGTAATTAATTTTAGTTATTGTTTGGATTAGGTTGACTAAAAAATAATAGGATTTTAAGAATAAAATCAAAAATACTTTTAAGATTCCACAGTTTCTACTTACTAACTAGTATATATATTATTTTAATATAACTCTGTAAAAATATCTTCTCAGTAGGTATATAGAAAAAAATCAGTTGCATAAGAGATCATAAGGCATATGACATAAGTATTCATATTAAATATAAATACAATATTATAGTTTAAACTTTATAAATTACTTCATGAAAGTCTACCAAAATATATATTATTGAATCTGACTGTTTATCTTGCTTAGTTAAGCTATTCACCCAATAAGAAAAGTTTCTTATTGTGTATTATATAGTTAGGTATAGTTTCTTTAAAAAAAAAGGTTTTTTTTAACATTAATTATATTAAAGTTAAGTGGCCTAAATCATAAAAAATAAGTATTTATATGATTATATTTATCAGCACGCAGCACTTAAACATATATTTTACAACTTAATGATATGAGTTTTGCTATTGGACAATTTTACAGGTTTAATCATTTGGCTTTAAAAAATTATAGTCCTGTTAATTGTTAAATAGTATAACTCTTACACAGTGGGGCAACTTGATAATAAGGAGCCCATGTAAACATTTCTAGACTAGGGCCTTACTAGCTTTTAAAAATGAAAAACAATCATACCTCATTATAACTCTATTGCGCGACTGCTCCTATAAATGTAATAAAACATAATAATTAATAACCAAAAAATATATAAAACAATGAGTTAATTTGTATTTTTTTTTTCGTGCAATTTTTGAGTTGTTTTTGGTAACAAATTGAATCAAGTTGGTATTTAGGGAGTCAAAAGTTTAAAATTCCTAGAAACTTTTCAAACAAATCTGGAAAAACTAAAAAAAAAAAAATATTCTTAGAATATTAGAGACGGTCTCAACATCTCCAATCAGAATCGTTTTACATAATATGCAATGGTTCATCAAATTCATTGAATTAAAATTTAACACTTCTACTACAGGTTACAGTTACCAATGACCAGAGTACTATAGAAACGTACTATATAGCAGAGTGACAACCCTGGTTTCTTAACTTTGATTCATACATTATAATAAATTAATGTATATAAAGAATGCTGGAGTTTGAAACATTTAATACTTATACTTAAATTTTAGATTAATTTGTGGAATATGATTGATTGATTTTCTTTGAGTCTCATATTTATTATTGTTTTATTAAGATTACTCGTGTACCTAACTTTCATTATTTCATTTTAATTATTCGCACAATTACTCATTAATGATTGATAATAATATTAATTTTTAGTATTCTTAATGTTATTTATACTATTGAACTCTTGTTTTAGAGGACGCCACACCCGCGTTTGTGGCCTCCGTGTGTTACGAGTGCATAACATGAAATACACTAAGCAGATCATGTTTAGCTCAGTTAGTTTAAAAACAAGATTGAATTTTACTATTATAAATCTTGATGGTAAGAATATTATCTGTGTTCGTTTGAGGTTTTTTTTTATTATTCAGTATTTAAGTGAGTTATGAGTGAGTTATGAGCATTTTAAGTTTATACTATATGCATAACTCGCTAAAAAATTGAATTATCGTAAAAAACCATCATACAAACACAGATTATGTTATTACCATCAAGTTTCTAAATAGGTCTATTTACTCTAGTTTTTAAGCTAACGGAGCTAAACTTAATCTGCTTGTAAATTTGCTATGTTACCCACTTGTAAGAAGGAGACAACACATGCGGGTGTGGCGTCCTCTGAATAATGTTATTAATAATTATTTATAATTTTAGCTTATCTTTTTAAAGGCCTATCAAGTTAAATTTGAATTGTTTAAATTTTTTTGTTGAATTTTTGAAGTATTTAATCTATTATAAGTATATGCTAAAAAATCTGAAAAATGCAAATACGAGAACATTAAGTAGTATATTTATTTTATAATCTTATTGGCCAATTGAGTTAATTTTATAGGTATTTACTATACATGATGTAATAGTATCAATAATTCCCAAAGAATATAAATAGCTCAAAATGAATTGTTTAGCTATAATAATTTAATTAAGTTTAAAGAGTTGCATATAATTTGTGATATTAGAATTATTTCTTGATCTGTGATTACTTGAATATTTCCTGTACAATTATTTTAGATACTTTTGAGAGTTTTCAATAGTATATAATTTACCATATATTATAATATATTACATACATAAATAAATTATAATAATTGTTTAGCCAAATTTATCATATATTGTTTTAACTCCTTATCTGGAGCATCCCAAAATAAGTCAGATGATTTGTATGTGTATTTTGTCTACAGGGAATATTGATGAATGGTGTTAAGATTATATAAATTATTAATAAACTTAATTTTATTTATTTATTGTTTAAATAGTAAAGTTAAACTTTTTTACTAATATTTGGCCATCCTACAATTTATGTATATTTTCATTTATTATATTCACATTTAACTATTTAAGCTTAAATTTTCTTATGACACCATATGCATATATTGCACCATATATTTTCAATATAGTAAGAGTGTGTAAACTTATTAAATAAAAACTTTATTTTCCTTTTCACTATTTAGGAAATAAAAATAGTAACAAACTAATTCTAACACATTTTGAGTCATATCTTAGTTATATTACTATTTACTAGGTATTATATATTTAATGTATTGAAAAATATAGTTTTAATATTAATATATCTTTATCTATTATTGATAACTGTTATTGCCTATTTAATATGCAAGTATGTATTATGTTCTCATAACATAAAATAATAGATAATATATTCATCTGTTATTTATTTCTGTAATAATAGAAAATAGTTGTGTAATATGTAATTACTAATTATTAATTTTTTCATACTCTTGGTTGTAAATTATAATTGTATAGTTAAAGATTTAAACAATTGTTTTATTATAAATATGATTTTAATCTTAACTGTTAAATTGAATATTGTTTGTAATTTGTATTAATTAATATAGATATTTAAAATATTATTTTATTCTTATTTTACATTTCATATTTTCATGTTTATTGTATGAATCAAACCAAATTTGAAAAAACTCAATAAATTGAAATAAATGAAAATATGAAATCATTTAATTAATTTTATTGTTTATAGGTTCCTTTTAGCTATAAGTATTAGTCAGTTTCATGGACATATTATGTTAGCAAAAGGGAGTACCAAAAAAAATATAAATTTGTCATAATCATCAATACTTAGCTATTTATAATATGTACAGTATAATAATAAGCAAAAATACACTAAATCTGCAATGGTATAATAATTTACAACTTATAATAGTCTAGTGGCTTTAGGGGGGTCCAGGAGTCCATGGCCCCTTAAATTCCAAAAAAAAAAAGACAATTAGGTATCTACTATGCAATTGAATTGAATATAATATATGCTTTTATTATCATGGCATATAATATTATATTATATTGGTACTAGCTGATACAAAGTTGTAATTTTTTCACTCCTTTTGGGTGTAACTCGCTGCTTTAAGTACAACTCAGCCAACTTGGAAGGCAATCCAACTATTTCAACTGCATATTAAGTAAGCAATCCACCTGTTATAAGTGCAACTCAGCCATCTTGGTAGGCGAAGTACAAAAATTTGATTTGAGATTTTTTTTATCTTTTTGACTTGTATATTTACTATTTTGGATAATCCATTGTAATTCCATACACTTATTAATTTCAAAATTAAAACACGTCTTGTAAGTTAAATAAAAATAAAAATTTAGTCTAATAGGTGCTCTAAGGTTAATAATATTTTATATTATGTACATATATGTTTATAATTGTCACAATAAAATAATTAATACGATTAATGGCTAATGTGGATTATATGATTTTGTCACTGATTTTGAACCATTTGAATGTATTTCAATATTACAGGTACTGTATACTTATCATCAACTGTAAAAAAAAAAATCTTTGATGATTATGCCCCTCCTTCTAGTATCAAACCCTAGAGCTATCAATGGCCGGTTGCAGAAAAAATCATGTTACACACTTTAGCACACTATTGATTCATTAAATGTTTAGTGATTGTTTGTGCAACCGTTGCAACTTAGCATAAATAACTTTAATTGTGTATTAAATAATAAAGTATCAAATTCTTTATTCATTCATTATTTCCATTGTGAATTACTGAAATGAGACTATCATATTCAACAATCAAATAATATTTAATAAATTATTGTCTTATTTAAAAAAATCTTGACCTAAAAATGTATATTATACTTGAATGTACTTTTACTATTACTAATAAAATATGTTACATTAATTAATTATTGTTTCGTTAAGTCACCGTTTATAAATAGTTAAATACCATACAAACGGCTTTCGCATTATACATTTATAAATCTACGAGATTATAGGCTATTTTATAGTTGGTCTGGGTGCTATAAAGTTTGAACTGCTACAATGCGAATGTGATTTCAATTTTAACAATGAATTTCGATTGACTACTGTTATTCAAACCTGAGCTTGGTCAATAAATTATAATATTATGTTTATGTTACTTATACATGTTGCCTATTATCCATGTTGGGGAGTAAATCGTTCTTTTACTTTTAAGTTATTTAATGGTAATTTTAGTCAATTTTTTGTAGTAACATTACTAAATTACTCGTTACTTTATTTATTTTAATATATTTTTGAACCAAATGATAATATATGTTAAATTATCATATAGTTATGATTTTCTCACAGTAGGTAGTAGGTACCTAACATTTTTGTTATACCTATTGCCTATTTGCCTATTTGACAAAAAAAGTTTTATTTTTAATAAGTAGTAATTTAGAAAATGCATTGTTATTTTAAATTAGGTAAATTAAAAATTAAAGAACAATGTGTTACATAATTATTGATTTCTTTGTTTCGTTCATGAACATTTTATAATATTTCATATTGTTGATTGTGAATTGTCTTTACTTACTAAACATATTGACAAAATAATTATTAAGCTCCATTGAAATTTTTGAAAATGTCCTTGATTAAATAGAAACAATAACTAACCTAAGAATAATTTAATTACAATTCTGAATTGTATTTTGTGATGAAATTTAATTACCAAAAAATAAATAACTTCTCTAACACTAGGTACCTATTATAATCCTACTGGCTACTTGGTATAATATAATAACTATTAATAAACAGTGTTATACTTCTAAAATAATATAAAATAAGAATGTTTATAATAATTTTAAGTTATAATTTATTTCTGATCTGGGGCGTGGTGTACTGGTGTTCTATAATTTTATGCAGTAAAAGACATACCTACCTGCCTAACCTTTTCTTTATAGTGTTACTATTTATTATTGTAGTTATTATGTATGTATATTGTATTATTGTCATATCGGGAGATAGCCGATAGGTACATTAAATGTGAGAGATTATATTATTTTAATAACATTTGACGTTTTTGTAAATATTTATTATATTAATTTTAATTTTTAGATAGTTAAAAACAAAATTTATCTAAAAAAATATATTTTTTATCGTTGTTAACTTTTTTAATGAATAATGTCACATACATTTTAAATTCTTTATTCCAAATCAGATTTATTTTTACGTTTTTCAATATAATAAAATCACATTTTGGACGAGTAATTTATGAGTTATAACTTTATAAATTATAAATATTTAAAGCTAGTCGAACGGAGTGAAGTTATATATAGGACATAGGTACCTACAGGGAAACCCGTAAAATGTTGATGTTGATCGTTACTGCGCTCATCTAAATTCAAAACTTTAAATATTTACCAAGCCACCTAGGCACATAGGTTCCTATAGGTTCTTATAAGTTATAACTATTAAACTACTAAACCGAAATTAATTTTTATTGATCAAAATATTTCGAATAATACTCTGCTTCAGAATATGAAATTAAAAATGTATGTTGTTATTCAAAAAAGTCAAAAAATATAATTTTTTTTCCGTAAACGTTGTTTTAACGACTTAAAATTATGTAATTTAATGTTTTCAAAAAGGTTATGGTTTCCTGAAATAAAGAGTGTTTTTTATTACATATGTTTAAATGGATCACCTATTCACCTAGAATAAACGTATAAGCCCGGGCGGCGGGCATCGGCAGTAGACTCGTGATGCTAACTGACTAAATGCGTATCTACCCCCTTCTCAAAAAAAAATAAAACATTTGTCTATAGTATTAAAAAATAAATAATAAGTATACTATAATTATATGTATTACAATTCACATACATTTATGTTTTTATTAAAAATAAAATATAATATAACTAGGCACCTATAGGTAAGTTAATAAGTCACTGTTCTTTTGAATAGTTTTTCGCGGCCATTAAAAATCAGCTCAAATTACGTGACTAGCAATTGCAGCCTGCAAGTATGCCATATATCCGTATGCGAACTATAATAAATAAATATATTATGCAAAACGATAGACTCGCCTATAACGGTATACTGTGCTACTGCAGATTGCAGTGGTCTGCAGACTGTAATATATGTTTCTGCAAACTGGTCCAAGTAGGAGTAGGTTAACTGCTAATAAGTGTACATGTATACTTTTATAATATACTATATAGTATTGGTCCGTCGTTGTGGAGGGAAAGGAGTAGACCGTAGACTTGTATTAGGATGTGCGCATATATAATGAGTATACTATTTACCTACAGCTATACAGGATGATTTATCAAGCATACTCAACCCCTTTTTTCTTCTATAATGCAGTTATTCAAAATCTGATTTTTGTAATTTTTAAATATACTTAAAGGTCATATTTTTTAATTCTTAAATTTTTGTACAAAGTATTTAAAATGTATCGAAATAAAAACGAGTAGTTTTTGAGTTATTTAACTTTTAATTCCAAGAAAACAATTTTAAAGACTAATTATTATCCTTATAGTATAAACATTTTGATAACTGGGAAATTACTCGTTTGAATTTTGAAATACATAAAAATGTTCAAAACAATTATTCACTAAATAATTTACAGTAAAAAACTGGGTTTCTCATTTCAAAAAAACCGAAGTTTGTATCGTCACAGCAGGACACTCCTTAAGCATAAGTAAAACAAAAAATTTTTAAATTTTAAATTTTAAATATGATTATCAAGTGTATTTAAAAATTCCCAAATTCAGGATTCGAAAAAATTCATTATTATTTACGAGAACATGGTGGTGACTGGTGAGCATACTCGGCGAATCACACATTCACACTGTATATTTACTTAAATGTAATATATTTGATTCGAGAACGTCACGCACGCTGGATCATTATACCGTAATTTTATATTTTAAGTATTTCAGCACTTGTTTTAATGATTCCCTCGTCCTTGCATTCAACGTTCACGCGTACAGCCAAGAATCGTAGATCGCGCTTTACCTATAATAATATTATGTTAGTATATAATATGTGTTGTAACCGCGAGTTGTACCTATTCGCGTTGGGAACCGACGACGACGACGTCGTATTCATTCGCTGTCGGTAATTTAATGCGTATGGTTGCAGCCGACTCGCCTAAGGCCTACCTTATATGTGCATAATAATTAATAACAACGTTACATCGAGTCGTGCATGCTAAAAATACGGTTAAATTTAAGTTAGGTGCCTACCTATATAATATTATAACCAGCGAGGCCACAATTTTGCCACAGCCGAACCACAGTATAATCTATCATATTATATAGTAATAAATAATAATAGTCCTAACTTATAAGTGGTACTTTTTACATACCTACGAATATCGTACACATCGCCGGCTCAGTTGGATTTTCGCGACGATACCGCCGAACCGGTCCCACCGGCCCACGACGCAGTCTAAGCGGTGTGTATATTTTATCTACAACTGTTTTTTACTCCTCTTCAGCGTTGGACAGCGTGTTCCGTTAAAAGTTTAGTCTCCGTTCGCCGTTTTACACGTATTATGTTAGATTTATTATAGATATCTCAATACAATATATTGTTGTATAATATAATAGGTAATATAATATAGTTAATATTATAGTATAATAATATTATTACCTATACAATATACATATATTATTTATACAATATCGACACAGTTTTGATCGGTATTTATTATAATTTATATATTTTTTAACGCTGTGAAGAGACCTTTGTTATAAATGTCTGATGTAACAAAGACAACAATTCCGGTGCTGTTGCAAGTTACCGTCGCTGAAGAAGAGCTGCAGCGCCTGCACGTGGAATCTGCAGACAGTGTTCGCGACGGAGTTTCTGAGTCAGAGGATGATAATCTGACCGAGGTCGTGATTTCTAACAGTAGCCCTGATTATTACAGTAAGTAATTATACCTACTTTAATTACTTATTACGGGTTTAGAACGTTAAAATATGCTCTAAAATAATGTAGGTACAATTTATTTATATTAATATAAATAATATCATTTTTTATACCTAAGATAAAACTTTTTTTGTTTGTACTTTAAAAGCACTATATACCATAGTATATAGTGGAAAAATATTATATATAAAATAATATATGTTGCGATCTTAAACTTCAATGGTAGTTTTTGGTAGCAAATTGAAGGTAGCTAGTTTATGATGTTAAAAATAAATAAATCACTGTAGGTACTTTTCTATACGAGCTTAGCTCAATTGGTATACGTATCAGCTCTCAATATATTATTATTGTTATTATGCTTGTATTATTATTAAAAATTTGTTATAAATAAAAATAAATAAATATTAATAATCGGGTGTGATTTGATTTTTTTTAAAAACACGGAATACGGGACCATTTACGTAATACCTACCAATTTTTGACAAATCGATTTTGTTATTTTGTTGTAATCCAAAAAATATTCGAAGATCTTCGAGACTTAACAATTTTTGCATTAGATACTATTATTTACTATAAACAAGGTCTTTTTTGTAAAAATTCAATTTTGGCAAAATTAAATTATAAAAAAATTGTGCATATTTATAATTTTGATGAACTTCAAAACTCGAAAATGTTAAATGTCTATAAATAGCTAAAAATTGGGTCTAAATATTTTTTAAATTTTATTGTGTATAGAAAATGATAATTTAACTATTAGTGGATTGCTTCAAGTTTTTACGAATAATATTTTTCATGTAGGTACCTATAACAAAAAATAAAAATAAACTGATTTTACGTACCTGAGTATTCCTATTTCATCGTTTTATTTGAGTTTTAAGTTACCTAATTTGAAGTATTGATATTTTGTAAAAAAAATACTCGCAACGAACGTAATACAATTTTGTTCGAAAACATATTTTTGAAACTCAGACGATATACGATTTATAATAATTTATTTAGGCCGAACGTCGAAATCTGTAGATACCTATATACATGTTATTTTGTAATGTTGTTGAATAGGTACTGCAATAGTTTTTGTATTTTGTTACTACATTTTTATAAATATCATATTAAACTAGCTCACTATAATTTATGATATAATAATATATAATATAGTGGGGCTATACTGGCATACTGCTAAATGTATTAATTATACAATTACTATTTTTCATATTCTCATTTATTTATAAATAGGTATAGGTAGGTAGTACCATTGATTATACATAGTTGTATTATACTATGTATAAATGTTTAATCAATAGTAGTACCTACCTATTAAATTGGTCGATTTTTAAAATGTAGACTGTAACAGAACGCCCGTAGACGTAAAAGTAAAAATTTTACCGCTACCGCTGTAGTGTTTGACGACATCTAGGTTAGATAAATCATTATTTACATCTAAAATAGTATTAATTACTTCAAAGATTTTTTAGACTTAAGTTATATTATATTAAGTTTGATTGTTATATTCAAATTAAATATGCTTTTTTCACACATTTAGAATTAAAAATACTCAATAAAGTTAATACTAACTGCACACTTTCTAAAATCTCATACATTAAAAAATAAAAAAGTTATGTATTGTTACTTACAAATAAAAGAAAATTGAGGAAATTTGAAGTTTTACTGTAGTACATTCGTGATAGTAATATAGTAGGTATATAATTTTATTATTTGTTTAGAAATATAGCATATATTATACACAAAACATTTTAGCAATACTTTCTTGAAAATATGGTATAAACAAATTAATGGGCGATCGAGTAGCCACACATCAATGCCCCACCAGAAAAATATTTGGCGCTCCCAATAAAATTATCTGGCGCCGCCACTCGTCACTGCAAGTATATAGGAAATATGACCTATTTAAAAAATATATACAATTTACGAATTACACATATTGTGTAGTGTGTTTAGTGTGTACAGATAAGTATTTACCTTGTATGGATAATAAACAAAATTATTTAATTTCCTTGAGAACAGTAGATTATATATTTAAAATAATTAAAAATAATGAACATTCATTAAAGACAAAGTTATCATATTTTAAGAGGTCATATATTATATAGGTACTGTTTTTTAACACTAATTATTATAGCTTTGTATAAATCACTACCTAATTTTTTTACATTTATTATTATATTACACAATCCGTATCAGGTTCATGATGGGCACCATTGTACATTCAGACATACCAGCCATGTCCCCCCCCCCACAACTGGAATATATTTGATACTATGTTAGTAATAACATACGCAAAAAGAATAAAACAATTTAGAGTTAGTGCTATGATAATATTATATATTATGTATTATGTATAATATATTATAATATTTAATGAAGTACTTTTAATATTATATTGTACTTGTACTTAATAATTGTGTTCTCATCAAGCAAAGAAATTATGTTTTGTGGCTTGGCGTGGCGCGTTAGCTGCTACCAGTCGCGGAATGCGACTGGGAGTAAGTAACGGCCACAGCTACTAGCTCCCGGATGGGTAACCACCCGGGTTCATAGTAGTTAAAAACCTTGCCACACATACACGAGTTTGCTACCTACCGTAACAATCGTAAAAACCAACCTACCGTACCAACCTTACCCCTACCACAGTTCATAACCCCTACAACAGCTAATGGCCTTAGTCGCCGGGCTTAAGTTCAATAAAAAAAAAAAAAAAAAAATATGTTTTATTGTGTGGTAAATTTTTTGAAAAATGCTCCCCACCCACAGATGAAAGACTAGCCGTCCATGATTAGGTATACAAATTACAATAATATTTACTAGTAATTAGTATATACACGTCTTATATACTTATTACTTATATATCTACTTATAGAGTCAATAACTAATAAGTGTAAGTAAAGTGTGGTGAAGAAATATGATTGGTGACCTGTTGAACTGATGATAACTGTAACATAATTATTTTTCATTTAATATTTAATCTGAATTAAAAGCCGTCCATGATTAGGTATACAAATTACAATAATATTTACTAGTAATTAGTATATACACGTCTTATATACTTATTACTTATATATCTACTTATAGAGTCAATAACTAATAAGTGTAAGTAAAGTGTGGTGAAGAAATATGATTGATGACCTGTTGAACTGATGATAACTGTAACATAATTATTTTTCATTTAATATTTAATCTGAATTAAAAAATTTGAACTCCAATAGCTTATTTAAAATTTATTTGGCTATCTACAGACTACAGTATACATTACCTATTTTTAAATTCCAATAAAAAAACTATTGGTGAACCTATTGTATGAAATTTTCATACCTTAGGTATTTAAAATGTATTGCTTGATTTTTATGAATTTCATAACAATTTAAACTTGGATGTTTATTAAAAAAATTTTAATTGTATATTTTTGATATTTTTTTAATAACAGTACCTAAAAAATTAAGAGGAATCTTGAATTAAATTGTCATGTTTTTTTACTCACAAACACAAATTTTATCATATTATATAGGTACATCGAGTATAAACTAAAATAAAACTCGATAATAGCACAAAAATAACCAAAATATTTTGAAATTTATAATATCATGTTTAGTTAATGCTCATATGTAAATATTTGGAGAAAGTTTCAAATCTAAAATTATTCATTTATAAATTAAAATAAAAAAATAAAATTAATTTTGAAAACTGGTTTTACGCAGAAATCACTTTTTCCCACTAATTTATTTGTGTTTTATTTTATTTTTGACCCAAAAAGTACCAACTAGATCCAATTTGCTACCAGAAATCACTCAGAGTTTATTTTTTGCACATCGTTAATCCTCCAGGTAAAAAATTGATTGGTCGTTTACGCATCGTGTGTTTTAACAATTTTTTTTTGATGAGAATTCTTTAATATACGGCTGAAAATCAAATTTCAAAAAAAATGTAAACTTCAAACGCGCATAAACAATTTGTTTGACTTTCCAGTAAACTTTTTTTTCTTGTTAAAGGTAGTAAAACTTATGAGGAATCTTGTGTTAAATTTACAAATCTGAGATATAAATAGAAAAAATGTTTATGAAGTTCTAACTCAAAATAGTTTTCAAATTGTTATGATTTTATTTTAATACTTCAGACGCTCATAAAAAAATATTGTTGAATTAATTAAACTTTCAACTTTTGTTTTTGATTTTCCATTAATAAACACTATTATGAGGGACCTTGTATTAAATGTTCCAAGTATTTTGATCAAGCAAAAATTATTTGAGCAAATGAGTAAAAAAATCCAACATTATTTATACCTATAAATAGTTCATAAAGAATCAAAATGTTTTGAACATTTTATCATTTATGGGAAATGGTTATAGAAAATTGTCTTATGTCTATAATAATAGCTCAAAAATAGTCAAAATATTTTTAAAATGCAATAATATATTAAATGGTATTATAAAACATCCAGTGTAAATTTAAAGTATCTAACTTTTAGAAACCAACACAAAAAAAAGATTTTGTCGAAGGTAGTTTGATCTAAAAATCCTCATTTTTCTTAGTGTTTTTTTGTTTTTCCTGATGCTTTTGAAAACTACTGGGATTTTCAAACTTGGCCTTTAAAGTTTTGTACTAAATTCACTTTCTCATCAAAAAAAATGCTAAAGTTAAAAATCGAAGCGTTATTTCTACTAGAAAAATGTTTACATTTTACTGACAAAAAATACACACATTTTAAACGTAAAATTAATACCTTTATTGCCTCATAGTCGCCTTAGAATCTAAAATTACATGGTATTGATTGCAATATTAAAGCGTTTTTCATGTAACTTGTAAGAATGTATTCGATATTGTATACAATTTGGTATTTGCATTCACCCCTACCTACACAATTATTAGTGATCAATTTCAAATACAATAGTGTGCACACTATGGAAAATCAAAAAAATAGCCATAAATAATTTTGTATTTTTTGAAAAATGTTTTTGTAAAAAGAGTTATGCGTACACGGCCTATAAATACATCTTTTACAAACGTTAGATCTATGTTGTATGATTTATATTAGTTTAACATATTTATTAAGATAGAATATTTGAGCAAAATCGTTGTTTTCAAAAATATTTGTTATTAATACATTTTTTATAACTTGTATTGTTTTTTTTAATTTTTTTATTATTATTGAACTTACTCTTCAACGTCTATGATCTATTCGATGCTTGTTACTTGTATAATTGCAACATAATTTTTCTTTGATGATAATTTAAAATTTAATAGCTCTGAAATCAAGCATGAAGCACTTAATTTAGATAATAAAAAAGCTTTAGAGTTTTGAGCGGCATCAATTTGATCAAATAAAATTAAAACAGTTAATTTTTTTCAACACTTTTTAACAATGAATTTCTTGTACTATTACAGTATTTGTATAGTGTTTAATAGAATCTCTCTATAGATTGGAAATTGATTGTACTTTCGATAAGTATATAATATTATATTATAACGTAATTTTTGAGTATCTAAAACAATTGTTTATTTGATTTGTAAAAATTAATGAATTTTAATGGTTATGCATTACTTGTGTTGTTCGTTTAAGAGGATGTCGTACCTGCATTATCTCTGACTTGTTGTGAGTATGTAAAATATTTTTATTTTTAAAATGGTCATCATTCACTTTAAAATTAAAATATCGTAAAAAACCAAGGTAAGAACACAGATAATGTAATGTTTTTACCTAAAAGTTTAATAAGAGGTTAATTCACTCCTTAGATCATATTATACTATAGAATAGGATCTAAAATGTACTCTAATATATCAAAACAAACAGCACACTATTGAAACTGCTAAATGAAAATGTTCTATGTCGTATGTGTGTAAGACGGAGACAACACAGCGGGTACGACGTCCTCTTAAATCTTAATAATTAATATTATGTTTATGTGTATGAGAGGAAGCATATCACTGTAAAGTACGGGGAAGTCTCGCACACTTAATTTCATAAATAATAATAATTGCGTAACCGGTAGATAATAAGAGATGGAATATTGCTTAAATTAAACTCCCTAAGTCCGGTACGTAATTCAATCCGCAATTCCACAATAATTGTTTGTTGTCTTGTATTTTTTAATCTCGATGAAAAATAATATACATTATTTAAGATTTTAAATATCTTTACTAATTTACCATTACTTATAAAATAATATAGAAATTATTTTTTTATTGCATATGCAATCACAATTTATTATTGATATAGGTATTTACTATTTAACCATATAAGCTATATACGCCTTACCTACATATTTTATCATATATTATTGCATTATGATTTAGGAATCATGATTGATGATAGCTTGAAAAGATGATGTTAATAATTAATATTTGTTAAAATGTAATATAGCTCATATTCTTCCCCAACATATATTATACTAGGATATTCATGATGTAAAATATCACATCAATATTATAAGTTGTATACAAATTACTTGAAATTAAAAAAGTAATCGAAAAATAGCAATTTGAAAAACAGCAATTTGAAAAGCAGCAATTTGAAACTTTAAATATAATTGACCTTCAATTGTAAATAATGTAAGACTGTAATTATTTACAATATTTTTTTGTATATAATATTAGACTCGTTGCAAACAACTAAACATGTATTTGGTGTCTTATTAAATGGTAAAATTGCCCTTGAATCTTTACGTAAACATAGGATTCTAAGTCATTTGCGCGCATGCTCCATGGCTAACAGTGACCTGTAAGTGAATAGTGGGATCAGCCGGTTTTCATTCCTTGCATTTTACTATACCTATCCTGTAACTTCAACTACCAAGATACACATAGAATTGTTTAATTCTACATCAGATTTCTTACGTATACCTTATACATATGAACTATTTAAAATCAAACGCATTCGTGTACCTACATAAAGTGTTTTTATGTAATTAATTATTTTTTTAGGTGTTGTGTCTAATAAATTCACTCACGAATATCCTCTATCCGCAACGACGAATAATAATTCTATACCTGGTATGTATATTTTATCGTTTATATAATATAAATTAAGCTATATTATAGTTTTATGGTACCTTAAATATGCACTTAATTAGGTATTTAAACAAAATTAAATTATATATATATATTATATATAATCTCAACATAGTTTTTCCCTTAAGTAATTATTTAGTCAATATTATTATAATTTATAATAACACTTATAATATTATATACTGGTCTATTATTTTAACTTAATAGTTTAGGTAAAAAACGTGTTTACGTAAATTAGGTATATACCACATATTTAAGGACTAAACATTTTTCTTTAGAATATTTTAGTAACGATTTGTTGAATATTAGGTGCTTTATATTTTGTGTAGGTAGTTAATAAAACTATTACATTGATTTTTAACTCATTGATAGGTGTATTTTTTATTGAAGCCCTATACCTATCATGACATAAATATAATAATAAGCATTTATAACATAATACTATTATAATATTTCACCTCAAAATATTGATTTAAAATTATCATGGATATAGCTATATTATTCTGAGTTAATTTGAGAAGATCAATACATACATAATACATACATATCGTACTATCGTATAAACAAATTAAGTGTTCCGATTCTGAATTTCTGATTTTTAAATTTCAAAGAATATGCATCTTCTACGATGATACAATAAACCTCCAAAATTCCCGTGTTGTGGTTTATTAAAAAGCGTCTCTTGAAAAGTGTAAACGCTATATACCTATAGGAATCATACCAAGTCACCTAGATAACCATGTCAATGATTTCTACTTTTTTTTCGTTTGCAAATTTATTATAAACAAATTTTAAACCTGCACGATGGCCTTCGTGTGGATCGCGGAAGGAAATCTAGTAATAGTGAGATGTTTATACGAAAAGTATAAATACGAGTTATAAATATTGATAAATTATCAAAGTAAAATACTTTGATAATATATATTATATTATTATATATGAAGGTAGTCAGGTTATTGTCTCCCACTATTAATACTATGTAATATAACAAATATAACGTACCTAAGTATTCAGTCTGGAATCTGGATATCCGATTATATTGTATGGGTACCTATGAACAATATACTATATTTTATAGCGAGTGACAAATGACAATCTATTATGTATATTTATGCATTAACATTACATATGCTTAGTACAACATTACTTAATTTTTAAATTTTTTAGATCAATATTTATGTTTATTATTTATAGTTATAAATTTATTTAAACAATAAACTATTGCAATTTCAATATTCATTAAATTCAGATAATACAATGTTTCAAAAAAATTCTGCAACAGATTATGAAAATAAAAATTGCAATTAATCAAAAATTAAAAACTGAAGAAATACAGACATCGAGTGATTGTTTACCGAGGTGAGTGGTGACATTATATACAATGATAAATCATCACATTTTCAATCAATTTTTTTAGCGAATAAGCACATGTTGACATTTCTCAAACTAGGTTTATAAACTGCATATCTTCAAAAAATATTGACAATTATTGTCTGTTGTCGTCAGTTTTTCATTAAATTTGCATACAATTTAAGATATGACCTTAATACTATCCAAAATCGATTTCTGATATTTAAAGGGATTTGATTAAACTTGTCATGCACTCGCCTTGGTCGCCTTCTACCCGAAAACATATAAAATTTCTTTTTAAAATTCAAAATGGCATACGAAATACAGTAGTTTATGTACAATATAGGTATTACTATATTGTCACTGAATATAAAATATTATAAATCACTTTTTTTAAACTTCTAAGTTCAAACTCATTATAATAAATAATAGGTTTAGGTATATAATAGGTAGTCATGATAAAGTATACATAATTCATAGTATAATTAATTATGTATATACGCAGTAGCACAATGTCAATACACTGTAATAAATATGCCAATAAACCATTATGGATCTTGTCAAATAAATGGTTTAAAATAATGAATTATAATTCAACCATATTTTAGGCAATGTTAATAAAATAAATTATCCTGTTTACAGACTATCACAACGAGACAAAATTATAAAGTATAAACATAGAATTAAAGATTTATATCAATTCATTTGTTAGTATAAAATAATATACCTATATAATATTGTGAATGGCCTATATTATGGCTATATAGCATCATTAGCATGTAGGTAAATACAAAAAAATTAAACAAAGATACAGTGACTCAGTGACAATTGTTTTAATCTGTGATACAACGAAAAGTTAGGTTAAAACCCAACCTATCCAGTATTAAATCCATCTTAAATTGGCTCCCTTTTTTATAATTTAATAACAAATATTTAAAATTTGTATAATAACAATACACTAAGTAATTATATGTATAAAAAAGGGATGGCTTAACGACTTGACTGAAGGGGCTGAATGCAGAATGACATTATTTCAACACGACTAGATATTAGAATGGCGTTCTTCTTTTATTTTTTATTTTATTAGAAGGTCGCTGGGCCAATTATAGGTTTTATCCAACTAGGAGGATTATCCGGGATGACAATTGAAGATATATTTGATATTAGGGGGGGGGGGTTTGAGTACACTGTACTGTTAAATCGGAATTTTTTATTTTCGGGATTGGTGACTGCTGTTACACTTTTATAGAGTATTTGGCGCCACTGAGTACGTTTTTTAAACAACTATAATGTTTTAAGTAGAGACAGTTATCAGTAGTACGGAGACGTAATTTCAATTTTTCTTAGGGAGGTCAAACTTTTCATCGCCCAATGTTCACGTAGTTCAATTTTTAAATAACAGATTTATATTACAAAGCTTTGTTGTAACAAAACTAATAGGTATTTATGCAATAATTTTCTAAAATACTAAGACAAAAAACAACAACACAAAATATAAAAAAGGTGGGTAAGTGGATGTTGCTCTGCTGTACAGTAAGTTACAAGTGGGTCACTGTAATGGATGGTGTTAAATTTGAATTCAATGATATAATATCATTGCACAAGAAAAACGATTCTGAGCGAATCACCAAATAGGTAAATAGGTAATAATATATAAATTACATTATTCACAATAATGTCATCAAATATACTTAGTAATATCATAGGCTAACTGACCGCCGTCTTCGCTTAGAATCGTTTTCTTATACAATAATAATATTGTATCATTGAATTCAAATCTAACACCATCCATTACAGTGACCCACTTGTAACCTAGTATACGGCTGAGCGACACCTACTTGCCCACCTTTTTTTAGTTTTTTTCCATGAATGTCAATAAAATATTATTTGTTGGGTAGAAAATCTTGAAAATTTAATACAAGGCTCCTGATATATTGCTTAAATAGCAGTTGAAAAATATTAAAATACATATGGGCAATTTATTTTTATAAGCATTTAAAATTCAATTGTTAACAATATTTATCAATTCTAAAATGATTTTGTAGTTAAGAAATTTATAAAATATTCAACTTTTATAGCTAAAGATTGAAAATTGAAAACAAGGCTCCACGTAAATGGGTTATATATAAATTACTTTATTTACAATAATATCATCAAATATACTTGGTAATATCATAGGCTGACTTGACTGTTTTCGCTCAGAATTGTTTTTCTTATACAATGATATTATATCATTGAATTCAAATTTAATACCATCCATTACAGTGACCCATTTGTAAACTTTTGTAAAGCAGAGCAACACCCACTTTCCCACCTTTTTTTTATTTTGAAAGTCGAATACAAAGTCAAATAACAATAAAATATAAAATTGATATGTCATTCTTTCAAAAATATTATTCTCTATCTTTTTTGTAATATGTGATTTTACTCGAAGATTACTTAAAAACATAGAAAAAATGATTCTGCGTTAATGCGTTTTTTATATGTTGCACGTGGGCCAGAGAGAGAAAACAAATAGTGCGCTGACATCCTCTTAATACAAGGCACCTGATATATTATTACACTAGCAGTTGAAAAATATTAAAAATACATTGGCAAACATTTTTTTATAAGCATTAAAGTTATAATTTTTAATAAAATTAAAAATTAAAAAATGATTTTGTAGTTAAAATTATAAAATGTTATGTATAGCTAAGGATTGAACGTTTAAAATAAGGTATTCCATGTAAATAGCTTAAGAAATGACTTTACTCACAATAATACCATCAAATATGCTTATATTGTATAAGAAAAACGATTCTGAGTGAAGACGGTCAGTCAGTATATGATATTACTAAGTATATTTAATGATATCATTGTGAATAAATTAATTTATATATAACCTATTTATGTAAACCTTGTTGTAAGTTTTCAATCCTCAGCTATAAAAGTTGAACATTTTATAAATTTTTAAACACAAAATCTTTTTTTAAATTTCAAATTTGATAAATTTTGTCAAAATTTAAACTTTAAATGCTTTAAAAAAAAATTGGGCCTATGTATTTTTAATATTTTTAATTGATATTGTAATAATATATTAGGAACCTTGTATTACATTTTCACGTTTTTTGGCCCAACAGATAAAACTTTATTGATATTCATAGAAATAAAACTAAAAAAATTGGAAACTTAAAATGTCCCTAAACACATGAAAACAAATCAAAAATATTGACCTCCCCAATACACAATTTAGATTCACTTTCCCATCGAACAAGATACTAAAGTTGATAATCGAAGCATTATTTCGACCACTTGTCGTGTACACAGACACAAAAAAAATTAAAATAAAAACACACATTGTAAAATCAATGCATTTATCGCTTCGCTCAGAATCTAAAACGTTTACAACGATGTTTTTCCAATCCTCTTTTAAATACTATAGCATTAGGGTTAGGACATATTATAATAGTATCTAATGTACTTTGTAATTGGTAATATATTTCCTCATATTAAAAGAAAAATGGGTGAATCTAATTGGAAAAAAATCGATATTGCTACGGGAGACGGGACACTACCTACTTCAATTTATGGTATTCAAAATCAAAGTTTTTAAAAAATATTGTCCTTAAATATACCAAGACTCTGAATTTGATTAAATTAATTAATAAAGAAAAAAAAACGTGAGTGAGCTTGTTCGGTGTATCACCCTGTTTATTGTTTAATACTACCTACCTACTGATAGTAAAATATAATAATAACAGTGACCTAGTCAGGTTATTGGACTGTGAAAATATTTAGTGATAATTAATATTAAATTTATCATAATAAAAGCTACTGGTATTGAAATTGTCGCAGTATGATACACGACTGTACGACACTGATTGCTGGCAGGGGCAGGGCGCAGCTGATATACACACCCACACATACATATGATATATATATATATTATATTGTATTATAATATATTTTGTTTTACATTCGCTTTATTGACGGTTTCAAACCATTTCGTCGTGGCACTTCGCCGTATATTATAATAATTCGTTGCTATAGTTTGTTTTTGTTGTCCTCGATCACTTAACGTTTATTTTAGTACTTAAGGATGTCTACACGTTTTAAGCAACACACCTCATAGATATTATTAGTATACTAGGTATTATTGTTATT
This sequence comes from Sitobion miscanthi, assembly GCA_008086715.1. NCBI lineage: Eukaryota > Metazoa > Arthropoda > Insecta > Hemiptera > Aphididae > Sitobion > Sitobion miscanthi. The sequence goes on along the minus strand of CM017798.1, from coordinate 29,699,166 downwards.
TGTTTTAAATAGGCCGTCTGGAATTTCTATATCGCCTCGTTTGCACAACTTATACGTCTTAACTAGTAACTACTTTGTTGTTGTGTAATCGTGAGCTCACTGTTCAGTGATCAGTAGCCATTTTGGACTAATATTAGTTATTACCTACTCGTGCAATCGAGCGATATCGCCGATATCCGAATCCGATACTAGTACTATCATCATCGTTTAAACTATAAACTGATACTGTAGACTGCATGATGGTAGACTGTAAGTATAATATTACTATAGTAAATTATCAATTTATAATATTTTTGATTTTAAACCCGATTTCTTCTATGGTACAACAATAAATCTTTGTATTTCGAATTCCGATGTACCTACCTATCTGTAATGTCATCGATGTTTGTTCCTTGTTGAGCACGAAAGTCTCTGATGTAATCTTCAAACATAATCTCTGACTTTAGTCTATAGGGAGTAGGAACTATAGAAAACAGATAACCTAACTACTACCATAGAACATAATGTTCTATGCTACTACCGTGACGTGTATATAATATATATTATAGAGAGTTTAATTTAGGTAACGTGCTACCAACACTTTGTTACCTATAATATATTAGATTAACCAAACACTAGTACACAACATGAAACTGTGTAGTAACAAGACAACCGGCAACAGCCCGCCGACATTAACGTAATAAACAAAAACGAAAATCACTTTCTATTTTGTCGATCCATTATAATACATAATATCGAGCACTAATGTTTTAGATCTATAATCTCAGTTCTATACTCTTATCGAAAAATAAATGTTGGATTATAATTCGTAAAAGCAATAACGTAGGCTGGAAAATAATATTTTTTTCCGATACTGAATAGCACGGTAAAATATAATCAGGGCGATGACAAAATATTTATTTATTTAGTCATGATTATTATTCTGTTATATAATATATTTTAAATTATTTACCTATAGATAATATGTAATCATGTAGAATGTAGATAATACATAGATAGTGACAGTGTTAGCTGCAACATGTATTATGTACTTATTTAAAATGGAAATCACTATTGTTAAATCACATTGTCCTTGTTGTGTTCATAATTTTAAATGCTAATACTATTGTAATTTTATGGATTTTTAAAGGTACAGCAACTGACAAAATTATGGCCAACTATGCTGATGTATGTATTCTGTATTTTATTTTATTCTAAGTACCTATTTTGTTGTATTCAATGGTCAAATTAACAGAAATATCTCCTTTTTATCTAGATTGTAGAGAAAGCTAAATCAGCTTTCAACAGCAACCAAACAAAATCATTACATCTTAGAAAACATCACCTTAGGCAACTTCTCAAGCTTTTAAATGAAAATTCATCTGACTTACAAATAGCTCTAGCTTCTGATTTAAGAAAGGTTATTTAAATTACTGTTAATTAATATTATATTTAAAAAAAACTTATCTCAAAATTCATATTTGAACAGAGCAAGCAAGAAGCAGTATTGTTTGAAATTGAATATTTAAAAAATGATATCATCAACGCTCTAGGCTCACTAGAATCCTGGATGAAAACTGAAAGGGTGTGTGTAATACTAAAACGTACACAGTAACTATTTTTTTAAGAAATGGTCATATTTATAATATATTTTTTGTTTAGCCTGATAAACCATTGATTAATATAATGGATGATGTATTAATACATAAAGATCCATACGGAGTTGTATTGGTAATGGGAGCTTGGAATTACCCATTACAACTAACTTTGTTACCCGTAGTTGGTGCAATAGCTGCTGGGAATTGTGTCGTTATAAAGCCTTCTGAAATAGCTCCAGCTACTGCAAAACTTATTGCTGAACTAATACCAAAATATCTCAACAGAGTAAAGAACATTAATTTTTTTCTTATCTGATAATTTTTACAACAATTTTAATATTTTACAGGATGCTTTTCCAGTTATTTTGGGAGGTGTAGAAGAAACAACTCTATTACTTAAACAAAGATTTGATTATATTTTCTATACAGGATCAACATCTGTAGGCAAAATAGTTAGAGCTGCTGCAAATGAATACTTGACACCTGTTACGTTGGAATTAGGTGGTAAAAGGTATTTTAAAATTCTAATACCCTATATATTTATTTTATGATAGTGTATTAATTATGACATAATATATAATTTCATTTTACAGCCCCTTATATATAGATGGTACTGTTAATATGGATATTGCTGTTAAGCGTATAATTTGGGGAAAATGCATTAATGCTGGACAAACATGTATTGCACCAGACTATGTTTTGTGTACACGTCAAGTTCAAAATACATTTGTAGAGAAAGCTAAACAACTGTTAAAAGCCTGGTATACTGATGATCCAAAAAATTCTCCAGATTTTTGTAGAATAGTTTCTGAAAAACATTTTGTGTGAGTACATTTAAATTATACTTAGTAAAATATTTTGGAAATATTAAAATCATTTTTATGTATAGGAGATTATTAGACTTGATGACTAATAGCGGCTCAGTTGCAGTTGGTGGTAGACACGATAAAAAAGATCTCTATATTGAACCAACAATATTAACTGATGTGAAACCTACAGATCCCATAATGAAAGAAGAAATTTTTGGTCCAATTTTACCAATTATAATCGTGGATAATGCTTATGATGCTATAAATTATATTAACAGCAGGTAAAAACAATATTATTTTAATTGAGTAATAATTCAATATTATTTAATTTTAGAATATTTAATACTATTTGATTTATTAAATGTACTTTAATTTATTAGTTTATTACCCACAAACATATTTAAGACTTAAGTCTGATATAAAATGTCAAAACCTAACCAAAAAATTAAAAAAATTTACATTGTAATAGTATTTAAGAATAGAAAATCCAGGTGTTCCTTCCTACTTAGTACTTTGTATTTTATTCAACTTTTAGATCTTAATAATCGGACATATCATCGAAATATATTTTACTTTTATTGCTTGGAGTTCTTTAAATAAATAAATAATAGGTTTCTAATGGAGTGTATTTTATGATTTAAATTAATATTATTACAAAATACAAGTCAACACCAAATATTAATATAAAATATTATTTTACATGATTTTTGTATTTAATGAACTTTTTGTTATCTTTTTTAATTAACTTTTGTTTCATGAAATATTTTTTATAAATACAAAACTAAACCCTAAAATGTATTATAAATTAAAAATGTACGCAAAAAGTGATGTTTCTTAATTCAATTTAAAAAATGAATTTATAACTCAAAGAATAGATTATAAGTTTTACACTTAAAAATTGTATTTAATTAATATTAAATAAACAAATACAATTTTTAAATTTATAGGTTTATCCTAAAGTTAGTGTTGAATTAAAATCAAAACCTAAATTATTCATTTTATCTTTTTTTTAGAAATTATGAATAATTAAAATGGATTGTATTTGAATTTTATTTGTATAGAATACTGATGGTAGGTGACTAAATTTTATTTAAATATATAATTTTAATAAATATTTATGTTTTATCCTTCAGGAGTAAACCATTAACATTATATGTATTCTCTTCCGACCAAGAAATGCAGAATTTATTTATGAGACAAACTTCTAGTGGATCATTTTGTGTAAATGACACCGTTAGTCATTATGCTGGTAATTGTCAACAATAGCCATTTCAGAAAATCTCATATTTTTTAACAACAATTCCTTCTTTCCATCTATTCTTAATTTGTTCTTTTTATAATATTGCTTGTGTACATAGAATTATGGTTTTTAATTCTGGTTTTTATTTATCCAAATAATCATAATAATATAAACATTGGGGAATTCACAAGTTAGTCATAGATATTCAATTTATGCAATATTAATACAATTAACAACTATGACATGCTATTGTATAATATAGTACAATATAATACTAATTCATTCCTATTGTGTGGCGTATGTTACTTTAATTACAATAAATACAATAAAGTCGCAATAGTTTTAAAATACCGTGTCTCAAAATAATATTTTGGTTTTGGACTAACATTTTTGAGACTGACATATAACTAAATTACATTTATGGTGACGGTAATTACTAAATTTGTACAGAAATCACAGCCCACTGGCTTTATACGTATTTACCAAAAATAAAGCGGTCATTAACAACATGTTGGAAAACGTGAAAGCTGGAGGAGTTTGTGTCAATGATACTGTAGTACATGTGACTGGTAAGTAATTAATTTACGTGTGATGTACTGTGTGTTCATGTCTTAATGCAGCTCAATATGTGTCTTTTATTAAATTTATTAAAAATAAGATAAATTCATAAATATATTATTTATTAAAAACTTCATATTTAAATGACTATATTGTAATTATTTATTTTTATTAAGAGGATGTCAGTGTACTATTGGTTTTCTCTATCTGGCCCACGCTCAACATAGACATAACTTAATAACGCAGAATCATTTTTTTTTATGTTTTTATCTTAGAGTCAAATTATCCATTAAAAAAAGATGGAGATTAATATTTTTGAGGGAATGACATATCGATTTTATATTTTATTGTTATTTGACTTTGTATTCGACTTTCAAAATAAACAAAAAAAAATGTTGTAATTTTAAATTATGTTTAAATTATTTTGAGACAATATTTAGACAAATCGATATGTCATTCACTCAAAAAATTATTCTCTATATTTTTTGTAAAAGTTGGTTTCACTCTAAGATTACTTAAAAACATAGAAAAATGATCTGCGTAAATGTGTTTTGTCTATGTTGGACGTAGGCTAGAGAGAGAAAACAAATAGTGCGCTGACATCCTCTTAACAAAGCAGCTGAGGTAGTATAGATTGATTTTCTCTGCCTTTGGGCCTACATCTACATTTCTTAGCATTTTCAAAACTGTAAGTTTATAGTTTTATACTCAAACATGAAATAAGATAATCTATTTTTAATTTTATAAAGAAAAACAATTTCTATTAACTTACTGGATAGTTGTTTAAATTTTAAAAATATATTTTCTCAAAATATGTGCATTTTTATTTTAACAATTGATTTTTAAAGAATCTATTGAAAAATTATCAAATAATTGTATAAACTATTAATAAAGATTTTTTTATCAGATTTATTGTAGGGTTACATGTCCTAAAAGAATGAATAATTGCAGTTTTGGAAGTGCACTCTATTTAGTTTGGATGTGATTTAGGCAAGAAAATAAATCTACTCCTGAACAGTCAACTTAAAAAATGTTTATGTTTATATAAGATTTAATACTAATTATAAAAATATTAATAATTTTCTTTCTCTGATTATAGATTTTAAAATAATAAATTTATGATATTTATATTTTGTTCACAGGTTTTGTATTTTAGCTTTTCAATCACAATAAAAGAATATATTTATAGTTCATAGTTTAAAATGGTTAGGTATATCACTGTTTGGGTAACATACGCTTATTAAACATAATAGTGCAATACTCACATAGTTACATAGAAACTAACAAGCTTTTTTAATTAAGAAATAGATAATTATATTATTTCTTGTACACAGCAAGTACCATAATCCTGTTTAACTTCAAATGGCTTTTGTGTTTTGTAACAATATTTTCTTATCTAAGTATTTATTTTATTTAACAATGATGGCCTATAAAAAAATTACCATTTTCTTATATCATACTAATCTGTCAGAAAAATAATAAGTACTAATGTGTTAAAAATTTGTTTAGTTGAAAATCTACCATTTGGAGGAGTTGGTCTTAGTGGAATGGGAGCTTACCATGGAAAACATACATTTGATACATTCACGCATCGTAAAAGCTGTTTGGTCAAAGATTTCAACATCATAGGAGAATCCTTTTCTTCGTTAGTAACACATAATATTATTGCTTTATTTCTTCAATGTTGTTAATCTTAATAAATGTTTATGATATAGAGCAAAATATCCACCATACTCTGACAAGAAACTGAGCATGATATCTTTTTTGATGAAGAAAAAACCAAGCATTAATTTCAAATTTTTGCCATATTTGTTTGTATTTGGTCTTGGGGTTTGTGCAACTTTTGCATTCAAATATTTAAACAAGGTACATTCAAGGTCTAATTTTCGCTTTTAATTGAATCATAATACAAAGTAAATCAATCATATTATAACATAACATTTATCACGTATATTAAGGATGTAATCATAATAATAATTACAAATTGCACATTTTAAAAAATACCCCAATACATGTTTTTATATTTTCTTAAGAACTTATAATTTGCCATAATTTATTATGTTTTTTTTGTTTACACATGTAATAATAGTACTTTGATATTTTTATTACTCGGTGTTATTTTTTTTCAACAATGAAAGTTTATAGGTAATATTTAAATAACTTACTAATATATATTATTTTTATTTATAATTGTTTATTTAACCATTCCTTTTATTTTAAACATTTCTTTACTTCTTTAGTGTTACTCCTAGTCATGATACTTTTCTAGTAAAAATGTCAAATATTTTTAAGACAAATACTATACAATTAGAAATGGTTTTTCACAATTTCAGTTTGTTATTATTGTTTGACTGTCTTGTACTTTTTATGTAAACCGAATTCATTTGCTATTATTTCTAAGGTAATCTGGAAATATGTAAAAATTAATTAATTTTTTCCATTGTTTGTTTTTTTTATAGAATAAACTTGGTTCACAAATCTTATCTTAACACATATTGGGTTAGGAACAGACAGCGAAAGAATAGTATTAGCTGAAGATTAGTTGGGACTAGGAGAAATTTTATCGCAAAAAAAAAATAAAAGCTGGTAGAAAAATCAATGTTTAACTAGAGGCAAACTAGATATTCCTAACTTTTTAACAGTAAATTGTCAAAACATAAGAAAGATATCTTTTTAAATTTGTTCATTGCCATTTATCATGAATAAGTTATTTTATTAAATTCATATTTTTTATCATTATTATTAATATTAATATTATTTTATTTTTAGCTTATCAATGTTTAAACACACAAATTGACTAATCAGTCAAATTTTTTCTGGTAAAATTTTTCAGAGTACATTTTTTATTGAGACTTTTTTGGACCATATTTAACTACTAAACTATGTAATCCCGGTTTTGGTTGGCTTATGGTTTTTGTATAATATTATGAAGAAACTAGAAAGTAATTTAATAATCTAGTTGGAATTCTTTAAAATTGTATTATTTGATTTAATGTTTTGGTCATTTTGTAATGCAATCTACCATTTTAATCATATTAATCTTATTTACTTACTCAAAAAATTGTTAATGAGTTTAATTAGGAACAATTTTTTTTATGAATTATAACTGGGTATATTTATTTTATATAATTTAAACACTATGTTTAGTAATTCCTAATTTTTATTAATAGGACGTTACACCGATATTTATTGTCTCTGTCTTACAAGTGTGTAACATAGCAAATTATATGCTCAGCAGAACACGTTTAGCTCCATTAGTTTAAACATTAGAGTGAATTGTCCTCATTTAAAATTACAGGTAAGATTGTTATCTAGGCAATCTCATGGGCTTTTTATTATTTTTTAATTTTAAAGCGAATTATGAGTATTTAAAAATTGTAAATTGATTGTACATCTTAAAACAATTATAACTCTATTTAAAATTAAAATATAATAAAAAGCCCATGAGATTTCCTAGATAATAATCTAACCGTTAAAGAGGTCAATACACGTCAATACACTACAACTTTTAAACTAACGGAGTTAAACCTGATCTGCTGAGCGTACAATCTGCTATGTTACGCACTTGTAAGACGGAGACAACAAATGTCGGTGTCACGTCCTCTTAAGTTAATTGTTTAATTATATTTTTTCATAATATTTGAATGTTTAACCCTTTTTAAAAATTATTTTATTTTATTTCAAACTGTAATATTATATTGTCTAGTTGCCCGTTGTTAAAATAATTTATAGCGGACATTTATCTTTAGGAAAAGAAAAATATATAAAATTGAAAAATAAATTATCTAATTTTAACCAACTACTAAACATAGTACATAAACTATATCTATGAACACAAACATGTTCAGCGGAGCCCAAACAAATTAAAAATAAATTAAAATGCTTAAATGTATAGGGTCACTAGGTCAAAGGTAATTTCAATGTAAAATTGTCCAATCTTCCTCATAACAATAATTGAGTCTATTGAGTTGAAACCACGATATATAAAAAACAAAATATTTTATATATCTATGGTTGAACTCACGAATTAAGAATTAAGATATATAGAATACGAAACAAACTTGTGATAAGTTCGCAACCTTCTCACGTTGCGGGTAGTCTACTAGCCCTTTATAGGATTGTTTTGTGTTAACCGGGAGAATAAAGAACTAATTGACAATAGTTCATTATTTCCCGGTTAACACAGAAGTACAGAACAATCCTATTAATCGCTAGTTGTCATGCCCAACAGTAAGAGGCAGGTGGACTCAGAAAACATTGTTAATACCTTTCCGTTCCGTATTCTGTATATCTTAATTTGTGGTTGAACTATATTGGTCCGCTCTCCATGTGTTATGGAGTGTTAACATAATAGTACGGTTGACAACAACAATAGTTTTTAGCAATATGTTTGCCAATTATGAATTTGTTAACGTGAATTACAAATTTACAATACGTTTTTTAAACCATTGGTGAATCTATTTTACTAGCACATAATCTATAAATAACTATATTATTATTCTGTGCTAATAGGATTATTACAATTATAACTTTTTTTTTATTGAACTAAACTATCGGAAACTATATCGAATAACATTGTGTAGGGGGGTTACGGTTGTTTTTAGAAACACAAATGCATTTGGGGTGAGGATTCGTCTTTAAAAACCCGGGATCTAGTGACGCTAGATGATGCTTGACTGTAGCACACATTATTAACTGCGGCCAACCACCGCGCAACACCAGGCCCCGATAACTATTAAGAAGAAGCATTAGTAGCAGGGGCGTACCCAGGAATTTTTCAAGGGGGGGTCCAAATTTTTTTAACATGTAAAAAGTATACAATCAGTGATTTGCACCTCAAGAATTTTAAATTCTGTCTATTAATGGGTGTCCAGACCGGACCCCCCCCCTCTTGGGTATGTCACTGATAATACTCTGTTCCATCTAAGAGTGAACAGTTTTTATGCCAGCAGACTGAGTCGCCGAACAGTGCCTGACCCCTCATGCGATGGCTATGCATACTGTGCCGTCGTCAGGCGCCCATGTTAATGCTCTCACCAATGTGAGGATGCGCGGATAAAACGTGTTTTGGTCGGCCGAGTGGTTTACTCTTAGATGGAATAGAGTATAGTAGGTATAAGGAATATACTATCTTTACAGTCTTACACTAAAGAGAATGTGGAAAGTTTGTACAGAAAACTAATAAAAAATAAAACAAACATTATAACATGCTGTTAAAATTTCAAAATATGACAAATTGAAATGATGAGTTAAAAATGTACTTAGCATTTTACTATCTAAATAGTACTAATACTAACCAACCTTTTTAAATGCCTTGATTTCCATCTTACTCAGTACTTTTTCCCAGAACTTTGACCACTTTATACTATTGTAAAGCACTTGGAATTATTAAAAAATTATTTCCTTAGCCAGTTGTACCTCCAGATTGAATAGTTAGTTTCATTATATAACAGAATGACCAAATATTTTTTGAAGTTTGATCATGTCAAAAACAATTTTCACTCTATCTCTTGTACTTCAGAGGATGTCAGCACACTATTAATTTTCTGGCTTATGCGCAGTAAAATTATCCCGCGCTAAACAGTTTTTGCTATGTTATACATTTGTAAGACGAAAACAACACATGCAGGTGTGACCTCTTAAGGCATAAAAGTAAATTTTAATGTGCAGTTAAAAATTTGATATATTTAACGATTTATATAAAATATTTCTAATTTAATAAAAGAAAATCAATTATATTTTTCAGATTGCTGATGAAGAAACAGAATTAAATTAAAATAGGTAAATTATAAATTATTTAATTATATTATTTTGATTTTTTTTTTCACATCAAAAGAAATCAAGATGTTGAATTTTTAAGTTTTAGCTGCCATTAAAACATTTTAAAATCAAAATTTACCTCTTCATGGAAATGTTAATTCAAATGTATATCAAATTATAAGTCTTAAAATTAATTAAATAAGCAAATAAAACATATTATGTTTTGTATATTACACGTTATTAACTGTCAGTAATTTAAGAAAAAATAATTTTAAGTAACTAGTAACCATTAAGCAGATAAACTAATAATATTCTGTATATATTTTTAATTGAAGGTGGAGTATTAAAAAAAAAATTTGGTTTATATATTTATAAAATTGTTTCTAATGTTAAGTTTATGTTTTTTTTTTATTGAATTCTTGAAATTGTTATTTACATCTACTCAGACATCTAATTATAGTATATTTAGTTTACATTCAACAAAAAAAAATACAGAATCAACACATTTATAGAAAAAAAATAGTTATTAGTATCCACCTTTAATCTTTATACACAAGTGTATGTACAATTCAAATTAAGGTTGGAAGTATTTTTAAATAAAAATTATTTTAGTATTTATGTACCATTATTTTTTTACATAATACTTTTTAAATCAAAATAATAAACATAATTCAAACCATAATAAACCTTGTTTTTTTAAATTATTTTAAATTTTAAGAAAACAATATTTTATTATATTTTCTACTATAAACAGTGTGTAATGCTTAATAAATTTACAAAATTATAAAATAACTGAGAATCCAATACTTAAATGGAATAATATTATAGTTCTGTATGGAGGTAATCAGAATGAAAATCACTTGGTTCATCTTTATGAATAAATATGCCTTCTTTGACACGCCAATGAGTTGAAAATGGTCCTGGGTTTTTTACGGCAGCAATCTCTCTTTGTCCATTAATTGGTCGACCATATGATAAACTTGAAGCCATCAAGTATCTGAAAAAAGTCAAGTTCAAATCATTTATAACTTTGACTATATTATTCACTTGCAACAAAATAAAAAATTGTAACCTATTTTACCTTTTATATTTTCTAATGTGAATTAAAAATATAATGTTATTATGTTACCTATAAATTTATAGTGTTGGTCAACTTGACTTTGGAAAAATTATCGAAATGAGTACTCAAATTCAACTCGACAAAATGTATTTACTATTTTTTATTCAAAATTTCTTTTTTATACTTCTAACTACGAGTATTCATCTTGAATTGATTACTCTCTTTGCATCAAGTAGTTGATTCAAGACTAATTATAGTATTTTATAGAAAAAAAATTATACGACTAAATAACTGAAAGTACACAAATATTTCTGATAAAAGTACCAGGAAGGTTGATGGTTTAAATTTTGTTCACGTTAGTAATAAGGCAAGGTTTGTATAAAAGAAAATTAAAAATTTTTTTGGAAAATTTATTTCTACTACAATTTATAATATTGGAGCAATTTCCAGTACTTGACCTTTTTTTTTCGAATACTTGGCACTTGTCGAGTACTCAACGTATTTTGAACTCAACTCGACTCGACATTAAAAAACAATACTCGCCCAACACAATAAATTTATAATTATTTTACAGTAAAATTCTCTTTTAACTCACGCTCCAGTGTCTACATGTTTTAATCTAATATCATCATCTCTTTCCCAATAGTCTCCATTGCAATCTGCATACCAATGGTCACCAGTATCTCCTTCACCGTCATTACCATATGCGGATACTTCTTGGTTGCCAGACAAAGGAGAACTAAAAATATGTGAATGAAGGTTCTTTTTGGTAGTTAGATGTGTAAATCTAATTATACTTCCACATTTAATAGGCTCGCTAAAATTTTAAATATAATAATACATTTATAAGAAAAACACAAGATTAATAATATAGTTTTTACCCTCTTTTACAATGTTTTCCAGTTTGTGCTTTTATTTCCCAATGTGAATTTATATCTTCAGATAAATCGGTTCCGGTTACAGATTGCTGACCACTACCTGCACCATATTTAACATCATGCGAATGCAACCTTACTTTAAGGTCGATATTGTACAATTTTGCAACAGTTCCACAAGTCACATACTCCACATTTTTACCTGTTTGTCAGAAATGTTTAGAAATAATGGTAGACATTCACGTTGAGAGTCACTTACTTTCTGTCCATTGAATGAATATTAATATTGCGCAGCATAATAAATATGCTTTACTAAAAGATAGGTCCAACATATCCCTAATTGTATAACACAGTTAAAAAAATACCTATGTATTAGATACCTCTACTTATGTATATATGTGAAACCACGAAAAACAATTAAAATTATGATCTCTTTAAATAATACTGTACAAATATATTGATTTATTGAACAAAAAACACTTAAGTTTACTTGGTTTAGTTACTCTGCAACCAAAAATCAACGAATTCGAATTAAACACATCACTCAAAATATTTCTTTTATCTCATTCAGCAGTAGTGCAGTGATACTACCATGGAGTAATATCATAGAGTAATATTGACACGGCGTTCTCTATTCAAACTATAGATATAATAACTTGTAAAACTGAATAGTGGATAGGAGATCTGATAGGACACGCTGGCTTCGTAAGAGGTTGCGGTCTTTTTGGGGAAGAGAGAAAGTTCAATATCCACAAGAGAGATAGACTATAAGAGTACTTTTTGAGGTTAGGTTACAAAAATTGATAATTCAAGATTCTAATGGCCGGCTGGCCTAATCTTTTGTAAAAAATAGAATTTTTATAAATTTATTATTATAATACTATGAATAATGATTATTAAATAATAATATGTAATAAATTATAATTAAAATAATTGAATTGTTACAAGGGGTGGACACTTAAATATTTTAACATGGTTATCATACTTATCACACAAAAAGGTGGCGGCCATATTCTTATTTATGAATCAGTCTGTCCATACAATGGCAATTACATATTACAAATATATTTTGTAAAAATATAATGAAATTTAATCACAAAATGATACGGTTCTAGTTAAAACCTTTAAGTCTAACTTTTTGCAATTTTGGCTTATTTTTAATTAAATAGTACCTAGGTATCTGGTGTATTATTCAATTGCAATATAATTTAATTTAAATATAATAATATATTATATTATTATATCTATTTTTCAATTTTTGTCTATTTATGCTGATCAAAAACTTTTGTTTTTTAAAATAACATTTCCGTTAGTATAATAAATATTACTAAATTAGGACAATAATAATATGTAATTAGGTATAAAAAATAGAGAAAAATGATGTTTCAACAGATATTTATTTTAATGTGCAAGGTAATGTTACAAATGTTTTAAAATTGTGAGTTTTATATTTGTACGATTTCTTTCAGTCAAAAGTTCTCTGTTTGAAAACTAAGGATGAACAAATTCTAAATCTTATATATAATTTAATTAAGAATGCATGATCAAAATATGGACAAGGATGATTAAATGGTACATTGAAAAATGAATCTTTCATTTTAATGCCTACGTTTTTATCTGTAGCTAATATTGGAAATTGTTCAATAAATGTTTTCTAGTTCAAAAATAAAATCGTGGAAGTCATTGTGTGGTACTTGAAGATGTCCAAAGATGGTCTTATTTTTGTCTTCATATGCTTTAAAGTGGCAGAAAAGAAATGATTTGTCTAAGTCCTTTTGACTGTGCCCATATTTGATACATTCATCACACGTATGCTTTTTTAAACATTTCAAATACAAGTATCCACAAATATAATTTAATGCATTACTTTCAGGTATGTTAAGGTCTCTGTAATCAACATCTTCAATTTTCAAATAAGGAATTAAATTGATCGGATTTGCTGTCTGCTTTAGAAGTATTACCGGTGTGTTGCAATTTCCAGTATCTTCTACATTTAAATGACTTAAAATTTCATCTATTCTGTGTTTGTTATTTCATATTTTAAATCATGCTCACACATGTCAATAATAAGAACTCTTATAACCTCAAAAATTGTATCACTTTATTCTCAGTTGATAAGCCCGATGTCCTATCCTATCTTCTATTATCTATGATTCAAACTAGGGAGTTTAGATAGAGCTAAAAGCCCGTGATCACCACCTAGAACTTGTAATACCACTACAACCATAGAACAATAATGCTATAACATAATGAAAAGGGACGGAATTCTGTGACCGCGTCTGTAACATAGAGTAATAACTCTATGGCATGCAACCACGAACATAATCAGCCTGCAGCCTGCTGATAATAAAGAATTTGATCAAAGATGATATTATGTTAATGTGATAACATTGATCACTATTGTGATACCTGATAATAAGTATTCCATATTATTTCCATGTGCTTTTGATTTCTACATTAAGTTTTCAAAATTAAAATTTATTTGATGTAAGTTTGAACGAGAACTCGAACACCCATAAATTATTATAAAACAATTAATAAAAAAACATACTGGTTACGTTTTAAGTGTCTCCATAATATCTGAAACAAGTTAATTGATTTTTAGTTTGTTATTATTTTATTTTATTGCTGGCCAGTGCCAAGTGATTTCATTCAATCAACTTTATATTGTTTTTATACTTTTCACTAACGTTTGTTCAATATTATGATTTAGTGTGAAACGTTCCATGCTAGGCTTATGCGGAGATTACATTTTTTTTTCCATCGTTATTGTCCACTAACATTAATATGGAATTGACCATTAATACGAGTAGGTTCACCGATTACTTGCATTTGCACAAGAAATCAAGTAGAGACCGTGTCTCAATAATGAAACGATTGAGAGCTAAACGCAAAAACGCAATTTTAGGATTCAACAAGTGGTTTGAAAAAGAACATGATTATTGTTTACCAATCAAAAAAAGAAGTGATGTAAGTCTGAAACTTAAATGCTATCATTAAAAAGTACCTAAAAATTATTTAATTTTTTAAAGTATGATCAGAAGAGTAATACCTCCAAAGAAGATGATGAAGACTTTGATGCAATTAATAAATCATTAATATCAGATTCTATATCATCCGATGTTTCAAAAACAATAACAAACCTAGAGAAAATAAATGTAAATAACGAGTTATCTAGTTGTAGCTTATATGCTATCGATGTTACAACAGAGTAAGTTTTAATTAAACAATTTGTAATATTCATGGTAATATTTTATCAATTTATTTTTAATTAGATTATTAAAAGATGCATTATTAGAAAATCAAAAAAATTATGTACATTCAACAAATATATCAAAAGATAGTATTAACTCTTCTGATGATTATGTATCTAATATTTTAAATAATTGCAACCAAAGTGATATTACTCCAAGGTAATTTTTATTATCATAATAATAGTTAATATTTAATGATTATTTTAACAATTTACTAATGCTGCATTAAAAGGTACTCAAAGTAGGAATAACATGACTATTCTTCTGAGCAGTGATAAGTTAGAGAGACGTAGCAAATCAACAGGTTGTGAAGGTGTTTCAGCATTATTGCACCAAGTTTTTAGAAATACATTGGATTTAATTCTTGTCTTTTAAATAAAATCTTAGTCTGAAGATTTTTGTCTTCTTTTAGTTTGAATCCTATTGAATAACTAAGTGTTTGAATTGCATTAATGACGTTTTTACTGTAAATAAGATTGAATAATAAAAACATTATACAACCAAGTGATAATAAAAAAGAAAAATTGTGTGTTTCAAGAGAATGTACACCACCAAAAGTATTTTCACCCATGGATATTGACTGTGACATGATCAAATTGTTCCCAACTTTAGATTTTTCTACAGAACACAATCTAAACAAGTAATGATACATTTAAAAAAAATATTTATGGATAATCATTGTTATATTCATATTTTTTTTTAGTAAACAAGAACACAAGTATAAGGAAATTATAATTGAAACTGAAACACCAAAACACATAGATGAAACTACAACTGAGAAGATAATTTTGCTTAATAAATCATTTAATGATATTGTTTCTCAACCTTTACAGACAGAAAAAGTCATAAAAAGTGACTGTAAGGTTAAATCCAAACTAACTCACAATATACAAAAAATATCGTCTGAAAAGCCAACCGATGTTACGCATCTTCAACGGCTTCAACTACCATCTGAACAATATATAAGTATATTTAATCGATATCAGGTATTCCAAACAATAATAATTTTTAATCATTGTGTCTCTTTAATGATTATTTTTAATTATTATTGATGTAGAGCAAGTCCAAAGAACAATTTATTGAACAGTTTGAAAATCCAGGACCCTTACTATTGAGAGATCTCCTTTGCGGTTCAAAACCTAAAACTATTATTAGTCCTTACACCCATAGGTAATACTTATCACATTTTGCATCTATTATTTAATTAAATTATACTTATATTTCAATTTTAGATTGGCCTATTATCATAATTTAATTGGAACATTTTACACACTTATTTATAACTTGGTTTAAAATTGAAATTTTAAAAAATCATTAAGCTTGATAATAGGTCAATTGACTCTAATATGACCAAATGTGAACTGCTAAACATTCAATTGCAGTATTGTGCACTTATACAATAGAGACAACAGATGTTGTGGTGTTATTACCATAGACTAGTATACTAACAACACGTGGTGACATCATAAATACGTTATTTATAATGTTTTTAATATAATAACCTTAATGATTTTTTTTATGCTGGGAGAGGTAGTAAAATGACAGGAAAATACCATTCATTTTATTTATTTGTTTAATTTTGTAAGGTATTTAAAACCATACATATTCAGAGATTTGGTGACTAAGCCGCTATGGTTAAAAATGTTGAATGAATTAAAAGAACATTTTAGACGGAAAAATGGATTGCCTAAAACTAAAGAAATTCAATCAATTGACTACAGTTATGTTCGTGCAAAACATATAAATTCAGTGAATGCATTGGCAAGACAATTTTTCTGGCCTGGAATTGATTGTAAGATATAATCATGATATTGTAATCATATGATTGATTTTATGACAAATAATATGTATTTATATATATATATATTTTAAAATTAAAAAAAAAATTTGTTTTTTTTATTTAGTGACTGAAAGTCTATTGTATCCAGATTTCAGTGTCATTGCATTATACAAAAACTTGATAATTGGTTTTGGTTTCATGGTTCCAGACATAAGTACAAATGAAAATTATATAACTTTTTTGTTCACTCGTCCTCATTGGACTAATTGTGGTATTGCTAAATTTATGATATACCATTTAATTCAGGTATTATATTAAAAATCTATATAATTAAAATAAATAATTACACAATATATTTACATTTACATTTTTTTTAGACTTGCATGACTAGAGACATAACTTTGCATGTCTCCGTGAATAATCCAGCTATGATACTATATCAAAAGTTTGGATTCAAAATTGAAGAATTTGTTCAAAATTTTTATGAAAATTATATTCCTGCAGATTCAGAAATGTCTAAACATGCCTTTTTTATCCGTTTACGCAGTACTTTAAATACCAAATTAAACTAATACATAATGCCAAAAGAAGTTTTAGTATTTATATGTGATCTTCTGACAAGTTTTGTTAACTTTATGAAAATATTTTTTATACACTGAATTTACATTTATATACAATATACCTACCTTGAGTATTTTATAATTTTTTAAGTTTCCTAAAAAAAATTTGCATTATATAATCTGATTAATAATGAAAAATAGAGTACAAACGATTCGTATTAGAAAATCACTGACTATATAAAATTTAAAATGTTGTTAATTTTAATTTATTTTTTTCTACACCAGTTTTATTTCAAGTTCTAATATATTATTGTTGTCTGTGAATATTTTGTAACAATAGATTTCCTGGGTCGCACATAAAGTTAATCTTACACTTATACACAAGAAATTGCTGAACTGCTTGTAATGTTATAAGTTTTTGAGATAAAACCGAAACTCCCATGATATTTAAATGCAGTACAAAGCATGATATGCAAAATTTGACCAGCACCGGGGAATGGGTATACAAAAATCAAGCCGCAGCGAACGTGTTAAATTATTTTTGGGCTGGATAACTCAAAGAAATACAATTCATTTAATATTTGGCATGGCAGTTGGAATACTAGTTGGGAGCTCACTGAAATTGTGTATGGGAGTATTGTAATGAATTTTTGCCTATCCAGACCTTTTTTTTTACCCACACTATGGTCCTAGTTAAAAAACGTATTAATTTATAAAAAGATAAAAAACCACATGGAACAAAGAACTAATAATTATAACATGCAAAATATTTTAAACTAGATAAACAAAATTTATAAATAATACATACAAATTAAAGATATTTAAAATGTGGTAGTATTATAATAATAATAAATAATCATAATTGGTTAACATCGAGGCTGAAAGCTACGTAAACATTGTGTTTGGAAAAATTGTTGGCATATTTTAGTGGATTTTTTGTGTATCAAAATTACATTACTTTTGTTCAGATTTCTGAATTACCTCTCCACCAAGATTCATTATAAATTGAAAATTTCTGTGTGCACTGTGCGCCACATTCCCATCATTGAAAACTTGGGATGATTGATATTTTTTTTAATAAAAAATATATATTGTTCCCAAAGTTTTCTACAGTATTTTTTTTTTGAGGGTAGCAAATGCATGTATACTGTATATTACATAGTGATGTGTTGTTTTTTCTTTTGCCTGCGTCATCAACATGTAAGAATAGTTAAAAATTAAAATGCTACGATTTTTAACATCAGCATCTTTTCTGATAGAAAAGTAAATTTAATTGTGCTGCATTCGGGAGGTCATTCACAGAAGTTTTTTTAAACGTCGGGAAGAAAAATAGATAGATGACATTTATAATAGATGTATTTAATTTTATATTCAGACTTCTGATCCTGTTCTTTCATACTTAATTTATGAAAATATCGTTGGATATGGTAAGTTTGATTTATATAGAAGATGCAAATATTAAAACCAGCCACAATATTTTTGAATGCCAGTTGAATTCAAATATATTTGTATTTATATTTAGCTAATATATTATGACATTTAATTTAGTACAGTATCTACTGACTACTACCTACCACAATACTGTGATGTTGGTAGGTATGTTAGTTGTTTCATCACATTTTCAACTATTACACAGATAAAACGTTTTTAGATCTAGCAACTAGTATTAGATACAACAGATTATAAAAATACAATAAATAGTAAAAACTAATATGTTGGTATCTTATAGGTTTAATATTAATATCATAATATTATCCAAAACACATATTTTATTTTTTTCAAATAAAAATAACGTATTTAAAACTTAATAACAAACAAAATTAAAAAGACAATAAAATAATATTTTTACTTAAATGAATAATAAACCACTAAATATATCAAACAATAATTACACAATATAGCAAATATTAAAAAATTTACGTACAAATTTAAAATAATTTACAAATAATACAGTTTAGATTTTTTTTATGATTCTATTCTTTATATTTATGTAATATGTATAATAATAATTAATTTTGGTTAAAATAAAATTGTTTAAGACATATATTAATCATATTTTATTTATATGCTTGATTTGACTAAAATGTTTTATACAACAATGTAAAAAAATTTTATATAAATAATAATTAGTTAAGTCTAAAATATATTAAAAAAATTTAATTATAAATTGTCCAATAAAAAAAATCAACAAACAACAGTTAGTTATAAAAAAAAACCTCAAAAATGTACTAAATGAGTTATAAATCACAGCACAATATAACATAATGTAAATAATAATATAACAGATGGGAATAATAAATAAGGTAACAAAAGCAATAGTTAGTAATAAAATGATAAAGAGGAAGAATCGGCTATATGGTTGGATTCAATTCAGTTAAAACATATAATATTGAAAAATGGCACTTATATGAACAAAATATAAGAAGAAAAAATCCTATCATACTAAATTGTATTATTTAGTAAATCGACATTCAATCTTGCTTTGCTTTTAGCTTCTGTATGAACTCCCCAGAGAAATAATTGATTTTTTTCCGTCCGGTCAAAGTAGTCACCATCTCCTTGTTCGTCTAAAAACCATAAAAAATATAAATAAACTACTGTAAATAAAAAATATATTTTTAATTATAAACACATTTTTAAAAAATCACAATTTAATCAGTATTGTTGTGGGTTTCCATCACGGGCTAAAATGGATCTTAGTCGGTGATTTACATATAATAAACATTTTGTAGGAATAAAAGTTATTTTCAAACAATATTATCAATATGACAATCAAGTAATAACAATATAACATACACGATACACAGATTAATAAACTATTATTTAAATACACTGTATAAGTTTATTGGATGACTCACTTAACAAACTCATTATGCTGTATAAGAGGATAATGGATATTCTATAGAATCAAACTGCATAATATACAGTGTATATCAGAAGTGCTTTATTGCCTCTTGCAACATTTGGTTATTAAGCTTTTAAAACAATTTTCACATGCCATTAAATAAACATTAGGTAGTTTATTGAAAAAGAATTGTGATCTGTATATTTACACTTAGTACACTTAGTTTATTCAAACAATAAATATATAAAATATATGATTAAAGTAACAATTCAATTTTTTTTTTTAACTATAAAATTATATTCAATACAATTTTTGCGTACCATTTAAAATCCCGTACTCAAAAATTACATAGTATTTTTCAAAACAAACGAAAAAAATAAAAAATGTGACAGATAAACGGGTTATATCTGCAAAACCAGATTTTGACAAAATTGACATATATAGCCTGTATAGATTGACAGATCACCACTACACAGAATTATTTAGTAAATTTACTGATACATCATTGAATTCAAATTTAACACATTAGTGTGATCTACTCAAAGACGAGTATACTACAGCTATATACTTGAAATATGCTTTATGATAGAGAAATTTTCTAGGTCTTTTTAATTAAATTTTAAAAACAATTATTATTTAATAATATTTAATATATTTTTAGTAGAATATATTTTCCACACGTAAACTATATTTACATTTGATTTAAATCCATTCTTTGTCTTAAATTTAATTAATTATAGTTCCTAGTTATATTTGTTTAACATTTGTTTAACAAAACCAGTACTTTTGATGCAATATTCTGAATTAAAAAAATTGAGTTATCATTTAAATATTTAAATTTAAATTTAAAAATATCAACATTTAATTAATGTTTTGTATATATTCTAACAAGTTGAGGACTTGAGAGGTAAATACAAACTAAAAATGTATAATATTAACTTGGAATTAAATATTTTTAAATTATAAAAGCTAAATATAAATAGATCAATTTCATCTGTATATAATTTATATGGAATAAAACATATTTGTTGCCTGTATTCTTTAAAAAATGACATGGAATTTGGAAAAAAAATTCCTCCATTAGTACAATTGTACAAGTAAATCTAAGTATGAATTAAATTAAGTGACAACAAATACTACAGACGGTGAACACACTTAATGAGTAATTGAGTAAATAAATAATAATTAAAAAAATCTTTTGTTTTTCTCATATTTTCTACTTATAAAGATGCATTATTAATTTATGTTTTTATTCTATAGATGATAAAATGGTTTAATTTTAGTATGGGTATTTGTTTTCCATAACTTAAACTAATAACTAATCATTCTTATGATGTAACCACATAATCAGCAATACAAATTAACTACAATTTTGTTAATTTTGTACAATTGCGTGAACCTTTATGAAGTAGCTATTAATAGAATAATGACATATATTTATTTCCAGGACAACAAATGTGCTCAATACGTTGACTACCATGTGATTGCCGGCAGTCATCTATAATTCTCAAATTGTATATGTTTATGACTGCCGGTGCCTATAGTTGATCATTACTACCACATCACATGACCGCCGGTGATAGTAAATTAATATGGTTTTATATTATTAATTTTTCCATGGTCCTACACAATGCACTAAAAAATGAGTGGTGGCATAGCAGGAATTATTATAAATTGGTTGATGTGTAATAAACATATTTTTTTTTCAAATACAGTTGTATAAATAAATTTGGAATGACACTGAAAAATATGGTTGATGTTCCGATAATACATATTGAGCTAACACTGACAGTCACATGGCAATTAACGTGTTAAATAGTTATCTATAAGCTCTCTATATGGGAAATTGATGTAAATGGTACTTTGGATAATTTACAGTAAACATTTTTAATTGCTAAATTAAACATAGTTAAGGTAAAATTCTTTTAAAATATTCAGCACATTAAATTGTATTTCCAAACAAACAATGGTGTGTTTGGATAAGGCATAACAGATTAAAATTATTTAATGCTATTTATATCTATTAGTGCTAATAAAAATATGACAATATTTTAAGACAGAAGTCAAGAAGTTGAACCACATCAGTATCAAAAGAGAAAATCAAAGCTAAACCGATAATTATAAATACCATTTTAATATTTGAGGGAAATTTCTATAACTTTTTAGCAATTGTCCTGTTGAATAATTCTAGACAACATGGACCAAGCGAGCAAATGGCAAGTTGCATCATTCGTTTCTTCCCCATCGGCTACAGACAAAACATTTTAAATATTTTCGTTCCTACAAATCTTTTTATTTTAAATAGAAAATTATTATCAATAATGTATTTACCAGATCTAAAATCAATATAACCTTCACCACCAGCTATAATCAATGTGGATGTCAAATGTTCAGCATCGGGTACACTTTCAACAATTGGGTCATCTTGTTGAATGGCAGAAGCAGCTGAAAAACCTCCAGATCCTATAATAAAAATATATTTGGTCATCATACGTTTGTTCATAATTGATTATTCTTTTAGAAGAAGTTAACTGCAACTGACAAAGCTCTAATAAAAATTTGAAGATTATGATGAAATGTATAATGAACCAGCTACTGAAGTTTTTTAACATATTAAATTTATTTAAATTGATTTATTAACATAAGTTATTTGACACTGAACACATTTATTAAAATTGTATAGGAAGCAACAGGATCTGAGTTATTTTTTTACATTTATGAACATTTATGTTTTTTGGCTGGATACAACTATTTTCTGTCAAATTTTTTGTAAGGTTTTCGTTGTCATGGTAACTTATTAACAAAAATATATATATGTTACATAGATGTTCCTTATAGAAGAAAAATATCGAGTAGCATGCTATGGTTTTTTAATTTTTTTAAAAATGTAATAATATGATTAATTCAAAGACTAAAATGACAAATCAATTTCAATTTCCATAAATATTCATAAAACAATTAAGTAATCAATCAACAACATCATAAAATTCTAGTATAGGTGATAGGTGTCTATGAATAAAAAATTGTTCCCACTATTTATTTGTATGTATATTTTAATTTTCAACAATTTACACAGAATATTTTAAAAATAAATATCAGGCATTTTTAAATGTCATAACATAAATTTCATAAAAATTTGTTTATAACATATAATTTTCCTTCATGTCATTTTCTGTCCCTTTTCAATCTTATGTTAAACCTTTTACTTATTGTGCCCCCTTGTACAGATTGTAAATATTCATAAAATAAACGTTTTTTAAAAAAAAAAAAATTAAAAAAAAAACATATAATTTACCTGGTACAGACACAAAAAACTTTACTGAATCTCTAAATCCATGTACAGACAGTTGAGCATGGGCCATTGAGCAATATGGCGTGAAACTACTTGGTGTTATCTCTTGAGTCTTTGGTTCTGAGTATACTTTCACTTCTTTATTAATTGGGAAACCTAATAGACCTTCTAAACATTAAAAAAAAATTTACATATTAGGAGAAAAATTAAATAGCTTCAGTCAAGTTAGTAATATTAAGCAAATAAATATATCTTACTATCTAAAAGAGGGACTGATATAACTACACCAATTCCAGTGCCAATCCATA
The DNA here is from genome assembly GCA_008086715.1 of Sitobion miscanthi. Taxonomy (NCBI): domain Eukaryota; kingdom Metazoa; phylum Arthropoda; class Insecta; order Hemiptera; family Aphididae; genus Sitobion; species Sitobion miscanthi. Next base: position 29,675,248 of record CM017798.1, on the reverse strand, counting down.
GCCTGTTAGAAGCAACTAACATTGCTGTAATCCTAATACACGATAGTTGCGGTTTATCAGATCCTGTTGATAATTTTTTATCATAATTAATTCAGTTAAAAAAAAATTATTTTGTTAAGAGAACATAACACTGAAATTTGTTGTCTCTGTCTTACATAGCATGTCCCTGTGTAACATAGCAAAGTGTACACTCAGCAGATCATATTTAGCTCAGTTGGTTTAAAAATTAGAGTGAATAGACCTCTTATAGAATTTAAAGGAAAGATTTTATATTATCAGGACAATATCATAGGCTTTTTATTATTAAAAAATTATAAATTGACTGTACATCTAAAAATACTCATAGCTCTCTTTAAAATTAAAATATAATAAAAAACCTATGACTTTGCCTAGATAATAATCTTACCTTTAAATTGTATAAGAGGTCAATACACTATAATATTTAAACTAACCGAGCTAAAAGTGATCTGCTGAGTGTACAATTTGTTATGTTACGTATTTGTAAGACGGAGACAACAAATGTCGGTGTCACGTCCTCTTAATTAATTAACTATGAAACTAGATTTACCTAGCATTTTAATAATAAATGGCTGTACATCAACATCTTGTAAATGGTTATAATTATATGCATGATAAAGTCTTATTGTTGAGTCAAGTCGAATTGACACCCAAACGCCGTCTCCTACCCAAACCATGGTGCGTACTTTGCTTTCTTTATGAGGATGTGCTTCCAATGTATGCTAAATTATTTATATATAATTAATAATTATATATTTAATTTCCTACATTTTATGACATTTATGCCAATTTATTATTATACATACAATAACAACTAATGAACGTGGATGAATAATGTGCACTTTGTTTTTATAGCCACACCAAACACGTTTGCTATTAACAGATACTAGGCATCGAGCTGCATTTTGAGGTGGCCCTAATGTCACACTATGATATTTGCTTAAATCCCATCTACCGTCATCATCACGCCGAAATACAACTACTGTTCCGTTAGCCAAAGCACATAAAACACGACCATCAACATAACTAAAAATAAAACATCATTAAATAAATTATACCAATTTCAATACAAATAAAATGTCCTTACATGATACTCAACACAGCGTCTTTTAATTTTACCGAGTGTAAACATCGTCTCCACTGTGATTTAGCAGAGTGTACAAATATACAACCATTTTCAAATCCTAACCAAACAGTAGGTAAAACACTTGACATTTTATCTAAATCTTCTTTGGCTATTCCGTTTTCTGAAATAGATGGATAATATAAATAATTAAATCAAATTAAAATAATAAATAATAGTACACAAAAATATTAACTCAAAATAGTTAAAGGAATAATTCTTGGTACAACATAATATTACCTAAACATGTATATACTCAAATAAATAAATTACAACTCGGAGCTAAACATCAAATAACAGTTAACACTATAAATAAAGACATCTAAACAAAAATAAATTGAAACACAACCACACCAGTGCTTAAATTATATTATATCTACTATTAACTTTTACAAACACCAATTAGTATAAAGCTCGCAAAGCCTTAACCATATGGACAATACATTAAATTTAATTTATCATTATAACATTTATATATTATTAAGTAAAAAAAACATAATGAAACAACTTAAATATTTAGTTGGAACTCATATCAATTATCAATATCTAAGTGCAATTTCAATAATACAACTGCCAACGTACAAGGAGTATAGAAATAAAAATTTGAAATATAGGTAAATTTGGGTATTACACAGTTTGAAATACATTTACAATCAGTGACAAAAATGAAATACATTTCAACATACTTTAGGTGTTAAGAGAAGATAATGTGTTTATAAATTACTTAAATAGCAATTGTTTTTGTTTGAGAATTTTGCAAACCATATTTTAAATTCATTGTTACTAACTAATTATACTTTTTTTTCTAATGACTCCAATTGCATTATTATCTTTTGTTTTATAATGATTCAAAATGGGCTATTTAGTAATAGTTTAAATTACTTCGATTATAAAATAAAATTATAAGACTATTATTGTTCATGACCCAAAAATAATATATATTTTCTATAAATAGTAAATATGCAAAATTGAAAATTTTGTTAAGAAATAAATTACCATTCAGAGGATCAGATATTCCATCCTTTATGATACCTTCTTTCAATAGGCTAGGTCTTCTTGAAATTTCACAGCTATAACTATCTGGTTGAATAGAATCTGATATGCTATCTTCTAAGAGCAAAATACAAACAATAGCACAAACACAACAAGCAGCAAATTCAGGCATTAAAAATAAAAGCCATCATAGAAATATTAGATACTTACCATCATCAACCTTATCAGAGATTGTGTCACTTAATAGTTCATCTGCTTTATTATTATCATCTAAATAAGTTTCTTCACTACCAGCTGCACAACTAACAAACATAATTTTTCCGATTTCAACATCAGGTTTCTTATCTTTTGGTAATTGCTTGTCCTCTTCTGTAACCTCTTCAGTTTGCTCAGGCTCACAATTTATAACATCATTATCCATATAATCATTTTCTAAAGCCCCTATAAAATATTGTAAATCACATTTATTGTCAATGTTATGATTACAGAAAGTTGTGTTTACAAGATTTAGAAAAGGACTTAGCCATATACATAGGCAAATATACAGTATAATATTATATTTTTCATACTATAAAAATATACAGCTTATAGATTATATTTACCTGGTACTGAAGCAATACAACCAATGTGAGCTTGACAGGAAATATGAAAGGTCTCTAACACAATATCAGGCTTATTGGCATCAATAATGACTACTTTAGTATTATTATTAGTTGTAGTACATATCCAAATAAGTGACGATAGCACTAATTCTGATTCAACATTCGATCTACTATTTTCCTAAAAGAATCAAATTAATGAATTAATTTTAGAAATACATTGTAGTTAGGTATAGGTATACTATTGAAACAAAATATTACTTTTAACTCTTCATCTAATTTTTTCATTTCCAAACTATCATCAATTGTATCTCCAAGTTCTGTGTTTTTACTGATGGGTTGTTCTTCCATATTATTATTATTATTATTATTGTAAAATACACTGGCTCCAACAATTTCCCCGCCATCTTTAGTAACACCACCACTAAGATTAACTCCCGTAGCGCACCACATCTGAAATAAACAAAAATATTAAAAATAATAATATAATTAAAAAAAATCTTGAAATTTCTTGCATAAGCTAGATACTGTTTTTAGTTCGTGGTTTTGGATGGCTACCGAACAACCATAACATTCAATTTTTAATTGAAATACAATTTAAAAAAAAGTGGGTGCACTCTACTGTACAATATATCAGGAGCCTTGCATTAAGTTTTCACGTTTTATTACCCTACAAATAAAATTTTATTGATATTTATAGAAAATAAAACTAAAAAATTGAAAATTGACAATGTCAGTAAACAGTTCAAAACAAATCAATAATTTGTTTAAATTTTATAGTGTAGGTATAGAGAATGAAAATATAAACATTCAATACAATTTCCATGTATCTATCTACAATTATTCGTTTTTGAATAACAAAACCACTACATGAGGAATCGAGTGAATATCCAATATTGTAAAAAAATGAACTTCAAACGCTCATAAAATTTTTATTTGATTTGCATGTCGACATTTTTTTTTGCTAAAAGGAAGACAAACTTATGAATAATTTTGTATTACATTTTCAAACCTTAGATTTAAAAAAAAAAATTTTTATGAATTCTCAACTCAAAATAATTTGCTAATTTTTGTGGTTTTTCCATATTTTGTCAACCTGTTTGAACTTTAAATGCTTATAAATAAAAACCGGTGACTAAGGATTTTTAATATTTTTCAAATGTCATTGTAACAATATAGTCGGAGCTTGTATTACATTTTCAAGCTTTTTTACCCAACAAAGATTTATTGACATTCATAGAAAAAGATTAATAAAATTTAAAACTGAAAATGTTTCTAAACAATTCAAAATATTTTGAAAATTTTAGTGTATAGAAAATGCAAACATAAACAACCAGTGAAAATTTCATGTATATTCGTTTATTTGTTTTAGAGTTACATCAAAAACGATTTTGTGTAATAAATCCCGTTTTTCTTTTATTTATATTTATTTTTTTTCCAGCGCTTTTGAAAACTATTGAAAATTTTAAAATTTGACCTCCTGAAGGCATAAACGGGATTCACTTTTCCCATCAAACAAGTTATTGTTGAAGAAAATCGAAGCAGTTTTACTGCCCCAAACCGTGATGACAGACACAAAAAAAAAAAAACACATAATTGTAAAATCAATACATTCATTGCTCCACTCAGAATCTAAAAAAGATAAGTTAATTACTGTTGTTTAGAATAATGTTAAATATTTTTAAATACTTGAAGATATAATAGAAAATTATTAAGAATTTGAAGTTTATTTAGAAATATACAGTGAAACTTCTAAATACAAGACACTTTTGGTCACTAAAATTTTGTCCGCTATTCAGAGGGTTCAGTTTGTATTTAGTTCCCAAAAATACGTCTGCTATTTGGAGAAGTGCAGTATTTAGAGGTACTCATTAGAGGAGGTTTTACTACATATATAAGATGTATCCACCAAAAAAAACAAAATTCTAAATAGTATTATAAAACTCAAAACTAGGACATGACTTGGATTTATTCAAAAAAATAATCATTGCTATTCAACAGAGTTGGGTAAGTTATTTTTAAAAAGTTACCATGTTACCTTAATGTTACGAATAAAAATTAAATATATTTTATTTTATTCACTTTTTTTGTTATTTGCAGTATAAGTAAACATGTGGTTTAAACCATGAAAACTAAATTATGACGAGTTAAATCATATAATATATATATGTATATAAATTATATTATATTATAAATAATATAATGTTTATTTGTAAACCCAATACTGCATTATAAAAATTATAGTTTTAGTATTATTTTTTTTTTTTAACTCGCAAATCTCATAATATTTACGTTATACTCAAGGAATTAAGCATAAAATGCTATTTTTATTACATTATTGTTACAAGGAAAAAGACCAACGAAAATATAAAATGAGTGACAGACAAAGTAATGTTGTTAGAGTAAAGCGTTATTTTTGGGTACATAACGTTCAATCATTTAAAAAACAAGATAAATATTATAGTGTAATAATACAAATATTGTATTAAAACTCTTTATATTTCATAAGATCAAATTAAATTAATATTTACCTTCATTCCAGGTTCAGTATCAGCAAGTGGTGAGCAACAATTTACTAGAACTGGAACTGGGTAGTTCGTACTTGGGCTATTAGATTGCTGTGGCATACTTAAAAGGGGCCTTCCATTTGAAGGATCAGCTGGCATACTCCAACCATAAGCTTGTAACCAGCTTTCTTCTCTAGGAATATGAGTACGTATTCTACCAAAATGCACACGTCGATCAGGGCGCTTAGATTTGTCATTAAAGCTAAATATAATTAAACAAAGTTCATTAAAATAATAGAAAGTTGTACATAAAATTTCTCTAGGACCAACCTAATCAAATTTCTTTTTGGATGTGTGGATATTTTTACATATATTATATGATAAAGTTCAAATGTTTATGCCGAGATATTGTTTGAATAGAATTATAAAAATAATATTCCAATCTGTAACCGAATATTAACCAATATTATTGAATAAATAAAATAATGATCATTATCCCGAAAGTTTTAAAGGAAAATACATAAATGTTTTAATTCTCCGCAATGAGCATAGACATTATTTTTAACTCAATATAAATGTATTTTATGTTTTGTTAGTAAACCCATTAGCCATGCAAAAGATTAGTCCTCGAGAAATACAAACTAAATAATAAAATACTCACATGTCATCTTCATATCGACTATATCTTCCTCCTTCTATCATGCTACGTCTTTTCATTATACTAGGGGGGCCAACTTGATGTGATGATGGATCGTAATGAATTGATCTAGGACGGGCAACTACGCCTCCTCCGCTATTTCCACTTCCAAGTCCAGTATCGATTGGTTTGACACTGGTTCCAAATAAGTTGCTAAAACTGTAAGAAATATTTTATTTTGATAAAGTGATGAAATAAATATCAAATAGTATAATATACAAAGCTACTGCATTACACCAAAATCAAGTTATTTGTGCATATTCATATTTTATTTGATTGATTTGGTTTTTGTGGGATAGATAATGAAGCACTCTCTTTACACCATTCAGAAACCAAATAATTAATCACTTACAGTCTCCACACACCCTGTTTTTTTTTCTCATTTGGCTCCAATCGAATGGCCCGTACAGTTTCTTGCCAACGAAGTGATTCTTCTAAATCCATTAGTTGTTCTTTGAATTTATTTCGTTCTAAAATGACTCTAGCCATTTCAACACGAGTAAATCTCTTACGTTCTGCATATGATTTTTCTTCCTGTAATAGTATTTAAATATTTCATTATAAATTATAAAACAATATTTATTAATACCAATGCTAGTTAAAAAATGTATATTATATTAAATTATGTTTTTATATTAGTTGAAAAGTTAATTAATAATTAATTATATTTAATTAGTTACATCAGAATCAGATTTGTTCAATTTGAGCTGTTCTAATTCTTGCTTTGTTTTTTTAAATTCTTCCTCAACTTCAGATGCTTTTTGAGCCAAACGAACATTTAGTGTTTGCAAAGCTTTTAACTCTTCACGCAAAATATGTTGCTCGCTAATTTAATTCAAATTAAATAAAAACAATTGTTAACATATTTTTGAAACCTTAGAAAGGAATTGTGAAAAATAACTTTTCAAATAATGTAAAAAATACCTTGTAAGTTCATCAACTTTAATAATAAGATCATCTTTAACAATGTTGAGAGCATTTTTTGTGGCCAATAGTTCGGTATTTTCTTTAATGAGATTTTCAACTTCCTTTCCCATACCTTTAAATTATTACAGTAAAATAAATAGTTAATATAAAATAAAATATAACATTAAGAAATTGTTAGTTAGATGTTAGTCTTACCGAAAAAGTTATCATTAACTGTTTTATGGTTTCAGACGGACACAAGAGCATATGGTTTGAGTTACAGCAGCAAAAACATACGAAACAAGTTATATTTAGTTAAATATAATTTGTTATTTTAAATAAAAGTTTTATATACAAAGAACTTTAATAGTATTAATCTTACATAATATTAATGCATATATTGAAGTTTAATTACTAGGGAATGGATTTTAATGCATTATTTTATTTTCTCATTCCCTAATAATGAATATAATATTTTAAAAAAATAAAATAAAAATTTTTGATTGAATACATGCAAGAAAGCTAAATAATAAAGTGCAATTTTTTAAAGTAAAACAATAAATTGAAATGCAAATAGCCAAATCTTGAGCTACATTTCAAAGCTATACATTTTAATACATTTAATATAAAATAGGTGCTATAAAAAACAATAATAGTTTTGTACCTATTGTCCTATATTTTTGTTTCTAAGACTTGAGAATATGTTCTAATTTTCCTATAGCACTATTGAAGGTTTTAATATTATTTTTGTGACATTATAAGCATAAATAGATTTTGACACAAATAAAGAAAAGTATTAAAACTCTACCAGTTTTAAAATATTTGGTGAAATAACTAAAATATCAATAATTTATAAAATTGTTTTAGACTAAAAATATGATTTATTAAAAATATATAAACAGGTTGCTGATTGCATTTCAAATAAAAGAAGTTTCTAAATTGTTTTTATAAAAATAAACGAAATAGTTGAACACACACGCTTAGGTCATTTAGTTTCCAAAATAGTATTAATTAGCTAATTTGTATTTTTAATTTAATAATATTCAGTGTAATAAAATACTAAATTATTTGTCTATGGTCATATAAAATTCAGAATTAAATAAAGCGTTTTTTATCTTCTCAATTACAACACTGATAAATATTGTTTCTATATTTCCATATTATAATGGATCCATACCATGGTAGTTTTTGTGCATGGAACTCATCATTTTCTTATAATTCGCCAATAGTTAAAATAACTTGAATGGTCGTATAGCTCTCAGAGACAGAGCTGTGCGACCATAAACGAAATGAAAAAATGTAAAATGTTATAAAATGTAAACAAAAAATAATTTATTATAAAATGAAAGAACATGCAATTAAAGCAATTTATTAAGTAGACAAAAACTGGTTAAATCATTTAAATTAATATGAATTTTTAAATATTTTTTGGTTTTTGACACACAAGAATATTTAATAGATGAATTATAAGTTAAGTAAAAAGAAACTAGAAGAGATGTCATACCTATCGAGAGTGGAGTTTCTGGTTCAGTCTCACTGCTGACTGTCGATGGAAAAATTATGCAAAAAAGAACATGCAAAAAAATAATAACAATAAATGCTGTGCGTTTTTAACAAAATATAATTTTAAAGAAAGCAGAACTAAAAAGGCCATAAAACTAAGTTTTTCATTTAATCAAAGCATAGAACAATAACGATAATATTTCATACCAGATGAAGCATAATCTCCAGGATGTACCCAATTTCCTGTAACACATACAATTATAATGTAATCAATTGTAAAATAATAAAATATATATTTATAAATAAATTGGAAAAATGAAAAAATAAATTTGTAACTTAATTAAAATAAAGTAAAGGATGATAACTAAAACAATTCAATAAATATAATAACTACCAGTAATTTCCGGTACTTCTTCAGAATCTATTTGCACTTCATGGTCTTGGAAGCTGAATTCTTGATACAAAACATTAGTGGCAGGTCTCTGTTCCCTACAAAATTTATATTAAATTATTGAAATTAATCTTTGTTAAAATATTTTAATTTAATGTTACTCAATATTACCGTTGTGTATGACTACGCCCACTAAGTGTCATTACAGCATTTTTGGGAGTTGCTTCTATCTCTTCTACTATTTCTGGGACTTCGTCAGGGCTACTGTCATCAGCTTTGCTTATCGAATTTAAAGTTTCAGACCAACCTCGTTCAGATATTTGATCAACTCGTAAACGTGATTCTGCCTCAGAAGTTTCAAGATCCTACAATGAATTTGTAAAATAATTAAGTATTTTGTGGTTAGATAAATTATAAAACTTCTAACAGTTATTAATCTTTCTTTAAACCTTAATTCTTCCCCCATTTGAGTAGAGGCTTCTCCTCCCCCTAAATGCCACAACTAATTTTGATATAGAGGGACACTATTCTTAATTTTCATTTTATTACATTATATTACTGTCTAGCATGTATAAACAACTGTAAGGTGTATTGGTTTCCTATACACCACCCACCAATGATAAACATGTACCAAAACTCGGATTTTCACTGAAGAGATGATTCAGGGACATTTCCAGTAGTAGATACTAGCCACTAAAAGTCTCTATATTATACATGCATGATGTATCCTATTTATTATGCGTTAAACAGTAAAATTAAATGTTTTGACAGTTTAATAAAATTATAATTTTCATTGGCTACAATACCATAAAATAAAAATGTATAACTGAAATATAATTTATCATTCAACTAATAAACCATAATAAGTATGTATTACTTACTTGGTTTTGTAATTCGTTTTTCAGACTAGAATTGGAATGCATACTTCCTGGAGGAGAATTAGATATAACTAATGGATATTCATTGGATCCATCAATAGACTTAAGTGTAGAAGGACTTTCAAGGGAACTAAACCCAAATGAAACTGGTCCAGAAGAACTAAATAACAAAATAATGACGTTAAAATGATATTGTAAATTAAATATTATTTGTAGAAGTATTGATTATACCGATTCATATGGGCCATGCTCATAAAAGGCATACGCATACTTCTAGGATTATCCATTCGGTCACCAGAACCCATTAAAATTTTTGTACGTTCTATGTTATCCATGTGTGTTTTAATTAATTCTGTGTATCGTTCATGCAATTTTGTGTACTCTTGTTTCATATCTTGTTCTTTTTCTTCCAATCTATAAACTAATATCAAAAATATACAACTATTTATATTACTTTCAATATTTTATTCATAACTTGGGTATATGAAACATAGAATATATTTTATATATTATACTATAATAGTCATATCATAGCTGGTACTATACTTAAATTGTAAATTAAAATAATATTATTTATTTCAGTTAAGGTTAATTTAGTTTAGTTTAATATAGGGTTGATTGTTTTTTTCCTTGGTATGTAAACCGGCACATACTGAAAAACCATATTACTGTGGGGTGACGGTTTTTTAGATATACCAATTATTGCTGAAATAAATTTAAATATCTGCTGTACATTCTATATTATAAATATAATATAATGTTATTTAAGGGTCGTCCCGGTGCCAGTTTAATTTTAAGACTTTTACACTAATCTACTAACCGATACCTATTTAGGGGGAGTGGGGTGGATAGGGTGTATTATATCGAAAAAAATGACTTTACAGGAATTACTCTCAAGCTTTGTAGAATTGTCGGATTTTGATGACTATTTTTTTTTCCGAAAGAAGAAGACTTCCTACAATTATTTAATATAATATAAAAATATATAATATTAGCCACTTTTTTAAAAGTTGGTACTCTTGGAGAACAATTTAATAATTCACAGAGTATTTTCAAGATGGAGATTAGTTAATCCTGAACGATATATTGTAGGTATTTTTTAAAAATATAATTTTGAATACATATGTACGTGCAGCCAAAATACATCCAAATATATCATAAAAATAGATCAAATACTTATAAACTATTATGATCAAACAAAAAATTAAAAAATTATTTTTGGCGGTCCAGTTATTTCACCTCTGAAGGCCAGATGTGGCCTACTGCAAACCACTGCCTCAAACCAAGTGTTTTCAAACTTTTTTATTCTAGAACCAGATATAAAAAAATTAAAAGCTCTAAAGAGGACGTGTTGTCTCTGTCTTGTAAATATACAATTTTACTCCCTCTATATTTATAGTAGAATTACAAAAATTCCTTAACACACAAGGAAGAACTTTGTCTATGACGTAGCGTTTTTATTTTTTGAATAACATAAATACAATTAAAGTTTTCAGTTTGAGAACATGAGGGTTTTTTCATTTAATTATTAAAAATGATTAGTTAATATTATCAAAAAAATTAAAATGCTAAGTTACAAATAAAGTTCTTCATATGCGTTGTGGAATTTTGGTAATTCGACTAAAAAAACAGAAATAGTAGAGTTGTTATGCACAAATAGTTTTTGGCTATGTTGTGCATTTATAAGACAGAGACAACACATACGGGTAGCATGTCCTCATAAGATATCAAAATTTATTTAAAAAAAAAAAAAATTAATATTTTATTTTAAGTAGCATACACAGGTTGCAGTGCATATAAAGTGTACCAGTAAAAAGGTTTATGCCTGGTAAAATATGTTAATATCCAAACATTATAACTTTTCATAAAATAAAAATTATTCCAAAATACAAAAATTCAAGTCTATACAAATATTATATGAAAAAAATTGGTATTAATACATCTATCTCCTCCAAATTTGAGTACAATGTATCTAAATTGTCCTGTAAAAGTGGCACAGTCTAATGAAAATATCTAGTATATATGATTGTTGCCTATAGATATTATATATTATTTAAGTTATTAACAAATATTTTGTTTTAGCTAATTAAACTATTTTTGTTTCATCTAACATCTAATATATATGTAACCTATTTTAAAATTTCACTTACACCTTAAAATAAAAAAAATAAAGATCACTAAATAATTTTCCAAACAGATCAAAAATGTATTAATATTGTAATTTATAATAATAAAACATTTAAGACTAAAAATAATAAAATGAATAGTTAACTTTGGTAAACTGATTCATTAAATAAGAGTTGAATGAAAGCTTCATTAGTCTTGCATATTACAATAGTAACCATATTGTCCAAGGCATATTAAGCATTTATGTATCATGAAACCACATACTCTAAGTACAATTACAAAGTTTATGTATTAATGTGTGTTTATTAATTATTACTCCCTAAAACATTAAAACAATATTTATGTTAGGTACTTACCATGATCTGAAGCGTTTTTTGATTTTAATTCTAACATTCTAACAATTGATTCTAAACTCTCTATTTTACTTTGATAATCTTTTTTCTCATCTTCAATATAGTCTTCCATTTCTAGAAGTTTCTAAAAAAAAAGAGTTAATAATTAATATTTTACATTACAGATGCCAGGTATACCCTAAACATATTAGTGGAACTCGCGTTGTATAGTATCTACCTGAACTTTGATCGCGTTATATGTTATCTACCTTTTGGTTGATATCTACTTTGTACGAAGACTAATATTGCAGGTATAACCGTATAATTATAAATATCAATAATACACTCTACAGTCTACACTTTACACATATCATAGCTAGTAGACATATGACTTTCGTAAAAGTGGTGTGTGCTTAAATTGTTTTCAAATTAAATTATTTTATTAAATTATTTATGTAATTATTTTTTGTTAAATCAAAATGGAACATTTTATTGACTTTTATAGACATGTTATTTACAATGATGAATCTTGCACCAATTTTTTAAAACAACGTGGTGTTTTACCCACTGCTAAAGTATGCCAAAAAGTTAATTCAAATAATGAAGCATGTGGAGGGGCCCTTCAGGAGTATATGAAAAACACTCGCAAACGTGATGCAGATGGTAAAGTTATTAAAGAAAAGTGTTTACGTTGTCAGAAGAAAGGATGCCAAACATTTCAGTCCATCAGAAAACAAAATAAATTCTTTACTTATGTCGACGTAAACGGAAAAAATAACAGTGGTCTAAGTTTGTGTCACATAGTAGAGTTAGTTTGGTATTGGTGCAATGAAGTGAACGTAACAAATACTGCAAAATGGACCGGCAGAGCAAGACATACTGTTACAGATTGGTTTAATTTATGCCGAGACGTTTGCGTTGATCAATTTGAACTTCGTTCAAAAATGGGAGGAACCGGTGTAATAGTTCAAATTGCCGAGTCATTATTCCAAGGGAAGCGTAAGTATCACCGAGGACGTCTGTGTGTAGGCGATCGTGCGCCTGCTACCGTAACAACTTGTACTTCACCCGTCTCATCTGATAGTTCTGATGACTCTGAACCTGTTTACAAAAATTATGGGTCACGAGTACAGGGTCCATGGGTGTTCGGACTGTACTGTAAACGAGATGATGGTGTTATTGACCGTAGATTTTTCATAGTTGAAAAGAGAGATAGAGCTACGCTACTTCCAATTATTCAACGTGAAGTAGAAGTTGGATCAACAATTCACTCGGACGAATGGAGGGCTTACAGCAATTTAAGTGACCACGGCTATCTGCATAAAAATGTAAACCACCAGCTCCACTTCATTGATCCAAAAACAGGGGCCAATATCCAATCTATAGAGTCTACGTGGAGATGTGTCAAAGTAAAATATGGCATAAAAACACGTGGTGCCACTAACTTATTGGAACGGCAGTTGATGGAAGAGTGGTGGCGTTCACTCAATACATCAAAGAATCTTTTTGACCAGTTTTTTGAAGACATGAAAAAGAGTTCTTTAATGAAATAATGTCTAGATGCCCAGACGACACCAACAATCTACAAATTGCGGGGTGGAAAATTGTAGATAACATACAACGCCAACACACAATTTTGGTAGATACACTTTTTATGTAGATAGCATACGACGCGAGTTCCATATTAGTTTAGTGGATGAAATGAATATTAATCCCATACCTATTAATTTTACCAGACCCATTTTTTTTATTATATTATATTTCTAACATTAAAATCAGTTTTAAAAATCTAAGTATGTGTTAGTCAGTAATACCCACTTAAGGTTATAAATAGGTGCCACATATTACTAAAGATATTATGTAAGTTTAAATATACAAGAAAAGAAGGAATGCACATATATTTAGGCCTATAATACTCCATTGAGCAAAAACCATGAATACAGATAGAACTAAAGCTGGAATGGAAAAAATCAATCTTCCGTGTTTGCTTTGAAAAATGTTATAACTGTTAAAAGTGAAGGTAGTAGGTATTTAATAGGACCAATAAAAATTAGGCAAAAATTGAAAGATTTGGTTAAAGTTAAAAATTATATTATATGAATAATAGAAGTGAATAACAAAAACTAAGCACAAAAAGTGAGTGTAATTATCATACAAAATAACTCAATTTATTATTTGAATATATTTGAGTTTACTAAATGTTCAATAAATGACAACTATACATTGGTCAATATCAAATAGCCTAGTCATTTATGAACATAATAAAAGAGATTTATTTTACTATCCTTTAAAAAGGTCACAGATTGCCATTATCTTAAATAGTGTTGATTTAACTATGTACCCAATTATACATTTTTCATTCAATTGTTATGAAATCTGAGCCAAATAATTTGTATTTGCGTTGTATAATTAGTGATTACTTATATAGATAAATACAATATTATCTATCAGAATAAAGTATTACTCTCAAATACTCTAGCTTTCAGAAAAAAATTAAATGAAATCTTAACATATTTGGGCACTTTTATAATATTCTAGTAATAATTTAACGCATACCTGTTCTGCAGATTTCCTAAGTTGTTTTTCTCTCTCATACTGAGTAACTAATTGTTCATTGTCTTCTCGTAGTAGTTCAACTTCTACCTCATGTTCTTGATTTTCCGTATGGGAAAGATCCAAACATTCCAACACGTTAACTACTAGTGGCATCAAATTTTTCACAACTTCTTCATCATACTTGGATATCATTTTTTCGAATTCTTGATAAATACTACCAGCTAGTGATTGTACTTTTTCAGACATAACGACATGGGTGTCGTCTTGAGTCCCGTACACTACTTCTTGAGCCATTTGGTCTGAATATTGTCAAATAATTAAAAAGTCCAAATAACAATTTGAGAAAATTTATTTTTCATTTATACGAGTATAATAATTGTCATATGATGACACAAAGGTAATCAACATTATAAAAGATAATATTATATTATGTACATTATTAATACACATACAAATTAATTAAAACGTATATAACATTAACATTGTCTTTTGAAAACTACTAAGCACCTTGCTAGTAGCCACAAAAATACAAGATCACTAAAACTTAGAAGTTAAAATACTTTAACGCTACGGAGCACAGACTACAGAGAGTATAGAATATATTATAGTAATATACTAAGTTTCACTGTTGTAGTATGGACTCGGGGTTAATTGATTACAACGCATTGATAATGGCGTTGCAAATAATAAACAGATGCTTACAGTGTTGCCGAATACCACATTTGGCAATGAGGAACAATTGCGCAGTATATCAGCACCACGCGATTTTTGCAACTTTTTTTTATAACTGTAAATCGAGGTTTTAAAATTGAATGTGCAAAAAAAATCTACACAAATCATTAGTTAACTTTAACCACTCTCCTTACTTTTCTGTGACCTTAACCTTGCCAGTTGCCAGATCAAGTACGACAAGTATTCGCTCCTATACCTATATAGGCATACGAACAACGGTTATAATAGATATTCAATCTATTTATATTTTATATATCTACAACCGTTCCTATACTAGGATACTCCATTCCAAAAGAGAATATGGTCCAGGCGGCAGTGTCAACCTAGGGGTCACACTGGACAGAACCCTCACGTTCAAAGCAAGGGCGTAATTAGGGCCCCCCCCCCCAAAAAAAAACTTTTTTTTTCCGTTAATATTTTGATCAAAGTATTGATAATGACCATTCATGTTTGCTAAAAACGTATATCCTCCCCAGACCAAATTCTTAATTACGCCACTGGTTCAAAGAGCAGTGTAAGAAAACTAAAATGAAAGTTGGAGCAAGAAACAACCTAATACGGAAACTAGCAGGTAGCAAGTGGGGCGCAACTCCAAACACGATCCGTACTACTGGACTAGCACCTTGTTTCTCCGCTGATGAGTATGCCTGCCCAATATGGGAGCCAATCTAAACATACAAAACATGTCGACACGGCCTTTAATGAGACATGTAGGGTTATAACCGGATGCCTTAAACCAACTCCACTTAAATATATATATCCATTAGCAGAGATAGACCCACCAGGAATCCGAAGACATGTGGCCACATGCATATAGAGAGAACCAAACAATCAATAGACCTAAGACATCCCATGTATGGATACCTAGGACCAAATAGGAGACTTAAATCTCAAAGAAGCTTTATTGCCAATTCAACCACGATCCAAGATCCATCGGAACAACACAGAGTACGAGAATGGATGGAAGAGCTACAATGTGAAAAACCTGCCCCGCCGGCCGAGCACTTACCGTGTGGAGGAAACCAACCATGGATTATATGGAAGACATTATATAGGTTAAGAACTAGAGTAGCTAAAACAAAAGTAAACATGAGAAAATGGGGGTACCAGAAAGAACTAGACATATACTATGCGAATGCGGTGAAGACCTAACAGATGACCACCTACTACAGTGCGCCCTAGCCCCACCAGGATGCACGACCGACGACTTGGCTTTTGCCAACGAAAAAGCAATATCAATTGCCGCTCACCGGCTAAAACAAAATATCCAAACACTTATTTATTAATTTTTTCTATATTTTATATTCATATCTTAACCTACTTATTGTTAGATTATTTTATGTATTTATCAATGTAATAGCATATAGCCCCAGCACCGGACACGATAAGAAGATTTTAGGGTTTTTTTTTTTTATCTTTGAGTATAAAACCATTATAGCTCAACAATTACTATAAAGTGCTTAATCGCCTTAATATTAAATACATAATAGTGAAATTAAAATAAACAGAAATAGTTATCGGTAAATATGACATAATTGGTAGTTAGACTTCTGAGATAGATATGAAATTAACTATAGAATGGATTGCTAACTTAACCTTGAAATGAGGGGATCAATTTGTGAGGAATGTTCTGAAATAAATTTGGAAAAAATGTGATCATTAATGGAATTATTTGATAATGGAGTATTATTAGGATCGGCAGCGGAAGCGTAGGAGGCTTTGGAAGGGTGAAATGATGATTTGAGAATATTAGTCATGAGTACAGTGTTCGGATTTCGTCGAATTGAATAAGTAGATTTGCGATGTTTGAGTAGTGCTTTATATTTTGGACATCCTGTGTAGTTTGAGGTGTGGACATCCGCGCAAAGGGTGCGCATGACTATGCTGCTTTTTTCTTTGGTGCAAATGTCTGAGGAGGGACCTCCTTCATATTTAACGCAGCATGAGAGATGGTGGCAGTATTTAGCGGTATGTCCGAAGGTCTAACAGTTTTTACACTGAGGCGGACCACTATTAGTTCTGTATGATAATTCAACTTTAATTTTAGTGCGCAACATTGATGACAGACTTAAAATTTTTTTGTTGTTGGTATTGGGTTTGAAGTCCACGAAAAAAAGCGGAAGCGGGCGTCCGTTTTTAGTGACATTTACGACACGGCAAGTGGAGTGACCTAGTTGGTCGAGATATGTCTGAAGTGAGGGTCGATCGGTGCAGATTTCTTATGACGATTTTGTAGGGCCGATATATTAATAGCATGAAAGTGTGGAAACAAGCATCGGTTTAGATGTTGTGCGATTATATTAAAGTTTTCACGTCCTTGAGGGCGGACAATCAAATAGGAAGGCAATGACTTACACGTGAACCCGTTTTGGTCAGTGAGCCGGATTAACGTGTTTTTGAAGTTCTTAATGTCATGGACATACAATGACGAAGCCCTAGAGTTGTCATGTTGAGTGGGGATAATGGATTCGTCGATTGCATCGGATGCATCACCTCTGACATTGAGTTCAATTGTGTTGTCCTCCTCGAATGCCAGAACAGCAAATCGGTTTGGTGAAACAAACTTTTTGGATTTCTTATCATTTTGATGCATTTCAATGACGAATTCTTTTTTGTGGATTTGGGCGTGCTCGGAGACGCTAGGCCCGATTTCTGACCGTTTTTGCTGTACATAATTCCGTTATAAATAAAGGAACAATGTTATAATGATTATGATAAAAATAATTTAATGACCGTGCTCAGAGATAACAAAGCGAAAACAACAGGTACGATGTCTGTGTGTTCGTGTTTAACGTAACGATCGGACTGTATTTTAGGGTTAAGAGTTGGAATAATTTGTTTAGAAACAAAATCTTCGAATATTTTAGGAATCAATGAAAGCAAAGAGATAGGATTATAGTTAATTATATTAGAAGGGTCAACACTTTTATGGATAGGAGAAACTAAATTAGACTCCCTGAAATCAGGAAAAATATAAGAAGACAGAGATAGATTAAATAGGTAATGTAGTGTGTTAGTGAGAACAAATTTACAATGTTGCAAAAATATATTTGGAATTAAGTCACGGACAGTGGAGAGTTTATGGTTAATTGAATTTAAAGAATTGAAAATATCATTCAAAGAGATTGAGCATAAAGTTAAAGGAAAATCAAGACATAAAGAGGTAGTACCTATTTTAAAGTTGTGATTGAGTAGGAAAAGATAAAACAGACTTTGAATTGACATATATGCTAGAAAAATGATCTGTGAAGCAATTAACTATCTTAGAATCTTCACTAGAAACATAATTTAGGTGTATATACAGCTGGGAAGTTCTTTAATTTTTTTACGTTTAAGTTTGAATATAGCTCCAAAATTTAATTGGAAAATAAATGTCAATATTGTGACTATGTATTTTTAATATTTTTCAACTGATATTGTAACAATGTATCAGGAGCCTTATATTAAATTTTCACGCTTTTTGGTCAAACAAATAAAATTTTATTGATAATCATAAAAAAAAACTAAAAAAATTTGAAACTAAAAATATCCGTAAACAGTTCAAAACAAATCAACATTTTTTGAAAATTTTATCATGTATAGAAAATGCTACTATAACGCTACAATCTGTAAAATGTTTATGTAGGTATATACGGTAATTTTTTTCAGAGTTACACCAAAAACCAAAGTTGATTTTGTCGAAAACCGATTTTGCGTAAAAATTCCTGTTTTTACTTAATTTTTTTATTGTTATTGTCTGTGCTTTCGAAAACTAATAGGATTTTTTTTTTTGACCTTTTGAATGCACCAACTAGATCCACTTTCCTATCATAAAAGATAGTAGAAAATCTAAACATTTTTACTGTCGAAACCCCTAACGCAATGCCATAAAATATAACAATAGTATGTGCGTATCACTGTAGGTACTGTATATAGTATTATACAGTTCAGTGGTGCATATTTCTTGCGTGAATAGGTAAAAGTGTAAATCCATGATATTATACATTTATACTAATATACTTCAATAATTTGTGTGTGGATGGTGGATGCAGATCCGTATAACAACTGAGAGAAACCAAAATATAGGTAATATAATATTATAATATCATGCCGTCATGATGATCATTTAATGCAATACTTATACTTATAAATAGCTTTGTGGGTGGGCCAAAACAAAAAATTATCACAAAACAATCAAATATTCTAGTCTGCAAGTACCTATGTAGGTAAAAATCAAACAATTTTTGATAATTTTACGAAATGTATTGAAAATTATTGCTAATGAAACAAACAGCAATACCATAAACATAAACAATAATTTCTTATTAGGTATTAGCCGATTATGACACTTTCCTCGTGCAAAATTGCTTACAGGGAAAGTACGACATGAGATTATTAGAACAAATTATTGTACCCTGTACATAATGACTGGAGTCATAAGAGAATTGTGTTACTAAGTATAGATGAAAAATGTTTAATTATAAATTATATCAATATGCAATTATTATGAAACTAATAAACAATAAACTTTAAAATTAAACAATAATAAATATAACTATAAATCACCTCAATAATAAAATAGGTCAATGGTACAATGATCTTTACAGTAACTTATAATATATACATAGAATTAATCAATTAAACATAAAATATATACAAGTAATTATATTCGAATAATAGTAACTTATACATTATAAAACTGTTTTTTTTTTTCAATAAAGATTAAGATAAGTTTAATCACATTTTATTTTAACAATACATTTGTCTAGTTTATTATTATTTCCTATATTATAAATTGTTTATAAAGTAATACAATATTAACAAGACCGGATTGTTTCTAATGTACTTATTGTATTAATTTGAATCAATGTGGATGATATTATACATCAAATATGGGTTTTTATTTGTGGTTAATGATGTACCTACATTATTCCAAGTGAAAGTGTGAAAGAATTATTAAAAAATGTTCACTGTATTTAAAAAAAAACATTAAATTACAATTAAATGAAACATCCCTTTTTAAAGTTTTAAAATTAAAATTGTTTTCATTTAACACAATATACCTTTGTATACTCTATAATTTTATAATCAGAAATGCTATCTTTAGATTTTTATGAATTTCTTAAAATAACCAAATCATAACTATTTGTGAATTTTAAATAAAATGTTTGTCATGAGAAAATTATACTTACAGAATAAGTAAAAACTATGATTTAAAAATACATTGTTAAGTTGACTTAGTGAAGTTAATTAACTTCTAATAAATATAAAAACAATTTCTCAACAATTTAGGTTTTAGATTTTACATAGGAACACAAATTGTATCAGTCAATTGAATCTGATAGTTAAGGTTTAGTGGATGTAGCAGCCAACATTTGACTTATCATTTCCCGAACTCTTTGTTGTTCTTGCAGTTGTTTACGCAAATCAATAATATCTTTATCCTTTTCTAAGCCAAGATTTTCTAGATTTCTAATAAATGATATTTTGTTATTGATTTCCTATTAAAAATATTAAAATATAAACATGTTAATATTAATATTAGATAGTTATTATGCTAAAATATCGGTTTTATTTTAATATTTTAATGCCTTCCTAAAGTAGTGGACAAAATAGTTTATTAAGCAACTTACCTCAGATTTTTCAATTATAATACTTTGTTTTTCTGTTAATTGTTGTTCCAATTTTGAAACTTGAATTTTATTTTCTAGAATAATAGAAATTGAAAATTATATATTATAGAATTAATATAAAATAAATATATAAATATATTTAATCAGTGTTGTAACTTGTAAATAACACTTTTAAAAAGATACTACTCAAATACTTTTGATTTTTTAAAGTAGGATTGTAATTAACGTAATATAGACATATATTAGATTTATAATCATTGTTATTTAATTAATTTATTAAATAAATGTTTATTGCAGTTTAAAAACATTATTTGAGTTGATCATAACATTTTTATCAGTGTATACCAGCTTTTGGTGGCCTTCTCGATCTAGTTTTTGCTAATTCCAGGAATCTTTCTGTTAGTAGCACTACACATCCATTAGTACCTATCGACTCTTACCACCCTCCCATAATACTAAAATGTCCCCTCCCCAAGTCACCAAAAAAATATACGATTCCTTCAATCCTTCACATACTGTGATTTCAAGAGTGCAAACTACTCGGACATCAATACATTTTTTTTGTCTTTTAATTGGATTGAAATTTTTGCTCAGTATAATGCCAATAATTATGCATCAATTTTTAATGATACCTTACCACACTGTATAGATCGTATAGGATCACATAACATTTAAAATTACATCTCTTACTCGTGACTACAATACATTTTCGAATTAAGAGCTTTATTATTCCCATAATCCTGTATAACTGTGTAGGATATCAAGTACTAATTACTAAGTAGATATTGTATCTGATATTATCAACAGTTATATAATAATACAAAAGGAAATAATATTGTTATTGAACATCTGTTTTTAGAAAAAACCTTGTTTTCACAAACCTTTGGGCTTCAGCTAACACAGAATAATAAATACAATTTATAAAACTATTATTCAATTATTGTAGTAGGCAATAATATTTATGGAAAATAATTCATGCTGAAAGTATTTAAGTAGTTGTTCAATACTTTTACTCAAATACTTCACAACGCTGAATATTTTAAAAACAAGCAAATACAAAAATGTATGGATTCACATATTATTAATAATATTAATATATAATTTTTATTTTACCTGTTTTTTCATTTTTTAATTGGTCCAGTAAATCAGCTTTCATTTTATTGCTTTCTAAACGCAGCTCTTCTAATTGTTTTTCAAGGTTCTTTATTGAAGAATTCTGCTCTTCAATAATTTGACGTTTTGATTCATAATTTCGTGATAGCTAAGGTAATATATTATATAAGTATTTATTGAATATAATTATTTATTATTTTAATTTGCATAAAATGAGTTAATTACTTTTGCAAAGTTATTACTAGTTGTAGTAAATTGTTCAGTAATATTATTCAATTTTTTTTTTAGATCCTTGTTTTCTACTGTTAACTCTTCGATTTCTTGATGAACATCTAATATCAATTGATTCAGTTGCTCTGATTCACTATTTAAACAAACTAATTTATAATTTAACCGTGTTATTTCTTCAGAAGCATTATCAAGACTTTGTTTTAACCACACTTCAGCTTGTTTTAATGTATTCATTTTGTACTGATATAATGTAATAACATTACTTGTTTTTATATTAAGTATCTAAAAGTAAAAAAAATATTTAGTTTAATAAATTAATACTGAAAAAATAGAACCATACAAATAATGTTAATATGAAAATATAATATTTTTTTAATTGTTTACTTCATTAGAATTGAATGTATTTTCTAATTTATCAATGAACACTTTTAATTGTTCTTCTTGAGCAAATGAACATAGTGGCTTTATTTCAGTCTCATCTGAATTTATAGTTGTCACATTTTTTACTTTAGTTGAAGATAATTGTTCAATTTCTTCCAAGCAATCAGATAACATTAAAATACTAAATTTAAATGCAAATATAATAAAAATAAATATTATATTTAATCAAAAATTATAAATTACCTTTGTTGTGAAAATTTAGTTATGAGATCTAATACTTTTTGTTTCATATTTTTTGAACCTTTATAAATTATAAATGCTAGTACATGATAAACATGTTTCTGATTCAATATTTCAGAATATAAAGACATCCACGTAGGATTTTTAGCCAGTAATTCAGTTAGAAAACACAGCGCTTCAATGTATACATTTGTGATATTTTGTAAATTATTTAAATTGTTAATATCAACCAATATCAGAGAATGAAATAAAGACTGAAGAGACTGAAAAATAAAAGTTAATATTAAATTATTTAAAATAAGATTATTAAAATATTTCTTACGGAAATATGAAGTTTTTCTTCAATTATTTTATATAGATTTTTCATCTTTAACATTTCTTGAAGAAGTCTCAAGCATATTGCATATTTATTCCATGTACATGTAATTGAATCATTTTCTACATTTGTATTTGGTTCGAATAAAACAATTAGCAATACCTGAAATATATAATTATTATTATTACATTTTAAGTAGATAACTTTTAATATCTCATAATTAAATCTTTAATAATTGCACAGAGTTAAAATAACATTTCATTCACAACATTTTGTTCTTTACATTAATTAGATATTAATATAGTTAGATAAATTATTTATTTTCAATAGATTTTTATTAAAATTAAAATTTCATTATAGATTTCAACTTACATTTAAACTCTTTTCCAGATTTTCATGAATATCACATTTAAGGGTTTGATCCATGTAACTTTCATAACTTCTTACATTAATAATTATTGTTTGTAAAATTGACATTGCTTGTTTTTGAAGATTTGAAAAATGAATCCAATGCAAAATGTACGTTATAATTTTAGGATATAATATTATTAAATCTTCATTTTTGAATTGAATAACATGATGAACAAATTGTAAAACTAAGTCCACACTTTGTAATGTAATGTGATAATTGTTTTGAGACTTCTCAATGTGCTTAAAATTGTTTGTAGATTCCAATATTTTAATTAAATTTGTTTTGTAGCTAAAAAATTAATAAATGTAAGTTAGAAAATTAAATATACATCAACATTTATAATATAAAATAACTATACCCATTATATTCTAAAACAGAATTTTTCCAACGTAAATGTTCACTTATATCAATAAAAAAGTCTACTGCGTGGCGTAGAACAAACACATTTTTTAGTTTAAGACCTTCTTCCAAAACAACAAATGTTACATCAATTAAATTGTTAACATCAACATCAGGTATCTGACCAGATACTTGTTCCAAAACTAATAATAATTTATACACTTGAACTTTGATGAATATATCATCAGATTGTAATTTTAAAAGTAGACGCATGAAAGATTTAGAATGTGTACATTTCACAAGAGTAAACATAGCAAATTTGTTTTTACAACACACATTTACTAAAACCCCTAGACTAAATGATATAAGATCTTTGTCTTCAGTTGAAATCCATTTTACTAACAGACTTATTAGTTCAGATGAATGGCCTTCCTGCCATTGTATTTTCATTCTATATGTCAATTCCTAAAAATTCATAATATATATTTTTTGGCTCCAAGTATATACTTAGAGCTAAACGGGACTCAGAAGTTATAGTATAAAAAAGTTAATTCAAAGTAATTTAATATGCACTAAAAATGTGTTATATTTGCAAAAAAAAATAAAAATTTTTTTTTTAAATTTATGTTAACTTTTAATTTTTGATAGAAGTAGGAATACCTATTTATATTGCTTCAATATTAACATGTCTGTTCTATAAATACTAATCATTTCAAACATTCTTGATGAGTGAATGAAAAAAAAGAACTGAACTCAATTTGATCCATTTTTATATGGGAATAAATTTAAAAATAGCATATTATACAATTCTAAATAATCAAAATAAAAAATGTTATAAAATATCCGGGATTTGTGAAACAACAAATTTGTGTCTTACCTGGAATGTTCTAAGATAAACAAAAAAAATATGCAAAAAACTTCTGAGCCCTGCTAATTAGTTTTATCAAAATTAATGATTAGACTTTAATTTACCTGAAGTAGTTTGAGTATTTTAATTTTTTTATCTAATAATAATTCATCTTTTAGTAATTTTGTTAGAATTAGTGTAAATTCATTATTGTTTAGTATTGTGTTTTGAAAAAATCCTTGTTTTACAATAGATTGCAATAAATTAACAGCAGCCCACATAATCTCAGAATCATCATTAATATTCCTCATCAGTTCATATAAGGTAATATAAAACTCATGTCTTAAAGTATCTTTAGAATTAAAAACAAATTCTTGTTGTCCAAGGATCTGAAAATAAATTATTTATAAACAATAATTATTAATTTATATTTACCTTAATCAAAATATTATACATTTATATTAAATCATCAGAAATAAAAATAATAATTACTAATAATATATATTATACTATTATGACAATGCTTAATTTATTCACGTCACACTGCAGAAAGATTTAATTTTTATTACATACCTGTAATGAACAGAGAACTCCATTAAAAGATGATTCATCGTGGCAATATGAATATTGTTTGGCAGCTACAACAAAATTCTTTAAATGGTTATGAAATGAAGGTGGCATTAAATGGTCCATAGTTGAAGGATGATAACTTAAAACCTAAAAAATTAGAATCTGATACATAACCATAATTCACCTAACTATAAATGATTATTTGAGAAACTAACAAATACCTAACAAACTCTTACTTAATGAATATTTAAAAAAAAACTAAAAATCGTGATAAGTTATAGTTTAGAACTTTGAATTTGAAATCCATGAATTCAAATTAACTGAAATTATCAATTAACGAAGTATACCTATAAGTTAGAATGAATTTACACAATTTCTTGTTATTGTTAATTTTAATATTCTTAACTACTTCTTTATCTATGGAATTTAATTAAATCTAATTAAACAATAATAATTAATAATGATTGTTTAGTCAGTGGTGTTTAATGTTTACTGTTTTATCTATATTATAGTATATTATTCTCTAATCGCTATAGGTAGACCTTTTTTAGTTTTGTTTATTTTCCGTTAAATTTTGATAAAAACAAAAAACATAGAAAAACATTGATTTGCATCACTCTCATGGAAGAGAAATAGGAATATATCTGACTATTGAAACCACGATTTATTATCTTATAATCACGATTTAAGGCGGTAAAAGAACGTTTCGTACCCTCAAAAAAGCGAGTCCACGGACGTTTTGTCCCCGTCTATTATTAAGATAGGACATTTGACCCCCGGGAGTTATGTGATGTTATTTACCTACCCGTAGGAGTATAGGACTTTGGCCCCCGCCGACTATTTTAAATCACTACATTTAAATGTTTTTAATTTAAAATTTCAATTATTTTTAAAAAACGTAAAATTTTTATATAATTTATATTAATATATGGGGATGGCCTACTAATAACTTCTAATAAAATTCCTAATTTTGATTTTTTTTTCGATTTCTGCTCTAAGCTAAAAACTTATATTTATAATTTGAATATTGATGTTTAATTTATTCTCAGTTATTTCAACTATTGTCTTCGTCTGTTAAATTAACGATAAATTTAGTCTTTCAATACTGTACTCTTACCCTTTGGGGTTTTACATATATTTATTTATTTAATGAATATTACATTATTATTATTATTATTATTAAAACTAATAACTTTTTTCAAAATATTATTATTGGGAATTACTTAACATGTGAAATTACCTATCTTGTTTGATTTGTTCGGCGACAAAGACGACGACGACAACGACGATAATATCATAGAACAATAATATTAACTCCCGGGGGTCAATTGTCCTATCTTAATAATAGACGGGGACGAATCGTCCGTGGGCTCATTTTTTTACGGGGACGAAACGGCGGGGGCGTAAAAAAGTTTGAAAATGTAATACAAGGCTCCTACAATATTGTTACAATGAAATTTTAAAAATATTAAAAATCCTTGGTCACAGTATTTTCTTATAAGTATTTAAAGTTCAAAAATTGACAGAATATGGAAAAATCATGAAAATTACCAAATTAATTTGAGATAAGAATTCATAAAAAATTTTCTTTTTAAATCTAAGATTTTAAAATGTAATACAAGATTCTTTATAAGATTATCTACCTTTATAACTGTAGATACATGAAAATTTTACTGAATGTTTATATTTTCATTTTCTATACACCATACAATTTTGAAAATATTTTGACTCTTTTTGAGCTGTTTACGGACATTGTCAGTTTTCAATTTTTTAGTTTTTTTTTCTTTAAATATCAATACAATTTTATTTGTTGGGAAAAAAAGCGTGAAAATTTAATACAAAGCTCCCGATATATTATTACAATAGCAGTTGAAAAATATTAAAAATACATGGGCACAATTTTTTTTATAAGCATTTAAAGTTCAAATTTTGACAAAATGTATCAAATTTATAATTTAATAATTATTTTGTAGTTAAAAATTTATAAAATGTTTAAATTTTATAGCTAAGGATTAAAAATTGAAAACAAGGTTCCGCGTAAATAGGTTATATATAAATTACTTTATTCACAACAATATCATCAAATATATTAGTAATACCATAGGCTGACTGACCGTTTACTACCGTGAATGATAGATTTGAACAGCTAAAAGAACATAAAACAATTTTTCGTTTCTTTACAATTTGAAAAAAACTAAAAAATCTTACACATGAAGAACTATTAAAACATTGTTAAGACTTACAAATTCTTCTTACTGATGGTGATTCAACAGATATCAATGGAATTGAAATGGCCCATGAATTAAAGTCAGTATCAGCTATGGTTGATGATAACTTAACACCTTATGAACTCTTAACATTTGTAATAAATGCAGGTGACTTTGCATTAAACTTATCCATTGCCTTACGAATTTTGTTAACATTACCAGTATTAGTGGCAACTGGTGAAAGAAATTTTTCGAAATTGAAACTTATCAAAACATACTTATGCTCAACAATAAAAAACGAACGACTTTGTGGTCTAGTCATGATCTCAATTGAACACGAAGTTAGTCAAGAATTGACAGAAAAAGAGTTAGTTGACGATTTTGCAAAGTTAAAAGCAAGAAAACATTTATGAATTATGATTTATTGTTGTATGAATTATATACATTAATATGAACTACCATTTATTTTTATAAATGTACATAACTTTTGTGAAAAAAATACTATCAATTGTAACAATATAAAATATAATATAGCCCAGTTTATAATTAATTTTGTTCGTTTTGTATAAACAATACTATGTACCAATTATATGGCAAAAATTATTGAAAGGGGCTGCATTTTTTTAACTGCACAGGGCGGCAAAATACTTTGCGCCGGCCCTGAGTGTATTTGTTCCGAATACATTATAATATTATATATTGTATTAATCAGTAATAGGTATTACTTTTATTCATATAAAATTATTTCTTTTATTTAATATATTTTATTTATTTATTATATCTATCTTTTGATTATCTTTAAAAGAGTATAATAGGAAATGAATAAAAATAATGCATAATATATAAATATAATCAATATTATGCAAGTGGGTGGAAGAATTTTCAATTCTACAGCCACTAAATGGAATGTTCGTTCGTTAGTTCCAAAGGGAAAATACACTCAATGTAAGTTAGCATGGCTTATAGCACCCAAATCATTTATTCAGGCTTCTTATGCTGGATGTATTCGGGTGTTCAACCAACACCGGAATAAAAAATTTAAACTAACGTTTCGGTTTTAATACGGGTAACTGTTATTATTCTAGTAATATTGGTTCATACGTATGGGCGTAGCCAGTAGGCCTGGTAGACCCGGGTTTACCCAGATTTTATCTCAAAAAAAAAAATTTTAATAATATATTTATAGATACATCGTATTTACAGTAGTATTATGCTAAGGCCACACAGACAACGTACGATATATTTTCTATACGAACGAAAAATAGTTTTCTACATTGACAACGTATAAATGCCAAATGGCTACACATATTGGTGTACGCTATGTTCGGCACGTTAGTTACATTGACTGCATCATCTACATCACGTCATCACGACTGCGACTTAATAAATTAAAATCAAAATAATGATGTTACTGGAACTGTATCAAGTGTTTTGGATCTGCCAAAAATTGATTTTCCATGCATTGTATATATCCATTACAGTAGTTGAGTAAGTAAAATCAGATAAAAAACAAACAAATTCAGATAAACTTTTTAAATTTAACGTTCAACATTTAAGTTCAACTTGTGGTGAAAGCATAAGCGGAAATTTGGTTAAATTACTGGGGGGGGGGGGTGAGCATTGTATTATGCTATCATTACACCTATAGGTACCACTGTACTAGAGTCGCTAGCAATTACTTATTTCAACATGACAGTTCACAAAGTTCGACATACTAAACAATTTGACTATAATTAAGTATAAAAAAAATGATGTACGTTATCTTTAACAATTTAGAAGTAATCTAAACAGAAATTATTAAACTATTCATTTTTATTTATAAGAATTATAACCAATGGTGGATTTAAGGGTTCAAATGAAGTCGGAAAATCCGTAAGAGGTGCCTCGTACAAAATGTATAAGTCACATACTTACCCTCATGGCTCATACCGCAGGCTGCATCCGAATTGCATGCCAAAAAAAAAAAATGTCCAAATTGCATGCCGTCTCTTGTAGGGGTTTGTCCGAATTGCATGCCATCTCTTGGAGGGGTCTGTCCGAATTGCATGCCATCTCTTAGAGGGCTTTGTCCGGATTGCATGCCGTACACCACACGTTTATTTACTATGCACTTAAACAACTTAAACTTTTTTTTTGGACTTTCCTAATTTTTAAAAAAAAATGCATGTATAGAAACGCTCTTTTATGTGTGGTTATTACAACTGTTTAGTGATTAGTTTCTAAATTGAAATATTTTTATATCACATGTCATTGCTGACAACAAAATAAAGAAAACTAAATTTTTAATATATTATGACTATATACTATATAGATAATTATATTAATATAATTGTATACTACCTGTTATTATAATATTATTACCAACTATTATTATTATTGTTTTTTAATTTATTATTACTACAATAGTTTTATTTAACTAATGGCCTTTGTTGTTGATGAAAAAAATAAATAGTTTTATTCTATGATTCTTATTCACAGTGTCACCTTCTACAATATTTATATGTTTTATTGTAATGTAATAAAATCCCGATCCTCCAGTTGAAAAGTAAGTTATTTATTCGGATTTACCCCTCTAAGAGATGGCATGCAATTCGGACAGACCCCTCCAAGAGACGGCATGCAATTCGGACAGACCCCTCCAAAAGACGGCATGCAATTCGGACGACCCGATTTATATTTATTTTTTTGGCATGCAATTCGGATGCACCGATACCGCATTAATACGTAATTTCGTCGAAACCGGGACGACGCGCGACGTGACATGGACGATTGCTAATAAACAATATAATATAACATTATTACTTATTATTGTTTATTATTAATACTACAAAATTATGATTGTTCCAAGTTATGATAATAAGTTAGTAAAATCTTTCGAATTTAATTTATTTTTAATTCAGTTATTAAATATGAATTTTACAATTATAAAAATTATTGTATATTTAGTCACTTTAAAATTTTGTGGGCCAGGGGGTCTAAGATCAGTATTTTGAACTTTTGGGGGGCTTAGTCCTCTCGCCCCCCCTCCCCGATTTCTGCCTTTAGGTGAAAGTGCTGTGCACTGTGCAGCCTGTTATTAGTTTTTCTCATATAGCGATTTCTGGAAAACATCGATGCTTTAAAAGCAGTTGTTACTTTTGGTATAGTAATTACTAATTAGTAAGTATCCTTGGAATATTAATTTACCCTAAATTTCGTTGTTTGTTATTATTGTCGACTGTCGTCATTTTCCTCCTCATCTAACGGTTTCCCAGTCACAAACTGGTCTTTCTGAATTGTTGAATCAACTACAAAGTTTTCAAGTTAGATTTGAATTTCTATGCTATTATTAAGATACGACATTTGGCCCCCGGGAGTTATCACTTACCTATATAATATATAGGTAACTACATATATATATTACATATTATATACATCGTATGATGTTATTTACCTACCCATAGCCCCCCATAGGACGTTTGGCCTTTGGCCCCCGCCCCCCGGTATTTTAAAGCACTACATTTAAATCAATTTTTTTAACTTAACGTTTCACTTATTTTTAAAAACCGTACAATTTTAATTTAATTTATAATAATATGTGGGGATGGCCATATTCGAAGTATAAAACTGAAATAAAATGAAACAGATTTTCGACAATAACTGTCTATTTAATATTTTATAAACATTAATAAGCCGTACACACCATAAATTACAAACGGCGTACGGTTACAGACTTACTAATTGTCTGAAAATAACAATATAATATTATACCTAATTAATAAAATATGGAGAATAATATTACTGTCGTTGTCGTCGTCTATAATTATTATTATATTTAAATATAATATGTATTTAATAAAACTAATAACTTTTTTCAAAATATTATTTTTGGGAATTTCGTAACATGAGTAATGACTATAATGAGTATATTTCTTAATCAAATAGTTTTCACAATTTTTGTCATACTTTTAAGTAGCATAATTTTTTTTTTTTTTTACCTAATTTAATTGTACCTTAATTATTATTACTGTTATTATTTTGTTTGTGAAATTACCAATTTTGTTTGATTTGTTCGACAACGACAACGACGATAATATTAACTACTCCCGGGGGCCAAATGTCCTATCTTAATAATAGACGGGAACAAAACGTCCGTGGGCTCGGTTTTTTTTCGGGGACGAAACGGCGGGGGCGAAATGTGAAACGTCTGCGATTCGTTGTTATCACACCGGAGTATCATCAAACCATTACATTTATTTATATATAATCAGCTAGATACATTGTTTTTCACATCGCATTATCTAAGAGATACTCGCTTGAAATTGTCTTACATAATAACATAGAACAATAATATCATTATAATATCATATATCGTCACATATCACATATTATGTATGTATATAATTTATTATTATCGTACTTTATGTATAAACGTGATAAGGTTGATGAAAAAAAAAAGTGAAACCATCACAATAATAATATATTGCGCGAACGGCAAATAAACAAGCTATCAGGTAACGATTAACGACGCATTCTGCATACGACATACGGACACACGGTGATGGGCGGTAAACGGCCTTCGAATCTTAATGCAGTTGTTTCTCAACACGTATTTTTCTGGTAAAAGAATTAAAAATAATATTTATTTGCATTCGCCATTCGGTCCGAAATGACGAATGAGTGCGTATCACCGCCATATATGCCTGTGGACACGTGAATCGAGCGCACGCGACTTGCAGTGTGTTGTTGAGCGAGACAGACGATAGCAGTGTGTCAATCAAGACGTCATCGCCGTCGAGATGACTGAAAACGACAAGCGCCCGTCGATGGTCATCGGATACTGGATGTCCGACAGAAAGAGCCAGAAACTCAATTGGATCGAGTTTGGAAAAGTGTGCAGGTTAGATGAGTTGTTTTTAAGTACCTATAAGGTACTTAGTAGATTTATGGTATTTTGTTTTATTAGGATGTACCACTACATCAGGGGCATTTTGGGAAAACATTTCGGCGTGGGAAAATCGTTGTGATCTTCTCAATATACACATTTTTTGTTAGGTATATCAAAAGTAGAAATTCATTTTTTGCTCTAAACTAAATTTTTTTTTATTTTTATTAGATTTTTGGCTTTGACGACTGAGGTCATTAGCCTGTTTACTTCAATTGTTAGTTGATAGACTGTATTATAATAAATTATTTAGGGGTTATTATAGTATATTTAATATAAAGCAAACATATTGTATTTGTGCTTAGGTACTTATTGATAACAAGAAACTGAAGAAGCATTTGCGGAATAATAATAAATAGAACTATATAATATCCTCGATTGACCACTGCATTATTTTTTGCCGTGTATTATGTATCATTATTCATTATTACCAATATTTCGATATTTTCACAAATAATTATAAATAAATAATAGTTTAAATACACAATTGTATTTAATTTTTACTTTAAAAATATTATGTTCATAAGAGTGCACAGATATTTTTGGCAGGATAGTCATAATAAAACATGTAATCAACTACCAATTCTGGAAATGCTAAGGTAGTAAAATTGTTTTAAGTTAATTACCATCAAATACATTTATTACGTAAGATAATCTTAAAATTTATATAATAAACACTTATCACATATTATTTTCTCTGCCTAAAAAATTAATATTATTTACAAATTTGCAATAATTTATTAATTATTAATGATTAATGATATGATATTAATTAGTATACGGTGCTAGGTGCTACTTGCATCCATAATCATAATAAGTAGCTTAGTAATTAAATAGATTACTATGTAGTATTTAGCAAGGTAGAGAAGTATTCCACGTTAAAATTGTTATTGAATAATTTTTAATATTTTATACTTTTATGGTTATTTTATTATGTTTCATATTATTAAGTTCAATTAACAACTTAAGTGGAAATTAATTTTATTACAGTTAGGTAATCATCTAAAGTTTTTTTTTACAATAGTCTATTATATATTATGTAATATAGTCTGTATAAAAAATATCAAATAACTAAATGTAAAAATAAACAAGTAACACAAATAAGAAATTTTAGTAGACACTTTGAATTAATATGAAAACTCTATATGATTCTAAACTAGTACTAAATTTGTTTTTATCAATTTCGTTGTAACAGATTAGTCAGATTACAGCTTATTTAAATGTTGTTACCTAGTTAGAATTTGCTTATATTTGCTTGTATTTTGTGACATTCTTTTATCCCAGTATTAATATACCTATAGCTTTAAACAGTGTACTCTATACCAAAGACAATAGACCAGTTGTGCTGAACTTCTAAAACTGAATTTAAGCTAAATTAAAATTCAACAGCCACAAGTCTACATTTTACTTTGTGTAACAAAAAAATTGGAAAGTCATTTTGTTTAACATCCAAACGAAACATTGATAATCTCGTTGATAACCCAATGCATAATCGTTAATTACATGTAATTTGATTTGTGTTATTTATGAAAATATGTCCCTAAATATTGTCTTAACTATGTCTATATTATAATAAATGCTAATTTATCTTTTATTTTTCATAACCTAATCATTTATATTCTTTTGTAAATTGCAAACAATAGTCATTCAACCCTTGGTTATATAACATTAAAAAAAATTATCAGGCCATGGCCTGACATAAACACTATACGTCTATACATAAGGCTCAGCACTAGTCCCATATACGATAGACCTATAAACTTAGTTAGCACTTAATTATAGTTCTATGTTGTATACATAGTTTTAAATTAACTTTTTTTTATAGTTATTACTATTTTCTCTATTAGTAGCAATTAGTTTCTCAAAAGTTATATAAAATATTATCTTACTTTATGATAATCTGTATTCATACCGTGTAGAATAACATATCAGTTACATTGTGGAATAGATAATAATATGATAATGTTCCATATAAATACAGCAAGTCTCAAAACTCTAATAGTATAACCTCCTTGTTAAAAGTTAAACAATTAAAAACTTTAATAAAAAAAATAAATCTAAATACCTATATTTTTTTTTAATAATATTAAAATATATTTAGGTATTTATCTTAAGTAGATAAATTCAAAAATTGTGTTGAGTATTTGATTATTTTTTTGATAAACTGTTGCTGATTATAATTCATCAATGCTTTAATCAAAACAACAGTGAAATACATTTAAGTAACTGATGTATAATTAATATACTTATATACATAAACATATTAAAGTTAAAGTACCTACTGATTAATTTACTTTTAATGATAAATAAAACTCAGATATATTTTAAATATTTAAATATTTTAATTTACATTATAAATAATGCCCAACCCGAAATTATAATATATTTGTATGTGATAATTCACATTTCAAAGTGTTATTCGTGTATCGTACTATATTTTACAGTAAACAACGTTTGTTTTTATTATTTCCTGTTTAGATGGAAAATAATAATATCATTATTTAATAACCGATAAGGTATGACGTATTCATTAAGAAATACGAACACATACTATTTATAAATTATTAAAAAAAAATTGACAAATAATACTATTTTTCCAAGTATATAAATTGATAAAACCTAGACCAAAGACATATACATTATTCCATTATAATATAAAAACAACCGGACCGGATCATACCAGTGATATTGAAAAACTTATTAACCAAACCTAACCCATTAAAATATGACTGTGTCCCGACCCGAATGCCTAGCCTTAAACAAGAACATTAAAGCATTTTGACCAGACCGGACCCAACCCTGGACCGGGCTGATCTTTATGTTATATTATAGTTAAATATTTAAATATTAGATAGGTTACCTAACTGTTTAAAAACAATATAAATATTTGTATAGTTTAACAGATTTGTGTAAGTATATTTATTTAATTTATAAATTATTATATGATTTTAATTTGTATTAATGATAATATTTTTAAACTTACTGCAAATCTCTTCTTTTTTTTTAATAAACAAATTAAATTTATTTTAGTTAAATAAAATAAAATAATATATATAGGTTATTAATTTCCATGTTCAATTATTATAACAGTTTATTTTGTCTAAACTGTTAGGTAGGTTCCTATATTTTAATTAGTAATTACTAATTTTGTTTACAAGTTTAATAATATTTAAAAATTAAAATTATGTAAGCAATTAATAGTTAATATATTATTTTTTTTGCAGGCAGCACGGATATGAATTAGTGAAAGTAAGTAATTTTATTATTATTTTAACTTATAATTTTTAAAACAAAATTCTTTATTAATTGTCAGGGGGGGTTGTGTTTTTTATTGTCACATAATGATAAAAGAGATTAAAATAACTATTCAGTTGTATGCCAGGTTGCATATATTGCATATATTGCTTATTGTTCATAACATGTTTAGTTTTGTTTTGTGTTAAACAATATTCTATAGTTCTATATATTAATGCATTGTGTTACTTGATATAGCCTTATAGTTTAGTAATGATTTATATGTTAAAGAATAACTGAATTAATTAATAGTTAAATTTTATACGAATCACATAATATGATACACTAAATAATTTATTGTGATTTATGTTATACTTGAAGTAATCTTAAGAGGATGTCACACCCGCATGTGTTGTCTCCGGCTTACAAATGTACAATATAGCAAAAACTGTTTTGTGCGGTAAAACTTTTATCTTTCTGTGTTTGTAGTAGTGGCTCAAAAATTTCTGAACATATAGGGTGGAAAATTATCTATGCAAAAGCGTGTCTATATTTTAGATAACATAAATACAATAAAAGTTATTTGCTTCTAAACCTTTGGTTTTATTGTTTTTTTTTTTTTTTTTAATTTGCTTATAAAAAATGATTGAATAGTGCTATTAAAAAAAAAGCGTGTTGTGAAAATTTGATAGCTCTACAACAAATATGGTATGAGAAAAGATGTCCCGCACAAAACAGTTTTTGTTATGTTGTACATTTGTAAGACGGAGACAACACATGCGAGTGTGACATTCTCTTAACGTACCTAGTTCAAAATCACAATAATTTATGTGAACATGAGTATATTTTAATATCCATTTAACATCATAGAATCTAATACATTAAGTACAGATAAGCAAATATCAGTTTTTAATAATTTGCATTTTGTGATAAACTATTCAAAATAACAAAAAGTAATTTTTATTTAAAGTTTATATCCAAGTATGATAGAAGATATATTTATATTGAACAATTTAGTATACAATTGGATGCCTTTCCTAAAGTAAATTAAGTGAGATATTAAAAAAAAATTGTTTTTTAAATCGTTCAATCATGACTTTCTAATATTAATAATAGTAGTAATTATAATATTATAATATATGATTTTTTTAATTTTCCAACTATAACCATTTAAATATCAAATATATTAAAATGTTTAATTATGGAATGTATTATTTTGTTTTTAAAGTTGGATCTGGACAAACCGTTAGAAAATCAAGGGCCATTTGCAGTAATTTTACATAAACTTACTGAAATAATTGCCAGAAATGATGAAAAGGTGTGTTTGTATTTGTGTTATATTTTCATATTTTATAAACAATTTTATTTCATTTTTAGGCAATTCAAATCATAGATAGAATCGAACGGTATATAAAGGATCATCCAAAAGTATTAATCATTGATCCATTAGATAGCGTTCGTACCCTGCTTGATCGCTACAAAACATATAATGTCGTGTTGAACACCACCTTGAACAATATTGGTACACCAATATACAATTATTATTGTAACTAGGTATTTTAAGTTGTCTAAATTATTTTGGTTCTCTCACACTAAATAGGACCTTGACCTGGGGCTTATATGGTATTGTAAAAAATATAAAGAATATAAGTAGTAATGACATTTTAAGAGGTTTGTCTCATGGTATATTTAAGTGTTGGCACTTTACACAGCTAAAGTGGTACTTAATACAACTTAAAAGTATAGTTATATTAATATATAATTTTATGAAAGGTTTGATGCTACCTATTATTTTATTTTGCTTTGGAAATAGCTTTATACTGAAGTGTTCTTCACATTTATTATTTCCTAATACAATTATTAGGAATTACCACTTGAGCATATGTTTGTGTAGGACATGGTTGACACTTTGTTGTAATGCTTTGCATTGAAACAAGGGTGATTTAATATCCCTTAACTTTTTAGTTCTCTGTTTGATTAGTAATACAAATTACAAAAACAAAATTATTATTTATTTGTTTTAATTTAAATAAACTTATATGAAATAGGAAATCATAAGTTACCTATTGCATGTTGCATGAAATTAAAGTGTAAATACTGCATTAAAGGATAATCCAATTGAACACAGATGATTTAGTAAATTTTTATTTTTATTTCATGTTGGCACTTGTACAATTGTCAATTTACTGATATTATATTTTGAGCCAATGTCTCATATGCAGATTTATTAGTGATAATTTAAAATGTTGCCAAAACCATTTGGCTAATTGCCATTATGCTTTTATGTTTAGATCCAAATCTTATACTTTGACAATCCCACTAAAATTATCCATGGTTCTATAGAAATTAATCTTTTTCTTAAAAACCTTGGGTAATTAATAATTTAAATAGTAGGTAATTTTTCTGTTAAACTGTTAAAGTTTTTATATACATCAGTTTTTTCATAGTAAAATCATATAGCATTGTTATATTAATAATATTTTATGAGCAAGTATTTAATGTTTCAAGTTAATCATTGGAATATTATATATATCATTAGGTTTATCAAAATAACTAAACACATGACTTAGGTGACATAAATAATAAATATGGTTAAACAATTAACACTTTTTTTCCTAATTAGTGAAACTAAATATAAAAATATTCTTAATCAATTTATACAACGCTTATAAAATTATAAGTTATAATTAATACCTAATGTTTCCCAGTCAAGGCCCAATTTTTGTTAAACATTTTATTTTAGGTTAAACAATTTAAAAACATAAATATACATTATTTTTTTTAGTACTTTGTTAACAATTTTTTTTATTAAATTTTAATTATTCTTGTCTATGTTATGTAGATGTTTTTACACCTACATTTGTGGAAATTCTGTCAACCAATGTGAAAGAT
The DNA here is from genome assembly GCA_008086715.1 of Sitobion miscanthi. Classification (NCBI taxonomy): domain Eukaryota; kingdom Metazoa; phylum Arthropoda; class Insecta; order Hemiptera; family Aphididae; genus Sitobion; species Sitobion miscanthi. Next base: position 29,636,568 of record CM017798.1, on the reverse strand, counting down.
AATATTAAAAAACTAAAAAATGCTGGAGTTACATTTCCATTCAGTAAGTTATTAGTTATTATATTAAATAATGTGTGAAAAAATTAGACTAATGCCTTGACTTATTTTAGTTTGTAAGCCGTTTGTAGCTCAAGGAACAACTTATTGTCATCAGGTAAACCTCCAAATAGAACATAGAAACAGTCAAGCTTGGATAAATTAATAATTATATTATAATAGTGTATAACTTATTTTTTAGATGTCTGTAATTTTTAATGAACGAGGTGTAGCTGATTGTAAGCCCCCGTGTGTCGCTCAATCATTCATTAATCACAATGCAATTTTGTACAAATTGTATGTGGTTGGAGATCATTATCAAATGGTTGAGAGACCATCATTGAAAAATTTTTATGCGTCAAATGGTAGAGCGTTTGTTTGAAACCGGTCTCTAATTTTGATTTAAATTATTTATTGTTTTCTAGATAACCGAGATACAATCACTTTTGACAGTCACTCTGTATCTAAATCAGATTCAAGTAGCGAACTTAGTGTACTCGACCCTTCGGAAAGCGCCAAAGGATCTTCCATAGATCCAATCAAATTGCATTCTATTGTCAAAACTCTAGGCAGTTATCTAAACATGTCTCTATATGGTGTTGATGTTGTTGTTGAAAATGATACCAATCGGCATGCGATTATTGATATTAATGCCTATCCTGGTAAAAGTGTTATTATTGATAGTTTTTAAAACTGTAATAAAAACTAATGGTATATTCCCATAGGTTATGATGGATTTCCAGATTTTTTTGGAAAACTTATAGACTGTGTGAAGTCACGACGTGCTCAATCGGTATGCTCCAAAGCATATTTTGAAGACTCTGGGTTTGATACTAGTGATTCAAGCGATGAAAAAAAATCTCGCGCCAAGCTAAATTCAATTAATCAATATAATTAAAACTGATCAATTAATCTTTGCCTAAAAATTGTATACTTGTTTTTTATGTATACATTTTTATATTTTGTCAATCTGATTTTTTTAATCTATTTGATAAGTTAAATGTATTGTTAATACTTCTATGCAATGTGCTAGTTTTCTAAGTGTTTTTAAATTATTGTTTTACAATCTGAACTGTTCATGTTGCAGAACACCAAGATTATAAGAATCACGCTAAGAATAATTGATAAAAAAAATAATATTTTTATACATATATATTTATAATAAAATAATACAAATTAAGTATGTTTTCCAGTTGATATATATTTTTCAATCAATTTGCTGATAAGATGTGTTTACTCTATGAGTAATATTATCGCTTGCTGACTTTTGCAAGGTATTTTTACAATTTATCATTAATTTTCCCTTTCTTCATTCGTTGATATTGGTGTTGCAATATGTTGTCAATTTAACTTTGATTATATACTATAATTATATTAATCACTTGTTAAAATTCTTATCCGTAAATGTCAATTAATTATTGTTTAAAATTAAAATTTGAATTTACTATGTAATAACTAATAATTAAGGCAATTTAATAGGTACATACATCAGTAAGATGTTTGTGCGAGATTTAATTCTTGACATTGTCGAATTATTTTTGAAAAATTGAATTAAAGTAAATAAATATATACCCGTATAATATATATTTATTATATTTAATGCTTAAAATCTTAATAGTGTATTCACTATTCATAAATATCCTTAATTGTTTATTTATGTATTGTTGCACAAATAAAACGTTAAAGATCTGCGTTTAAAATTTCTTAGGTTAGTTATTTTTTCCTTTTTCTATATTCTTCGATTCAATAATCAATATTATATTTGCTATATTGCTCATGCACATGGCAGGTATCACACTATTCACAACATACTTATCGAGAATGGATATAAAAAAAAGTTATCGGGGTCTTTTATTGAATGATGTTCTGTACCTATATGAGTATAATATATTAATATGAGAATTAACTATAGCTTACTATTGTTCAAAGCACGGTCTTAGATATTTTCTAAGACTGTGGTTCAAAGTATAACATCTGACTAGAGATTATAAATTGACGCAAGTCTTTGAATCAATTTTGCGTTACTGAAGGTTTATTTTATAATATAAGCCAGGAAAAATAGTACCTATGTGGATAAATTGTACACATATATGCTTTAATAATAGACTAACACAGGGAAGGATTATAACTTAAGGCCCTTTAGGTCTCTTAGCTTCTACAATTTTCAATATGATTATACAAACTACCAACATATATTAATTATGGATATTGAAAACACTATGAAGCGTAGTATTCCGTATGGCATATGCAGATGAAGACGACCTGGCGACTGCTATAGGCTTATAACCTATGCTTATTGCTTATAGCCTATAGATATATACTATATACGTACCTAAAATCTGACGTATTTGAGAGTGCTGATAGTAAGATTAATATGTATAGATTATATTGATTTATAAAAATCAGACTTTCATTTCAATTACTATACTTTATTAAAAATCAAGAAAGTAAAATACGGACTCGGGACAGTTACAATTACAAATATGTACACACTTAAAAATTATAATAAGAAAGGTGGGCAAGTGGGTGTTGCTCTGTTGTACAGTAGGTTACAAGTGGGTGACTGTAATGGATGGTGTTAATTTGAATACAATGATATAATATCATTGTACAAGAAAAACGATTCTGAGCGAAAACGGTCAGTCAGTCTATGATATTACCAAGTATATTTGATGATATTATTGTGAATGAAGTAATTTATTCAATTATTTACGTGAAACCTTGTTTTAAATGTTAAATCCTTAGCTAGTTAGATATAAGCATCCCCCTGTGTGCGCCTATGATTCTTAGACAAAAAAAAAAATGATGATATAAATTAATATATGTAATTAAATAAAAAATACACATTTGTATAACCTGTACACTAATCGCTCTGCTCAGAATCTAAAAATGTATAAAGACAGCTATACAGCTTTGAAAAAAAATTAAACACAACCATATTATATTATTATTATAAAACTTATATATTTTGTTATTTTGTTTGGTTAGTCATGGAAATATGGGATAATATATATTTTTAAATTCCAGGTAAATAACGAGTAAGAATACTTGGTTAGGAACAGTACTATTCCCGTTGTACTCATTTAAAAATATATTTATTACTTCCATTAAGTATATTTTGGTAATTGAATTTTGGTGTTTTTCGAAAAATTAGGGTTTAGAAGGCTTAGCTAGTCATTATTATCTGAATTATACTCTGTAGATATGAGCAGATAAATAGTAGTCGATATTATATACGTACAAGAGTCTAGACGAGGAATGCGACCTTGTTGACGCCAGACGGTGGAATTTGTTTTCTTCCAACTGACATTTTTACAGTCTACCTATACTATAGGTAGGTACCTAAATGAATAGGATAAAATACTATTTACTCTAGATTTTGTAAAAGTTGAAACAAAACAAGTTTTATTAAATTCATAATAAATAGTGTAGGTATAAGTATAATTTACATACCTACCTACAACTATGAGAGTATCTATAAGTCACCTATCCAAATGCTATCATCTCATCGATAGGTACCTTTATGATGTTAATTATACACCGCTTGTCCACTTCGCACTTATTATATGTGATGAATTTGTGCTAAATGCTAATCATTAACCAAAATATTATTTAGTAGATAGCAATCCTTCAAGTTGTTAATACGTTATAATACCTATAACGGCTATAACGTTAGTTACTGTGCTTTTATACTCAAGTATGGTTGTAAACTTGTAACTATAGTATTTAAATAAGTTGATTTTAAGTTAATCGAGGTAAATAAAGTATCTACCTCTACTGCAGGGGTTACCAATTTTTGAAGGGCCACATTAAAAATCTAAAAATTGTTTACGGGCCATCAAAATTGCTGACCTTGGTAAAAATCAATGAACAAAAATTATGAATTACAAGTTACAATATTAGAACGTATAATATTATCGGATTATACTATTTTTTTCTTGTGAGCGGGCCAAATGGTGTCACCAGATATACTGTTCTACTGTGTATACTTTGGTATTAGGTATATTCATAGGCGCAACTAGGGTCAATTTTTTTTTTCGGGGGGGGGGGGGGCTAGAATTGTATAAGTTACATAACTAATAAGCCGGATGGCTACTGACAATGCACAAATAAATTCATATGATATTAAAATATTTTTATATTTAAATTAATTTAATATTAAATCAATACTGATTTTCTATTAGCTACAGAAAATTTGTCAATAATTGTTTTTGTCTCCAAACTATTTCAATATTTATTATTGATAAATTTGTAAATCGATCTTGTTTCATTGTGGTTCTCTGCCAAGTTTTTAATATCCGCATTGATGAAAACAAACGTTCGCAGGTTGTCGAACTAACAGGTATTGTGAACGGTACCTGTAGAAATTCGTATAGATTTGGGTACACATCTTCAGTGACTAGGTATTTGTTTAATATCATCGATATCAAAATTCTCTTTATGGAATGTGCAATATTGATAATAACTGAAATAATAATAATATTTGAATTTGAGGTTTTTGACAAATTGTAGGTTTTTTTTATTTGAAAAAAAATGTTTTAATTTCTATAACGAATAAAAAAATTGTAAGTCATGTCTTACTTTTTAATTTATATTTGTAGCTATTATGTGGAAGCCGGATAAATATTTAGGGGGCTAAGCCCCCACCTAATTGCGCCTATGGGTATACTTCGTACAGATTACGTAGTAATTACTAATTAGTTATTTCTTTGTTGAATAGGTAGCTATTAAATCACATATTATACTAAAAAATAAATAAATAATATTATTGTATAGTGTGGGCGCACGGCTACATCTATAGTATGATAAATTATACCTAGGTATTAAAAATATAGCTTATTTTAAACCAGCGATATTTACGTCAAAGCCACTTATAACCAGATTTAGTTTGATTTTGATGTAGCTCAGAACCATCATTATATTCTAAGTTATAACAAAACCTTATAAGGAATATAATTGAATTACCCGGTAGTTATTATTAGTACATATAGATATTTTTTTTTTTTTTTTTTTTTTTTTTATTAGAAGAAACTTTGTAAACAATTAGCTTCGACAATTATGATTATAAATATTACATAAGAAAACAATATTAACAACAAAAATAATTACAGATAAATTAAATTTTTAAACCAGTCTGGTTGATGAAGGATATAAGTGAGGTAATAATTGGTACATTTGGTGAAGAGAGAATGGATTGAGCCATCGACTCGATCTTGTCTGAATAAATTAAAGTGAGGAATAAGGCAATTACGGGATGGAAGTAACCAAGTCTCAGAAATAAGTATTATGGAACAATTATAGGAAGATACGAGGTGTTGGATAGAAGGGAGTCTTGCAGGAAGACTACGAACATTCCATTGTAGAATATTGACCATTAGAAGAAATAACGGAGATGTTGGAATCGAGAGACAAGACATAGGGATGATTCAATTAAGTTTTGAAGGGAAGAGGGAGATAAGGGAGAGAGGCTAGGGAGTTGGATAAGGATTCGGAGAGTTTGATGCAGAAGGCATTGACCCAGGTTAGATCAACTTGAGAAGATTTGGAATCCTGGGACCGATTTTTACTAGCATAATCTATGAAGTGCCCATTTGGTAGGGAAAAATTAGATTGGTTGGGAACGTGAAATTGTTTTTGTTTAGAGTGAGAAGAATGATTGTTATACTTCCTATGTGGTGTATGGTGGTAATGTGATTGAGAGGTTAACGGGGGAAAAGAGTTAGTGGAGGTATCCGGAACTTGATGAGAGGATTTAACACAGACTGTTTATTAACAATATTTGAATAGCTAAATGCACTTGAGGAGTAATTATTTTTCTTGAGAGAGACTGCTTCGCGGAAGGGTAAGTTTTCTGTAGCCATAATTTTCTTAACATCCCTTTGGAATGACCACTCTTGGCAATTCCGGTCGGTGGAGAGGTGGGGGAGTTTACAGAAGATGCAAACTGGATCTGTTGCGTTGATTGAAGGGCAAGTAGTTAATGAATGGTCATTTAAGCCACAGTGGCTGCATTTGGATTTACTGCGACAGAATTTAGCCGTGTGGCCAAATCGCAAACAGTTATTGCACTGTATGGGAGAACGGACGCTAGGAGAAATTTTGAAAATGACGTTGTAAATCGATACGGCATCTGGGATTTTGGGGGATAAAAATTTTATTTCCACGACACGAGTAGGAGTTAGGACATTATCCTTTTTGACTGAAATGCGTTTGAAGGCAATAGCGCGGACTGTGTTATCAAGTCCTTCCCAGAAATCTTCTTCGGTTAGGGAACTATCAACTCTGATAATTCCGTAAGAGTAGATAAGCGTAGATGGAATATATGCTGTAAATCCAATGTTTGCGAGTAGAGGGGAGGTGAGAAAGTTGTTGGCTGAAACTTTAGTATTGAAGGTGATTTTGATTTTTTTATGACCAATTGGTTTGATGTTGTTGACGCCAATGAAATTGGTGGAAAAAATTTTTGCATATTTTAACGGGTGCCAGTGATCAATTTTTAGGTTGATATCTGAATGTTCCGCAATGGTAGTGAACGGACCGTTATAATCCGCGGAGAAAAATTTATTAAGTTGTTCGGAATTACGTAAGGATTGTATATCGTTGGAATCGTGATTTATATTAGTGTTTGAAATATCAGCGGTGTATGTTGTATTTGCGGAAACGGGAACATTAGCGTGATCGGTTGTAGAATGCGATAAATCTATATCTATATTCATATTATTAGAGGCCGTGTCATTAGTAGAATGAGATAACGAAATGTCGTAATCGAATGTATTGTTGGGCATATTTAATACTGGTGGATTATTTTTAATCTGTTGTAGAGTGGGAGATATAGGGCTAGTTGGAGTTGATACCTTCTTAGATTGAGATGCTTTTTTACTTGTCTTAATGGTCCATTCCTGATCCGTGTTGTGTGGTCTGGAAGCATTTGATGCTTTTTTTATTTTACCGACTGAATTGTTAGGAGCGTGCGGACGATTGCCGTCGCCGCCCGAAGACGACGCCGGCATTATACAAAAGGCGATAGCAAAACGTAGATACGGAGCGACAATTAACGAACGACTTGCTTCGATGGTTGACTTATCGCGACTGCATATAGATATTATATTCTTGAATTCGAAAAATGTTATTTTAGTGTTCTAGGTACATAGATTATTGACGTAAAATACTGAAATGCGAAAGGTGAATATTAGGTATGTGGTAAAAATGTAAAATGTTCAGAACACAGTAATACAGGATACATTTTATATAAGATGACTAATGAATAAAATAATTACGTACCTACCTAGGTAATCATGTCTTATTTTAAAGATAATTAATATGATGTATATTTTAATTTTTTTATTTTAAGGCCACGGCGTCATAGGCCATTGAATGACACAATTTAGTTTATAAATATTCACAGCTATTGTAATTTACATTTAGTTCACATTTTATTTTGTTACAGTAAGTTTATTACCCATCTACAAAACATCTGATTATAGCTTAAAATTAGTACTTTATATTTTTTTGAGAAGGTTTACTCTTAATGATAAATTAAGAGTTGATCGGACATTGCACTGATCCGGGTTGAGAGATTCTAAATTTCTAACATATGACAGGGCATACTCGATTCACTTCTTTCCTTTTTGTACATCTGACATTCAGTGAGAATGTATTTCGAAGTGGGTAAGGCTCTGCAGCTGGAACATATAGGGGAGGTTCTTCTCTCTAAATAAGGTGTTGGTGTGTGTCCTATTTGATCTATTCTAAGGCGGGTAATGGAAGTCTCCTGTTTTCTTGAAATGTTCTTAGAAAGGGCCAAGGGTAAGTGGTTATTTTGATTTCGTTTAATTTGGTTGACAGCTTTAGCAATTTGTTTTCCCACTGATTATGTTCATCTTAGGCTATGATTTTTTTTATGTCCTGGTATAAGAAAGAAGGGATTACATGAGCGTTATTGCGTGGGCTGAGAGTAAAAAGGTTCTATGTAAAAATATCTAATTTTTCAGGAGAGCACTTTTAAGGTTTATTGTCAAATATCTTTTTATCATATAAGGATAATTGTTTATAATTGATATCAAAAAATCAAGCATGTTGTCTATAATAATATAACATGCAAATATAACATCTCACTATTTTAGTTAATTCTCTAAAAATATAAAACAACAAAAATGTAGTTTAGAGTAAAAAGGTTCTATACAAAGGACTATATTACTTGATAAAAATTTTTTATTTAATAGATAGAACTTATTTATCCTTTAGTGCATTACATAATTTTGATTAGTCAGGCCAGCATAGTATAATATAATTTGATATAATTTTATCTAAAACGTTAATTATTAATATTTTATTAAATCACTTTTTATTTAAATATTCTGTGTAAATGTATAATACTGTGAAGTAACATTAAATACATTTAATAATAAATTCATAGATATTTCAATTAATTCTATTTTAATTTATAATATATTTTCACCACGTCATGGGAAATTAGATTTAAACAAAAATTAAGTCAAAACACTCAAAACACTACCCAGAAAACAATCTATTTATAAATGGTATTCAATAACAGTCACATAAGCTGATAACAATATTATATCATATTATTATATCCGATTGGCGGGATGGGAAACATTTGTTTTGACCACGAAACAATAATTATCGTATCGACATATTGATATTATTGTGCTATTGGTAACTCTTAATAATGTTTTTGTAATTCAATATAGAACCATTTTATCCTCAAAAAAAGTTATGGAGTAAAAAGTTTCTATCTAATACATTCGAAAATAACGAATATGTTAATTTTAAAGACATAGAACCTTTTTGCTTTGTGTATCTCATTCATTATTACTCGTATCAAACTAATTCCTAGCTCAAGACATGCGCCATTGAACACTTATGAGGAATATTTGAAAAAGTCAATTTCGAAAAAAAAAACATAGAACCTTTTTACTCTCAGCCCACGATTGAACGAGTGGGTAAGTTTTGCAGTTTTATCAGCTCACTCATTACCTCCTATATAATATGATAGACGTTTTGTATAATGTTTGCTATATTGGTGGGTTTCCATTGATTATATATTAATTTTATGAATGGTAAACATGAATAAATGTATAATTGCTTATATGTATCTTATATTTGTAGAGTTTTAAATTTTATGACTTAAAACAGTTATACAAGGTGGGCACAAACTACAAAGGTACCTTTTGGTTATTACACATTTTAAATATTATCTGTAGGGCTGTCTTGAAAATCTTGACCAACAATATTTTTAAAAACGTTTACAACAGTTTAATTTAATAAAGTTATTATACTTTAAGATTTTCTTAATATTATAAATCAATAAAATTTGGTACTTAGAACTAACATTTTAACTTTGCCACGAAAGATTGTAATTTGTATTCAACTTATTATTGAATACCTATATTTTAAAATCGTTACTCATAAATCAGTTAGTCTGTAGACAGTAAGCACTTACCACCTACATGTCAAAATGTAAATTTTGTGTAATACGTATTACACACAAATTTTAATTTGTACTGAGCACATCGTAATATTATTAAATTATATTGTATTTCTAGAAAAAAGAAATATTTACATGATACCTATACCAAATATTCAATCATCAATAAAAAAATTATTATCTACTTTTAGCTTCAAGCTAATTATTATTAACTATAGTTACAATAATAACAATTAAGTGTTAGAGACTAGAGTTCTTACAATTACTATAAATGATATTGATATCATAATATCATATAAACACCTAAAGGTGGTATATATATCTAAGTACAATTATTATTAAAATAATAACATAATATTATATAGGTACATGTATTGTTATTTCTTAGTAAGCACTTAAAATAAAGTACATAAAAAGTATAAGAAATATTTATGTTATTGATTTTAATCTGATTGTATTAATTTTAAATTTTATTTGCCATTTAATTTTATAAAAATAAATAAGAAAACAGATTTGTGTCGGTACTATTTTAATGGCTTCTTAGATAAGAGTATACAACTATGCATTATTTATTAATGAGTGCTTGTATATATTAGTGTATATCTGATGCAATATATTTGAATTAATAATAATTTACGTTAGATTGTACGAATACAATTTAAAATTGTTTACCTTAATTAATACTGAATTATATGCTAATTTATTAATTTAAACTAATTTTGGATTATGTTAATAATGAAAATAAAATAAATTAGGTATTATTAATAACTTCTTAAAAAGAAAATGTTAAGTTAGTAAATGCAGCATTATAATTATTTTATGTAATATGTACCAACCTATACATGTATTATTCAATTGCGTGTATTGAAAAGGAAGTATGCGAAAACAAACATAAAATATTAGTAAATTTATATAAATGGACGTTTAAATATATTGTAAATTGACCTAAGTTGTTAATTTCCATGCATAAATAAAGATGTTATTATTATTTTGTAAAAGTAATACATTTGTCGTCATTATTGAATTCAATTGATAATCCTTATTATTACCAAATGCGATTTTGATTTTCTCTATATCAAAACTAAAATAATAAACTTAAATATTCCTATTCAATGGAATTCAGAAATTATTTAATTAAAACCCAAATTTAGAAGAAAAACAATTTTAATTTAATTTTTAATGTTTGTCCAATATCGATCTGCGTAATGTCAATTTCAATTAAATATTTTACCGCTATAATTAGATTATTTAGTACTTCAGTGTTATCTTGTTATTAGATAAAACTTAAAAGTAAGGTTGCATAAAATGTAAATAATTATATGAATGAAATATTCGTTGGTTACAAATATATAATGTACAAATTAAATACACATTATATTTCTATATGATTCGCTTAGAATGTAATTTGATAGAATGATAGGATAAAATGTCCGACCAAAACGACAGGTGAATAAAAGTTCCTGTTCCGGTGACACCCACGCAGTCATTGGAACAGTTTTTTTGTTACTTCCTGTAGATTTTCGGAAGTCATGTTTGACCATATATAGTTTTTAACAAATTATATTTTAAGTTTTGTAACATTATTCATTACATAGGACTCGGAGCTTATTGTAAAAAATAGTGAAAATAATAATGTTTATGCACACAACATTTCAGGAAATTTGCATATTAGTATTGTTAATTATTTTTATTTTTTATGAACTAATTGAAATGGTATTAAATATTAATAGTAATAATTATAAATGTATATAGTATCGTATAAAATATTCAGAAAAGGATACATTTATATACGGTCAATATTATTGTTCGATTATCTTAGGCTCAAAGTAGGTATTCATATAAATTATAATAAAAAATGTAATCAAACTATTATAACAATTATTTTTTTATATAAAATATGGAACCTTAATGCATTCATCTAAAATCAATGTAATAAATTATATTTACTCAAATGTACAAAAAAATGTAACCATTAAGAAATATATTAAAACAGAATTATCCTGTATGTGTGTGTGGGGTAATATAGGAACCTTTGCGCTGCACTTATGTCTTATACTTAGTAATCACTAATCATAGAAAGTAATTAGGAATGGATGAGATGCGCCTTTGATTATACTAAATCCAAGAGAGGCTCTGAAATTTTTTATTTATGATACTATATTTATACTATATCGTAATCGTAAAGAGATAACATGGTCGATTAATTTTAAGATGGCGAGGAGGATTGTCTGCTAGACAATATATTATTGTATACGAAAAACGATTTTGAGCGGCAACAGTCTGTAAGCCTATATATTATTATATAATTACCTACTTCATAATATTGCAATATTACTACATGTATTATATTGCTATTAAAGTAATTTATTTTACTAAACATAATACAGCAGTTTGAATTAATTTTTCCCCCAAATATTGCATTTGAAAATATCATTGTGCGTGTATAAAATATAATAATATATGTACGTTAAAGTTTCACAAGTAGATAATATCACGAATAATATTTCTAAATCACAAAAAAATAACTAAAATTTTTATTCTTCGTTAAACTATATGTTTGTTCAATTTTGAACTTAAGATGTCTATAAAAAAAATTGTGTTAGTATATCTTACAGATTTTTGTTTACAGAGTTAATTATTAATGAGAAACTTTTTATTAAATTTTCAATGCTTCCCTATAAAAAAATTAAACATCTTATACATTTTTAACTAGGTTCAAAATAATTTGCGACATTTCACGATTTTGACGAAATTATCAACATTTTAACTTCAGACGGTCATAAAAAATTACTGTGGATTTACGAGCAACTTATTTTTTAAAATACACTAATTACATCTTCAGGAACTTTGTATCAGTGGCGCGTATTTGGAATAATTTTTCAGCGATGGGGGGGAGGGGGCAAATATCTATCACTGTGACACTATAAGGAAATTCAATATAGTTGGTAGATTTTTTTCTTCAGTTAAAATCCAAAAAAAACATTTAATACACTATACAGTAAAAAGAACCTCATTTATTGCTCAAAAGTTTAAATACATACTTTTAATATAGGTACCTAGTCATTTAAAAATAAAATAATTATAATATAAGGGCTATATTTATTTTTATTGGTAGAAAATATATCAATTAACTCATCTATTTGTCTATTTGTCTATTATATCGGCGGCTGTGCCTATGAATATTTAGCAAAGCCAATCCTGCAACTAAGAAATCTTGCCACATACTCGATCGCAACCAACTTTTTAGCCTAATTTGAAAAAGCAAAGCATAACAAAGTAATAAAACTATATAATGCATAAGCCAATGAGCAAGTCACTATGTATCTATTTGAGCATAAGTGCATAAGTTATCAGTGATATGTGTTTATATAAGGCATAACTTAACTTTGTTATTTTATAGAGAATCTTTTGATTTTTTTTCTTGATTAGTAGCTACGAAATGTGGTACTGTATTTGGTGGGAACCGAGTATTTTTTCGAGTAGTCATAATAATGGAATCCACTTATAGTCATAGCTTCCACGAAATAGTAAAAAAAAAGCATCAGGGGGGGTTAAATGCTCCTATATTGCCATTATTACATTTTGATGAATTTCTAACTACAAAATAATTTGTATTTTTCGTGATTTTTACGGTTTTTGTAGATAAATATACTAACTTTAAACGCGTATAAAACAATATTGTGATAATTTATTTTAGAAGTTTTTTAATAGGTAAATTAACAACTTATGAAGAAACCTTGTATTACATTTATAAGATTTTTTATCAAGTGAAAATTTTTTTATCAATATTTACAGAGAAAAAAACTAAAAAAATATTATTTCATGTGTTTATAAAAAGGCAAAAAGAAACTTTGAAAATGTTAAACATGTGCCTACAGAAAATCTTAGTTTAAACATTTGGTGAAAATTGCTAGCTATTGTTATTCGTTTTTGAGGTACAACAAAAATACAATATCAATTTTGTCAAAATCTAGTTTTGCGTAAAAACTCTCGTTTTTCTTTCATTGTTTTTTATTATTCTCGATTATTTTGAAAATTACTCGTAGTTTTCTTCCAGAAACCACCCCCAAAGTTGAAAATCGCTTCGATTTTTACTGCACTGAAAGGTGTTGACAGACACGCAAAAAATAAGTAAAATAAAAATAAATAAAACGCACTATTGTAAAATCAAGACATCCATCGCTATGCCCATGTATCTAAAACTTATAAAATGGTACACAATCAAAAATATTTAATTTTTCTTCAAAAGTGATTTCAAATTATTTACCTAAGAAAAATACTTTCAAAAACTAATACATTTGTAGATTATAAGTGTTTATAGAGTTAGAACAATTACCCTTGTAATCTGGGTGTCGTTATATATTGTGGTCAGGAGTCAGGAAAACGCAAATCCACATGATAAAATTCTCAAAGAATCATCACAATATTTTAACTTTTAAGTATAACAAAAACGGTGACGGGTAGGTATGAGCACTATGAACCGATTAATATACAACATTGACTTTATTGTTCGATACTATAAAATGACACAGAGCTAATTACGTCATTGAGTCATAGAGTAATGAATAAAGTAACTTATCCAACCAACACTGAAAAACGGACGTAACCACCTATATTGTATATAAATTATACTGCGGCTGTCCTACACCGAGGTTTATACCTGCGTGTTTACTTGACATATAATATAGCAGGGTAAGTCCCTAATAACCTACCTACGAAATTTCTACACAACTACACAGTATTAATATTATTTATAACCCATCAGCTATATACGAACCAGATAATAATTTATCGTTCGGATAAAATTCAAATTAAATTGTGTATTATTTTTTACACGCGGTGATCGTACTCGAACCGACTGAAGCGATAATGATATAGTTGGAAACTGTACTGACCTGTTCCACTTGGGACGTTATTTATGAGCCATTATCATCTAAAATATATACGGTCCGTATAAATGAAGTATTATATTTCCCGAGGTTTCCCCGAGAATTTTACCCATCCGAATATAGTCTGTCGTAGTTTTTCTTTCTCACCCTTATCAGCGTTTTATAGCATCCCAGTCTAAATCGTTCGGGAAATAGTGATATTTATGACAATCCTTTTCACGGGTACTGATTTTCCGTTTATTTAATAATATTAAAAAAATTATCATAAAATAAAATACCTATATACCTATATCAATGATTCATTTCCGTGTTAAATAAATATATTATTATTACAAACTACAGTGTAATTTTATGTATCGTGAAATATGAGTGTATTGCAATTATTAATTATTAATTACTGTTATTTTTGTCTGTCTTTAAAACTTTGCAGCAGTAAAAAGTTTCAATATTCAATTCAATGAGGGTAGATTTTGGTTATAGAAATCCCGAATTGTTATTTAATAAAAATAATTCTACACATACGTACTTTCATGTTCCGTCGGAGGAGTAGGTCAAAGGTGGATTGAACCCCCCCCCCCACTATATATACGCCACTGCTTTAAATGTCTATAAAAAACATTGTGAACGTGTTTATTTAATATTATTAGACAGCTGTAAAAACAACATATGAACAACTTTGTATAGGTATTTCATTTTCAAGTGTTACCTATTGAAATTAAATATATGATAACTTTTATGTTTTACTATAAAATAATTTGCACATATTTGTGAATTTGAAGAATTTTGTTAAAACTAAAACTTTACGATATCCTTGTAAGTTATAACAAACAATATTGTAACTATGTATTTTCGATATTTTTAAATTGCTGTATGAAAATCTTACAAGAACATTAAATTAATTTTTCGTGCTTTTTGATTTACTAACAAAAATGTGAAAGGTTATCAACATATTATTATATCGAAAAAAACCAGGCCCACACCTAGGGCGGCACTTAAGTAGCACTTTAGTAAGATGGTGGCATTTTCAAAATACTAATAATATTATATTGTTAGGGGTGGCAAAATTTGATTATGCCTAGTTCACTATTTTCGCTTGAGCCGGTCCTGAAAAAAACTAAGACAAGTAGAACATTCTAAATGTCTATAAATAGCACTAAAAAAGTCAAACAATTGTGAAAATTATATCATGTCTTGAAAATACTTTTAAAATATTTGGAGAAATTGTCTTGTTTACAGTTAAGGAGATTCTATTCCATCTATGATTTCTACTAAAATAAACTTATTTTATGCCAACTGTACCGTCTCTCCTAGTCATCGGATACAACTTCTATAAACATATTTGAATACGTCATAAAATTTTCTTCAAAACAACTTTGCCACTTTTTTAAATTGAACTCTTTAACCCTTCAAAATTAGATTTTCAAGTTTTGAATATTAAGAATTTTAAAATGATAATAATATTGAAGTTGAAAAATGTAAGAAAGTCGTTTCAAGTAAGTTGTATGACAAATTCAAATAGGTCTTCAGAAATTTGATTGGATAAATAGGTTAGTTAATAATATTGGCAAAATATTGATACTTTTGACCAAAATAATTAATAACAATTAATAATTAATTAATACCTGTGTAATGCGTTATTGTCGTTATTGACATGTACGCGTGTGTGCCACATGCGCGAGCGCTTCACTATTTATTTTATACACAGTCAATCATACTAATGAGTAATGATCACTTACTACGCACACATTTACACGACTCACATGAACACACATAGAAAATTGCCTATATTGAACTCCTTAAGAACGGTCGGGATCTAATCCCTTTAATCATTTTTTAATAACAACAAATTAAAAAACTAAATCGATAATGTCAAAAACTTGTTTTGTAAAATATTCCTGTTTTTTGTTTTTCTCGATTATTTTGAATAGTACTCAGAGTTTTTGACTCTTCAAAGTATTAAATACTAAATAGATTCAATTTGCTACTATATACCACCCTCAAAGTTGAAGATTGAAACATTTTGAATACACCCAGACAATACTAAAAGAAAAAATACACATTCATATAATCCTAAAACCAATACCGCCGCTTAGAATCTAAATGGTGCAAATATCATATTAATGAAATATTATATTCGATTTCACACATTAACCAACTTTCAAATGCAGCGAAACCATAATTTAACCATACCACCCTGAACTAGCGAAATTAATTTATTTTTCAAGAGTTTGATATATAAGTAGGTAGTTTCTGTTCGGTTCGATATCTTTTTATTATCGAACACTTTTCAATATATCTAAAAATATTTAGGTAATTTAAAGTTGTGTAACAATTATTTAATTTACTTAATTAATTATTTAAATATACTGGTATATTTCTATAGTAGGTAGTTAGGTACATATTATTATTATATAGTTATATAGGTATAATACTGGTGCATTCATCTCAACTATTAAAATATATTACCTACCTATTGGTAGTTATTGTTGGAAAATGATGATAAATTTATGAAATAATATTTAAATGTACGAGAATTACATTTTTTTATAAACGATAAATCAACCTGGTCTTAGACACGTCGTAGAAACCGTCACTTGTTCTTTAATATATTATGTTATTGTTACAACTTACAATCCAAATAATAAGCATTAAGTACGTAATACATATTTTTTAAATAATATGCAGTAACAGTGACTTTAATTTAATCATACATATTAACCCCTACACTCAGTGTTGGCGTGCATATTCTTTTTTCTATGTAGCAACTATTTAAATAATAAGCCACCCAGCACCCACTAATTGTTCTCGTGTTATTGTGGAGCGCTAACCCCCATACCCCCGACCTTCCACCTAACCCCAATTTATAAAAGTACATAAATCATTCGTAAATTATGAACGAGTCTGGAATCATTAAGATACTTACTCACTCACACTTTTACAAGATGCGGTCGCATCACAAAATAGCTATTCTCGCCGCCACTGAACCTAGGTCATAGGCGTAGTTAGGGGAGGGGGGCTTGGGGGGGGGGCTTAGATTAATGGTATAATTTTTCATATACAAAATTTTCTATTTTTAACTAAGTTTTTAAAATACAAATTTGTCGTACAATCCATAATGCACCTGAAAATGTTTATCATAAACATCAGTTATATCTCCCAAAATAGAACTATCTATAAAACCTTTATACCTATTTCTATTTTATTTTAAGAGATAGTTTCTAAGATTAAAAAAAAAGATTAATCTATTATAAAACTGAAGTGTCAAGGGGAAAATAATAAAACAGGTACAATCTATAAAATTAGAGTAAATTGTACGCCCATATAAACTTAGCCCACCTACGTGGTACATAGTACACCTAGTTACAAAGTATAGGTATCTTAATTCTACATAAACTAATTTATTAAATGCAAGGTAAATGTTAGTAAATGGTTAGTGATTGCTATAACAAAACAATTTTTGAATTTAGTAAATTGCTCCTACTTTTAGTTAAAAGTTTATATAGTTAATAATGCGGATTTATCAATATCATTTAGGTGCGTAATATTTCAGTTATTCAGTTGTTGAAGCCGAGATGTTTGCAGCCTATTTTTAAATCGTTGCCAGGCGTATAGGTATAGATTAAAACTTATGGCAGTTTACATAAAAAAAACACAAATTGCCGTCCTCTATCCTAGAAAAAGAAGCACGAAAAACTTTATACTATATCTTGTATTATATTGTATCATAAATCATAATTCATAACAAAAAATACCAAATAAAACATACCTAATATATAAACAACCAACAATAAAGACAGTGGTGTATTCAGGGTTTTAAAAATAGGAGAAATGAAAATGTTACCACCTCACCCTGCCTTTTTTACAAAATAACAAAAACAATCACAATAACCGCTTCTTGTACATGGTGTTCATCATGTTTGATACATTTTACCATGAAACCTGCAGTTACAGCAAAACAATTAGAAATAATTACTATATGTTAATTGTTAAAAACAGATACAATTTTTAAATTGATTTAAAAAAATCATATTTTATAATAATGTATTTATATGTATTTATTTATTTGTTTTATTTATTTTTTTTTATTTTTATTTTATTTAATGGTATACTATTTTGGGAGTATTTCCTATTGGCAACTATAGTTTTGAATCATAGACGGATTAATATAATATTATTATCTCTAATTTTTTCTATAGAAGTACCTATTCAAGAAATCACTTATGTTATTACCTACTTATCTTATTTATACCTTCCTATTTATTTGTATATTTTTCACGATCTTCCGGAGGTTTTCGGTGTTAAATATTATAGTCACCTATTATTTAAATAATGGTGGATCCAGAAGATGAGCTGTGAAGAGTTTTACTCTCCATACCACCATATCATCATATCACCACTCTTCATTAATATATTATAAGTTATACTTATTGACAACTTGACTGCCACGCTGTTTTATGTTAACTTGTCAAAATTGACACGAGACCCAATTATGATTTATGATTGGATAAACTTAGTTTAGGTACATAGTTTTTTTTATAAAATGATTACATTATATTGGTACATATGAATTAATAAATTAACGTAATTGATTTTAATACAAGCTATACTTACTTCTAACTCAACTATATAGCTGGATATTTCGGGGTTAACTGTTTAAACGTAAAAACGCCAACATTTCCCACTCTCGCTTAACTCACTAATTTGCAGCTATGAACAATCTATACTATCTATAGGTATAAAATGAATCTTATGAAAGAAAACCAAGTAGGGACGACGATGCAAATGTCCATTTCAACTTGTGGAGCCGTCAGCGACTATAATATTATAAGGTTGCGACCGTTTAATTAATAATTATTGTTTTGGAGGGAAACGCCGCCGCCCACCACCAATTGATCTTGACCTCGGTGATGGCGGCCGCCACGCAGCGTACTGGTTTCCCTGACACTAAAAAATATCAAATCGACTTCCCCTAGAAAATAAAAACGAAAAGCAACACTGAATGAGAATCACGTGTTGTATTGTATCCCAAATTTATAATAAAAGGTAATATAAATTATAATAAACGTATTGTATGATATAGATAACCACTACTGACAATATAGAGGCAGTGGGTGTTCAAATTAGTGGGAACAAAAATGTTCCTACCTGTGTCCGCTCTTCTTACAAAAGAACAACCACAACAATCAACATTTTAACTTGTCAACGTCTCAACTCTTGGCCATGATGTTATATAATCGTGATATTTTCTATAATAGTATGTCGGTGACTTCAGACTTATTAGTGTTAATGCAACTACCTAGTTATACTTTAGATTATATTAAATTTGAAAATTTTATGGGAAAATATTATTACTGGTAGGTGATTGACTAAACTTTCCATTTCAACCATCTGAATAGTTAAAAATTTAATAATAAATGATTAGAAACAAATTGGCAATCTCTATCAACCCTACGAGTAAAGGTTCTACATCTCAACGTAAATACGGCACTGAGTAGAGGTTCATGATGTTTGTAGGTAGGAAAACAGTAAAATACTAAAATATTCTTATCGACTATCGCAACACGTACCTATAATAATAATAATAATAATAATGTAGTCAAATAGTATTATCGGCTGGCGCAGACGATCGAGGTGACCTACAACGGCGGCGGCATAGATAAACTCGTATAATAATAATAAAGGTACAGATAAGTCGACGAGTGACGGTGAGCGGCGTGCGCAATCCGTGAGCGCTTCTCGCGCCGGGAGAAGATTGCCGCGGCCCGCGCAACTAGTCGTGGTCTGTGGTGGGGGCGGTGGCGGCGCGCGCGGTCATATTATAGAAAACGCGGGCCGAACCGGTTGAGCGACGTTGCCGGGCCGTGCGATGTTTCTGACCGGAACGCGTTCGCCGGCGCGACCGTTCCATCGGACGGGTGTGCGGGGGGGTACTCGATGCTGTCGCGGAGGAGGAGGTGGTCTTGTCCTCCTTCCACCGAAATAAGGTACGGCTCTCCGTCGTCGTCCTCTCACCCCCGATCTACCTGTGTCTGTGCGTTTGCGTGCGTGCGTGCACCGCACCGTTCGAACCTCGGAGCCGCCGCGCGCGCGCGTTCAGTAATTCAGTTTGGTAACGTGGCATCCCCGAACAGGTATACCTGTGCGGTCCGTCTCGTTATTTTTAATTTTATCATTCTGTTCGACGGAGGAAGGGAATAAAAAAAATCGAAAAATAAAAGAGAAAAAATTAAGTCGTGCGCGCCCCTACCCCGCCAGGTTTTGTTTTCGCGAGTGCGTGTGCGCGTGTGTTTGTGTATGCTCGATCGTGTGCGCCTGCGTGTGTGTATGTGATATATATATATTATATTTATTGTTATTGTACGCGTGTGTGCGAGGTTTGCCGTATCATCGTGCCAGTGCGAATTTTTGAAAAATACCCGTCGTTTTGGTGCCTCTATCCGTCGCCGCGTTCGAGATTTCGAGAATCTCGCGCGTTCGGTTTCGGTTTCGGTTTTATTTTTTTTTATACCGATTTGCGGCCGCGCGCTTGTACTCTGCACTCTGGTGCAGTGAAATTTTCGGTTGTTCGTTTTTTTTGATTTGTTTATTACTACATTTGTTTATTTGTTTATTAATCGAACGACAGGCGGCCTGAGTGATCCGAGCACATTAAATATTAATAATAATAATAATAAGTATCACGCGCGCCGCTGGTGTCAATAACCGACAAGTGGGACATCGCGCGTCAGCAAAGAAGTTTCTCCTTTTTACGGAGAGAGACATTCTACGCTGCGTGTACCGGTCTGCAAAACGGTCAGTGTACACGAATTTTATGTTTGCATTCTTCTGAACTGGCAAAATGGTACCGGGGTGGTTAGGCCTTTTCGACTACCAACCCATCTCGGGAATCAGCTGCGATGTCTATATCACGTGGAGGACGGCCCTGGTCGACTATTTCATATGTAGGTTCCATCACCTATTATGTAGATGTATATAGAGTATAATATTAAATAGCTTTTTACTGTGGTTTTCTACTTATCTTGTTAGTAGACGACTAGACGAGTACCTAATAGTTTTCACATGTTTTGTTATCACGTATAATAAGCAAAACATTTACCCGTTTAAATGTGTACCTATATGGCTATATAGGTAGGAAGTACCCAAGCTTTGAGACTTCTGTTTGGTATTTCATATCAATATTATACTTGAATCTTCTTAATACAAGAACGTCGAGAAATAGGATGTTTCTGTGAAATATCAAGAGAAATATAGGTAGGTAGGTACTTACGTTGAGGTGTACAAATATTAAATGGGTAGTGGGTATATATATTTTTTGTTCTCTCTCGGAAACCTAACCTAGCCAACATTACATTCTTACAAGTTACAACAATAGCATATTGAATTATTAACATTGTAATATATTGACTCTCACATCGTTTCATTTGAAATAAATGTATATGATTTTTAATACATTTTTTAAGGCAAAATAAATAACTAACTGGCATAATAATATGTAGTTATGTTCTTACTAAGAGGACGTCACACCTGCATGTGTTGTATCCGTCTTATTAATGTAGAACACAACAAACACTTTTTTGCGTGGGACAACTTTACTCTCTCTGTATTTATAGTAGAATTACTACAATTAGCAAAATTTCACAACGCATAGGGAAGAACCTTATCTGTGTCGTAGTGTTTTCATTTTTTTTATCGTACTAACCAATTATTTTTAACAATCAAATGAAAAAAACAAAAAAACCTTATTTTCTCAAGCTGATAACTTTAAATATATTTGTTATCCAAATAATAAAAACACTACAACACAGATAAGTTCTTCCCCATGCATTGTGGAATTTTGGTAATTCTACTACGTATAAATACAGAGGGAGTAAAGTTGTCCAACACAAAACAGTTTTTGCCGATGTTTTTGCTATGTTGTACATTTGTAAGACAGAGACAACACATGCGGGTGTGAAGTCCTCTTAAGGCGTTTTGGCAAACATTTTACTAATTACTAACTGTTTAAGTCTCTTTGACCCTTGTGTAGTATACCTATATATTAGCTACTACTCGTTAAACGGCAAGTACAAAATTATTAAATTTACTTAAATGTACCATATATGCATATTATATACCTGTGTATACCTCAGTGGCGTAATGAGAATTTATTTCGGAGGGGGGGAGAGATTATACCATTAAATTGGATTTTATATCTGAAAAAAATGAAATTTGAATACAATAAAAATACCCTGGTTGTACTGGATACTCTATACCTTTTTGGTATTGTTTTTAATTAGTTGGTTATGGTACACTTCTGTATTTAAAAATTAGGATAATATCAATTTTTAATAATATACTTCGAAAACATCAATGGAAAATTGTAAATGGCCATCAAAATTATCAAATCTGCTACATGTACCCATAATATGTATAATACACTATATAGGTACTATAAAATAATCATATATTATATTATGTGGATTGTGAATAGTTACGTGATTTACAAAACAATACGAATATTCAATGAAGTCCTGAAAACGTAATATTGTCAATGTACGATTTTAAGTACATTAGAGCAAGGCAGACAGAAATTTAATTATAATTTTTATTTCTTGCTCATCATTTCTTAATAACAAAAATATTACTTACCTAAGAACTAAGAATTTTTGTCTATGAAAAAATAGTAGTCACTTAGATTAAATTCAAAACGAGACTTTATATAGGTATGCATTATTCAATAATTGTACAATCATTTATTTATTATTCCTTAGGGAAGCGGTGTATTAAATCATACTCTAAACTTATAAACCAAACTTGAAAAAATTAAATTATACGTCTTAGTTTTCATTTTCTTTTTATATTAATACTTTTGGCCCATATTTTTTCCACGACAAAATGATTTTTCAAAAGAAGTAGGTAGTAAGAATTTTTTGACAAAGGCGAAAGACTGAACGATATTCTACTGTAAATCAATTATGCAAGTATATGCTATTTACAATATAATATAATGTATTATATTCATTATAATAGTTTGATTGTTTCTAAATAAATATATTATGATGATACATTTATTATATAAATAATGGTTTATATAATTTTACCATATGTATTTATCTTACAATTGCCAACTCATATTGATTACATTTGAAAATGTTTAACTTTTACGCAATGGCGACGTATTTATCATATTCGATAAGCAAAGTTAAAATAACAAAAACATTCCCCAGGATATCCATTTTTCAGGAAGAAACATCTTTTCAGTACAAAAGAGAATGGATAAAATATGGCATTTACGTATATAGGTAGCTCAACTTAATTTTATTGTTAGAATCTATTTTTCTTTTCTAAAAAAAAATGGATTTATTTAATTATATTTACATAATCTTAACTTTGTTGAATATTTTATAATACGTTATAACCCCTAAGGTTAACCGAACAAAATGTCCGTCTTTAGACCCTAGGAATCATTATGTTAATTTGTTTTGAAAATGTAATTCTGATTTATGGCATTTATTATATTTTTTCTCCAGCAATACACCTGTCGTACTTCTTCCAAATCTTTTAAAATGTTAATTGCGTGTTTACTAGGGTAGAAAAAACACCATGCAATACAATATTCGAGTGCATTCACTTATGACAATTCAGAAGTGTCATATAAAAAATATTTTTATCAAAAACTGGTTTTTATTAAGTTGTGTCACGAATACATTTTACGAATATAGTTACACGTCAAATTTGGGAATATTTGAGGTATACCAATATAATACATTTGTATGCTAG
Source organism: Sitobion miscanthi (assembly GCA_008086715.1). Lineage (NCBI taxonomy): Eukaryota > Metazoa > Arthropoda > Insecta > Hemiptera > Aphididae > Sitobion > Sitobion miscanthi. Next base: position 29,612,436 of record CM017798.1, on the reverse strand, counting down.
TATAAATTAGTATTGATTTAAGTAAACCAATTTATTCGTTAATTTTGACTATGTTAGTTTAACTAATCTCATTTTAACAAATAGGTATTTAAGTAGGTTGTAAGTAGACCAATAATAATTAAAAACTTATAATGTTTCTATGAATAAATAAATATTGTGCGAGTTGTTTTGATTAGATATTAGATTCATAGGCGGAGCCATTATTTAAAATAATGTGAGCGTGTTTAAAAAAAATTGCATACATCTGTCATTATTTTTTGGAGTCAAAATTAATTTTGTTATTTTGTTGCAATTCAAAAATGATAGATACAGTGGCGGCACCAGATTTTTTTATCCGGGTGAGCCAAGCTGGGGCCATTAATTTAAAGGGAGGGCTAGTGGCGGGTGGTAGCAACCTACAATTACAGGTTAATAAAAAATAAAGGTCACTACCGAGTATAATACCCGTTAATTTTTAAAATTTCAATAACCCTCTTCCTCTTCGGTATGTTACTAAGTAAAGCCATAATATACTCACCAATTTGCAACACTTCTTGAGAAAAATATAACATACATTTTCAAAATTACAATATTACAATATTGCAATGCCTTATAACATTTAATAAAGAAAATTAATGAAATAGAAAAAAATAATTGTGTTAAGACCCGGTACAGACACATCGCACACAAAAACTAATTTTATACATTTTAAAATATTATGATGTGATTCTAAGCAAAAATACTTTGAAATCGTACAGGGTGGGCCAGTTTGGGGGCCGGGAAGACTTTAGGGTGGGCCGCGGCCCACCCCTGGCGCTGCCACTGGATAGATATTTACTTGAAATTCTTACCAAATATTTATATAACATTTTTTTAGACACGATCTATATAATTATTATTGTAGAAATTAATATTTATTTGTTGTGCTATTTATAGATATTTAGAATTGTCTTTATTTTTTTTTTTATTTAATTTCATCGATTTATTTTGATAAAATTTGTTTCCAAGTCAAAAAGCTTGAAAATATATTACAAGGTTCCTTGTAAGTTGCTCATGAAGCCATTTAAAATATCGAAAACACTTGAATACATATTATCTCAATTTTTGTTTACTTACAAAAGTTATTTTGCTGTTAAAAATGCATACAATTTTAATTTTTATTGCTTTGGCTTGAACATTTGATACAAGGTTCTTCATAAGTTGTACTTACATAGTTTTAAAAATATTGATAATGCATAGGTAGTTTTTTCTATAAGTACACACTTAAATTCAAATTTGATATTCAAATGAACGATTTTAGTTATTGTTTAATATGTTATAATTCAAAACATTTAAATCGCAGGGATTAAAAACTTTTTGCAGTTACGAATAATATTTCAGAGTTAATTTGTATTCACAATTTTAAGCTATTTATACCACGATCTTATTTACACCGTTCTGCGGTTTGTAATATTGTCATAACAAAGATATAATATGATATACCATAGGTATTACAAGTAGAAAATTAAATTATTAATAGTAGTAAATATATTATAATATAAATATCCTAAGAAATATAGGCTGACATACGGTCTCTGGTTAGATTCATTTTTCATTGTACCTATGCAATGATTTATCATAGAATTCAAATTCAACACATCCATTATAAGCTCCCCGCAGCCCGCCTACACTTGAAACCTATACTATACAGCAGAACGACCGCATCCCCGTTTAAAAAAAATCGTTATTATTTGTTTCTCAAGTATTAACTTGTCTTAATATTACATAGTTTAGTCTTATTATGAATTCTTGTAGGTATTGAGAAACTTTGAATACTTTTATAGAGAGGTTAAATTTAAATTATGCTTCATAATGGAGTAATTAATAATTATATGAAGTTATATCTACATAATATTCTGATTTCCACGTATGATAAGTATATTATGTAAATATGTATTACCATAATATGTATTGTTATAGTAAGATAATACTTCCTCAGCTTTGGTGGCGTTTTTAAATTAGTATCGGGAGTGACTGACATAATTCTGTATCACTAAGGTAATATATATATATATTATACATCCATAACATTTGTTTTAATTTCCGGTTTTATAATGGCGTTGTGACTTTAAATATTGAATTATAGAAACTATTTTATACCTATAACTATATGTAAAATTCCGGACATAATTCAGAATATAATCGTCTTCTAAGCTCTCGTCGTGGAGTTAAACAAAACATTTAAAAAGTAATATTTTATTTTAAACTTCACCTGGTTAGGAGATTTTGTTAAGTTCGGATATACCGTTTATTGTTTTCCGGTTTTATCGAAAAACGAAGAGAGTATAATATAATATCATCCTAGGTTTCAATATCTATTTAGCTTTTCAACACAATTCCATGAAAATGTTAGTAGTACACTTCATGAGTATAGTCATCTGTTTAATAGTCGCTTTAAACTTTGTGAACAAATAACAATGTGTTGGTGAATACAACTAGCTTATGCGAATAATGCAGGTAAAGCCATGTGTAGTATCCGTATACTGTAGTAGTTACTAAATACTATTATAGCGTTTCGTTTTGGATGAACATTTTTAATTTAAAGTTAAATTTCTTATTTAATTGTTTTTAGAGAATTTTAGTTTGTTCTAAAATGTTTGTGAAAAAATATGTCTGTTCCGTATGTATTTATTTGAAGCTTGTGTTGATTGATACTCAGACTTTTAATTAAAATAATTTGATGGTAGAGAGATGTGTACTCAAGGTTGAATAAAAGATTAGACGTGTGAGATGGTAAATATTGTTTTTACTTACCCGTATATGGATATGTATTGTAATCATGATAACAGTCAATCCCCATTCTTGAACATACATTCACTTTTCACACCCACAGAAGTTAAATAACTTCATTGTATATTTGTTAACTTGGTTTCTTAGATAATAACAGTTAAATCTATACTTTGTAATAAACTATTTAAATTCATTTTTTATTTAATAGTTATAGTTTATAATAAAATGATAAATAGGACATGGAATGAAATTATATTATATAATGTACCTACCCAGGCAAGTATTCAGTATATAATTTTATACTGAACAGTATTGCAGTTAATACAATTACAGGAATATTTTAGTTTATCAGTAGAAAAGCAAAACAATTTATATTTGTTAAATGCCATGTATTGAACTGTGTTTGACATATTATGGTAATGATTAATGAATAATAGATAGGTATATTATATAGTGCGTTTAGCGTAGGTGGTGGTAGGCTTAAACGGCAAATAATATGAGTGGGGTCGACGTGTGTCGGTGTCGGGTTTCTTTGCGGTAAAAAAAAAAACAAATTACAAAATAATTGTGTCACATCAAGTACGATCACAATGACTCTCGCAAAAAAAAAAGAGTATATATACATTATAATGAACGGGGCAAATGGCACCAATATATAGATGGTCGCTTGTTTGTTTGAGTCTACCCGGAGGCCAAACTATACATATTATATATACTATATAGCATGTTATGTGTGTGTGTGTGTGTACTTTTTCGTTGTTGATGGGTTAAGAAGTAAATCCGTAGAAGAGGGGTTTGATGTGAATTTTTAATCGTACTCGACGGTAGAGAGAAGTCACCTTCACCGCCGCTCGCCTGCGTGGAATTGACATTCTCGACTGGTCGACCTTGGCGCGCAATCCATTGGCAGTCGTATTGTCTGCACAGCTTTGGTACCGGTCGGCCAATAGACCGATCCTTAGCCCGCGTGTCTTTTGTCGTAGATTACTGAATATCAATTATTATTGTTGTAGATTTTACCATGGTATCCTGGACTAGGATAATAGAGTACGTATTATGGGTAGGCAGGCAGTGGCGTAGCAAGGGGGGGCTAAGGGGCTATATATCAAACCCCCCCCCCCATTGACTATGTTGACCTTAGAATTTATCAAGATTAACAAAAACATTGAAGACATATTGTATTTGTATGCTTAGCCTCCCTAATACAAAATTCCTGGCTACACCACTGTGTCGTTGATCTGGATTTGTTTGATTGTTTCATGTAATTTTTTAATAGTTGTTGAACTTCACGCTTTTTACATTTTTTATGAATGCCGTTTCCGTAGATAATTGTTATACCTCACAATTATCAATAAATGTCTCTTATTAACTATAGATTCGTTAGTTCGAACGCTGTATATCTATTATATATTTATATTTTAATATTATTAAATACTGTTTAAATATTATTTAAGGCCTAGTAATTATTGAATGAAGTTTTAAAAGACTTATCACCCATACAACACAAATTAATTAAATGAAGTGTAACAAAATGGAAAGGGTGCATTACATGGTTCAAATTATCGCAAATTTTGCTATATTAAAAAAAAATAGATTAATTTCAATAAAAGAAACTATATGACTTTATATTTATAAATTGTTGACTGTTTCTTACACCTATGACCAATCTATTGCCGAAGAGCATTTGTCGGTAAATAATAACGGTTTTTTTAAAAATTTGTTTTAGTTAATACAAGGGGCTTAGAATTCCAAAGTGAATCTCATGATTGTACACGAACAGACTAACAATAATGTTAGGCTGTTTGCCAGTTTATAACATGCAATTGGGTTCTATTTTTACTATAGCAATCCAATGATCTATAAAAGGGTACGAGTATAAAAACCCAACACAACATAATATAATATATGAGGTTTTAAAAGGAATGTATATTATTCAATAGATTATTCACTATACAATACTCAACCAAACCCAAAATTTTATTAGGTACTTATGGCAAATTCACTTAGGTAGGTATAATGTATTACTTTGACAAGAATGTAGAAAAATAACGTGTACTATAAATTACTAAAATGCATTCATATTTTTAAATTAAAAAATAAATGAATTCTCATAATTTATAATAAGTTAATACTCATGACAGAAAAAGGATTGACTATTGAGCTATAATAATATTATAATTATTACTATAATCGTTATTAATAATATTGAATGGTGTGAATGGGTACTGATTACAATTTAAAATCGTTGTGATTCAACTTGATGTATGATTATAAAATTTTTATATTTCTTATTTTTTGTTTCAATCTATTTAAAGCTAAAATTAAGTGTTTTTTGAATTATTTTAGGTTTTACTTAATTCTTATTAAATTAATTGTTCATAGTATTTGAATTTAAAAACAAATAAATTTAGTATTATTATAATAAGTATATAGACTATACACAGTACAGACATACAGCAATAATTCAAATAATATTCGAGAGTTTGAAGAATAATATTAATATATTTAATTTGTAAGTGATTTTTAAGTACATGTGTTAGTTTTAAAGCTATATGTACTTAACATTATTGATATAGTAATATTACATTTATATTATATACATAATAGGTATCTATTTTACACAGTATCTATACTAGCCTAACAAATACATTATATCATTGATTATAAATACTTTTATTTATTATCAATTATTAAAAACTTTACAGGAGCACACTGTTTTCGGCTTTCCTGTGTTGCAACTTCTCAGGGTCTTATGAGTAAACGGGAAAACACCGTGGATACCCTTGTACCGTATGTTATAATATAATATACCTAATAGATAATATTTTAAGCCCACGTAGGTATAAGACTTCATTTTTATAGGACACCCTTTTTTTGTTTTAACGTATGTAGTTGAGCATACTGAAAACGATGGTGAAATCAGAATTTTGCGGTCGGACTTAGTTGGAAAGTTATACATACTAATTGAAATTTATAGTATTTTCATATATACCCGGCGTGGTCACTCGCCCGCTGTGCTTGCTCGGACAAATAAATCAAAAACATATATCGAGTTATTATGTAAAACCACCTTGAATGGATCACCGACTAAAAATAGCTATAACTTAAAAACTAATCTTAAAGAACGCCAAATTCTGACTTCGCCATCGTTTTCAGCATGCCTAACTACATATGTTTAAACAATAAAAATTGAAAAAAAGGGTGTCTGGTAAAACAGAAATATACCTTTTCTTCAAATCACTTGCTATAAAATCATTTTTTTAATCTTAAATGTACCTATATAGTAGGTGCAATTAATTGACCTTGACATAACTTAGCAATTATTTTAAATCAATTACAATTTAAGGATCAATTTTGCTACCATATCTCAATATCTGAGTACCTACCAATTTTTGAAAAAGAAAAACACTTTCTACAGGAACAACTAATACATTATACATACCTTGTTTCGCTTAAAATCTAAAATCAGTTCATACTTTATGTATATACGTTTCTATTTTGTTTTTTGGTTATCATGTGTTGATAAAATAAACAATATATGTGCTTTAAACATTGAAAAGTCCTTTTATATAATATTATACAGCCAACCCTTCGTTGCAAGTTCGTTGCACACTATACACATATAGGTACCATTAAGATCCAATAACACGTCGTAAACAATGGGACTAATGGAAACACCACCGTACATCCGGCTTACTTGCTCTCCTCTCTCTCTCTCTCTCTCTCACTCTCTTTATCTCTACATATATATATATATTACATTCACACACGCACACACACACACGGTCGAATGGAAATGACGACAAACGTCCGGGAAATAGCGTTCGGCAATAAATCACGGGCGCGCCCGACTGTATGTATATATTGTAACGATTAACGCCACCCTGACGTGCACCTCTGCAGCACTTACACACCCTACCTGCAATTCTAGGACCACGTGACAGCGGTGAGTTTTACGCAAATCCTTAACCCCTGCAGCATGTGTGTCACAATGCGGGTTGGCTTTATTTTCTCTGGTTCATTATCTTTGCACAAAACCAGAAACCATTGACAACGTTTATGTAGAACAATTATTATTTTAGTTACACCTATATAGCCATATAGGTAATGTTTAGATATTCTTCATTGAATTGTTATTATTTATCTATTTATAATACATCCAAGCTGAGTACGGGGTTCGTTTTTGTCTCGTATAGCGTGGGATACGTGTGATAACGACTACAGTTTAAATTTGGGTGGATGCGTGGTCAACGATGCAGGCAATTGTTTTATAGATAGTGGTTTTAATAAAGTTTGTACCTAGTCAGCTGGTTATTATTGAGACCGGTGTATTATCAATATCATAATATTTTTTTTGTCAATATAAAATGCAATTTTTAATTTTTATTGATTACTGGATTATTGGGTTTTTGTTTTGTATACATCTATAATGTTTTACCAGAGAGAGAGAGAGAGAGAGAGAGAATAATTCTTTTAAATTTGTTATGGTCGTTTAATTGTAACTGAATAATTACTATAATAGTTAAATTTTTCATTTATAATAAATAATAATTACTAGGTATATCAAAACTGAAATTTATTCTTGAACGCATTTTCATTTTTAAACCGCATAAAAAAATAGTCTGCATAAGTAGTATTGTAACGATGTATATTACGTTAAGGGGCCCGTTGTCAGTTTTTCAAATTTTCTGCAATTCTATAAAATTTGAAAATTACATTTAATATTCTATTTTTTTATTTTAAAGAAGAATCCTTCCTTCAGGCCACATTGAACTCCGATTATTTATTATATTTATAATAATAGTATAGAAAAAATAGCTTAAAATTGTATTATTTTTGAAGATATATTATTAAGTTTGAGATTGAAATATTTAAAAAAAGAGTTCAATGAGGCCTGTAAAAAATTATCAATTTTGGTTTATTTGTTTATTCTGCAGAACAGGATCATTAGTTCTGTAGACCGATGTATTTATGTGGACACAATTACATTGGTACCAGGCGCTTTAACTATTATTTCGATCTTTTAATTAGATGTCCATACAATTATTGTATCTATTATTTTTATGCAACTGTACTTTACTATACTATACTGACTATACAAATTAAATTTTAAAAAAACCAATGAGTTTTGTTGTTAATTATTAATTCAAGAGTATCACATTTAATAATTGCGTATTTCTTAATTCTTATGCATAATGTCTTATGTATTCAACTTTTTTATAGTAATTTTATCACCAAGTTTAAAAGTTATGTACAAGGATTTAGAAGTTGAATTTAGACACGTTTTATACAAGATGACAGTTAAATTTATAATAAGTTACTCTAATTTGGTCAAAGTCTTAAACTTATTTTTGTTTGTAGTTGACCCTAATAATTGTGCTACTAAAATTATAATATCGTAAAAACAAATGAGGATTCACCAATTGTATTGTTTAGAATGTTTAGATTCGCATTATTAAGTTATAATGTGCTAAAGCCACATGGATTTCTTCCAAAAATATATGTTCAATTTGTGTAACGGTACCAGATATAGATGTAACTTGTTGGATGTACAAAACAAAAAAAAATAACTCATTAATGTATATCAATACAATAGTTTATTTTAGGTTTTGATCGGAGCAATTGGTGTACAATAATGTGTGTTATTATTCATATTTTAATTTTGTTATCTACTATTCATCACCATTTAAAGCTTCAGATGATTTACAGATGATTTCTGGTATAAAATTGAATCTAGTTGTTAATTTGCCGATAAAAATTAAAAGATATCAAATAATTTTAAAAATAATCGAAAAAAAACTGATAACGGTAATATTTCTGCAACACTAATTTTTAACAAAATTTTGTTATATTGTTGTAATTCGAAAATAAAAAAAAAACCGTAAATACTTAACATTTTTTCTGAATACTTTTATCAGCATTTTGTACTAGCAAAAAAAAGGCTTGAACATGTATAACGACGTTTCTCTTAATATGTTGTTCTTTCAGGAATTAATAAACCGTTTAATTAATTGTCTATAAACGTTTGATGTTTAAATTATTCTGAAATTAGAAATTCACACGTAAAATAACGAATTATCCTCAAACGACTTGTTATTTGTTGTAATTCAAAAATATTATTCTCAAGGACTTACAACTTTGCGTCTCTACGTTTATTATTATTTACTATGATTAATGCAATTTTAAAAATATTTAAAAAATTAGAGCTATTATACCTTAAACCACATGAACCTATTAAGTTTTCACACCGATCTACGGTATATTGGTATTGGCTAAGTTAATAAAAATCAGAGATTCGTTTTTTTAGATTTGAAATATAATAATAAGTACCCTTCATAAAAGTAACGCTATTCATAGAATAATAATAGGGTTTAAATAATCAGGTACTGCCTATAGTAGATGTTAAATGATAAACTAAAAATATTTTAGTCAATTATTAATAATTTTAATCATTAAATTAAAAAATATCGTTACCTTTCTTCAAGATGACTGATCACCGAAATTAGATTAGAGTCAAATACCCACCTTTCCGTATCTTGTTTGTATAGTTTATTTACCGTTTCCGGTCGTGCACTGCATTCCTTCTTATAACTAGTATCCCACTCAAAGTGTGAACAATTATTATTTTTAAACACCTAATGTCGATTAATTTAATTTTAATTCTTATTGATTTATTTTAAATAATTTTTGTTTTATATTGGATTAGGTACTTTACTTATGAACTGTAGGTACATAAGTACATTATTAGTTTACATAATACATCCAGAGATAGGTATTAAGTTACTATTTTCTTAGGTAAATAATAAATATTGATCGTATAAAGGATTGATGTGATGTAAAAAATCAATTGATTTCTAACGGATATTCTTCACAGTCATGAACAACGATTTAAATAACAAATAATAATACGGTATTCGTAGTAAAACATGGCATGGACAATGGTACATGATGTATATTTTGACGAAAAATATCTATATTCACAAATCACAATGTACCTATGTGTAATGTAAATTTTAAAAACGTAAAACGTCTCGGAATGTTCTTTGGTCATAATAGATAATAGATCCCCTCAATTACCTTTTTTTTCAAAATTTATAGTAACATAAATCATATTTTTAATGATTAAATTGGTAAAAATGTATAACACCATAGATACTCATGACATAGTATACTGACTTATTATTATAATATTTATTCTGATGGCTATAATATTAACACCTTAGTGGCAACTGGCACTAATTTTATTGCGGTACGGGAGTTGTATCAATAGTCAATATTATAAGTACTGCATTCGACGTTAATTGATCGTTGAATTTAGTTGAATATCTTTAGTACATACATTGGAATTTATATTTTCTCCACTTTATAGGCAGCCGTTATTATAGTAAAATATACGGGCGTTTGGCCAACTTGGCTTTTGTTCAGTTTTTGGGCGTATTAGTATAGTTTATCAGAATGAAATATATTGTTTGGGAATAAAAAATTATGAATACCTACTTATAAGTTATAGAGTAAATTTTGTTTATAAGCCGTACAAATTATAGGGACCTATCCATATCCTATAATTATTTAATTTGTGTTATTGCAGAAATCATGAAGAGACGACACTCAGAGGCCTAATGGAATGAAGGAATCTACAGGCTTTTTCGGCGACCCGGTAAGTAATATAAATAATACATAAGTTTAATATACGTTTTTAACTGATCGATCGTATTCGATATTTCCATCGAATTTTCATTAGATTAACTTTACGACTTTGAGGGTTGAGTCTGTTGGAAATATGAATAACTCGTTCATAACAATGTCGATTGCTAAACTGGTTTGAGTAACACGTAGAATTATTTATAAAAACCTATAGAGTATTATAGATACTTGTAGAAAACCTGTTTATGTTTCCCGCCAATATTTTTGATATTGAAAAGGTAGACAATTATTATACCAACTTAATTGATTCTAGATGGGTATACACGTAGAATCATGGTATGCATTACGGTATTGAACCAGTTATTATATTTTTGATATACTTATACCACAGAATCAAAACTTATAAAAGTAATTGGTGAATGAGTAAAAACAATACCAAAAAAAAAATAATTTAGAGAAAGTTGCTACATTACTTGTACAATTTATTAGCTATTATAGTCTACATAGATACATTGTATTTACTTTTTAACTTAACCGAATTATTTAAATAAATAAATGAACAGATAATTATACATAAATAATAATAAATAATACAGTAGATAACCTATATTATTTAATCTATAACAAATCAGTCGAAATATATTATCACCACCCAAGAGATCAACCAGTAGATAAAAGGAGCTGACATTTATTAAATTTTTTCCTTCTTAAAATTAAGTCCCAGTTAGCCGCGTACGGCGTACGCATATGTCATATATATACTGATATACATGTAAATAGTATCTCTTCATAAATAGTACATGTTGTTATATAGATGCTCGCAATATTTTTTTACAAATATCTTGTTCATGCTAAATTTAAACCTTTTTATCCGATATTTTCTTTAGTTTTTTTTCCGAGTATCAAGTATCTAAGTGGTATATTTATAGCCTATATTGTTATATATCTTTATTAAACTAAACGGATCGAAGACTTGGTTTGATAGATCATAATAAAATATATTAATATATTGGTCACGTGAAGCTATCTTTATATCATATAATATGTATAGAGACTTAGATTAAATTAATATTTATACCGACTGCGAATGTGCGATCCATAGCGCATGTGTCCGAAAGTTAGCGAACCAGAGCAAGGGCCAGCGAACCGTGCAGTTGTAGGTATGTTTGCTACGATAATATTGCAGACGTGTTCATTTCCATTCCTTCATATTTTGAACGAAAACGAGTGAACCGCAAAATGTATACACTCGAGTACACATTTCCAATTCAAAACTTAACATAAAATACTATTATATTTATCAAAGTTGTTATTGTTTTATTTCCATTTTCATTAGATATAATCGACATCATATTTCATAAATATTAAATTGTATATTTGTGTGTCGTCAAAATATTTCACTTGGTTAATTTTGCTTTTAAAATTAATTACCTATTGAATGTTTTTTTTTTTTTTAATTTTATTTTAAGAAAAAACAACCCGTAATTTGTTTATTACAATAAGATTGTATGCAGAATATAATTTCATGTTTAATGGTTTTGTTTAAGAAACTATCTATTTACAAATCAACGTCAATAATACTACACTAAATTTTACAGTAGATAGTATACCTACATATATTTAATATAATATGCGTTTGTTACGTTAAGGGTTCTTAACCTTATCTGGGTCACGGGTCATTAATATATAAAATATAGACATGTGCCTCTTTTTCCCCAAAAGAAATTTTTATGTGATTTAAAATCCACTATCTAGACTTATTAAAGAGATATGCAGTGGCAAATGGAATCAAACATTTAATTTGCATGTAAAAAAGTTCACCGAAATTTGATTAAATTTTTAAATTTTTTGATTGAAATCTTCGTATCTATTCTATTTCATCTATTCCATTTCTTTTGGTCTAAAATCAAAATCATAAAATTTAAAATCATCTTTAACTAAGTATGATTCATATATTATGCTATATAGTGTCCACTGTCCACCAGAAAAGGATATGCGTACCTATCCATGTCTCCGTTTTTGAATAACTATTCAAAATTTAAATGAAAAACGTAGGTACTTATTTTGTTATAACTTATAAATGCATTAAAAAGTTAAATTTCAATTACAAAAAAAGGGGAAAGTAGTTAACAGATTTGTTGCTGTAGGTGCATTATATATCTCGTTATCGAGTGTATATTAAGTTATATTAAAAAATCAGAAATAACATAGGTATATTACACTGTATTTAGCTATACATTGAAAAAATATTATGATATTTGATGTTTAAACAGTTTTTCGTCGAATTTTCTTGGAAGTGTGAAACGTTTCACGTTTCTCGGCTGGAAGATGTTAAGACCACACACCGATGTAGATAAAATATTTTATAAAGTGTAGTTTAGTTTGAGAATAGGTATTACACTGATATCATTCTACGTGATTTAAAAAAACAATAAAATTATAATTTGTTACTTTTTTCTCGCATTATCCCCGCAATGGATTTTGTTTTGTTTTGATGTTTCATCAACATGTGCGTTTAATATGCGCATATACTCTCTGATGGACTGACAAGTTCACACCCATACATCATTCACAACTGCATTATGTTAATACTTAATTGTAATATATTATGTTACTGAAAAAAAAACAATAACAATAATTTTCGATGTTGCAATTTACAAGTCATTATTTTTATGATTCCATATTTCCATTACCATTTTTTTTTTAATGACGAGGTAGGTACTACATGCTTTGCCAAAAAAACATACCGAGTATTTGAAGGCCGTATTTCTTTAATGTTGGAGACCAAACATTTCGTTATGTGTATTGTATTTGTATTATACATATACATAATACGCCAGTATTTAAACGCTTGTCCTTGAGTAACAAATAAATTATATGTTGGCTTTGGTTTGGAAGTCTAATGAAAAGTTAAAAAGAAATTTTACACCTCATTTTAGTGCTTCAAATAAAAATCAGTTTTATTTTCATATTTAGAAATAGTTTTGCGATGACGAATGACTAAGAAACCAGTTTTTATGGATGCTTATTAGTGATACATAATATATATAATAAACAGTAGGTACATAGGTTTACTATATAATTCCAAACAATTTGGGTTTATTTTTAAATGGATACTTATGTATTTTGCTATTTTATTTATATTATTTTGATATCAATAGACCTTTATAATAAATCTTAATTCTTAAAACACGATAACTCGTGTATACATTATACAATATTAGATATGTTATATACAACTAAAATGTTTGTTCGAGTAGATGTATATGGGTTTTTACTGAATTGGCAAAGTTGGGTAATTTTTCCTAACTGATTTAAGTTAAGTATTTTAAGATTTAGGCTTTTTGGCAATAAAAAAAAATATTATCATCATGAATCAAACAAAAAATTAAAAATGTCTATAGTTATACATTAATATCTAAGAAAAAGTATTTATTAAATTATTTCATGTGTAATAATACTAATATAAATGAATATACTTTGGTGAAATATGTTGACTAATATACTATTATCATTAGTTTATTGCTTATACCTATATTTGAATAATAATGGTATAAAAGTGATTGGTGAACTCGCTGTAAAATTGTATTTATCATGTAAATAACTGATGATATCGTTAATGGTATGTTATGACTTTGGTATTTTTTCCTCTATTTGTTTTCCATCAACAAAAACGGTTTATTTTAATTGATTTTCTGCCCTTATTGACCACAGTCCACAATATGTTACTTTAAATTAGTTATAATAGCGTAAACCGTTATCACGCTTGAGTAATCAAATGTTTTACCGTTATGTTATTAATTTATTGGAATGTATAAAAAATGTTTGTGTAAATATGGTCGAAAAAAGAGACCGTAAAAATTACGAATCCTATAAATAAATGCAAGCAAATGTTTTAGGTCTTGTGTAAAATTCGTTCGATAAATTGAGTTTGCCTATTGGAAAGAGTGACGAGTTTTTAATTTCTAATCATTCAGCGTTTTCGAAATCAATTATCGGGGCTTGTAATTTATGTCATTATTGGAGATCTGATAAAATCTGAACGATATGAACAACACAACAATATAACGTGTTGCTTCACGACGATTGACGTTTTGGTTGTTGTTTCTCTGCGCGCGGTGATTGGGGTGAACAGTACACGACCAGAAACTGCCAACGTAACGCGCATGTGTCTGTCGGGTCTGTCCAGATCAGAATCACGCATTAGTAAAATATTTTTACAGGTGTTTAGGGTATTCGCCTTTTCTAGTCGGTTCAGAAGGTGAGAAGGCGTCGGATTGAAAATGCCATCGAAAGATCTGATCGTCTGAAAGCAACGTATGCTGATCGATAATAACAATAATAATAACAACGCCCGCCAAACGACATAAACACGGCGTGCGGACGCACCGCACACAAACCAACCTTGCTCCACACAGATGACCCTCGGCCGCCACCGCCGCGCATTCTTGCCGGATTATTGGAATTCCACACCTGAACGACATGCGGTGCGTACGCCCCACCCGAAGCAGCGGCGGCGGCAACGGTAACCGGTGGGGCGCGAGACCGGTGTCGGCTCGGTCGGCGGTGGCGGCCCGGACCGTGGTTGCTAAGCCCGTACAACACGCGTGTCCCGTACAATAATATAGTCGTGCGCCGCGTACCGGTTCCCATACGTGCCGCCCGGCTGTACTGTTCTCTCGTCCGCGGACCGTATGTTTCGCGCGCGTATTTCTCCGATCACAGCCGCGGTCGTTTTTCGATACCGCTCGTCGCAGTATTAATACTACTACCACTACGACTACGACAACAACAACAACAACTACTACTACCACTGCTTACTAGGTACTACCACCGCCGCCGCCGCCGCCACTACCATCACCAAGTCGGCGGCGTTTGTCGCCGGCACCGCTGCCCGCGCAGGTTTCCGTCGCGTTCGTTTTGAATGCCGCCGGTACGCGACCGCCGCCGCCACCACCGTCGTCGTCGCCGCCGCCGCCGGAGACTGATCCGCCTGGAACCACCGCCGCCGCCGTCATGGGAATATTCCGGTGTCCGTTGATCAGGTTTAGTCAGCGGCGAGCCAGACAGCGCCGGCTGCCGGAAGAGACGTCGTCGCGATCGCCGTCTGGAGGCACGTCGAAACCGCCGCACGCCGGCGCGACAGTCGTCCCGGCGGTTCTCTCGTCGCCCTTACCGCAGACGCCGGCCGCCCGCACTACCATCCGCACTACCCTCCGCACGACGACCCACAACGCCGCCGCACCTTTCGCACGCAAAGTCAGTACCACTTGTAATGATGTGTTGATGACGATTATTATAATATACCTGTCTAATAACGTTTTTCCAAATTGAAAATGTTCGCTTCTCGTGTTTTGGGTGGGAAATCGGACGACAGAATGATTTTAGTAGGCATCTAATATACAAGTATCACCACGCAAGACGTTCGAAATATTTCATAGAGATTATGGTGTAGGTATACCTGGGGTGGTATTCGCCAACCTACAAGGCTATAAACCGGCAACAGAACATAAGGTTAACCCAAGAAACGCTTATTAGACACCCTTTTTTGATCTCCAACCATTTAATTCGTCATCGTGGTGTCTGGTATAAAATATTATCGTGCACGCAACGACTAAAATCTCTCAAATTTCGTACTCCGCTAATAGAATTGAAATAATGTTTTATTTCACGGTATACGATTACGGTCGCAGTTAAAAGAAATTTACATTTTTAGATATTTTTTTATGCCGTCATCAAATTTCGTATTCCGCACGATTAGTGCTGCCACGGCCGTACTGCACACGATTTTAGGCCCTGCGTATGCGTCATCCGACTTATCGGTTTGTGTTGTTTCGTTTAAAAAAATTATTACATACGTCGACGGTTATTTGTTGCTTGTTGCGATTTAATCGTTTCAACTATCCGCCGAGTAGTCACAAAGCGAGTTTACGATACCTCATTTGTCAATTTATTTGCAACGCACTATAATAATATTATACATCCGAATCAATCGTAAATTGTCTCTATAAACTGTCTCAAGTACACGTTAAGTATATATTTATTATATGACGTTTATCTACACATATTCTCGAAAAAAAAAATTATTAACAAATTATTTGTTAATAATATTAAACATGGTCTCGACAATTCTTGTAATGTCTTGCAAACAGCATTTTTTAAGAGGTTTGAATCTCGTTATATATAATATATATAGATAATAGGTATCTATATTATTTATATTTCAAATGAAAAATTTGTACAAGTTAGTTATCCTGTATAATGTATAATATTATCGTTTACTGCAGGTAAGGAGACGTAAAATTCGAATACGTATTTGCAGTGGTAATTCCGGTTGATTATACACAGAGAATTGTTGTTTGATCAGTTTTATTCAGTAATTATATGTATTTATGTGAGTGTAGCATAGAGATTCAAACCAAATGTCAAAAAACATGAAATACGATTTAAAACTAACATATAGTTTGATGCAAACATTTTTTGAATTTCGATTGCAGGTAAACAAAACATGTATAGCGCTCATAGAATTGGGGAGGTGCTTAAAATTTTAAATTAATGATAATTTCATATTTATGAGTAGTACAAAATTTACCTCATGATATATTTTTCTGCATTTGCAGTTTAAATTGTGTAAGACTTGTGTTTACAAATGTACCCAGTATAGAAATATATAAAACATATAAATATCATGTAATTCTTAAAATATAATGAGTACCTACTATTTGTACTAAGAAGTATAAAATTAAACATATGCACTATACGATGCACTATGATGTGTGTGGGATTTTGAATAAGTCGAAAAAAAAACGTTTGATCTAAATTGTTGAGCACGAAAACAACAACTCTGTTATGTTATATCCAATGGCATTGTTACAACGCGAAGTATGTGCATAAAGGCACACGTGAAAAAATTGACTTACGATAATAAGGAGATTGACGTGCATTATTACTGCGGTCTACGACCGACTATCATAGTTACGTACTTACGTGCAATAGCCAATAATATTGCAAATATATTTTACTTGACACAGATATGTGATGTAAAATGTCAACGAATACTAATGTTATGATATGTTATTTGGTTACATAGTTCGGAGTGTTCCAATATGTGTGTTGCACCCTGTATATTATGCACACATACACTACGGCAGTATATGCTTTGGAATTCCACGCCGACGCACCCCCGCCTCCCACCCAAGAACCCTCATTGCTGTTTAAAAATCCATTTGTATATCTTGACGGAGGTCCAGTATATTCGAAACCGGTTCCAACACGTGGTCCACGCCGCGGTAACCATCTGAGATTACCTTTTCCATGGGATTCCACAGCAGCCTGCTGCGGTCTTTACGCGGCAGTTTCGGGTCCATATGTTTGGTATTATTTCCCCTTCTCACTATTATACTACATACCTACTTTTTCTTTTTGGCGCCACACCGCGCGCCAATTCGCTATTCAACATGTAGTCATTCTACGCCGGGGACTGAATGTATATATTTTAAGAAAAAAAAAATTCGGTAGACAATAACAGTTCACCTTCCATAAAAACCGTACCCTCAAATCATTTTAAGGCAATTCACTGGAATTTACCTTTTATCGGTTGTAATGTTTACGACATTATCTATGCCCTGTAACAGATCAGATTATACACGTTTTTATTTTAGAATTCAGTTCTTATTACAAATTATCCATCATTGTTTTATCTCGTTATTCTGTATTCAGCAGGCCCACTGTACAAATTGTGTTCCATTAGTCGTTGCAGGATATTGTTTTGTTTAATCGTTCCTTTGAAAGTCGTATTTAGCAATAATCTAACGATTTATCTATTAAAAATAATATATTTTGTTTTTGTGGTTAAAAAGGAGAAAGTAAAATATTGTGTGTAATTATAATACATTTTCGTAACTAATTCACTGCAGTTAAAATAATGTCAATCATGTTGTTTTTTTTGCACGGTTCGTTGTCATTTTCACTTTTTTCCAATTTAACCACACGATAACGTATTAAACGTAAACTGAGTTGGTTATAGAAAGTGAATTTTGGCGTAGTCTTATAAATATTTATTTTCTATTCAAAATGAAGAAAAAAGTCATTTTTAACATCCAGTTAACATACATATTTATTATTCTATAAAAAACTAAATTTACTTAAATAATTGTATAATTTTAAAAATTGATAAGCACTCTACTTATGTTTTGAGAATTTACTATTTGTAATATTGTATTTAACTCTATTTAATTATATTTACATAAAAACATCGAGTTACTGTTAGCTAATGGAAATTATTACTATTATTTGATCTTATATGTTTCGTGTACAGTCAAACAAAAAATGTATTATGGAAGTACCTTAATATTAATGTAGGTATACAGTCAATGTGAATAATTAAGAATTTTTATTGTAATATTTTTGCTAATTATTAAATATATTGTTTCTTAAAGTTCCACTTATATATTGTTACTAATTTTACTATTTTATTATTGATATATGTTATTTTAAATTGCATGTTTTAAAGCCAACAAGCTTGAATACGTAAACTTTGAAATTTAATTGAATAACTTATTTGAATAAATATATAATGAAAAATAAAATGTTTGTGTGCCTTACGCTACATAAATGTATTATAAATAAGTAATTGTTTACCTTACAATCACTGTAAAATCATTAACTACACTTTATTTTGATAAAATTCTTTATACAAAAAAAAAAAAATGGTTGTTTGCTATTTGTTTGGAAAATGCGTTTTTATTAAGTTTTGAATTCTTCGAAGAAAACGGGTTGGTACATAATTTACACGGGAAGTCGTTTTCACACGCAAATATGTATTTCTCTGGAAATAATCAAAAAGGTTGAGTATTTCTTGCAAAAAGAGAGGGCTAAATTTTAAAAGAATAAGCTTCTATTTTTTACATTTACTAGTGTTTTGTCTATTATATTAGATAGCTTTATTTCTAAAGAAAATATTAACCGTGTTGTATTTTAGGTATAGACTGTTAGATATGGATTTGAACACAGACTTTAAATTGTCAACTGTTGATGTATGTTTTAGCTATAAACGTACTGTTAAAAAAATGTATTAACCGTAATTTATCTAAAAGATAAAAACAAAAATTATATGCATGTATGTATATCGTATAACAACATTACATAACAATATTTCGTAGGAACTTTCTATGCCATTGAACATTTTGAGAGGGTTTGAATTTTTGATTAAAAATATGCTATTTAAGCTGAGGAATAATACATTCGTAAAATTGCATTCTATAAGCTTTTGAACAGAGATGAATATATAAGTATAAGTAAAGTATTATAATACTTTGTTTTATAAATAATTGCACTTGGCAAACATACCAGGGGTGCAGAAATTTACCACACTTTATGAACTCGTTCAGTAAGCTTAGCGTCCCCAAATATGACTTTGATAATCATTCTAAATTTTAAAATTATTATTAATTATCTTAAGCGACTTAATATTTGTAAGAGTGTACAATATGTCCATCAATTTGCGATAATAATATCTCTGAAATTAGCAATTTTCAGCTAACCTTAATTAAATTTTAATATAACATAGAATTTCAATCATAAATTTGATAAATAAAAATTACAAAACTTTATTTATATGAAATAATTAAAAATATTTGACAAAACGCCTACCACTGACAAAATAATTTATTAATTTGCATATATTTTTTTATCTCACTGCTATTCGAACATTTATAATACAAGTTAAATATTTTAAAAATGCTTTCCAATTTAATACATTTATTTATATAATTTCAAACGGGCCAGACCCAATTACATAAGTAGTATACAAAAAACAATTGTTCAATATTTAAATGATAAATCTAAAATATAAAGAAAAAAAATTGTCATCGATAAAGCAAAATTTCGTTGCAATAGTTATTTATTAAATCTTAGTTTAAATCATTAATTTTTCTTTTGTCACCTCACAAACTATTTCATAGAGTTGAAAGAACAAAGATACATTATGCATTTCTATCGAATTATACGAGGGGGGTGATTGCAACCCATATTGCCACCAATTGTCGCCTATGCTTTGTTCATCTTTAGATAGAATAATATTGGTGTTGTACTTATTGTATTGTTAAATGTTACAATACTTATATAGTATTTCCTTCGATTTTAATAAATATTTTCCATTACGTTATACTACTAAAGTTATCTCTTAATATCTACTTTATAGATAGTATGGGTAGATAAGTACAAAGATACCATAAAAATGTCTTTATTAGTTTAGGTATGTAAGTTTTGTGTTTATTTATTGGTGTATAATTTTCAGTATGTTTTCAACCATAAATTGGGAATAATTTCATATATAACATT
Organism: Sitobion miscanthi; assembly: GCA_008086715.1. Classification (NCBI taxonomy): domain Eukaryota; kingdom Metazoa; phylum Arthropoda; class Insecta; order Hemiptera; family Aphididae; genus Sitobion; species Sitobion miscanthi. The sequence goes on along the minus strand of CM017798.1, from coordinate 29,591,703 downwards.
ATGTAGCAATGTTAGGGCGCTCCACAAAGTCAAGCCAGTAACACTTATTTTTAAAGTGTCTTTCGCGTTGACATTTTTAAGTGGACGGAATTAGACCCGTCTCCCTCTTAGTTTTTCCCACCACAACTAACACGTCGGTCTCCCGGCTGATACACACCAGTGAGTTCAGTTTATTTTTCCCCCGTCGTTAATGATCCGTCGTAGTTTTCGGGTCCTGATTTTCCTTACAGCGGCCGACCAACTAAGATGGCATAGAATATATATCTTATAACTTTTAAAAATTGTTTAAAAACATTCGTTCATTGTGTTTACCAAATAGTTTTGATAACGCCCGACGACGACAAAGGGAAAAACAAGAATTTACATTTTTAAAATAATACTGACGGGTAAAAAGAAGATTTTACGTAGATATTTTACGACCGGAAACGTTTTTTTAACCCTTTGCATCACCTCCCAGTAGTTTATCCGGATAACCAGTGATATTTTTTTTACCAACCACATTGTGCGTATAAATCCTCTATTGTTTTATTTCATTTTAATATAATTAAATTGTAAAACAAAGAGATTTAATGAAAAATGCGCACAACGAAATATCCATCAGCACTGATAGGCCATGTGGATAGTATACCCTTTTAGTTCTCCGGTGGGATTATTGATAACAGAGATCATACATTTATATTATTTCATTTGCTGTTCGGCAGTTCACAAGTTAACACTTAAGTAAACGTGTCAAGCTTATAAATTATATTTAATAAATATTATGTGTTGTAAGTAAGTAAGCATAACCAGTCTAGTTAAGTTTTATTTTAATTTTGAAGTTTGAATTTCAATCTAACTTGGTATATACACATTTAAAATATTATAAAAGTAGCTGTTCTCTTTAAATAGTTTCTTAAATAGTTTAAAAATAATCAACGTATGTTTGTTGACTTTTATTTTTCACTCACTTGTTTTTGTTAAGTTGTTTTGATTTCTTTTAATTTTTAAAACATATGTTTCTTTATATTATGTATATACGTATATTCAGTATATATAGTAAACAATTTCTAATTTATTGGAACTCGTTTGGAAATTCTGGTGAAATATCTTCTTTTATGTTTATTATGTTTATTATCATACAATTTTAATATGTTTGAAACTATTTAGTCAGAAATGCCCGTATATTCTTATTACGATATAATCATAGTTTATTAATGTGTTGATAATATCTTTATCTTCATAAAATATTGAGTATTCGGACTTGTTTTAGTTTACACGATATGTCTGAGACAACGAATAATAAATTCGTTTAATATTGTTCTCTAGCATCGTTTAACGTATATAATATACTTAATACACATACATGCACTGAAGAAGGTAAACATACACTCACTCACTTGTCGTCGTCGGACTATTGTCGAGGTCGTGACCGCATCATTCCCTCTTACTGCGACGTTGTTGTGAAACGTCAGTAGGTGACTCACACATCTAAAAAATAACTTCACATCTTCACGTTGAATATGGCATGCACACCGATGGCTGAAACGTTAGGCGAAGAAGTTAGCCGAATGAAACGTACGCTCAAATGGTCCGGATACAAACACGTGAGTTTTTCTCCATTCAAATCGTAGGTATAATATTATAGTAGTTTTTCTGACAACAATAAAAATGGGTATTGATTGTTGAAAATAAAATAAAGAAATCAGATGGAAAAATCTGCAGAATGAAAGAGAAAGTAATTTACTATTGGAACGATTATGACACGGATATAATAAATTTTCACGCTGGCGAAACAATTATACGGTGCGAAGGTCCAGAGCGAAAATTGGTTTTGCTTTGCCTAATTATTTACGACAGCTAGAGATTGCGGAACGGCGATTACTTTTTCTTCTCTCCGCTACCGGTTTTTCGCTGAATATGAATAACTGATCAAATCCCTAATGTAGGACATCTTTACCGTTGCTTAATCAAGACTGATAACGAGGATACTTCGAATACACAATATTTCATATGATAATTAGTTTGTACATTTTACTCAAACAGAAAAGCACCACTGAGATAATTATACAAATTCGACAAGAAAAATTTAGATGAGGACATAATGTATTATTAAATATAACAAAATTAATTTGGTAGGTAATTATTTTTCTAATAGTATATGAGGTACAAAATACCATATAGGACTTTCATATTATTCTTTTTGTATCTCTTATAATATAATACTATGATTTTCTGAAATCGAAGTGTCTGAGTAAAATTTTTAAAGAATATTTATATTACAGTAATTTCGTTTTTTGGTATAACGATGTCTGTGAATTATAAAATCATTACGATTTAAAAATAATACATTTTTAACATTACGTTGAAAATTATAATATATATAGAATTATATAGAGACTCACACTAAATATTTTCAAACACATAATAATGGTACTTATGTAGTTATATTTGTCCACGTAGGTATTAACAAATAGTTTATAATGTCATAGCACTAACCATAGAGACTGTAGAATAATTATTAAAATATTTTTGTATTCTGGATATCGAGGATGATAGGTTTAACTGTAGACGAAATGATAACTGTTTTATTCCGATCTGTGACTGACTATTTACTAAGTTATTAAATCAATTTTTAAAAATTAGGAGCTCAATCTGCTGTAGGTACAGTAGGTTTCAAGTGTGTCTCGTTATTGAGTAGGTAACTAATTGATGTGTTAAATTTGTATTCAATGATATATCATTGAACATAAAACATGATTATTAGCTGAGACGGCCAGCGTCTATTTCTAAAGATATATTGTAATATATTAAACACCGATTTTTATTATTATTTTTAGTACGGTAGGTTGAACTAATTTATTTATGATTTATATATTTTGAATTAAAAAAATGTATCTATAAACCTTACTATCACTTATATAAAATATCATAATTGTTCGTTTAAATATTCAATGTCGTTTAAATTTGATCTTCAAATGTCTATTAAAAATAATTGTACCTATATAGGTATTTTCGATATTTTTCAATAGTAGTATGAAAAAAATACTAGAAACCTTGTAATAAATGTTCAAGCCTAGGCGTTGAAATTTAAATTGTCATGAATTATCTATGACTACGGAATAATTTGCCAATTTTCATGTTTAAATTAATTTTGTAAAAAAATGAAGCTAAAAAAGTTATAAAAATCAATGTATCTATGTACATTTGATATTTTAAAATTGCTTTAATAGTACAACTATTATGAGGAGCCCTGTATTAAATTTTCAAGCATTTTGACCGAAAAAAAGAATTTATCAACGCAAATAAAAAAGTAGATAGTTTAAGAATTTAAGATGTCTACAATTGGCCCAATATTTTGTTACTTTTATTATGTCTAGTAAATGCTAGTATAATTAGGTTCGTTGTATAAAAAGGTTTAGCTTAAAATTAGTCTAAATATTTTGAAATTTAATTGTGTGTAAGAAATAACAATTTACGTAATTGCAAAAAGTTTGAAGTTCATCGATACGAATAATATTTTTTTGAATTACAACAGAGTTCCTAAAATTGATGGAGGAAAATCCGTTTATTTTTGTTTAAATTTACATTCTGTTCAAATGTTTGTAAAAAAAAAAAATTGAACACATATATTTGCAATACTATTGAGTGATTAAGTCAAAAATACAAATAATAACACCATCAACATAAAACTAGCAATACATCTGCGCTCAAAATCTAAAATAAATATAAATGTGCAAGTCTACCGTATATATTGAATTATAACAATTAAAATCATAATTTACAAAAGTTCTTCAGTAGGTAGGAATTTACATTTTTATGATGCAGTTCGTTATAAAAATTAATGATAATTTATGCGATTTACTTCCCTGATTAATTTTATGGTAGCCTTGTTTCGCAATCGAGGTTTACCTTATTTTTACATGCAATATTTCATGTAAAGTTTCTCGTCTGTGTAATAGACTGTTAGTCAACCGTAAAATGTACCGGACAAGACATAGTTCAATTTGCCAGATCGGTGACTAAAAAATTAATTTATACTTTGAAAATGTATCAAAACTTTTTTTTTCATTCCATTAAAATACTTTCTTTACGTTTTTATAAATACTCAAAAATCACTAAACTGTTTTACTAGTAAATAAATACTTGTATTATGTTAACCTATTAGGATATAAATTTATACATTTTTATCCACGGATAGATATTTAAATAGAATTATATTTTTAAAATAATTTTTGTAAATGAAAATATTATAATTTCATATATACAATTCTATATATAGGTACTAACTTAACCTACTATAGCATGCTTTGCCATCTGGTAACCAAAAACCGATAGAAGTACTTCAAGACCTTTGAATTACATGCGGGTAACATATTAAATCTACTCTTTTTTTCATATATTTATTTTAAATTGCGTTATATGAATTTGAATAAAATTATTACAAATTACGGCCAAAGAAATTTTATTCCTTTTAATAAACACCTTTATAAGTGTTCGATGAATTGTTTTTTATTTTTGTTTGCACAAGGTTTATAAACGCAGATTTTAAACGTTTAGATAAATTTAATTATTTTTAAACATAAATATACAGGTTTGGTTAAGTTCGTAATTTAGTTTTCAGAAACTATTGGTTCAATTTAAAACTTATATCTTATCAGCTTACAACTGTTTGATACCTTAATAATTCAATGCAGCTATATTTATACTTTATATGGCTATACCTACTTTAATATTTTCTTAGAAATAATTCTTCAAATGTTAATAATTTTTTTATAAAAGGTTTTTTTATTATTATTTCTTATTACAATATAATTTTATATATTACGCTAAAATATTACTGTAGGATTTTAGTTTATTCTTTGGTTGTTGATTTATGCATTATATTGTATGATAAAAAAATAAAATAAAATAAGAGTTAAAACCACGAGTAAAGGATTTTTTTGTATTGAACATCCTGATATTGACCTGCAGCAAGACATGTTATTCTATACTAAGAAGATTAATTTATAACATTATTATTGTCTGGCTGGGGAGATAAAATACCGGTCGTGTTCGACAAATGGATCAGCTTTACCAATTGATAGATACTAGGGTGTGATTCCACAAACAGCATTAACACGTCATTGCAAGGGAACAAAAAACTCTTTGAATTACGTCGTAAAGGGGCTTAATATAAAAGATTATTTATTTACAAAAATGAGCTTTTGTTGCTGTTTCAATAGAAAATCTGTAGTTGTAGAATGTGTACACACGCCATGAATTTGGATTATTGAAAAATATAACTATTTAAAATCGGTTATTTATTTTAATTCTTGCTGTAATAGGTAATTCAATATTTTTTTTCCAAAAAACCTTTAAAAATGTTTTGATAAATGTATACTAGTCAACAAAAAAATAATGCTTCAATGTTTTTAAGCTTAAGTTGTTATTTTAATTTTATTTATACATTTAAGGCCAACTGTATCGTACACAACTATTAATAACGTATGTTAAATATTAATTAATACCATAAATTATGGTGTTAGAATTTTTTGTTCGTATTATACTTCTTAGTATAGATACCTGCGTTGAAATCGAAAGGCCGAAGTCAAAGTTCTAGTTTATTTGTAAAAAAGCAAATATGAGCGATATGACAACAGCGTCTAGCCCGTAATATTATTTTGTACACTTGGTTTTTGGCATAAATATCTTATTTAAAATACACTGCACTACTGCTAATTAATGTTTGTTAATAACGTTTCGAAAATGCGTTAATCTTGGTGTATATTTTTTAGGATAAGCTTGGTCAGACAGTTACTTAGGTATCTACTTAAGTACTAACATTTTTTGTTTTATTTTATTTTAAATTTATTTTACGATGCAGATTGAACCTATTAACAACATGATAATATATATATAATAGATTACGGTTTATATAGAAAATAAAGAGAAAAGTTGGTAGTTACAATGAGATGTAAGATTGAAGAGTAAAGAATAGATAACGAGAAACGTGTTGGGAATGGGAAAGACAAACAAGAACGACGTGAAGGGACACTGAAAGAGACACGAGATAGAAATTCAGGACAGTCGATCTTGGACGAGAGAAGGTTGTTATTAGATATCAAATATTTTTTGAGTGTCAGTAGTGTCTACGATCCACTAGACTGTCCGAGAGAAGAATACGTAATAGTGTAGTACAGGGTGGTAGTAGTAGTGAAGGGGTAAAGGTATTTGTTTGTGTGTAGCGAAGTACGAAGGAATTTATACCCTTTCGATCATGCTACGAGCAGAAACGGTGAAAGCGTCCAAAAGAACAGTGCCATACTCAAGGATATGGCGAATTATGAAAAGAAAGCTTGATCGTTATAGTGGAGTACCTAACCAACCAGTTGAAATTCAGTTGTTGCACATTAGTAAAAAAGAATCCAAAAAGTTTGAGTACTTTACAACAAATACTTTGAAAATGCTTAGTAAAGCCAAAGTCTTCAATTGAGTCTCTTACAATTTTGAAGGAATATTTTTAACAGAAAAAGTATACCGAGTAGGAATATTGTGGTGACAGAAAGTCATAACTGCAGTCTACAGAGCACCTATGTATCTGTACTAAGAAGAAGAGCCAATGAGTATCTATGTATGAAACGTTGAAAGTTGTCTTGGAGTAGTTGACAATCTGAATTAGATTAAATATACTTTGTTGCGTGAACCCGACTTACAGGAGAAGGTGACAGGATAGGTAGATGGTAAAGACGTCAAATGAGCAACAAATTGTGGTTCGATGTATATTTTATTTGAAAATTGTAAAAGACAAAGAGTTATACTGACTAGCTATTCGAATTAACGACAATCACTGGTGTCTTAGAAAATAAGCGATTGCCCGAATATTCTCTAAGTCCGAAATAGGCCGTTAATGAAAATAAACTAAGTCCAAAAAAGTAAAATGGTGATTTACCAGAAGCGAAGAGGTACAGGAGAAGTAATATTGATTTAAAAAACGCGTTATGCCTACATCTTGTTACAACACGTTTCAGGTTATCTATTCTAATTTTAACTGCAAATTGTAAGACTTGTTTGTTGTTGATCGATTATCCTAGGGAATGATGGAGGTTTCTTATTTCTTTACTTTGGGATGTTGTTTTCATTTCTAGAAGTTTTTGTTTGTCAGCATTTAACAAGAAGGTGCTCCTCGGCGTACTTTGACACCGATTATGTGAAAAAGAATGTCATTCGTGTCATATTTTAAAAATATAATATTATGTTCCTTATACATTATAGGCGCGCCACCGCCGTGATTTCTGGTGCGCTTATTTAGAGGAAGCCAAACACGAAACGTACACCACGCGCTGCGCATCCCACGCTTGTATATATAATATTATGTGGAGGTATATAATGCCTGTTTGAAATAAGGCACAGTCGTATTATATTGTATTACAATAGATAAAAATATTTGTATAAATATGTTTACAACGGATATTACAGCAAGGATTAAATATGAAATTAAACATGTTACATGTGGGGGAATCCGTGTCGGAGGCACGTCCGAAAATCCCGTGAACTTTTATTTTTATGTGGTATCAACAATTATTAACTTTTCATAAAAGTAAGTGTATTTATACATATTGATTTATTTGAGTGTTATACGTACTTAACAAGTCGTCAGAAAAAAACTGATTGAATAAATAAAATTTCTATATACATTGTACATATATTTTATTTCAGATAATATTATTTAATAAATTGTCACTGGCGTCAATTCGACTGGGTAGGTTCTAATGAAATACTTTTATGTATACAACATACATATAACATATAATATTATTATATTCAATGACAGTAGCTTCAATTACAGATGGTATTGGATATAGGTAATTATTATTTTCATTTTTTTCCCAATTTTTTTAATTTTAAAATTATAACCAGTAGGTAAAACATTTTTTTTTAATCCCCGTTTTTGAAAAATTTTTACTCGAACGATATATTTTTCTGATATTTGTAGACTTGACTATAAAATAACATTGTCAAAATACGCGTTATCGCATTATTAATATGATAAACCTGAGTGAGTATATGTCTGTGTGTTATGTCGATGATTATTGATTTAATGTTATATTTATCGTGTACCTTTGTCCTTAGTAGAAAAGCGTGTAATTTATGTACATGTTAAGACTCAAAGTCAATGATATTTGTCCACAGTATTTTAATGAAAAAAATATTACATTCGATTATTAAGAAACAGCTATATTGAATTTGAATATGTTTATTGGTGGATGACATTTTATCGATGTGTAGCAGCTGGCTTTTATCAAATGCCATAAAGTGCTAACCGTTTAACCTGTGTATTGAACTTTACTATGTGTATATCCTAACATTCATTTTTCATGCATAACTTGAACATCAAAGTATAAATTACTTTATTTTATAAGGCATTTTAATAAAAATATAGGAGGAGTTAAAGCATAATATAATATATTGAGAAGTATCAAGTATATAAAACGTTTGGTGTAGATAACTTGCTGTATATTTGTCAAAGGCTTCTAGAATCGTTTGAAATGTTTTCAGTTGGAAAATTCTCATTTTTAAGATATGGTATATTCATTCATTTTGCATTAATGGACATTTATGGCGATCTAGTGAAAATATTAATTACATTTTTTTTTGCTCAGAAGCAAAATATGTTCAACCACTAACTTGTAATGAATGCAATCTGCAGCTGTGGGTCATCTTTTTCCGGTGCATTTAATTGTTTATAGTTTTATATGCTATTAATAATGGTAACATACAATTCATAATATTAGACATGAATGTGAGAAATTATCATTTTCGGAATTCCGGTTATGTCTAAAATCCATTTGACTTTTTTGTATGAAATCATAGTATAAATGTTATTCTTTTAAAGCTGGAAACTGTTATTTTTTAGTTGATAGATTATTATAATTTGTGTTATTATATTTTTTTAATGTTTTTACACTGAAATGTATCGAATATTCGAATTAACTCCATATAATAAACACACTTTGTATTTATGAGATAAGTGATTTCTTATAATTAACCATCTAATGCCGTACAACATTTAGTAATATTATTACGTTAGTTCGATTATTAGTTACTATATAAAAACAAATTATATTCTAGTAAGATGATTGTAACGTGAGAAAAATTATAAAGCCATAATTATTTTTATTGAGTTCTTACCTAATAAGGATTTAATTTATTTTTAATGGTTGTTATAATTAATTAAATCATATATTTATTTTAAATTCACTGCAGAGAACGTAATACGAAAAAATAATATTAGATGTCTGTACACTAATATAATACGATAGATTCTTTTCGCTTCGCGTTTGAGGTTAGAGTTGTAAGTAAAACTATATCCTCCATAATTATTGATTACTAATCGAAAATCTGCCAGAGGGATGTAAAAGTTCAGTAATTTGAACTCGTATAGTTGTAGATACAAAAGTCGACAGAAAACGATTTGGAGCTTTGAGTTTATATTACTTAGTTTACTCAGACCAACCCAGGGCAATAAAAGCAGTAATCACGACTTAGGTTACCATAAGGAAGTCTATCTCATGTGTTGACATTATAAAATGTATAGATTCGTGAATAATGTTTTATTAAACATATATGTATATTGTATTTGTTTGATTTGGAATCTATTGTAGAATACCCATACTGACTGATGTGATATTGCGATATTGAGTGTTGTAACAATAATATTTATATTATATTCGATTATTGGTCGTGTACAGTGATTTTTCTTCATTGTTTCTCCAGGTTCATTGGAAAATATCTCGATGAATTTCTGACCCTTATATACACTAGGTATAGTCTTTTCGTGGCATGTACACATAACATATGTATAGGATGATGAGAAGGATAAAGTAGAATTTAATTAAAACCCATATCATGCAGAGATACAACAGTGGTGCGCATGATGAGGTGGGGTTAGGACATTTCGTGCATTCCTAAGTCTTGTAATTTGGATCAGCAGCACCAAGGCTAGGAAGAATGCAAATTGTGCAGGAAGAAAAAATATTTACGAAATAAAAGCGTTGAGAGAATTACATCGGTGATTACAACAACATCAAAAAGGAGACAATGTTGTAATTTCGTTGTAAAAAATGGAATTTATACTGGCTATACTTAGGTATATAGTATAAAGTATAAGTTTTTTTTTTTAAATGTTCAGACATTTTAAATCGAATTGTCTTATACTTCCTAAATAAATTATTATATTTTGTAAATGTTTACTATTAATAAATATTTTTTTGCTTGTCATCTCTTTGTACATTTTACTCATTTTTGGCAAATCTCGTTTATCTGGATTACGTTTGAATGTTTTTATATTTAAATCATATTATACCTACGAGAGATAATATTGAATAAAACTGTTTTATATTGTACATATTGTAGGAATTATTTAGTTTATACATTTTTAAAATGAAAAAAAATCTTCGTAAATTATTTCAACCCATTATTGTATTTCATAAATGCCGTGCAAATTTAGAATACAAGTACTGCAGTAGGTAATAAAGTTATTATTCTGTGCCCGTACCTATTATCGGTTGATCGTTTTGAGATTTCAGTAATTGGAAAATAAAACGATGACGTTTAAATAAACTAAATTAAATAATTTGTTTTGGCATTGCAATAGGTACACATGGATTATTATTAAACAACCCTTACTCTTTTATAAAAACAAAATAAATGTGTTATATTGATCTAGATACCTATATGTATAGCACCAGAGGGAATTGTGTGTTGTTACGTCTACTTTATTCAATCGTAAATGCTTTTCTTGGTCGTTTAAACCCGCTAACCATTCTGCCATTCCATAAGCCATATACATGTGCAATGTACGCATACACGTACTTATAGTATATTATGTACATATGAATACACATTAGTACATTAAACACATAATATATCGTATTACTATTATCCGAGAATCAAAATGAAATCCTTACTTTACGATATCGTCTGGTTATAGGCTGGTATTGCACATCCGATATCGTACTTTGGGAAATCACGTTTCACATCAACTCAGTTTTTCAGTTGTATTTACATACTGCTGTAATAAAACATCTGTAAATCTACACTGTTAACAATAATTGGTCGATAAATAGAACACAATATACAATAAACCGGCGTATAAGTATAGGTACATAATATTTTTTTTCCAACGTCAGATTTGGACGAGAAGTGCATTGTTAATATGATTTCACTTGTAGACAATATGATAATAGTATAATACTGTATCATGTTATGATATTTTTCGAAATTGATTTTTAGATTAAATTAATAACTTTTAAATCGATCGTGTTTTTTAATTTCACATAAAAACGATTTAAAAAAAAAAATAATATTTTATAATGGTGATTAAAATCCAGCTACGTGATAGCCTAATTATTATCTAACTTGTTGGAGAGAGAGGTAGATGGGTAAATTTTAAATGTGTGTTTATTATTTTAAACTTAAAATATAAATAAAGGGTATTATAGAATGATTTGTCAACTAATATTGTTTTCAACCATGTATATAACTAGTATATTACTTATTCTAAATATATTATCAATAAAGTATTTTATTTATTTTGAATGTATCCAATACATTTTATGATGTTTCTTTAGAATTGTCAATGGCCATTATTAAAAATTAAAGTTGTAAGAATAAGATAAGATTTTAAGATTTATGCTTATTGTACTGGCAGTTTTTGAAAGGATTAGTCTTAAATCAAATTATTTAGAATCCAATGACATGATTTTCTCGACCATTTTTGAAATGTAATATATTTTGTTAAACAAGCTGATCCGTTTAACTGAATTTGATCATAATATAGTTGTTTTTTTCAGTTTCAAATACTAAAACTGTTTGTAAATTTGATATAATATGTTGAAAGCTATTTGTAATACGCATTTAAAATTTTAATATTTCCCGTATAAATCACAAATTATTTATTTATTTTGAAGCGAACACTTATGCATGTTAAAGTTAAATGGAATGATAGGATGCATTAATATACAATGATATAAATAATCGACTTCATTATTAAATTCTCACGTGTTTGTTGTAATCTGTTTAAGCTTTCTATTGTTCTATAGGTACTTTGGCTTATCGAGAAAAGCGGGATTAGATGAATAGGCAAAGTTTCACATGGAATTTCATTTCCTATTGAAACTCGACGTATTTTTAGGATATATAATTCACATAAATATAATACTTGAATGCCATTATTTAAAATTATTCAATATAACATAATTTGAATGAATGTAATAATTATTTTATGAGTAAAAATATATACAATTGTTTTTATTAACAATACTGTAATAAAAATGCCTTATTTAGAATAGAACAATTTAGACTTTAAATATGCTATTTAATAAGTATACTTATATAGTGATTTACTGATAAAAAATATACATTATGTTTATGTAGGAAACAATAAAATTGTATCATAATATTATTCATTTTTCATGTCACGATCCGATCGATAGTAAACAATGACTGTATTAGCGATAGGTAAGTTAAAAATTTATGTGATACCTAATAAGCATTTTAAATTATGATCGGAACGATAAATGTATTGGTTTTACAATGATATGTTTTTATATTTTTATAAATATTTTAAAAATTTGTAAAATTGCTTCAATCTTCAACTTTGGGGGTGTTTTCTGATAGCAAATTTAATCACGCTGGTACTTTTGGTGATGGGTCAAAAGTTTCAAATTTCAATCACTAAACCTTTACGTAATTTCTAACACAATTGGTCTTGTTATTTTGTTGTAATAAAAAACAAAATCGTTGATAGCTAATTAACATTTTCTCCAATTACTTATATTAGCATCACATTTTCTAGACAAGGTAAATGTTATAGTTGATAATGTTCAAAACATTGCAGCTCTTTTTGTGCTATTTGTAGGCATTTTAAATTGTCCTAGTCTAAAACCTATCCTATTCACGTAGGTACATACGTCAGTATTGATTTATATATTATTATATGTATGAAATAAAATTATAAAATTATAACTATAATAAATATTACTGGGTATATATTATAATATATTATTTGATTTGATTTTGGACGAAAATTATTTCAATCTACCTTATTACTAATAGACAAATAATTGCCGATGGCAATATAAATGTATAGTAACATATCAGAAATATAGGCTGACAGACCATGTCTACTCAGAATCGTTTTTACTTGTTAGTATTTTATCATAAAATTTAAATTTAACTCATCCCAATATTATTACAGTGTCTTACACAATGTAGAGGTATACTCGACACCTTCTATAATGCATAGCAAGGATATTTTTATTTATAGTTACGAGTGTAGATACCTATTTATATCTATATTAACTTTATATTGAATACTTCATAATGCATTTAAAGTTAATACCTACTTTGTATTACAATAGTAGAGACGTCAAAGACTTATTTAATTATCTCAGACATAAACTCCTTCTTTTTTTTTTTTTTAAATGTCGTATCTTTGTTTATTTTTTAATTGCACAACATTTAACTTGAAGTATTTGTTTTCTTTGTTTTTTCCTATAGATTTGAGTTTCATATGGGTTTATTATATTTCCAGTTCAAAGTGTTTTTCTTTTGTCCATATATGACAAACATGATTAGGTCAGGATATTTATAATAGGTTTTGTACTTTTTGTGTGCGCAGAATTCCCGGTTTATCCAATTTACGACCTCTGGTCAAATATTGAACATGCTCAAGGGTTGTTCTTAAGGAATAAGGAAAAAAAAGGCTTATGACATGGACAATCGGTTTAGGGATTGACGTCCTTGAGAGTGAAAAGAAGGAATAGAGAGGGGTGGAATATAAATGATAATGATCGTAGTATATTCAAGCGGAAAATACTGTGCGTGGGATCAGTCGTTGGGGTTTTTCCGATTGAGGTCACTAGCCGTTTTCTGGTTTTGTGTGTTAGTCTATTCAACTTCTTCTGGAAATAAATCCGCACAACACAATGTGTGTAAATTAGAGATTGTATGTATACAATTTTGGGACAAATGCAAATATAAACTACCTCATAGAAACGAGATCATTGGCTAATTTATGTTCGATATATTATGTCACTGAGTTTCTAATTTCAAGTTAACTCCGCTTTTTAACCTTTTAATGAAAAAATAAAAACCAGGGAAGTCTCACTGCTGTATTGTAGGTGTCAAATTTACCACTTCATTGAGTAGGACACTACAATGAATATGTTCAATTTAAATTCAATGATAAATAATTAAATACAATAAAAAAATATTATGAACTAAGACTGTCAGCTGTCAGTCTATATTAATTCTAAGGATATTTTATTTTATATTTACAACAAGGTTGTATTAGCTATTGTATGGTATTGTATTGCTATTAGCTATATATTTTTCTATTACCTAGTAATGCAATAGGTTTAACTAATTTTTGCTAAAAACAAATCGCATTTTATTTTATAACATAATAATTAATATTTAGTATTAATTCAAATATTTTCACTCCTCCAAAATATGACAGACAAAAAAAACACGCATAGTGAATGAAACTAATTCATTCGTCGCTCGGCTCAGAATCTAAAACTAGAAGTCATATTGACATTTGTAAATAAACGACCAATAGCTCCTACAAGTTACTTTATTTAAATTTTAAAATACCTACTTTTTCATAAGTTTATTATGTAATAAAAAGTAAAAGGTGTTTTAATGCATTTAATTAAAAAAGTTTATAAAGTTTTTTTTTATTGTATTTTCATTTTTTAAATTTATTATTTAAGTTGTATCTAATTATAAAATCGGATATTAATAACTGTTCATATTTTTTTTAGATTGGTCACAATTTGCTTAAAAATAAAATAAATGGCGTTAATTAAGTCCATTTTCGAAAAATGCTTTCTATTTTAATACACTCAATTACACTTATTAAAAATTTTAATCATCATTTTATAAAATGCCATGTTTATGTGTAATATATAGTTACTTAATTATTTAGAGGAATCGATGATTAATTTAATATGCCTTTACTTTTTTGATTGGTATTAAAACCAATTGTATCCAGTTTATTTTATTTTATATGCTCTTCAATTACTAAACAAATAATATTCTAATGACTATACATTTCAAAATTATTGTAATTTAAATATCACCGATAAACTTTATGTTGACAGAGAAAGGCTTTTGAAAAGTTTTCTGTCTTCAATTGATAGAATTAGGTTTATCACCATACATAATATAGGTATAGTTTGGATTTTATTTTTATGTAAGTAGCGGTCTGATGCAAATACTGTTAACTGTTAATATGTTTTAATGTTTAGATCTTTATAAAGTGAGTCTTTTTTAGATGTCATACCAATAGCCAATAGGACAGATTGACAGAAGCTATTAAGCGGAGGGAAATTTACTGAAAAACCTGAATTTTTCTGGTCTTGGATTGTCTAGCACGCCACATGTCTAAATATCACATTCCTAAATATACCTTAGCACTGATTTGTTCATTAACAGTTTGTTATTTAGTAATAATTTTGAATTTAGAATATGATGAAGTTTTTGTTCCATTTAAAAATTTTTATCAGCTAAATCCGGGTCAATATAATTTATTGTTTGACATCCAAATGTTAAGCTTATATTTTGTACAGCGTAACTCGTTATCGCGATTTTGTAGTTTTGGACCAATTTGTAGAAATATCTACCTCTAAGGTTAGGTTAGGAATATGTATTATTATTTATTACCGAAAATGTTACTAACAATATTATTTAAAATCATTTTTGATTAAAATCGCTATACAATTATCAAAATTAACATATTCGTTATCGAATTGACGTTGAAATTAACATTTAAAAGTAATTTTGGTATAGATACTTTTCTTAATTTCCTATACATTAAATTCAGTGAACAGATGCAAATTTCAGAATTTAACTAATCGGGAAAAAACCATTTTTATACTGAAGAAACTGACAAGAATGTAGATTTTTAGAGACATTTGTTTCAAGTAGACAAATAATTACTGGAACTATTTAGATTATTTATACATTTGTTTTAACTAATTAGCATGCTGTATGCCTATTATGTTACACAATAACCGTATTCTAGTGTGCTATTATTGTCGAATAATATCTATATCTAAATATAGTTTAATATAACCATATAGTTTTACCCAATGAAAGGTCTGTTCTTTAATTTAACCTACTTATTTTATTTTATAAATTAATATACTAATTAACTATCGTCGAAGTAGGTACTATGTAAAAGACGAGACTACGTAAATAAATAAAGTTGTTACAAAAATATTTTTTATAATTTTTTTCATAAAGGTAAATCACACAGATGAACTATTTTTACCTTTCCTTCAGACGTGAAAAAATTAATTTATCTGCCCGGCTGATTAATAGGGAAACTTAATAATACAATAAGGAACAGTTAAAAAGAATAAACTAATTGTCTTACACTTTTTTTCCGGCGCAACACCTTATAAAGTACCTTTACGAAAGTTCACTTCTTTAACAGTAACATTCAAACTTACACACTTTGTACCCTTACACAGTTATACACGACTGATAATCTGATTCATCACTCGAGTGAATTTAAATACTTACCAGATGTAATTGTTATCATATAGGGTCAGTAAATTCGCCAGCATTCAAATACGCCATTCACTGCGGCAATCAAATGTGTTTTTTGTCTGGACGATAATTCAATTGTTTCCTTTGATGATCTTTAAAAATGTAATCTTTTTTTATGTAAAATCTACGCAGATTAGCTAAAATAGGCTAAACGTCCAAAATATTCCCTTGATAACTTGAATTATTTTCTATTTCACTGCTTATAAATTATGTAACAGAAGACCTGACAGATGAAATAACTTTTGTTCTAAACAATATTTTTAAATTTTTTGTTTTGTATATAATTTATAGTCACTTGTGCTACACTACGGATAATACAAATTTGTTTTTTATTTTTCAATACTGAAAATAAAAATTTTAAATAATCAATTTGGAATTCTGATTAAAAGAACCATTTTGATGGTAAAAACATTTATCTAAGTCAAGTAGTTAATTTTTATAATTTTTTTAAAATATCAATATTTTTTTGAGTAAATTAATTTAGCACGTAATATATTATAATATAACGTTCGTTAAACCTGCGATTTACTATATTATAGGGTTGCTCTTAATTAAAAATATGTAGCAATGGAGCTGAGCTGTGCAGGTAAATTTAATCATTTGCGTTTCCATCATTAAAATGTTAATCGACTCATCAAGTGTTAACTTCGACGATGACACGCGAGATTCTATGGTGTGGCGCACTTAACGAACACAGTTAGATGGTTTAACATTTTCTCTTTGCCTCGTTCCTTTTATAAAGACACACACACACACGCATACACTTTATCGGATATCTGTCTTCCGCGTATCAAAGTCATAACCATCGTAGGATATATTAGTTTTTTTTGCTGGATTTTATTCGTGATACAAATTAAAGCCCGTTGTGAGCTTATTATATGTATGCAGGTACTTTTTAAAATAATGAGTATACTGTCTTTTGGCAATGTTATCATATTATATTGGGAGGGGAATAGTCAACGCCTTCTGTGTCCACCATATGAGGTCTACGCATAGTAGGTGTCATGGCCGTTTTTATTTGTAGTTATTACAGACTGTGCAGGATTTCTAGACTGGAAAAAAAATTGTATTTACGTACATTAAATTAAAAATATCAACATTTCAGATAATGGACATAGATGTATACATAATATACGACTTAATAATATCACATCACATGGCATGGTCTGTAGTGGTCCGTCAAGGGAGAAGAGTGGGAGAATTCGCGAAAGGACGGATAAGGTGGGAAGGTATAAGAAACCGTTGAAGGGAAGAGGGGTTGTCGAGTCGCACGCGACTGAGATAGGGCTCACTCGCTGTCGCAGCACCTGCTGCCGCCTGCCACGGTCGTACGCCAACCCCTCGTGGTGCGTTCTGTTTTCAGTGTCGCGCCGACCGCCCGAGCGGATAGAGCAACCGCTCGAACACGTCACGTGCCGCTGCTACCATCCGAGAAATACGCATTTTATGACAATAATAATACAGCTGTGATGGGAAAAGTCGCGTGCAACCGAAATCGGGTCGCAACTACCGTCCGTCAGCAAGGTCATTGTGCTCTGACGCGCTCCGAACTTTTGACGCGCATATCAAAAATGGTTAGCCTTCATGTGGGTACAATTTTTTTCCTTATTAGTAGTGTTGATTTTTAGTCTTTTTAGTCTTTTGAAATTCAAAAATAATCAAAACCTACATTTTTCTTTTCTTTTTTTCTTGTTAAAAACACAAACGTATACACGCGACTGTTGTGGTTTCTTGTTGATAAATAAACAAAGTGCCCAATATATTATATATTAGGTTATACTATACACGTTTTAATATTTGATGACACGTGCGTATATTGTTTCATTTTGGCGTATTGTACCAAGTATTAAACAATATTTATAAGTGTACGACACGAGCTTTTATTTATTTTTCGGTTATATTTATGAATCAAATTACTATTTTTGCTAATGTAGACGTTTTTGCGCAAACAACTATAAATCAGATAATTGCAGATGCATTTTTAGTATGCACGACTAAAATGTTTTTATTATTTAGGTATATGTTTTAATAAAACCCTTAGATATGTTATTTCTAATGTAGTCTCTCATTTTTGAGTACGGTGCTCTGGTTATTGTGTGATTTATTAATTAATAATTATATTTACTTACAATTATTATTATTCGATTTAAAAGTACAATATAATATAACTATAAAAGTTTTTTGAGCTTTAGGTACTTACGTATGTTAACGTGGAGCGGGTCCTTAAATCGTGACTCCACTCTGGTTGCTCTCGAAAAGTTTTGATGCGAATGCATTAAGACCATAGCTCTTATTATATGTATTTGTCCTTAGAAAATATCTCAAAATATAAAATATCATCGTTTTCGTTTATACGCTCGAGGACAACTTTTAAATTACGTTAAATTCCCGCTAAAATGAGAGTTCGGCATCAATAAATGGTTTCAAAATAGTTTCATAGATCTTTCAATGGTTTATGAAACTTGAAAATTTTTGTAGTTCCTAAATATAATCATACTTTCAAAATATCCTCTGAGAATACTATTACTTTATCAGTGAAAGTAATTTTATAGGATTTTATTTAAAAGTATATAATGTTCTATTTACGATATATACTGATATCCTTATACCACCGCATCAGAACTTTTGAGGAAAAGAACGCGGTAATACCGTATTTATCCGATATTATTGATTTTCACTTAAGTTTTTATACCACGAGTCTTACGGACGACATTCTTTTCAATTTTTCACCAACAACTATTTAACTTTCCATACATATTTTGTTTAAAATTTAAATACAAAAAAAAAGAAAACATTTTTTGTTGCTTTAATGAAGTACATTTTTAAAGTCGGTAGTGGGTTATAGTAATTTATATCTGTAGCATCCTTTTTAAATTTTCATTGTAATTAAAAATGAGACAACTAACTTAATTAAAAACACTTTTGTTCGGCTAATGAACACGGGTCTTGCATATTTATTATTATTTTTACTGTTTTGTAAAATACGATCGAACTTACCTGACGATCGGATTCATATACATGGTAGCAGGATCTGAAATGGATTATTCCAATGTAGTCCCACAAACTTTAAATGAACTTTCAGGAGCTAAAAGTGCGATTTATGAACGTAACTTTATGCATATAAATGAGTTCCGTTGCGGACCATTCGTTCTAATTAAGTCACTCAGGCTGATGTAATTTTTTTTTAGACAATGATAACACTTCAATTAATTTTTTTTTCTTAAGTTTTAATTTTTATAGAATTTGTTTAAATGTTGGGATTGGTTAGTTTAAAATATATACAAATAGAAACTCTTCAATGATTAAACTTGTTAACAAATCAAAAACTATTATATTATCTATTAAAATAGGAAGAAAAATATTTTACTGTGATTATACTGCCATTTCGTTAAAGTATTTTATCGTGGTACATTAATTGCGTTTTATTTACAAAATGATAAAAGATAAAACAGAATGCGTAAAAAGAAATTTTAAGTATGAATAAAATTGTATTGTTTATTATTATTTTTGAGAAATATAAGAACAATTATGATTGATTAAACGAAATTAATATTATGGCATAAACTTAAAAACGTTCATTATAGTAATTATACGATGTTGTTTATCAGGCGTTTTTGGATAGGCAATTCAGCTACTTTTATGTTTTTATTATTATTTCAAACATTGTTTGATATAACACAGAAGATTTTGATGAGAATCATTAGTAGGACCTTTTCGTATCATTACTTTTAAACCTAGAAATGTAATTTGTTCTTTCTCATGATTACCTTTTTAACCATTCAACATATATCTGCAGTAATCTGAAGATTTTATAAAATATTTTAATGATTAATTAAATCTGTAAGTACCTACTATTTAAAGATTTAATCGAGAACGCAATTAATATAAAATGTCTGGAAATATTTTTTTTATTTTCGTTGTGTATTATTGTAATAGATTTTCCCATAAAAATGATTACTGTAATAAATCTTACTAAAAAATATTGTTTAAAAAAGTCTCTTAATTTCAATTTCACATTTATAACATAATAAAAGGTACATGTTACATAATGTTTTGCTCTAATAAAATGTAATACCTACTTGAAAAAATAAATATTTAGATCTAACAGTAATTTTAACTTTTCGTTAAAAATCGACCGTAACTGAAGCCAATCATTTCCTACCTGTTACCTAATAATAAGAATCGTAAATATTATAATTTTTTTTTTTAGATTTCTTCACTTGTGCTGTTTGAATTTATGAACTACCTTATGTGTAACAGTATTTTCGATTTCGCCTAATTTAGATCTATATCCGTTGGTAACCAATAACCAGATACGTATATAGTGTTGTGTGTGACTCACTTCATATAGTATTTCTTGACTTCTCTAACTATTTTAATAAACTAAAATCCTTTCTTTGCATTTGGATTATCAAAGGCACAATTATTTATCGTTGTTATCTGACGTTTTAATATGAATTAGTAAAATGAATATGCCATACAATATTATGGCTGATACCGAGTGACAGTTAAATTAAAAAGGAATAATAGTAAAATCTCGATTTTAATCACAAGGTTTAATCATCGATTTTATATGAGCCTCTGGTAATAACTTCCATATAATTAAATACTCATTGCGCATTTAAACCTACTTTGCTGTATAGCGTTTTGTTTGATATTGATTTTATTGTAAACTTGTAATAATTGACAATATATTAAAATGATACTTATTAAAAACATATAATGTTTCCATATAGAATAGTTGTACGAATTATTTTAACATGTTGTGTTTTTCAGCAAGGTTCATTGCCATAACATTTTAAAGTATGATCAACCCATATATTTTAAACATAAAATAGTAAATAAAACTTAACCATTGATTAAACTGTATAAAAGTTTATGTCTGTCGATATGATTAAACACTTCGTCGATCGATTTTATATTATGTGTGAAGTATTTTTTATTAGCATTGTTTTTTCACTACTGACAGAATGGTAGTTTATCGTGTTTAAAATAATTTAAATTTATAGCAACTACATATTAGAATCGGTATCTAATACAAACATTTGTCGAATGATTAAAAAAAATATTTAACGTGTATGATATGGTACGGTATATTATATACATATTTTAAGAATTTCGCATAATATATAGTTTAACATAATTTTAAAATCGTATCTCGGTATTTTCCGGTTTTATTTAGATTAAAAAAAAAAAATAGTTAGCTTAAGTACATAACTGCAGATCTAGGTAGGAATATTATATATAGAGCAATATAACCAAAACCGTCGGCGGGTTATCCCAATATGCACCCGGTTGACTCAAAGACACTTTATAAAGTTTTGTTGTTCCATCCTTTTTCGTGTAAACAATGAAATCAAAAAGGGTACGGGACTTTTCCCCAGCGTGGCGTTTATACGTTCTCTCCAATAAAACCCAACAACTAGTAGTAAAAGTAGTAGTAGTATAGTACTGCGGTAGTAGTGCAAGCGTGTGTTATTACATTCTTTTATCGTACATGTTGAACATGTAAAAATGTACATATAGTATATGTGCAGTATGAATATATTATTATCAAGTGCGGCCAATATGTGTGTGTATATTCACAGAACAATAATAGCGTGTGTGTAAGTGTATTATGTTTACGGTCAGCGTCATAGAAACCGATGGTAAAACAAAACGTATGGTCGACCCCCTTTTCGTTTTTATATATTTATACAAATCACGAATTTCCATTTCTGAAAAAAAAAATTTGTGTTCGATGCCTATTATAATATACATACGGCGTACAATTTATTCGATAAGCAATATATTCACGTGATGAAAGTTCCTATTATATGTATAGGTTTCGTATTGCAGCCGCATCCGACTTCCATATCCCCTCGACCCACCACCACAAATATATCCTTGACAACTTTAGTATATATCGTACTTGATTTTTTTGAAATCGTATTACGATTTTTAGAATTTTTTTAACAATAATGTAAGTATTTGAGTAATATCATAAATACCAAAGTGGGATAAAGACATGTGTCCAAACCCCATCTAATTTATAAAAATTAAATCATAAACATTCTACGCATGATAACTTAACGGAGCCTTATGCCCCTGGATCCTTTTCAGTATTTTTTGTATAACTGCGAAATATTATTGTTGAACAAATTCTAAAAATCTTAATTGTCATACATAGGTATTATATACAAAATATTTACATACAAATGAATATCTCTGATCGTTGGAGGAGGGAAGTCCCTTCAGTTCAGACAAACTCGTTCATAAATCGCGGATTTTTAATAATGTTTGACGAATCACGAGTCCACGTATTAGGCCACCTAGTTTCCATTTTTCACTGTTTATGGTGGCCCTCTCCGTAACGAACAGTGTAATAACTAATACCACGTTGTGGTTTTTACCCTTCAAATCTGGTGTCAATTTATTAATAATATACTATTATGGGCTTTGTTGAGTTTTATACATGTATATTGTACAAGTAAGGACTTTTAAGATATAACAATTATGTTTGCAGGTACATGGTTAAACATTTTTAAATTGCAAAACAATAAAATGATTCGTAAAATATAAAAAGTCTTTTTTCGTTTTTTTTTTTTTTTTTGAAATTCCACATTATCGATCCATAATCATTAAAAAAAAACACACACACGTAGAACGACATAAGATCCACTTTATATAGTGGTTCGTTGCTTATTTTCGTATACTTATAGTGTTCGGCAATTAATTGATCAGCCCAACTAACACAGAAACGTTCGTAGTGTCAAGTGTGGGTACTAGGTGTCTAGGTGCTGGTCGCGTGGGAATAGTGTTTTGAAACTATATATACATATATATTGTTATGTTAGGATCCACTAAGAGCTAAAGCAGGTATATAGGAGAAGAGAGTTCGTGTATTAGTTTGTTATGAAATGCACACATGCACATACATAATTTATTATACATATATAATGTGCGTATACCAAAGATAATATAATAAACGTATGCTACGAGGATTATCACGGTCTCCGGTGTTGCGACGATTGACGACTATACAGTGACTGAATCGTGTGAGCGACGAAAACTCGTCGTCGCCGCCGCGTGTGGTGGGTCGGATTTAAATGATCACACTGTGTAGTCGTCGGCAGTGGGCCAATGTTAAAAGCTGTTTTCCTCGTCTCAACCCCTAAATCACGAACGGCTTACGTGGTGCAGTCGCATTCGCGATCGAAGACGGCACTTTTATATAATTGAAAGAAATGTCGACGGATCGTCATCGCATATCGTATACAGTATAGCATACTGTTATAATATAAAACGCATCATATATTATACACACACACAGGTACCTAACCTATACACACAATATGATATATACATTATATTATATGCGTGTATAATGTGGGAATGGCATTACACCGGTTGCCATAATACCATATTATATACGATATATTATATTATATATTTGTGTGTGTGTACACAGCTAAATTCTTTCCCCCGCACATATAAATACTTAATGCGAAACGAATATTAATGATTCCGCCGGCATATATACAATATTATAATATGTGACGTGGGGGGGGGGGGGTTTATTTCTCATAAATCAGATTTTTCATCCGTTTGTTTTTTTATAATTTCGTATTTCTGTGTCTTCTCTCAGTTTCACTCTTTGCTTTCTGTCTCTCGGTTTTTCTCTCAGTGTCTGTCTGTCTGTCTATTGAAAACGTCATCGCCACGCAGCTCTCACCAATAACATATTATTAGATATTGTGCCATTACAAGCTGGCCGCGCGTGCGATTGAAAAACTTTTACGATTAGAGTCGACGGGTGGCACGTGGTATATTATTATTATTAAACTCTGATTGTATTAACGATAGCACTGAACCCCCGGGAGATTTGAGATTACCATTACGTAAACTTACACAAAAACATCAGACAAACGAACGGATGCTGTTATAATATATCTATATGTTCAGTTTACTCAAGCAGTCAAGCTGCCTCATTGCGGACAGTTAAATAACTATAGAAATATTATCCGTCGACTAATAATTTTATAATATGTACGAATATCTCATTTTTAATTTGTTATGGCATTTCATCGTCTAAGTATATTGTATCCATTAGGGCTGCAGGTAGTGTGTATTTTATAATATAGATCACGATAATATATGTACAATAGGTAACAATTATAGACGTCGTCGTATTTTATAAGGTGTTTAATCTTCATTGTAAGTATCTTCTATAACACGTAATAGTATGCATTATTGTCAAAATATATATAGGAATAATATTGTATCTAATATAGACAATCATAAATTTGATACATCAGTGCCTATTATAAGTTAAGAGGACGCACACCCACATGTGTTGTCTCCGTCTTACAAATGTAAAATATTGCAAAACTGTTTTGCGCGGATGAGAACCACTCAGGCTGTAGTCCAAGTTAAGCAACCAAATTTGCACAGTGTAAAGAGGAGAACATTTACTGTGCAACGTCGTTTTTTATTTTTTAGTTCTGATATCGAAAAAATAAAAACGACGTTGCACAGTAAATGTTTTCCTCTTTATAGTATGCAAATTTGCCTAACTTCTACCTATTACAGCCTGAGTGGTAACACCCGCGCAAAGCAGTTTTTGCAATGTTTTATACATTTGTAAGACGGAGATAAACAACTCGTGCAGATATGTAGCTTTTTCTTAATAACGTTAAACGGAAATTTCGATTTAGTAGATGAACTTTGAAACATGCGATCGTCTACGGTATAGTACGACTTATAAGTAGGTAATAAGTATCAATAACTATATAAACCAATTTTCGACTTTGCGTACGCAAATATAGCTATAGCTATTGCGTGCACCAATAGGGTTATAATAGACAATAGTTATAATAGTAATAATAATAGAATAAATGAGGTCTAATTATTATTGATGGCCACTAATGATAATTGTTTCGATGTACTCTAAACTATAGATTCTTAATCTGGTGGTTTAAAACCGCTTGGAGATTGCTAACACATGATATACCTAACCTATGAAATTTATATACAAAAATAATTTCAATAAGACGCTAAAATCATCTAATTTGCGTGTCATCACTTTAAAAACAATAAGGATTACTACTCTAAACGATGAAATTCTAGTGTGTCGGTTTTGTAAATCAATTCCGTACGGTACTGTATAATTTATTCGTTTCTATTTAGTGAATTCTATATTCTATATTTACAAAAACTGATTGATGAAATATAATTTCTGCGTGTTAAATAAACACCTCTCGCCCATATAATACCATATTATCTATGATCATGAAAAAACCAAACGTGTGCAATATTTTTTTATCATGCTGTATTATTATTTGTTGTGTACATTTTTTCGCCGATTTTCTTACGGCCGTCGAATACTGCGAATTATCATCTCACCGTCAATCAGCTACCGTTTTCGGCCGTGACGATTTTTAACAGTTTTCAACAATACTAACCTGCGCACCTCGCCTATACCACAGATTTTTTGAATGTATTATTATTAATATCGCTTAGTGATAAATCGTTTCTATACTTATACCTATACAATAAAACATACTATTTATGTACATAGGCACACGATAGAGACTAACGACGGAATGATAATCGACGTCGCGCGTCGGTCAGATTTTTTCTTTCAATTTTTTTTTTTTTTGTACAAATCACATTTGCAACGCAAATCTTCTGCCGACACAGCAGTGACCGTCGCTGACCGGATGTGCTTAATTTCTCTACACCTCAATCAATCACGCGGACGAACAAATTACCGAATAATTGACGTTGTCCCCGTAACCTAGCCGAGGCTTTATATATTATGTAGCCACGTATAAATGCGTTGTATATATGATATACGGACTCGCGTACCTATACATACGTGGTTAATGGTTATATACCGCGCATGTAATTACTATTACATTATTATTATGGTATATTATTATATTGCTCTAAATAGCAATATGTGTGAGAACTACGTCGTCATAGTCTCCTCCCGCTGCTGTATACCGTTCGCCCCGTGTCCACGAAAAAAGAAAATCCTAACGGCCAAACAGGTTTAGTTATTATTCTGTGCATTTATGCTTGAGCGCGTGTGTGTCGTGCTTTGGTCGTCAGCCGAAACAATACGATTCATTGCGAATGATAACAATAAAAAAAATAAAAGAAGAATAATATAATTTTAATTATGAAATTATTATTTAAAATGTCGTCGCATCACGACGAGTCACGTTATACCTTGACTTATACGTGCTACGTGCTGTATCTAGACGTGATTATATAATTATTAGGCAGGTATGTAAAATATTCTTCCGGTTTCGATTTGCATTTACGTTATCGTACTACGTATGTAAGAAATCATATTTTAATAATTAAAATTCGTTTTTTTATGTTGTAATTTTCATCTTTTACCGTATCCATGACACGTATAATGTATTATAGTAACGTACATGCGATTACGAACCGATTGTGGACAATTTCCCGTGTTGGCTTACTCCGTAACTCGAACTTCTCTCTCTATCTTGCTTTTATTTATAGGTACCTATATATATATATACCTATGTATATCTAAACTATAAATTATTCAGTCTTGGCGGTCTTTTCAAAATAATAGTACAATACATGCGTGGGCCACGGTATGTGTAGGTAGGCACGGATGAAAGGTTAACTGTTGGAAGCCGGACATCGTTTTTATTCTACGACCACGGTCGGAGTTGATGGAGTTCTCAAGAAAATGCCTCGAGCAAGAGGCTGTTATCGTTTAATTTTTTTCCGTCATCCCTTTTATTCGCATTATCATTCGAGTGATGCCGCTGCCGAGCGTTATTAGACTAGGTCGCATCGTAAAAACGTGCTTTACGCGATTCGGTATTTTACGACTGAATTTCCTCTCAAGGCTTCCCCCAGACCATTCGCCACCACCTTTGTCGGTCCGATTTACACTCACCTACTACCCTACGAACCTTATAACTCCGCTAGCCTTATATCTCTCTGTCCCACAGGACCATAAAATATATATGTTTAATGTATTTATATATGTACACTATACAGGGTGATTCACCAAGTATGCTTACCCCCATTTTTTTTATTTAACAATGAATTTATTCAAACCCTGAATTTTTAAATATTTAACTTCACTTAATAGGATCATATTTTGAGATACTTAAATTATATTGGTGTATATAAATCAAAATTTGAACGAGTTGTTTCTAAATTAAAATATGTATATTCAGGATAATAGTCCTTAAAAATGGCTTAAATAATTTTTAATTTTTTACAAATTATAAAATCTTGATAAATTAATAATAATTGTATTACTTTAATGTTCAAATCATCATTTTTAATTTGGAAAAATAAATTGTCGTTGTAAACAACGTTAAATAACTCAAGAAATACACGTTTGAAATTTGGTTTAGATAAGTAGGTACCTATTTACATAAATATTTTCAAAAAAATAATCATATACATTTTATTGTTAACAATTTACACGAAAATAGCGATTCTCATTAAAAATAAACATCGCCAGATGACTGCAATTTTTAAAACCTTAAGTAGATACCTACCTGTTTGAAAATATGGTCGTTAATTAATAAGTATACGTAAAATTAAAAAAAATCAGAATTTGAATAAATTCATTACTCAAGAAAAATATGGGGGTGGCATGCTTGGGAATCACCCTGTATGTGTACTGTATAGGTATAAATTAATATATTATGCTACATAAATGAATACGCGTACAGCGGCGTTACGCATCGCTCAGGTCGATGTTGGCCAACTGTTACTCTCTATATACCTATATAACAATGCATCACACACACACACACACACACACACACTGGTGAAATTTCCAGACAAATAGTAATTATTTTATTGTTCCTTAGCGTTTTCTCTCGGTCGGTGGCGTACTATCATTTCAACGCGCGCGGGCGGGTGTGTGTGAGTGGGCGAGGCGATACGGATGCATTTAATTTCCAGTAGTCATTCGAAATCATCCCTTGCCATTTAATATACTACCGGCTCACCGTCCTCCTTCCGTCATAAATCGTTTATAACAATAAATTCTGCTTGTTAAACGACGAAGTTCCTTTTCCTCACGATATTTTATCTTAGATTTGTTTGTTCAGCTCTCGAGGAAATCTATTCAGATTACAGGGGAGAACGGGAGATGCTTCTTTGATATCTCTAATACCCCGAAACCCCTTCCCTCCTATTTTAAACTATGCCACAGCCGTAAATTAAATCGCATGTTATTATTATTGTGTTATTATATATTACAATGTCAAAAAAATGAACGGTTTTTTTTTCAAATCTATAATTTTGTTTTGCCAGTAAGTCAAGACTGTAAAACTTGGATCAGTTCAAGACTTTCGTATTTTCCGCGCGTGCAACAGCTTGTCGTCCGGGTGGGAGTTTTTTATTTTATTTTTTTATTTTAATCGCAAGACACCAGTGACGCACAAACGAATACGACCTTTTTTCATCATACATATAAAACCGAGTTTTTTCTCGTCAAGTATATACTGTATACATATATTTAGGATAAGTTAAATAAAATAAAGTATTTTTTACGATCCATCAGAAATGCAAGAGTGTGGTCCGCAATTCTTTTTACGGATACATTCAAAGCTGGCGGGGACCGCGGGGTGGATAACTTATTTTAATCAACTTTTATAATATACTAACATAGAATGAAAGACTGTGTCGATACTTGACATATTTTATTATTCATTTTAAATCAATGATTTGTACTAACGTTCTATTTTTTGTATTTATTATCAACGCAACTTCTACAAACGATAATATTTCTATTACAATATTGTAATAATAATACATCGTCCATCACTTTTGACAGTTTACAAAATTTACTTTTCATAGAAATAGTTACGTTTTAATATTGTCTCCCGAATACAAGAACCTATAAGATATAATAAGTCGTTATTAAAAAAAAAATTAGTGTTTAATTTTTTTTTTTTAGTCATCGCA
This sequence comes from Sitobion miscanthi, assembly GCA_008086715.1. NCBI lineage: Eukaryota > Metazoa > Arthropoda > Insecta > Hemiptera > Aphididae > Sitobion > Sitobion miscanthi. The sequence continues at coordinate 29,562,165 of CM017798.1, read as the reverse complement.
TTCGTCCATTGTTCATATTATATTAATTATCGTATACTAACATTTATTATTCCACACAAAATATAAGTATAGGTTTGGTTTGTACAAGACTACATGGTGGAATTAATTAATAATTATTCATCTATGCATATTTCATAATTCTATCGTTGTTTTCACCACTTCAGTTGTTTAAATTCATTAAAATATATAATATTTATGAACAATACTCCATAATATATGATTTAGTACTATATTGCAGAACCGTCAATATATTATTAACTGATGGGACTTCCACGGAATCACATTATTTAGTTATTATATACTCTTGGAAACTTGGAACTATACGTAAAACTTTTTTTAGTGATATTTACTTTTTACCTATGTAATGTATTATTCTGGGAGTTGTTTTTACACAATTCGGTTTAGTGCGCTACTATTCGGTTTGTATTTCGTCCCACCATGGTTTTCTTAGGCAGAAATTATACGAAAAACACGGACGTAATCTGTGTTAAATATATAATATTATATTATAAGAAAATATACTGCAACAAGTATACGTAATACGGTTGACTACAGAATTTATACAATCATAGTAATAATATTGTAGGGTACCTCCTAATAGGGTTTAACGTGAAAGTACAAAATGGTCTCACCGCTATCACTCGCAAAAGGTTTCACCCGCACCTACCGCTTCGCATCAAAACTATGATATTTTATTTACATTTTTCGAGTAACTGCAGAAGTCTGTATAAGATATTATTCCATTTAGGCACAACTATATCTATTTATAAATATTTTATGTGCTTTGTATAATTCAATGCATTGTATTTTAAACGCTCGTAAAGAGGAGGAAGTGGGAAGTATGAAAAATGTATGTTTTCCGAGTTAAGTTTTCAAAAGATTGCCACGTTATATAATATTCTCGAGATTTCGTTGAGCGTGCGGGCTTAGCAATTGTTTCCACCGGTACATAGGATTGAAGAGGTTGATAAAATATTGATATCCATTTCAATTGTGCTCCACGCGATATGTAGTTCTTACGAATTGGAAGCCATATACGAATCGCAGGTTTTCGGAATCGCCGTCAAATCAGGACAAAGGCGGCGCAAAATTTCGGAATTGCTCTTAAATCCTTGAATAGGGCTAGACGAAACGAAAATGGCGAAATACATCTCACTCCAGTGGTTTTCTAAATGCATGGACGTGCGGCGTGGGTGACAAAGAAAAATATATGTCCGCCGGTGGGGACAATTCCGAGAGATGACGACAAAAGCATCGTCGAAATAGAGAGTGCCGGCTAAATAGAGGGTCAAGTATGTAAATATAGTAGCCATAACAATAACAACGATAATAATATGAGTAAAATATTGAATTAGTGAGATTACAGCGGTAGGAGGGTACGGCCGTAGAGATTTTTCAAATTTTTAACTCGACACTCCTCCGATCATGATATTTGAATTGCTCACATAATAATTGGTGGATGAAGTGGCCGAGCGGACGACGGCGTCGGTTCTAACGCGCACCGTCGACGGTTCGAATCCCGGCCACGGGCGGCATCGCTCTCTGGGCAGGCAACTGTTTATACGGCGAGACCGCCATCCCCAACTGGGCACGGCAGAAATCTACGAGTGCCCAATTAGAAATTCTGTCAAATAGGCGTCCGAACTAGACCTTATAAGGGCCTACTCCCGGAAATAGTGCCAATACGCGAAAAAAAAAACATAATAATTGCAAGTGTAATATTATAATATTATATTAGGTATGTAAAGATATTTTTTTACTCCTCTACCTATACGTCATAAAATATAACATTTTTTTTTAAATTTAAATTAAAATTAAATATTATAGATGTATCAATTTGTAACGAACGCGATTTGTTCTCTATGACATGGATTTTTCAGGTATCAAAACTAGCTCTATTATATAGTATCCAGTTATGAAACTTTTATTTTGCATTAATAATTGTTTTATATTTTGATATTTAGATTGTGTTTTAGGTAGTTTCTTTTTTTTTTATTTTAGCAGTAGGCATTGAATTAGATAATTGTAATGACCTCAAGAATTACGTTGTAACTATGTAGTTATGCATTTCCAGTTATATATCTAAATATATGAGACATAAAATACATTTAAATGCATTGTATGATGTTTTATAGTGCAATATATTATATTCACAGTCCTAATTATTTTTATTCTGTCTGTACGACTGTGCATATTGTACGGCAACGGTGCTCATCGTTGTGGCGGGATGTTAACGTTTAACGAGAAAATAATAGTTTATTCGCAATGCTATTTTACAAACAGTGTATCATAATTTAGAAATATTATATTATTATGTATACATGAATTTCGAAAGATAAAACGAATTCTATTACAATATTCACTCTTGAAGAATACCTATATTCGCTTTCAATTCGACGTAATGTTTAACATAATATTATCATAATACCATTTCTATTTAAACGATAATGACTACAGAAGACGGAAGACGTCGTCGACGTCGAATGAACGCTAAAATAATTCATAATAATAATATAATGCACCGGCTATATGCATTTTAAATGTAGCGTTCTAAAGAACCGTTTCAAATATTCATATTTAGTATTTTTTTTATTCATCACTATTTGATCGTTTTTACTATATAATAATATATATATATACGTATGACATATGTATATATATTTGGTGATATTATTTGGTCGTGAGTTGTAAAAATCAATTGTCCAACCTTGAATAGAAACAACGAACACGAGTGAAATGTGAAAATAATATCCCTTTGGTGTAAAGACTATTATAGGATCGCGTGTAAAGCCGCTTCCCCTACCAACATGAAGTCTACTATATAATACGCTATATTGTTTTTTATGGGTCAACATTTATTATTTGACGTACACAGTAGTATAATGTTATATAGATACATAAGAAATCGTTGCTCGCATAGCCACATAGAGCTGTCCACTAAGAAAAGCCGAAAAGTTATTGACGTTTCGACTAATTTGTTTGTACAATATAATATATATTTTACCAACAGGGACGTATATTTTCTTTTCTCTTCTTTCCGACCAGACATTTATTAAACGAGTCGTATTACCACTTGGATTACAGTTTGGATACGAAATACCAAGAACCTTAAGACGTGTATTTATATTATTTCTGTTACCACCGTTGGGGTTTGACATCTCACGATTGGTAGCATAACGAACTCGCAGCTAATGCGTGCGTGTGTGCACTACGACGTATGGATTTCAAATCTAATAATGCATTTTGGTTCGATTCCTTTTGAGTTGTAACAATTTTTCTTTTGCCCCTAAATATATAGGTACGATTTGTTTTCCTCATAACTATTTTGTTATCGAAAAAAAATGGTCGCGTGTTGTCATAACGTAATAACGTATATTATTTTTATTATGATATATAGAAAAAGCGATGATATTTTATTTTCTTACAAAATTTCCGTTTACCACATCATAAAATACGTTAGTGTATACTTGTAGCCATAATGTTTATATTATGCGAATTAAAATACATAGATTTTTTTCCAAATTACCTATATGACACTACTACCAGATATATTTCCTAAAAATGGACCAACATTCAAATTAAATATCTAGAATGTATGTTGGTATGAATATTGTCATATTTCATTATGGCCATTCGTAACTGCTGTAGAAATGATTACTATCTCAAACAGTTTCGGCCGATTTGTATTAAACAGGATGCAAAATTATTGCGGGACTGCTGCGGTGGTGGGTAGTATTCAAATTTTACCCGACAAATATTAGGCTTCAATTATTTAAGGTTGAATAAATAACGTACCTATATAATATTATGTATTATTAAATATACCACGTAACCAGTTATGTGTGATTACAAGAATAATTAACATGCCCGTGTTCTGCAATTAACAAGCACAAAGAGTCGTAATCGAATCCAGGTACGCACACGGTGCGTTTTGAATGGAAAACCACAAAGGTGCAGGGGTAGTATATAACGTAGTTCCAGTGATATTTATATTATATAATTGTTTTGCATTATTGTTATGTCAGTTTTATATTTTTCGCGGGTATACACGAGTCAAGTTGGTACGTTCGTGACTATTGTATTTTTAAGGTTTCGCCGATTGTCTTTAAAAGGTTTCGGTCGGGTTTGTATTTTTTAACACGTCCGTGCGATAATGATTTGGGATGCCCTTTGAACCGTTGTTTGTCACGCAGTCGTTTGAATTTGCAACGGCTATACATTAAAACCGATAATATAAATAATATATTATAACCGTACTTGTTCATTATTTACATAAGTATATTATATAAAATGATACAAATTTAAATTATTTACACCATTGCGGTCGACACTAAAAACAATATGCATGATGCACACCACGACGGTGGATGGGTTTTGGGAAAGATATCATGTGAAAATAGATTTACATAAGAGCACACCTTCGGGGTTTTCAAAAACGTTTACTCGCATTCGTACACACATACTACCGAGGGTGTTGAGCTTGATTTATGTTTGTGTATTTCTTTCCATCGATGCCACCCGGGTATTTGAGCATATGTATATATTATGAATAAAATATCTGTGCACGGTAAGTACACACGTGCGAGAGATACCTTAGAGGAAAAGAACGCGTTTGGCGGCGACAATATCAGACGATTTTACACACATAATCGCGTGCACCGCACGTGTGGTTGTGGGTTTATGCCGCGTTTTTCCCCATTCCCCTCAGATTATAAAATAAATAACAGAAAACACTCTAACGAATTAAATCGGATGGAAATAAAAGAAAATGGCTCGGGAAAACGTCTGCGGCGTGTGCGTCAGCTGAGAGAACCGCGTTTTCTATACCGGATGTATCCAATCGTCATTGGAAGCAGAGGGAGAGAGACTGCACTTACACAATTCACACATAATATATTATTATCTATTTAGATACCATATGGCTGCTATATTTCACGATTATCATGCCCAAGTCCTCTCGTCTGTAAGTTTCAGGTTAGGTTTCATACACACACACATATGTAATACCTACTTACGTATAGTTTGTCTCAAAACCGTATAATATCTATATTATACATGTATATAATTAAACGATGTAATAAAAACGTTTTGTATGATGGGCATTAAAGGTTTTATTTTTCAGTCGAATTGATTTTTTATTCAGTCGCGTGGTCTTATCTTGAACGCTCATACACTTCAATATTTCGTATACTACATAATACACAATGATATTTTATTCAGGTTTTTACTCTATATTCTTTTCAAAGTACATACCATCTCCCGGTTGTACTCATGAATTACCATCGGAGGACTATTGCCATATACGTTCGAATTATTTTGTTCCGTATCCTTTGACGACAGACGTTTTCTCCGCCAGTACAATGTTATAGTTGGTATAATGTTTTTCATCATATGTACGAGATGGTGTTTATATAGTGTTTATTCAACGTCGGAATTATTTGACGCAGAGTAGTGTTTTGAAAAGTGTTGTGGTTTTTTTATGCGTGCATTTATTTTTTTAACGACATTATTTGCGACGTGGATCAGAAACTATACAATTTTTCGCCGTACAATATTCAAACATTTTTATCCGAGTCGATAAAAAAAAATAATAAAAGCGTATAACACTTATAACGTCCACGTGTAGATGAGATACATTGTCCAGCTTGTGATAAAAAAAAAAAACAACTGCTCTGAATATATAAAACGCTCATGTTCATATGAGTTAACTAAAATTTTCCCACTACGCAGCACCCTTTGCGTCCCTAAGGTGCCGTTTTATATTTAGTTAGTGTGATGCCGTGATATTGATTAACATCGAAAATCGATAATAAGCCGTAAAAATGTTAAGATATCAATATCTCATTTTATAACAACCTTTTTTTTAATCGTCTACATTATTTTATTCGTTTACATTTTCTGTACTGGGTAGCACAAACTTTTGCGCGTGCTGTGACTTCACACACGAGCATATATATATGGTATATAGATTCGTATGTTCAGAAACCGTGTTATTAACCATGGCGTTTTATTTTCGTTACCTCCTCACCACCATTCGCCAACTGCCCTGACCCGGAACTCCATAAGTATATTATTGCAGGGCAAAACTCACGAGTCCGTGACCGATCGACTTACGTGGTTCATTGAAGCTCGCTCGCGTAATCAATCAAAAATAAAACACATACGTATACTGTATAAGCTATAAATATAGGTATATGTATTTGTCCATAGAGTTAGGTAGGTACTTATCTTTATATGTATATACTATATATTAAGTAAGTCGTGGTTTCAGTAACCGTTTTGTGCTTTCGGCGTGGTATTTTTTCTTTACTCTGACGTAAAGAAAATTAAAATAATCGACGTGATTTTTTTCATTATTGATAATAATTTCCAGAATACCGGCTCATCTATTTGATGTTTGTGGCCATTAGATAGTAGTCCGGCTTACACTTAATTTTCTATCTGGTGGTGTTAGACGAGCTTTTAAAGATATATATATATAATATATATTATATTGTAATGGTGATGTGCGATGTGTGAAGTCTTGACACTGTTCATAAATATTTAAAAAACAATTCGACGAGATTACTTTTTTAAAAGTATATTACATATACGCTTGTAATTAAATAAACACTTTGTGCTGTAACAGTTGTGATTTTCGCTCTTCCGTGCGATTAAGTTTTCCATAAATTTAATGTTAGAAATAGTGATGCAAAAAATAACCCATTATGCAAAAAAAAAAAAAAAATAAACAATTTAAATGACGACGGGCGTCAACAGACTGCCGATGCCGTCTGTGATGAAATATGTATACACACCACCGGCTCAGTTAGTAGTTGTTATAGATATATGCACGTCATCCCTGCGAAACTCATACATGTGTTGTATAACCGTTATAATTAATGATATAGCTTTAATGTTGTTTCACACACCTTTTTATATTTTTTTATTTAGAGCGGGGATTATTATAAGTATACTATATGGGGATCAGAGTGTTTTTGTTTCGGTTTAGATCTCAAACCATATTAAAATATAAATTATACATTGCAGTTTTTCAGGTTTATTGATCATAATATAACTATATACGTACTATGCTCAGGGCGCTTATCATTTTTTTTCGTTAAGTATAATACAAGCACTAGAAAAAAATAAAATCTCGGCGTTTCACCCTGTATAGCGGATAATATGATATTATAGTATTATAATATACATACTTGTACTCTTCAGAGTACGTTTTTTTTAATTATTATAGTAGAAGAAAAAAATGCTCTATGCTTATGGGTGATGTACCTATATACAGTACTCGTACAATTCACGTATGCTTTGTTCTGTAATAATAATATATATGTGAATTTATTTCACTTAACGATGTTTTTCATTAAGCATACGAGTGGTACGTGTGTGTGCAATTGTTATTATTATTGTTGGCGATGTTTTATTTTCTTACTCTCTCTCTCTCTCTCTCTCTTTTAAAATAACCTCGAGGATTCGAGTATTGTTTATCTATCGTTATAGTGTACACCGGTCACTAATATTAAGTGGGTACATTGTTGTCGACCACCGACGAACGGTACATTTTTGTCAAGATATTATAACATTATATGTTTCATATCGTACGGATCATAAATACTACTGATCACGTTTTGGGTTATCTTCGTTTAAATCTACAAACATCGCTGATATTGTGATCGCTTTACAAGCTGATAACAGCACGAAGATTGTATCCTTGGGTGATTTTTGAATGGTGTGGTATTGGTTTGGATATGTTAGTTAACGTATGCTAACCTATCATAACCTAACCTATAAGTAATTCGGCAAATTAACACGTTTCGAAGACGTCAGAGAACTCGTCATTATTATTATTATTTCGACTACTTCGATTATCCATGCTCCATTGCTCGGTTTGTCTGCTATTATTATATTAAGTAGGTATTATTATTTGTACGAGGTCAAATTTTCACATCTATAGGTGTATGCATAAGGGCCAGTTGTACCGTTCTGTGTTTAAACATTGATTAGCTAATCGGCGATCAAATGTTAATCCTTGATTAAATCTCCGAGTGTTGTACGGTTGGCGATCTAGGTGTGATTAGTTAATCACTGATCAAAACATGGTGTTCTTGTTTTTATACCATATTTTCATTATTTTTCATTACAGTTGGTACTCATTCATGCGGTACACTGTCTTATCACCAATCATAATCATGTTATAATTGTAATTTGTAATATGAAATAATAAATAATAATATTATATTATTATATTATATTATTTAAAATTTATATTCATATTATAACGTACATTACGAATATAAAATGGACACTTCAAGTAAACTGAAACGTTCAGCTAACTTTTCGGCATCTGAAACTGATTTTTTAGTATCGCTTGTGAAGAAGCACAAATCAGTAATAGAATGTATGAAAACCGATACCGTAAATGCAAAGTAAGAGGATACAATTATTTATTAAAATACTACTTTGTTAATTTATCTTTCAATATTCTAATCTAATTATTGCATAATATTCAAACTGATATTACCTTATTTTATTTTAATTTTGAAAAGAATGAAAAAAGAAGCATGGATCATTATTCAAGATGAGTATAATAGCCAGTCCATTGAAAATCCCCGTACGGCACTAATCTTGAAAAATAAATATAACAACGTCAAGCAAGTAGTAAAAAAGCATTATGCCGATGAAAGGGTATTCCGTCGGGGCACTGGAGGTGGACCAACTAGATTGTTTCCTGAATCATCAACTGCTACGACAGTAGGAGAAATGTTACAAACTAAGATGACAGGTGAACCTGCAGTTTTTGATTCAGACTATGTTAATGATACGTGGGAAACTAATCTGATGGAAAATGAAAACAATGACTGTTCTAATGATGAACAAATTATAACTGTCAATTTTGAAGGTATGTTAAATAACACTAGTGTTATTAAAACATTTACCTTTGGTTAATAACTCATACAATTAACAAAATATATTTATTTGAATAATATTATGTGTATACAATTATTGTGGTATTCATTATATTGTAATATTATTATTTATAAATAGACCCAGAGGAAAGTGAATCAGTATGCACACCGCATATATCAGCATATTTAAAATCTACACCACCTTTAATAGCCACTAGTACTTCTGCAGCTTCAGGAGGTATGCATTTTTTTAATAAATTATACATTAAAACATGTTAGGTAACACTAGAACTGTTAAAAAATTAACAATTGGTATATAATTCATAAGAATACCAAATAATATAGATCATAATAAATTTGTCTGCATTATTTTGAAATATTGTTCTTTTGTAATAGAACCATATAACAGTGAAGAAGTAAACAATAAATCCATATCTATGAAAAAAGATTGGAAAACCTACACACCAGCAGACTTAAAATCTAAGTCATCTTTAACAGCCAGTAGTGCTTCAGCAGCTGGTATGAACTTTTTTATTATATAACGATATCGTCTAGCAAAAGGTTAGGTTTATTATTTTAGATTCTGAGTGGAGCAATTAATATATTGATTTTACAATGATGTGTTTTTATTTTATTTTAATTTGTGTCTATGTACACAACAAGTATTCAAAATAATAATTTGATTTTTAACTTCAGTGACTTTTTCTGGTGGGAATCCAAATTTAGGTGATTTGAGAATTCAAAATTGAATAATGTTACTTTTTTTGATTATTTCCTATAAATATTTATACAAAAAGGTTGAAAATTTAATGTATACACTTGATCACTTTTTTTCACTTAGTACTATCTGTTATATAAATTCAAAAACATACCATATTATACCATGTATATATAATAATTCTATTTTTCAATATGAATAACATCTAGTTATCTTCTGTGCCTACATATTGGTATTTGTTTTTAGATGGAAATGTTACAAAAAAACATAAAGTCTACCAAGACAAAATAACTAGTTGGGCATCTTCCCGGGCATCATTAACTGAACAACAACAAATTGCGTTTATGGAGCAACATAAATTAAAAATGACCTTAATGCGTGAAAAACAGGAAGCAGAAATAAAAATGATGACCGAAAAACACAACGTAGAAATGGGCAATTTACAGCTGCAAAGACAAATACTATTACTTAAAAAGGAAAAAGAAAAATTATAGGTATACAATTTTATCTATAATTTTGTAAATTTTTCAAACTAGTCTGTTATAATTGTTTTTTATTTTTATTTATTAAAAGTATAATATTATATTTAAATATGTTTTAACTAATATTGTTTTTACATAAATTAGATTTAAGTCACATGTTATAAAATATTGCACAGAAAAACAAATAATTATAACTTATAAATATGACACTTTGTACTATTAAACTACATTTTGAAAATAACGAAGTAACTTTTTTCTTATATTATTATTAATATTAACTGTGTTTCTACCACCCATATTATCACCATCTGGGTTGTTAAAGTCAGTGATCTTAATTGCGGATTCAACTTCATTAGTTACTCTGGGCATTCTTTCACCAAAATTACAAGCTATATTATGCAGTACAGCTGTGGCAACAATAATACTTTGAGACGATGATACTTTTACATTTATACCTGTTGCTAAAATTGGAAATCTACGTTTCCAGACACCATAACTTCGTTCAACTGTATTCCTTGTTCGAATTAGAGACTCATTGTATTTGTTAATAGCTGCTTCAGTTATACCTGATATTGGATCAATAACTGTTTGAGAGTTTGCAACTAGAGTCATCACAAAGTTGCGTTGAGCATAGCCACTGTCCGCTACTAATAGGCAATCCTTAATTTCCCCTCTTTCAAATTTACCTCTTATTGTAGAGTTACTGAAAATAGTGGAATCATGGGATGATCCAGGCCATCTTCCAACAATATCTAGGATTTTTAAATTAGCATCACAAATAGTTTGAACATTAATTGAGAAAAAATGTTTTCTGTTTCTATAGGCTTCTGCATTATCTCCTCCAGGTGATCGAATCTTAACATGTGTACAATCCATTGCACCAATAACCATAGGGAATTTGGCGATATTATAAAAATCTTGTTTTGTCTTTTTAATATAATTTTCATTGCGAGGAAAGTGAATAAATTGTGGACGCAATGTAGCAATAACACAAGATACAAGCTTCACTATACGACTTGCAGTAGATTTGTGTATTCCGATGAAGTCTCCACACACCACCAACATAGATCCAGTAGCATAGTATCTTAATGTGAGTAATACTTTATGTTCTGGACTTACGGCATGATTCCTAAATAAATTTAAAACTATAATAGTAGGCTAACAGTTAATTAATAATATAAAATAACTTACCAATCAGTACGAGAACAGATACGATCTTCTATTAAATGCACTATGAAACGAACTGTATCTTTAGATAAACGAAACCTATCGAAAAACTCGTCATCCCTCCACCAAGTGAAATGATCTGTACGATGCCTGAATATTCTTTGCCGTCTAGGATATGCTATCAACAATGCCAAGTTTTCAAACTCCTCGTCCTCAAAATCAGAGTCATCTTCATATTCAAAATTCATTTTGGTTTTGACGATAGTTTGAAATCAAATGTAGAAAGTAGAAACTGAAAATCAAAATCAAACAGAAACACAATTTCTCATAGTTCATATTTTCAGAAGTTTGAATTTGGATATGATAACAATGATAAATGATAACGAACTTTATGCCCCACCCCAAAAATTAACTAATCATAGTTTAATCGAGCACAATCGGCTAATTAACTTATTGGATAAATAATCAATGATTAGAAGGTTAACTGGCACTGTACAACGACCCAACAAGGTTAATCGTAGATTAAGTCTTAATCACTGTTTAATCATAGACGGTACAACTGGCCCTAAGCAGATTACGAACGTAAATTGACTTTTATTGGTTGTTTTTATACGGTCGATACCCGCGGGCGGGGACCTAAGTTCGAAATCCACATATTGATAATACGCCGCGGTTAATGGATTCAACATGGACACGGCGTGGTCGAGTAACGGTGTATTTATAGCGTTAAATCCATATAATAATATAGTATAATGTGCATTATCATACTATGAAAATAATACCTATCATATTTACATTTTTTGTGTACGGTCCACGCGTTAAATGGTTTTTAAAGGGCATGTAAAAATAATGAACGGTAAAAAAGACCAAAAACAAAGCGAAAAGACGAACCCAAATATAGTGCACGCCGTCGTCGATACAAATAATATAAGCGATTTAGATTTAATATGCGTGTAATGATAATAGAAATAATAATAAACAATTGTATAGCATGCGTTCGGTTATTGGTGCATTAACGTCAGTCAACGGCTCTGCCGGGCGATGTGTGACGTCGCATTTTGTTCTTGACGCGACCACTTTTTTTCCGCGTCCGTCGAATCTCGATTATCGACGGTATGCAATAAGCTATTTATTCATACTTAGCGTTGGACTACGGATTACCGTGTGGTGACCGCAGAGGTTGATCACTCGAATTGTGTGTATGGTGGGAAAGTAGGAGAATGAGAAACTAAGCTCTAAAAAAAAAAACTTAAATTATTTTGCAGTTACCGACGTCGGGAGAAACAGGCACAGAACTGACGGTCCGGGAGCTGGAAGAGATGGCGTGCCGGCAACAGCATCAGATCGAGTCGCAGCGGCAGTTGTTGGCTGCCAAAGAGCAGCGGCTCCGCTATCTGAAACAGCACGACGCCAAGCACCATCAGGTGGCGGCGGAGCACGATAGGCTCCGCCGCCTCCGGGATCGGGTCGAGGCTCAGGAACAAAAGCTCCGTAAGCTCCGGGCGCTCAGAGGTCAAGTGGACCAGACTAAACTCAACAACGCCACACTCAGTGAGTACTTATATAAACATAAATATAACTATATTCATTATTATTATTATTATTATATGTATACACTGCACCGGTAAGAATACTACACCGGTGTACAATATCCATACGAGTATATGTATACACTGTACAGTCACTCTTAACCTTTAGCTATTATTATCATATTATATTTAGATATAGGTATTTAAAACCCTCAGAGAGTTGTCTTAGACACACCGTATATATATATATAATGAAAATATGAACACATCATATGTATATAGGTCGCAGCATCTATACGTACAATCGTCTGAGTACTTGTTATTGTCGTTCCGTTCTATATACACATATACGAAAGATTATATATATATATATTACTATGTATACGTTGGAACACTTAAGTAGGATTTGGGAATTTCCCCCCCTCCCCCATTCTCCCTCTGTAGGAGTTCGTCGTTCACTGCAGTGCACGTCCCTAGATTTTTTCCCCTTTAAATTTTTCACCCTTGTTTAAACACGATGCGAACAACAATACGTCGTCGTTTTTACAGGCACACTGTATAATGTACATACTTAATACTCGTGTAGTTATGTATGTTATAATATGTATGTGTAATGCTTTATTGTATAATGTATATACTCGCAAGATTCACAATGTATATATTATTATATTTATTCAGTGCGCGTGTCCTCTGCGATACGAATAGGTAATATTATATTATATTAAGGGTTTACCGTAATTTCCTAAGTTGGATTTTTTTTTCCGGACACGTATCGTAAACGGATTTGCGGTGAATTTATCGCCAAAAATACAAATAACTATTTTTCATTTAAAATAAAATATATATCTACCTACATTAAATGCGAAGTCGTTGGAAAAAAATATCAGAAAAAATTATGTTATTTGTCAGTACATATTATTATTAAATGGTGTAGTTTTTGTGTGTGAGTCAAAAACGACTAACCCTTTTAAATGATCCCTTCTCATCGACAGACCGATCGCACTCGTGTATTCCGTAACTGTATTCCGCGACGTATTGTAATAACATGTCGTTTATTTTGGAAACGTATATACTCGTAATATAGGTACCTACTACACATTATACTTATACGTAATATATGATTACCATAAAAGCCTTTATTCAGCGAACAGTGCTGGAGCTCAGATTGAATGTTGTGTCAGCATCAATCAGGTGCTACAATAATGGTATTGGGTGGTGAAAAGAATGCGTCTAAATACTATTCGACAGTGTTGAATTCAATTCTCCGAAAATCTTCAATTTATCATATATGTACCTTTATAAATATTTTTAAATTTAGTTGTTTGCGTTTATAGTTAATATTTTATCAGAACTGATCAATACGAATATCGGATTTATTATGTGTATAGGTACCTGGAAATCGATTTTTATTTAAAACAAAATGTAGGTACAAGTGACCACTTGGACATATGTTTTGGTAAAAATTATGCCAAAAGCTAATATCGATTGAACAACCTCCCCCCGAAACAATAATTTATAGTTTTCATGATAGCAAAAGAAAATAATACGCTCATCGTTACGTTGCAGTGCATAATATTACATTATAATATATGTTATATAATACGAGATTTTATTTGTGTCGCTTTTAAAAGCTTTTTTCTCGTTTAATTGAAATAAAACCGACGTTGGTAGGTGCAGGTGCATTATGAAATTGTATTATTTCTTATTTTTCTCTAAGAGCGTTTATATATTTTATAGTAAAATATATCATATTATGATATATATATATATAATAATATTGCATTGTGTAACAGAGTATAAAATATGTAAGTAGAATATATTTTTTTCTTTAGAAGCGGTCGTGTTTGGTCTTTGATTGAAAAATCGATACACTTCTCAGTTCTCATACATACACACGTACCCACTATTATACAGATAGAACCCCCCCACATACAAACACACACACACACCACACACACACACACCACACACACATATATAATATCGCGGTCCGTGGCCGACGTCGATCTCCTCCATACGACGCCGTTGCTCTAGTGTTTCCTTGACATTTCTATATTACACGACTGTATAAGGACTATTTATATACGAGAATAATGATGATATCCATCCATGTGGTGGCAGCGTGTGTGAGTGGGTTTTCAGTAAAAGCTTTCGTGTACATTCGTTCCAGTGCGCTGGGAGCATTTAAAACGACATACCGCAAACGATCATTGCCGACGAGCACGATGTTCAAAAACAACGAAAAATAGATAAAATTGTATTTTTTTCACGTGATGAACCCAATTTATTTTCAGAAAAATAACCGGCAGTTAATATTAAACCTATCCCACTAGTTATACCTATATTATACATATATCTACAGTTAATGGTTCAATATGAAATCAAATCTGTATAAAATACAAAAAAAAGAATAATTATTAACTCGTCTAACTTGTAACCACCGAGCATTTTTTAACCTCATCTATAATGTCACATATCTTAAATTAGTTAGGTATACTCGTCTAATACCTACCCCGAAATATGTTTATTTATTAGTTTATTAATAAATTAATTGTTTACCAGTAAACAACTTTGTTATCGCGTAAAACAATTTAAAATTTAAGTGTAGGTTTGACAAACTATAAGTGCCTTTCTAAAATGTTTTAGCCCCTCTCGTTTTTTCTCCGTATTTAATTTCCACGTGCCACCATAGCGTTTCAATGGGTTGAGTTTGAGATCTTATTTTGGAATATATAGCATTTTCTGTGGTTTATAGCATAATGCAAATATTGTAATGTGATTGTAATTCTTTAGTGAGTGATATATCCTGCATTGGTCTGAATAAATTATAGAACTCGACGGCACTTCGTTCGATATTATAGAGATAAGTGTTTCCAGATGTTGTGTTTCCACAATGAATAACCACCGTTATAAAATATTGTTGTTATTACGAAAAAGACCGAAAACCAGGGTCCTTGGACTTGTTTAACATAATTACGTATATTATTATCACCGTCTTCTGTTTTTGTGTTATCACTTATTTGTATCGTGTGGGTCATTATTTACATATAATAATCTTCTTCGATTATATTTTCTTTTAACTTGGGAACAGACTCATCAATCAGTCTAAATAATACATCCTGCGCCACCAATTTTACAAACATCAAATATATTGACACGAATATCTCTACCGGAATTATTCTAGTCGACAATTGAGTTGTGACTTCTTGTTGTTATTTTTTCTGTTTGTACCTATTACTGGATTTTGCAATACACAGTACCACAGTAGCTCCATCATTTCACTAAAGTTCAAACGACTATTGCATTTGTCATTTACCTCCGATGTAAGTAAAAATTGATTTCCTCTTCTTATATAAGTATATATTTGGCAGCCATTTTTTGACAACGGTTTTAAAAACTGAGTCAACGTAATATTATATATAGTTTCAAAAATGCTCAGTGCTCAGACGCCACGGCCATATAGTACCTTTTTTTGTGGTTTTTAACGGAGTAACAAGAAGGTACTTCTTCACCCTTTACCTCCTTATTGTTACTCAGCCATATATAGTACCTAGGAGTGTCACAAAATCAGTAAATGGAAAATATCTTATTTGTTATAATGCGATGCAGTTTATGATATGATTTTTATAGTTAATATTTTTTTAATATTTGTTTGCGTATTTTATGATATGTAATATGTATAAATAATACATTTTTTCTTCTGCAATATATTTTAGGAATTTTTAGCGTATAACAACTTTTCTGTTTTGTGTCATATATTTTATTAAAATATAATAATTATATATCCATAGCGGTTCATACTTATTAAATATCACACAATATTGAATCTTATTATGTTTTAAACCTATGGTGATTTATGCAGATTTAAAAGTTATAACCTATACTATTATAATATTATATTATACAGTTTGATGCTCTTCTAAGTTCTAACACTCCTTAACTCCTGTATAAGTACACAATACACATGTATACGTATTTTGTTATGTAATTTATTTCTTTGTTCGGAACACAATTAAAATACGGTACATATGTGGTGAGTATGCAACGTAAAAAAATAGAATTTGATTTCTTTTTTTTAATTGGTGAAAATAATACATCCAACCTGAGCAGAGAGCACGTCATATAATACATTATGTGAATTCACTATAACCCATTTGTGATACGTGACTCAAGTATATTATACGTGTGGACGAGGATTTTACTTTAGAGTATGATTTTTTAATATGAATATTAATTGTATAAATATATTTTTAGTATGAACAATATTCTCCTCTCATAAAATATTATTTTCTGATTTTACGTGACAAGTCAATTAGCTTTATCATGAATATAATCATCGCACTGATTATAAAAGTCATTGATTTACTAATCATCAACATCTATAGAAATGTGTTTAGGACTTCGCACTGCTTAATAACTATAGAGGGTAAATAACTATAAATATAATATGCAGATTTCCAAAGATTTCTAATGGCTTTCAAAAATTTCAGATATTGTGGGGTATCTTCTGATTATAATTGTATAACTGTAGATATTTTATTCAAATTACGATAAAGTTTTCCCTTGAAAATACGTTTATTGACAACGATTTTTTTTTGATAAGTTTATAATTTTTTTGATATATATTATTATTATTTTATCAATAATAGTTCACCAGTTGATGTGGAACACCATTATTACTAACAGGCTATGATATATTATTATTAAATAGAAATTAAATATTTGTATAACAATAACTTTGAAGTCTCCGTTCGCATATCAGTTATGGTATAAATAATATATTATAAATTATAATATTATCTAATGGATAGGCTTATGTAATATATAATATAGGTATTATATAAATATAGAGTTGTGGAGTAAATTAATTAATGTTTTACTATATTTTTTCACAAACATAAAATGCCATGAGAAAAACGTCCGTTCACCGTAATATATAACCGTAAAGTAGTTGTGGCAGAACTATACATATATTTTTCATTTACATTTTCGGCAGTCGCACGTGCCTATAATGTGATCATGCGTATTATATTAATATATGCCATAGAGGTGCGGTGTAGGTCTCTCTATCATAGTCTTCAACCCGTTTCACAGTTTACATAAAAGTATATAGGTACATTTTGCACAAAAACTGTTTACACGACTTCGGTTTGTGAACCCAATAAATCAAAAAACTGGAAGTTTTGAGTGTACTTCGCCATTGAGTAGGTTTATGGTAATGGCTATGGATGTGTTAAATTTGAATTTTTAATTAAATTATTAATCATTACATACCCACGAAACACAATTTTGAGTTTTTTTCTTAACCTCTATTTCTAGGGATATTTTGTTATTTATTTCTATAATTTATTTTATTTTTATAGTACTTTATTTTTCTATTAGTAATACCTACCTTTAGAATATTGAACTAATTTTTTCCAAAAATATCGCATTTATTACCTGTATAATAAATAATAATAATTATTAACATATTATTTTATTATTATTAACTTATGACTCAATGCCACGTTCCGACGTTCCATAGAATGGTGTTAATTGTTTCAGGGTATAAAATAAATAGCTTAAAATTAGTCTAAATATTTTGAAAATGTCCTTGTTTGTGGAAAATAATAGTCTATAGGTACGCGATGGTGAAAAGTTTCAAGTTCCTACTCCTTATGATTAATATTTGAATTGCAAAATAATATAAATATTTTGGTTTTTCCTAGATCTTCATTAATATTTTAAAAAGTACTGGGAATTCCCAATCAGAAACCATCTTCCAAGTTGAAGATTCAATCATTTGTATTGCTTCAAAAGATGACGATAGAAACACACGAAAAAAGGAAATCACACATCATTGAAAATTCGCTCAACCCAGAACCTACAATTATTAGTAGGTAGCGCCTATTTGTGAATAGAGAAGTGAAGTGGAAGACCCGGTTTTTAGATTGAAATATTGTTACTTTGATAATGATTAATTTCATTTTTCTTTCTATTCGTATGTTTTGTAAAATCCAACCTGAGTGGTTTAGAAAAAGAAAATGATAATAAAATAAAACTTAGGTAGGTAGTGGAAAATAAAAACAACATTTTCATACACACGAACTTTTTTTACGAATCGCGGTCTAACTTTATATAATAGTATAATATTATAACGTTGATTACATGGATACCTTCGATAAATATTTGATATATTTGTATTATGTGTATTGCCTTTATCCAGACACTCAGTATTGGTCAGTAATTAGTTACATGCACCTATCAAATTTAACCAAGATAAATTTGTAACTTGGAATGAGTTATGTAATTTTCAAGTTACTTTAAAATGTAACTAGTATTTTGAAAGCAATCTTTTGATAAATTTTTATATTGATACTTTTAAATTTTAGTAATAACTTGTAATTTACAAAATACATTTTTCTCACAAATCGTTCAAATAAACAAATATTTAGCAGTCATTATCTTATGGAAGTTAAAATCATCAATAATTATTTACCTTGTAACTAAAATGTAACTAGATTATAGATATACAATTTAGTGTAACTTGTTACACGCTGGTACAATTAATCGAGTAACTTGCTTATCTCTGCCTATCCCAGTTGATTAAAATATTAATAATTATTATAATTAAACGGACTGCCAACAATTAGCAGGCATCTAATAATTATACTGGAATAATAATAATTATTCCAGTATAATATCGTGAAGTCAATATGGACGGAAAACTGTTTGGTTTAATAAAATAACGATTTTTCTATTTCCACACACGCGATTTGAAAAATAAAAACGTGCATTCTGGGGGTTGTATTTGCGCACGCAAAAATAGTATGACCTAGTTGAGTTTTATTTTCTATTATATTTTTTGAATAATTGCATGGTTTAGTCTAATTTTCTGAAATACCATAGATTATAATTTGAATTCTAAAGCAATAATAATATAGCACTACCTCGGAAAGTTCGGTTAAAACTTTATCGTTCATTTTATAGCGACGCATATAATAATATGTACGCGTATTTCTTCGGATGAGTTGGTATTTGTTTCTCATGCGATGGATGGCCAAAATACATTATGTTATCTCTATTATATTCAATTTTTTACTTATTATATTGTTTTTTGACTTATCATCGACTTTAAAAGATTATGCATTTGTGTAAATCCAAAAATAAAATAATTTTTCAGTTATGTAACATAAGTTACTTTAACGTCAAATTCAATTGAGTTTAGACATCTGTGTCAAAGTATATATTGAAATAATGAAACAAACAAGTTTTAATTTTGGACTGAAACATTTAATTAGTTACCTAGTATTTTAGTCGTTTGAACCCATTTATACCTATAGTTAGTTATTATTAAATTACTAATTAATAGAGTATTTGTTTTCATAAATTCATAAATTCATAAAATTGAAAAAAATTCGCAACTAATTTCATATGCTTCAAAGTAGAAAAGGTTGTTGGAATGATCATAATATTTTGATTTTAATTCCACAACGAAATAATAGTTTAAACATAAATCCAATTTATTTTATACCACTGGTAAGTATAAAATAATTGTTTCACGAACAAATATTCATGTCGTTCGCTCGTTTTAAGTTGCACGATTGAATTTTATATATAATAATAGTATAAATAAATACAAGGTGATTCATCTAAAAGTATGTTCATTTTATCCATTAATTATTACGCATTTATTCAAATTATATTATTTGGAATTTGTAAGTGTACTTAAACATTGCATTTTAAAATAGGAACTAGAACCATATTGAAAATAAATTGTTATGAATTAGAATCATTCAACCGTTTACCAGTTCAGAAAATACACGTAAAAAATTTGATTTATAAATGGGAGTCGCATCTCATTTGGACGGAATACCACCACCAACTCTCTTACAGTTCAAATGTTGTAACCAATAATTATCGCCTCTTTACAAAACAAAAGTTCTTATTGTATGAAATATTTTAATGACGACGAAGAGATGAAAGAGTTAGTTGAAAAGTGAATAAAGGAGGTGCTGTGTGAGTTCTTCGACACTGGTAACAAAAGTTGGTTTCATGCCTACAAAAGTGCATTGATTTTAACAGTGACTATTAAAAATAATATCTATATACCAGTGGCGAAAACTCGTAATTTTTAAAAAATGTTTTTAAACTTTACTTGCAAAACGTGATGACAAACAACAAAAAATTATGTAACCGCTCTGCTGTAAAGTAAGTTTTGAGAGTATCTATTGGCATTGAGTATCCTGCTCATACCGTAGATAATGGATATTTCAAATTTAACACAGTGATATATATAATTGAGTATTATGATAAACAGTCTTGAGAGGAAATCGTGGTATAGCTACTTATTAACTTCTATTTCTAAAGATATTGAATAATATTATTCTATATTTCAACGAATATGAGTAATATAAAGTATATACATTAATAAAATATATAATTATTTAAATTACCTTGACATTGAAACGGCGTGATAGGTTTGTGGTATAAATAGCTTAAAGTTAGTCTATATATTTTTAAGATTATGTCGTGTATAGAAAATCATATATTACGTAATCGTAAAAACTTTCAAGTCCCTACGATTATTTATTTTTTGACTTGCAACAAATACACTTAAACCGTTTAGGGAAAGTTTGTTATTCTTCAGATTTAACCAAAATTAGAACTTTAAATGTCAAATAACATTGCTGAAATGTTTTTTTGATACTCAAAGTATAAGATTAAAGCATTTTTACTGATCCTAAACGTGATAGTAAATTCCCAAACAAATATTGTAATTTATTTATTTATAATAAAATGAATTGTTTGCGTCTCGATTGCGCTAAATGCAAAACGCCAAAAAACGTATTAATATTTATTCGATTCTAGATCCACGTTATCGCGTACACTCGTAGGTACGATATTACAGAAATATTTTTTATGGGAATTCTAAGCGATTAAGAATATATTGTTTTGCAAACTGTCTTTTTCTCACATACTCCGCGTCTCACTACCAATAACCGTCTGTCGAGCATCGGCACGTAAGAACTATGTGTAGGAAGTGAGCGTTCATCCATCCTGAATATAAATATATATATATAAGGAGAGAGAAAGAGTTGTGTACACGTTATGAAATAATAAATTTCATCTCTAATGGAGAGGAGCTGCACAATCGATTTATCTCGTAACGGTAACTGTTTTCTTTTTCTTTTATTACGACACACACACACACACACACACACACACACACACACACACACACACACACACACACCACACACACACACACATACATACGTACAAGAGGTTTCGTGGTAGCAATTTGTCATTTGATTTTTTATTTTATTTCGTTCACTCACCATTATATTGGATCTCATCCGCCTTCCTTGTGCCATATACTACCTACCATTTCGTCACCTCGTCGCCATCGCCGGTATTTGCACCGTTTTGTCGAACGCTAAACTTTAAACGTCGTCATAAAAAAAAAAATATAGAATAATAAAGACCAAATAAAAGTAGGTATAAATACAAAAATAAAAACCGCCATCGATTACGTTATGTATTTATATATATCGTATATCATCGCGTACCTATATGTTATAACCTACCGACCTCCCGGAGTTTTTAGATATCCGCCGCCGCCACCTTCGTGTTCGAAATGCTTAAACTTCGAACACGCACAGAGTACCATGTTACGTGCGCACGAGACATATTTTATAAGTCGCGTGTTGTGGCGTACCTATGGTGATTTTCGTCATCGTTGTTGTTGATGTCGGTATACATATATAGTAAATTATACATAATATGTATACGACATTATTTTATACTTATTTATCATATTTTTCGGGAAGGGTGGAAGGGTTGTGGGTGGGCGATACCGATACGTATTATACAGTGTATAATTGCGTGTGGCGTGAGCTGGGCGTATCTCGGTACAGACGGGTAGCCGGCAGAGTACTATACTTTTCGCTGACTCGACCGAAATTGTATTTTTATCGCCACTGATTGTCTGCCGGTGGCCTCTCCGTCGCGCTCGTAACTGTATTATTATGTAATTATATAATGTTATCGAGAAAAAGCATAACTGTAGATTATCAATCATATTATACGAAAAATCATGTACGTTGTAGTTTTGGAATAGCCTATTATACTATATGTCTATACGCGTATATAGTACACTATACGCTGCATGTTCGGGGGCGGCGCAACTAAATTTAAATCTGTTAATCGAAATCCATTCCTTTTCCTATGAATTCGTATACTGATTTCTATAGATAGGAGAGGTTCGGAAATGATACCCTAATAAACTATTCGAGTGGAGTTTCAAACTAGTTTTTTGTGTAACTTAATAACATTTTTTCGTATTTTTTTAAATTTAAGTAAGATTTCGTGTTTTTTTGTTTGTCTGACGTTATAATAATATGTGGCCACGTGGGTCAATTAATTATAAACTATATACCCGAGAAACAAATTTAGTATTATATAACCATACGCATATTTTAAAATAAACTTCCTAAACAGTGTTATGATTATTACAGAAGTTGACCTAACCCACTTGACGCTGGAGCTTATACAGATAACAAATTAAAGTGCAGTACATTAATATTTTGGAAAATTCAAAAATGTACTTATTCATAAGATATTTGTCGAAGAATTTCTCAAATTCACATGGTTTTGAATACAACGTAAATGTTATAAATTAAATTATGGGTCATAAAAAAAAATAAATAGCAAAACGAATATTATTATAGTTTGTCGGTTCCGAAACTTGATTATAATTAACTTGATTATGTTAAATTGTCAATATATACGATATGACATAATAATAACATGTGTGCTCTAGTCTAAATACTCATCGTCTAGGTACCACGGCCAGATTGGCGACAACGTCATCATTCTCCTCCCCTCAACCTCGAACATCCAAATTCCACGAAAGCGAGAGAAGGGTTAGGTAGTCAATACATTAAGTTTGTTATCCCACGTACGCGAAGGGGTGAATTAATTTTATATAACGCATATTTAATATTCATGCTCCCCCTCCCCTAACAAAATTCACATATCCACATTCCACAGATAAGTTGGTAATCTTGAATACTTTTATAATATTTTAAAAACAGTTTTTTCAAAACTAATTTTTATTATTAGAATTCTAACTTATAAAACATATAATGATAGTATATAAATTAAAAGATACACACGCATTCATGTGCTTGCCTATGTAATAAATATTACTTAAAAAATGTTAACGGTTGAAACGTATTTATAGGTATCCTTCCCAAGACCACATTAATACAATAGCGCTATTGATTATGTGTTAAGACATCGGTACCCACGGTAGATCCGTATAGGTACTCGTATAACCTCTGAGTAATCGTAACTAAAAAATGTATATTCATAGACAATTTAAAATTATTTAGGAAGAAGTGTTGAATAAACTGGGTAAGAAAATAAGAAAAAATGATTTGATATCTTACGTTTAGATTTAACTGGCCACATGTATTTTATTAATGATAAGTAAATATTAACGATTGTTTTTATATTTTATTAGCTGATCCCATGCACTTTGTTGTCCATTAAAAATGCCAATTATATATTATTATTATAATAGCTTTAAAACCCATGGCAACCATTTATAAACAAAAATTTCCATAGGAAATCTCAAAATCTCTGTTTGAGCACCTCCCGGGGTTGGTCCTCTTCCTATTAAATTAACCCATCTTCTGCCCAGAGGTCTAATCTATCTCTGTATCAAATTTCATCAGCATCGGTCCTGCCGTTTAAGAATGTATAAAGGATACACACACACACACACAGACAAGCATTCATTTTTATATTTATATATAGATTATTTTATTATATCTAAATGTTATGACATAACACTACAAATAAAAAAGTATTTGATTATTTAATTAAAACAACTCTCAATAAATGTATTTATTTATTATAACAGATAAGTCAATACTCAATACACAATACAATTTTTTTTGTACCATGGTCAAATACAAAATGTTATTCAACTTTATACCTCCATACAAAACATATTTTTAAATAGAATATTAGAATGATTTATAGTAAACACATATTGTTAATACCATTAGGTGGTTCCAGTCGGAATTTTCTGGCTTTGTCTAACACACCTGTAATACCTATTGGATTATATAGACGTGTTCTATTTATAACGTACCGATTAATCTAGTGAAATTATAAGAATTATGAAAACAAATTTGAATTCAGCATTAAGTCTACAATGGAATATACGGGCCACTTTTTGGAATTTATTTTAAGTATTTTATTCATGATTAATTAAATTTTTAAAATTGTTGAATTTTTTTAATCAGTTTTGTTTTTCGTGTTGGGGACTGATACTCCAAAAAGTGGCCCGGACATTCCATTGTAGACTTTATGCTGAATTAAAATTTGTTTTCAGAATTCAAATCGCTACACTAGATTAATTGGTACGTTGACAATAGAACACGTCTATATAATCCTATATTTAGCATGTGTTAGACAAAGACAGAAAATTCCGACTGGAACCGCCTTAGTATAATTAATTAACAAGTTAAATAAGAGTGGAGAGAGATGATTTCTGTAAAGATCATCTGACATTAATGAAATGAAATCTAAGATAACAATTTTATATTTAACAAATTGATATCTTTGAGTGAAGACAGAAATAAACCAAGATAATAAAGTGTCAGCATAGCCTTTTTTAAAGTTTTATTAATTAAGAGTTGATGGTTAATACTATCAAAAGCTTTTTAAAAGTAGGTATATATAACATCAGCAGGTTGTTAGATATAAAGTTTAAAATAAATTGTTTATAAGAGATTAAATCAGTAATGGTAGATTTATTACTTCAGAAACCATGTTTTTAAAATGAAGGGTGAGTTTAGAATTTAGTATTTTAAAAAATATATTTGAAAGGATAAAAATTATGGATATGTACTATAATTGGAAACTAATGATCTCTCTTTTAAAAAAAATGGGGTTGATAAATGTAAATTCCAAATAGAGGGAAAAGAACCTTTTTAAGAAGTACCTATTAAAAAGAAAAATAATAGGTAGAAAAAGAATAAATCTACAACATGCGTGAAAAATCAAGGGTAAGAATCCACCAGGACCAATACATATATATCTTGAACTTAAACTTATTACCTAATTCATCATTTATAGGAAAACATCAACTAATTTAATTTTTCATTTATGAATATAATCAAATAATTCAACTACTGAACGAAGGTTAACGTAAACTAGAATAGACACTTTTTTATAACTCGATGTGAAATAACGAATGAATAAATCAACATGTTTCCTAACCGTAGATGATCTTACATTTTTATAAAAATCCAAAGTTGACATGGATTTGATTTTAATGAGAGTTGAACATTCTGTAAATACATTTGCTAATCATTTTTACTACACAGTTTGTATTCAGTTCAAAAAACATGAATTCAAAAATTTAATTTAGTATATTTTATTTCTTTTTAATATAGTATGAAATATTGTTTTTTGATTACCTAGTTAGAATTTTTAAATTTCTTAGAAAACCATTATGGTATTAGAGTAAAGATATAAAATAGAATATAATTATATATATTGTACATTAATTAAAATATTTGATTCCATTGAATAAAACCGAAGAATTATAAGGTAGAATTATGATCTCATTTTGATCTTACATATAGAATTGACATAACTAACATAACATTTAATCATCGTTTAAAATGTTTAAATCTTTGATTAGTTTAAACCAATTTATATTTAAATAATCAGAAACTTTTAGTCGCAACATTTGATGATAAATGTGACCATATCGCATTCATTTTCGCGCTAAATTGTGAGTAATTTTGATATAAGAAAAAACATTGTGATTTAATCCGCCGACAAATTATATGCGCTCAATCGTATTGTACATTTTTTTATCGTACCTAAACAAAAAATACTGTAATTTGACTAATCCTATTTGAATTATTATCTAAATAGAAGTAATTATTTCGCTAATGGCATAAACCTTATCAGTATAGTATGCACTTGGGTTAAAGTCTAATCAATTAGACCCGATTTCTGATCTTCCAAAATGTCCAATAAGTAAGTTAGTAAGCAAAACCTTTTTAGTCACTACTCCATCTAAACATTTTTTTTTTACAAATAATTATAATAGTTAATCACTGTACAGCTATAGCATAAATCTTATATATTCCGTCAGCTACGTATCATAATATTTACCTACTGATTCCTTTAGTCATTTTTCATATACTTCTAACTATGTAACTTAGGGATCAATTCCACCGAGCCTTAAATGTAATACATAAATATTTAAAAGTTTTAAAAGTGGTGGTGTTGGTTCGCTGCATGAATATTAAATACAATTTAACTAATAAATTATAATATATTTTATGTTTTATAATTTTATTTTGATTTATCAATATTTTAAATTTTAAAATTTTAAAAATGTTCGGCCATATTATTTAGGTTATAATATTTATACTGTATGAGTATTAATATAATGATAATATTATATAATAATATAATGTTCAACTTAAAATTGCCTCCACGCATTGTATGTAGAACATATTTTAAAAATATTGTAAAAACATAAAAATTATTCATAAATTTTATCGTGACAATGAATTTAAAAAATATCTTTTCAATATTTGATCTTCTGCAAAAAAGTGAGCTAAATTATATTGCGATGATATTTAAAAACTTTCTTTGAAACTATTTACAAATAAAAATCTGAATATATTAAAAATGTATTGGAAACTTTTTTCAAATATTATTTTGCCATGTATATACTTTATAGTATTTGAGACGCATATTTATGTATCATAGTGGAATAATGCTTGGGAATGACTCTAAAAAAAATATTCCAAAAAACTAATATTTCAAGGTTATACATTACATCCGTCACGTTTCAATAAAATCTACAAGTTATTCTGGATATTATAAATCATAAAATACTTCATCATCCCATACCTGAATTTAAATTATTAGATTGGTGCATCCTTTATATTGGTAAAATATTAGGTATATTATAAAATGTCTATGAATGTTTTTGTGTGGTTTAGTTTTCACTATGATTTGTAGTTCAGCATTTAATTTAAACTATTTTTAAAATCATTTATTTTCAAATTGAAAATATAAATATTTACGAATTACGATTGGCTTTACACTCACTCACAAATAAAAAAAAGCATACTTATAAAACCAATTATTCAGCCCAACAAAATCTAAAATATTAAGTTTTTAAAATCATACTATGTAGTATTGTATCAGTAGATTTGTAGATTTGACTATGACGTATTAAATTAGAAAAAATAGAAAACGTGGAAATAATTTGTAACCATAATATCTGGATATTACATGATCCATCATATTCAACAGCCCCACGCAAATAAGTGGAAATCAGTTAAAATTTTTGAGAGGAGGGCTGGAAAACTTGTTATTTTCCGTTTTAAAGAGATTTCCGTTATAAGGAGGTTTTACCTAAATATCTGATTTTTCATTTTTGAATTTATAAAAAATTAATAAAATTACTGCATTGCACTTAACATTTTACCTATAATAGGTATGTACCGTGTGTAGGTTCTTCATAATTGAGTAGGTCACTGTAATGGATGAGTAAAGTTTGAATTCAATGATAAATCATTGCGTAGAAAACACAAATCTGAGTGGAAACTAAAAAATAATTAGCATATTTTCGTGATTTTGCAAAAATGTTAACTTACGCTTTATAAGAACCGTACTTACCTATGTATTAATAAAAAAACAAATATTTATAGATTTTATACTTTTTAAATTACTACATAACAACAAAATTTGTTTTTGCGTAAAAATGCTAGTTTTGCCCTGATTTTTGATTTAATATTCCAGAATTATTTTGAACTGTACTGGAACACGTTTACTCTTGACACCCGCTCTATCGTCCCTCCCATAAAAAAAAAAAATACCAACTTCATTTTGTATGTATCAGAATTGCCCTTCAGAGTTGAAGATTAAATCGTTTTTTCTACTATAAAAAATATCTCCAGAAACAAATAAAAATATAACTGAAAAAACACTTGTTAAAATAAAATCAATACATTTATCGCTTTACTCAGAATCTGAAATAATGTAGGTATCCCAATATCAAAATATTTTGATGATTTTCAATTTACAGTAGGTACCTATCGAATTATTCTGCAGAAACATCATCATTTGTCTTAAACAAATCAAGCATTCTTCGACGCTAAAAGACTGAATAAATGATATCCATTAAGATTATTTTTACTATAAGATATTAAATTACAAATAATTACGAAAATACGTAATTATTATGATGAATTATCTAGAAAAAAAAATCCACTATAATCACGGTTTAATATTTTTATTAAAGAAATTAAATTAATTGTATACGAAATTCGTATTATATAACGTACCTTAGTCATATTAATATTATTATATAGGTAGATAATTTAAATTAATTATACTTTATAATGCTACATAATATTATGTATTAATACATTTAAAACCATGACTTAAGTCATCAATTAATTATATTAATAAACAATCCAGTAAAATATTGATTAATTTTAAAACGAATTGATAGTTTGTACCATTGAGGTACCATATAGGTATACATTTAAGACGAAGTGGAAACTGGAAACGATAGATTAGGGCAGGTATCAATAATCTACCGAGTACCTATAATAATATATTATACTCTATTATACTATATCTTTTATAGCATTTTATAAGGACGTTTCGGTGGATAAATTCCCACCGATAAAATCTAAATATATATATAAAAAAAAGATACATTGGTAGGTACATAATATATTATTTTCTAAACTACGTAGATACATTTAGAATTAACACCATAGATCATGTACGTACTACCTTGATTAGCTTGACCGTGACGTCTGGTCGCTGGAACTACTTCCATGCTGTGTCAATTATAGTATGTAAGGTTTATGATTATAACGAACTATCTGTTTTCTTATCAGCACAAGTTATTTGTTATATCTACAAAAAATAACTGTAAAAACATTAAATGGCGTTCACAAAATTTTCTTTTATATAATTCATAAATATTTTATATAAGACACTAACCCGACTTGGCCCGAGTTAATAAAATTTATCCATCTTTCTATCGTTTTCCATTTTGTTTCAGTTGAAAAATATAATAGAAACACATATTTTACAATGATTAGTTTTATGATTTTCTACTACTTAATTCTGGACGAATTTTCGATGTAAAAAATAAAAACTGGTACAGATTCAACGAATCAACGTGAATCCTATACAGTTAAGATTGGTAGATATTCGTCTTTATGTGTTTACATAAAAAGTATGTCCATAATTAAGAGAGAAAATCATAAAAGTAATTATTGTAATCATGTGCTTAATATTCATTTGTTTTTAATTATATTTGTAAATTTTTTTATATCATATTTCTTTTAATTATAATATATAACCAATGGCAACAAAAAATAACATTCGATTTTCCTGAGCTAAAACTTAAGTCATGTTTGAGCCAGCCAGAGGAGTTGAAAAATAAGCTGTAAACACCCTCCGAGTGCCAATAAGAATCTACTGATGTAACTTTTATTAAAAACTTTTTTTTGAGCTCTATATTAACTGACAATTCACAAACTTTTACATTTTTTATTTCTTATTTTAAATTTCCACATATTGTAGCGGTTTTGAATATTTAATTTGGGTTTAAAAAGCATAGGTACAATTATTTTATTATCTAAAGCAACCAAAAATAGTATACGCCGCTTACATAATATATGTCTCAGTAGTACGATGTAACTGATTTTAGTTCTCGGTTATAACACTTTAGAATAAAATAAACGTAAGTATTTGTATTGCGTACAGCATGCGTGTAATAATAATACAAATAATGTATACAAAGACATAAAGTATATATATGACTCATATGAGTATTGAACGTTGGATACATCTAATTTTTTTCATCTTTTTACTTATACTCACAAGTGATTCTCGTCAACGTCCGAATAACCCGATCACCGTCACTACCACCACACCCGCCGTCCATTGCTAACGTAGGTGTGCTCGAATTTGGGTAATGGTGTTTTTTTAGCAGCAGGAGCAGCATATTTATCACAAGTTGTTCACTATAAATATAATACATAGTCTGACAAATATATTAGGTGTGATATTATATTATGTGCTTGCGTGCGTGTGAAAAAGTACCTACTCTTATACATTTATACGTATACATTATACCTAACTTAATTCGTGGCTAGTGTGGGTACGTATATCATTATTTTTATACGCCTGAACGTGTGTAGATATGAGGAATGTTCTGTATACTTGATAACACACTATATTATATATATATATATCGCACGGTATAATATACATATTATACACATTACACTATACTGGGTAACAGAAAGGAATCGAGCGAAAAATTGAATTTCACAAATGGAAACATCGCGTACAAACGTGCAAGACTGCAGTGATACTTCGCGATTCCCCGGACATTTTTATCATATTTTTTTTTTGTGTGTTCCATTAGTGTATACAGAGATTTTCGTGTTTTTTATTTTTCACAGTTATGAAGTGCCTATATTTGGACGGACGAATCTGTTTGATGGTGTACACATTATGTTTCTGCTAACATATAAGTAAATTTGCCTTTGGATTTGGTGAAAGTCAAAACATAGAAATATCTGTAGTAGAAATTACTTGTAATTATTTTAAACGTAACCAAAAATTGGATTTTTGGAGAAATCTCATGGTCCGACAAAATCTTATTTCAATAATGAACTCAATCCCTTGAAATTCACTTCAACCGGTTTTTACTGTATTGTTATTAAATTTTTGTTTAATGGCGTCAAGAGTCAACTAGGTGTATCATATCATTATAATATTACAAATTAATATGTACGTAACATTGAATATAATTTCGCAAAATGGAGTGCAAGCGATTTATGGTTTCGGCCGCGATATACCCTTTACTAATTTCTCTCTTCCAACGTGTTATTTGGTATATTTTCGAAACAAAATCGTGAATAATTATTTCTTTA
This sequence comes from Sitobion miscanthi, assembly GCA_008086715.1. Classification (NCBI taxonomy): domain Eukaryota; kingdom Metazoa; phylum Arthropoda; class Insecta; order Hemiptera; family Aphididae; genus Sitobion; species Sitobion miscanthi. The sequence continues at coordinate 29,530,368 of CM017798.1, read as the reverse complement.
ATACGTAAAATACGGAAAATATTATAATATCTTCTTTACCCGACGGCACCAACCAATAGTTATAATTTATAATTTATGATTCATTCATGTTAACAGTGACTTAAAGACCGTAGACCGTAGTTACATAATTTGTTTTTTATCGAATTAAGTAAACTTGAATAATATGTGTGTCGTGCCTACTATGATGTATTTATCTATATATATAGAAGTAACCAAATTTTAATTATTGCTCAATCTTATAGGCTGTGCTGTAAGGTTAGATAAGCGTGTCGATATTTTATACGTGTACTGCCATAAAAGTTAAAGTTTATGTTTTCTTCTTAAATAAAAATTAATAAATAAATATACAAATATATTGCACAATACCATATACCTAAGTTTATAGTTTTTCACGTATCATAAGTCTGGTATCTTAAATATATTTTTATGACACATTTGGTTAACGTTTGTTTTTAATTTTATGAAATTGGATAGCGACCATGTAACTTTCACGTACTTACCTACATGCGCGTTATGAAAATACCTACACGTAACGGCGTAACGAAGACTACAAGCTTATTAAACACGAAAAGACACATTTGCATATACAGATTGTCATTTAATTTATACCTATTTATCGTGGTTTTACATTTGAAGTCAGTACACTGAGAATATACAGTTTAATTTTGCATTTTTATGTTTATTTAATTTTAAAATTACCATGTCATTGTTTTGGTTTTTAATAAAATATTATAATAATAACCAAGGACAGAGGACAGTAATAAAAAAAAACCTTAGTAATCGCCTTATTTGCCGACCATTATGTAGGCACTGGGTAATTTCCCGTTTAGTAATTTTTAATTACTCGTGACAATTTCGTCCGAGACCAAATTGCTGCGTACCTACTCAAGTCATGGTTAATATAAATTGGTTTAATAACCGAAAATAATTTATGTGAACTGCGCACAGATTATATCTGCCAACAGTATAATTTTGACGTTATGACGAATTTATGAACTCATTGTTTTTCAAAAATATTTTCAAATTTTGAGTCCATAGAACATGTTATCTGGTCGTATATCGTGCATGACCAATTTATAAGTTATTATTTTAAAATTGAAAACCATTTGAACCAGGTTACCAGGAACATATTTTAGATGGTTTTTTTTTACCAGATCTCCAACACAAATTTTAGCTTAAAATTACGAATACTGTATGCTCGTCAAACCTGTGACAACCTGTCGTTTGGAGTAGAAGATAAAAATGTTTTACACATTTTAATACTATATACCTAGAATATAATATGGTCACAATCTGTGGGCTATGGAATATTAAAATCAGAAAGCTTATTGAAAAATACAAGTTAATTTTTAAAAATCTTAACTATATCATCCTACATAGTATACCTATATTATAAGATCGTGACAAGTTGGATTAGAAGTTTCGTGCCGATATGTTATTATAATATACAGTTGAAATCAGTGCGCTCTATATAATCACTCGCTCTGTGATGTGCAGCACACCTGCAGGCGGCAGGCATATATTATGCGGAATAAATAATATCCATGTGCCATATATTACAATAAACAACGTTTCGGTGGACCTAACTCTACCACCGCAAACGAAATATTATCGTCATCATTATTATTATTTATTATGCGTTTAACCGACCTTGACTCGCTCATACGCACGTACCTTAGTGTATTCGTGTAACTATATTATATATTTGGAAAAACATATCGGCTGTACGTATACTACGTGTGTATAGTTTATGTGTGGGGGAGTTGGGGAGGGGGGGGGGGTGGCAGTCGGCGCGTACAACGGCAGAACAATTATTTTAAATTTAGCCGCTGGCGATGGCAGTGATTTGTCAACGTCACGAGGCCGCGAAGAAGTGTTCGGAAGAGAGACGCGAATAGTGTGTGTGTGTGTGTGTGTGTGTGTGAGGGAGCATAAAATAGTGTGACGACCATGGTGGTGGTTGGCGGCGCCCATGTGGATGAGCAACAATTTATATTAAAAAACTTTTTTTACTCCTCTAAAAAACCTATATTTATATACATAAATACATATCATATACGAGCGCGCGTGCTCAATGGAAAAACGTCGTTTTTTATTTTTGTTTTAACGTCTCCCATCCTACTCTTTATACTTCGTCCGGCTTAATGGCCGAACGAATAATCTTCCGTTTAAAATGGCTGCGAGCGCAAGCGGCGTGAGTAATACCGATTCGCGAAACTATTACACTATATATATATATATATATATATATATATGCGCGCGCGTTCCTCCAAAAAAGAGACATTTGTGCAATTATAAAACGTTTAAATCCCCACTGCGTAGCGTGTGAATTTTATAAACCAGAATATATATGTACGACCTCCTTCTTCTCCTCTCCGAAATCACGGTCCGCGACTACTTTTAACACCGAGTCTAACGCTACGCAAATATTTCGTCAGGCAAAAACGTAGTCACCGGACCCACGACTGGAAACGACGAAAAAATATTTTATAGATAACCTATACCTATATTTAAAAACGAGAATGCCACTCGAGGTAGATTTGCACGTTTATCAATACACACGTGGATTTTTCCCCTATATATGTGTACTCCGTCATATGTACAGGAGCGGTACACCACCACGTTTTTCCGCATAATATCATATTATATCTGATACAGGTGGCCCTATAATATAACATTATATAACTACATACTGCGTGACACGATAACGGATGAATGCGTGATATGTGCGTACGTCAACCCACCGTCGAAGTTTTCAAACGCCCTTCTGCCTCACAAGCCGACCGCTCGAATCATTTATCCATCAGATTTTAATTAGGCTGTCGTTTTCATAAGGGCGCTTTACATCGCGACCGTCCCATACTTGATAATATACGGTTTGTTGTCATACATAATTTAATAATAATGATATTAATTACATCGAGCCGGAGCCTTTACAATTTATAGTTGTTCACTCGACGGCGATTTTATTTCTGACTCATTTCGACATAGGTTCACATAATATCTAGTAGTAGTAGTAGTAGTGATTATAATAATGTACCTATTAGGTTATACTGCGAGATTACAGCTGAGCAATATATTATATTATATATTATTATGCACCCGGCGATAATCCCGGGAAAACATTTGATTGACTTCACATACTATATGGGTACGTAATATATTATTCCAATAGATTCGTGTTTAACGACTCCTAAGCACCTAATTTGTGCGCGTGTGTCTCGCTCACGGTGCAGGTCGTGTCATCGGTTTATTATCCTGATTTCGAAATGAATGTGAATACTTAATTAAATTTTGTCCGCTCGTATATTTTATTAGTTTGTCGAACGTTCGTATACATTAGGTATATTGTTACACGGTGGTATTTCTATTTTTCACTCTCACTCTCTGAGTTCGGCCAAAAGCATGCTTACTTATTTGCGTAATTTACAGTCGTTGGTTTTTGAAAGTTTATCGTGGCATTCTGAAAGTAATTTTCCATCGAAGTAATTACGAGTGCTGTTGTTCATGGCAATATTTCAAACAATTATTATAAAGTTTAATGGCGCTACTGAAAGACCGCAGACTTACACGTATTCCGTTTGTAAAAAATAATAACACCCATTTGGTGTACCTACCTATAGTTAAATATTTAAATATACAATACATATTACTATTGTGATTTAAATAATTATAATCGTAGATCAAAAAAGTCACGTGTCTCATATCGCCTCGCGCATATCCGCAATAATGAAACATTGCAGAGATGACAAAATAATAAACTAATACTTGCAGTATCTTGACGTATTTTATATTAGGACATGGATGGCTTATAGATGATTGTAGTGGGGTTGGATTGTATAATTACGTTTATACATGGTAATATATATATATATAGTTTCTAATCAGACTTGTGTAATTTTATCGCACATATCATGTATACACTTAAACACTTTGAATCGTATAACGGTGCGCTTTGGGATGGAACAAATGCCATTCAACCCATTAGAAAGTACAATGAACTTGGAGAACAAAGTACTCCAATTGTTGATTTCGTTAAGGAAAAAAATCATAGTCAACGACGAGATACATAATGCTTAGAATTTTATTTTTTGTCATCCGACACGATAATTACATATTAATTACACTTTTTACATGTATAGTTAACGATTATCATAACAATGCGTTCGTATTTCAATGTTATATATACATTATACATAGTATAATACTCGTTTTATTGTGCATTTTTTATAATTTTCTTACACCCTAACCGTGTACATGTAATGTATGACGTTGTATATACATATATTATACCTACTCTTTATTTTGTGTACACAACATGCACCGACTGTACCTATCGTTTTCATCATGCGATTATTATTTTAAAAAGGATTTCATCTAATTTGTAGTTCAACGAGTTATAAAATACTAATTTATTGAAAACCGTTTTTAATTTCTATAAATTTAGTAGCTTAAAAATAATAAAATTCTGATTGTTCAACTCTTATTGGGTGTAACACGCTGTGGAAGCAATGTCTTTTTAAGTGTAAATGATATTATATTTTAATGTATAGCGATCCCGTCGGCGTTGTCCGTGATATTCGCAGCAGTATATTATCAGGTAGGTAACCTACCTGCGGTATATCGCGGACCCCGTGTGGTTTGTACGTAAGTGTATAATTTAACCCTTAAGTATCAATGTTATACCAAGTTTGTTATTTTTACTTAATGCAACCAGCTATGGCGGATATTAATACAATCAATTAATACAAAATCCTAACCTAACCGTAAAAATCCGATGAATAAAAAAAAACCAAACATCCGTATGTAATATGTATAGATAAAGCCAAAAATTAAAAAAGGAAAAATAAGAAAAAAACAGTATAGAAACAATGCTCAAAAAATTGATCCACCGAAACCGTGGTTCGAACTACAGACATTCTGTGCCACTACGCCAACTGCAGGCATATCGCTTTAAGAATAATAATTATTATTAAAAGAAATAGCGACCATTTACAAACAAACATTTTCGTCGTAAATCTCAGAATCCATTAGCACCTCCCCGGGTCGGACCTCTAGTTTACCCTTTTTAAATTATCCTATCTTTTTCCCAGAGGTCTAATCTATATCTGTACCAAATTTCATCGCAATCGGATAAATGGTTTAGGAATGCATAAAGGACACACACACAAACATTATTGTTTATATACCTGTATAGATTTATATCATAAATATGATTGTTGTCATGACTATAAATTTGCTTCAAATCTGTAAACACTATATTTTAATATTGAATACAATAGGTATATGCGTATAATGATATAAATGTCAACAATGTGATTAACTACTTCAACGTTTCGTAACGAATAATAATATATTGTAAAAATTACATAACTTAGAAAGATTGTTAAACTATTTTTTATAATTGTAATTTACAAAAACACAAACTGGTGTATCAATATTTTAATACAAATTATTAATATTCAAGTATATTTTCATAAAACAATTTTATTCATATATAGGCAACTGTGATTTATATAGTTATTAAAAAAATATTTTATTTAGGATTTTTAGTGCAGTGAGAAACACTTTGGCTTTCATTTCTTGTTTTTAACAATTTTTATGACAATCAAAAACATATTAACTTTATATTAATAATTTTGGAATATTGAAAAAAAAATCATTATTTTGTTTTTAGTATATATTATAAGTAGGTAGGTACTTTATATGAAATGAACGTCATATATTAATAATTAACGTTAAATTTGCACTCAGTTTTAACGCGACTCATTAATTTCGTTATTATAATATGCCTTCGATGTCCTACACAAAAGCGTCAAGTATGGTTAATTTCATTCAATGATTTCAATAAAATGTATGAGTTAGAAAATAGGTATACATTTGGGTTACTTATTTCGTAACAGATAATATTATAATAATTAATCGTTCTTAATTATTCTTTATTTAGTAGTAGAAAAAAAATGGAATATGTAATTCTAAGGCATTGATGGTGAATTATATTTTTGGAAGGTTTTCATACAAGTGGCTTTGAATTATGATGCAGTTTGTAAGCACAAGTTAAATTACATTCATTTACTTACGGTGAATGTGGTGAAGCTGTTTTATCGGTGACTGAAGGGAAAATCGAATTAATTGCAGGGTTGATTTAGAAATCGATGTATTTCTAGTACCCAGACAAATAACTACAATCTATTTTCTACTAGGCTACAACTTACCGCGAAACCCGACAGTGAAAATATGTTACGCTTTGTCAAACGTACAATATATGACCATTTTTTGACAGGTCACAGAGGGATTTAAAAATATTTTTTTACTGTAGAATTTGGCGCCCAAAATAACCATTAGAGGTTAGAAGAAAGTTATTTTGTTTTTTTGCTGGATAGTAGTTTTGAAAAATTGTGACAGTTTGAGATTAACCCAAAGGTAGATTTCCCGGTTGAAACCTACCACGTGACTATTTCCTTTTTTACCCCGGGGCCCAAACGTAATCGAGTTTCATATTATTTAATACTACAAATACAACAACACATTTATCACATTTAGACATTTCACTTTGTTGTTTCAGCTTCTGACCTGGAATCGATTCGTGCCTTGTTTAATGAAAAAGAAAAAGAACTAACAATGGCTGTAGCTAAAGTGGATGAACTAACTAGGCAACTAGAAGACGTCCATAAAGGACGTGGCCATGCACAGCCTACATCTCCGGCCTCCATAGAACTCGACAAACTACGGGCCGAGTTATTAGTGAGTGTTATTGTTCATACATTTTAGTTAGGTATGCTCTTATAAAGTTAATTTCCGATATTTTCAAATAGGTGCTATTTTTATTTATGTTTAAATTAAACAGTTTGTGTACTTATAATAACGCTAATATAATAAATCATTTGCTTTTTTTTTTAAATTTTGAAGTACCGGAATAAATTGGGTGAACAGCAAACTGCCAGGCTAGTACAACAGCGTGAGGTTCTGTCCAAAAGACAAGAAGAAATGGCATCCATTGACCGGCGAATATCGGAACTACAAGCTAGGTTACACAGGAAGAGACTGCTCAACCAACAGCTGGCCAATCAAATTCAGGCTAACAAACCAGGCCAAAATAACAGGCGAGTAATCATTTTGAGCATAATAATGCTAAAAAAAAATTTCAACAAGATATCATGAGATGGGTCATCTAATTACATTTTAGTTTCTTGTAAACTATTTATGTAAGTTTATAAAAGAATATTCATTTTGTTTGCGGTGAAGTCACTATGCTGTTAGATAGATTATGTTTTATACAATAGGCCAGGGGTCACCAACCTTTTCCAACAATTGAGCTACATTAAACATTTTAAGTATCTGGTAATCCGCCACTTTTTAGGTACAGTTTAGGTATACTATTACAATTTTAAATTATTGCATGCAGCCTAATAATTGATTGTGTAATAATATTCTTATTTCATTATTTATCCATAGGAAAATGTTATGTTTTTCTTCTCTAATAAATGCGTTACTTTAAATATAAAGCGTAAAGATGTGTTTAAGTCTTAAACTTTAAGAATACGCGCGTGATCATCATATTATAGGAAAATTAATTTTTAATAAGTTCGATAAATATTATTTCTCTAAATATCCACCAGCCAAACATCTCCTTAAATAATTTGATTGTACTATAATTTATAACTTTATTAACCCTGTCAACTATTAGGATTGGTTTTCGATTTTAAAACATTTATCATATGCATAGAAATTGTCAAACAATTATAATTATACTAACGTGTACATTTTCTTTTGATTTAAGATCTCTGGGCGGCCCGGGTAAACAAATGATGCCGCTGTGCGATGGGAAAATGAACGGTGGAGGCGGAAATGTTGCAGCCATCGAGCCGTTTAACCACATACCAGACGCGATGAGCAAGAATTCAATGTTACGCAAGTCCGAGGATAACATCCTTAGTCATGCGACGGTAGACTGTGACCCACAGTCGTATGGTGGACGGTCAACCAGACCTGAGCTTAAGTCTCTGTCTCAGCAGCCTTTGGTCCAGAAACCTATGGTGGACCCATACCATCAACAGTACCAGTCATCAAATAACAACTACAAAATTGAACAACAGAGTAACGGTAACCCAGGTGACCTCGCGTATTTCGGTGGTAGCAAGTTCGACCCTAAATACCAGACACTACCCTACAATACCAAATTTTCACCGTTGGCAAACTACAGTGGAAACCAACCGGCGCTCCAGCACCATCAACATCAGCAGCAACAACAGCTACAACATCATCATCATCAGCAGCAGCAGCAACAGCAGCAACAACAAAACCAGCAACAACAAAACCAGCAACAACAGAACCATCAACAACAGAACCAGCAACAACAGAACCAGCATCAACAGTGGTTCGGTCAGCACGAAGACATGTCCGAGGACATTAATAGAGACCTAGTCAATAACAATACCAGCTTTTATGGAGCTGATCAAAAACTTAACGGAACGGCCCAAAGTAAAAAGTCAGTTTTGGCGGGCCAAGTTCTGACAAACCTGGGACAAAATTTACAAATGCAGAGTTCCAGCAGACCTATCAACGCTCAAGTGTATCACACAAAACCACTTTCATCGTCTAATCATGCTTCTCAAAGGTAAAGTGGTATTTATATTTAACGTTTATTTCTATATTTCACATTATCATATTATATTGTCTATAATAACATACTCATTCAATATTATGTTTTAGGCCTTTAAACTATTCGGTACACCACCCTCCAGTTTTAGTGACTAGAAGCCAACCAGTCGGTGGAAACGGTATAATAAATCATCAGGTAATTGAATCTTATGCGATATTATTTAGAAATTACTTCTTTTCTCCAAAATAATACGCATAGTACAGTATGTACATATTTATTTAGAAGTTATTTATGCTAATGATTCGATTTAACTTGAAACCGTATTTTAACGTCGATTTAATAGTACCTATTTTATTTCGTCCGGATTTTGGTGCGAATGAAAGACGGAGTATCAGAATGAATCATTTAGAGTATTAATCAAGACTATTGTGTTGTTATACGCGTTTAACGTCAGAATAATCGTTATATAGAGGGATTAGGGCGTTCTACAACGATTAATAATATCGTCCTTATCGCAGTGGTTGTAATAGTCCGTCAATTCGAGTCGAGTCTTACGAGAGCCTACAGGTCTTTTTCTTTCGTATTATTTAGTACGAGAGTTTACTATATACGCGCTCGAAAATCGAGACATACTTAATTTAATATCTCCTAACTTAATTTAGGGAAATAATTTGTAATAACTTTGAGGCATGGAGCGCCACTGGCGTAATGCAATTTACCATCATACGCTTTATTATATTATTGTGTTTATTAAAATAATAACATACAAACCAATTTGTCCACAGAAACCAACGAGCAGCGTGTCGCCCATTTATCAGACGTCTTCGACCAAAGTACAGCCGGTGCAGCCTCAAGTGTTAAATTCCGTGGTGGCGAACCAAGTAGTATCTAAAGAATCAAAACAACCAATTAGGTTAGCGGCGGTGGTTGCTGCTGATTCTGAACAATTGGTCGGCGTGGACCGGGCCGGCAGTCCTCCGACCGTTGGAAAACCAGCGTTACCCCCCAAACCTCCTCCGCCACTGGTCAAGACTTGTACGCCACCACCGCCGCCAAGGCAAAACGCTTACCACCACCATATACCTCAATATAACCAGCCGGATCCATCTTTGGAAGACGGGGGCCTAGGAGGAGCTGGCGGTGGTCGTGCGTACTACACCGACAGCAGACCAGCCCCACTTCAGAAAGACTTGACGCCTCCCCCGCCGCGGATACCCAACGGTGGCATTACTGGAGCCCCGGTCAAGTCTGGCTTTGGTAACTTGGTGGATTCGTCCGAGTCCGACAACTCGTCGAGTTCGGCGTCCATGCGATGCACGATTAGTAGCAACGCCAAGTGAGTGTTATAATGCGTACAGAATAGGATATATTATACGCAGTGAAAAAACGTTAAGCTTGATAAGATGTAGTACTAATATAATTATTAATTAATATATTATATTATACTATAGTATCGCACCGTATTTACGTCTGTTCACTGTTGGTGAAGATTTCTGATAAGACTGCCCATAACATTTCTAGTCGGTTAAGACTCGTATTATCTAGATTGTATTTTAATCCATAACTGTTTCATAACTGTTAAGCTCAGGTTATCTAGCACTTATAATACGACGTGATAGGTACTAAGTATGATATGTGTGTCTTATTCTTTTTCTTTTTCGGTTTTATGGCCCAATCGGGACCAGAATATTCCCCACGAGCTATCCATGTAGAAGATACATAACCTATATATATATATATACCTATATAACAATTTGTTCTGGACTATAATCATCACTAAATTTCTGTCAGTTAACACTAAGTCATAGAGTTCAGTTAATCGTTTCCTTAAGTGGATGATCAACTGGATCTAATTGTGTAGTAAAAACAAATGGTAATAACTATTAGTACTGCAGTTTTCGTACGTTTTCATTACGCCGCACAACAATAGAAAAATCCTGTGCGATAAAGGTGCGCGTTTTTAGGTGTATAATATCTATGATAAGTTATAGATTTATAATTATATTTTTTTGTTTTATTTTCACTTTTTTAGAAGTGGCGAACATTTGTTGGACAGTGTGAGATCTGTGAGCATATCAACGACCAAAGGAACGCCTCCCCCTCCACCACCACCACCTCAACCTCAGCCACAGGAGTCGTCTACTACCACAGCCACGTCTCCAACTGAACCCGTGGGAGTCAAAGATCAGCAACAGCAGCAGCCACCACCCCAAGAAGCAAAACTCCCTTCTAGACTGCCATCACTTTTGCTCAGCCGAACCACTTCTTATCCGGTGACGGATATCGTCGGGAGCGAGAGTAAAGTCAACAACAACAACAACAATAACAACCTCCATCACCATCTCCTTCACCATAATCATAATAACATCAACAATAACCACCAGCAATTGCAACACCGGATGTCCGTCGCACCACCTCAACAGCAGCAGCAACCGGCACAGACTTCATCTGCCATCACCACTTCCATCATTTCCACCACATCGACCGTCAGACAACTAGATTCTCAGGCTGCGGCGGTTGATGAAACAGACAGAGCGCGGGCAGTTAGTGTGGCCCAGCGCATTGACGAACTGGAGACACGTTTTGGAGGCGGAGGCAGCAGTATAGGGGTCGTCGGATGTGGTGGATCTTCGTCCACTGACGATAACAGCACCAGCAACCACAGCTCTTCATCGCCGGACTCTGGCCAAGACTCAGGCAGAGACGACATATCCGGTAAGAGTTCACTACATAAGTAAAAAAATTACGATATTTTGCATTACACGAATATCATTTAAGTTTATCAATATTTAATAACTTCAAAAAATTCACATTGAATCAGAGCGCCTTGCACCCAAATTAACGGGAATCTATTTATGTTTTGTAGAGATATAGCCATATGGGGCTTCAAAGTTAGTATTTTCTTTAATGTTACGCCTCAATAAGTATTACTTAGTCAGCATATTTTAATATCTATATTTCGTTTTAATCATTAATTTACAAGTATAATTTACCATTTACCAATAATACTTTAAGAAATATCGTATAACTTAAAAGATTTGGTACCAATATCGTATTTAAATTAAGTTTCTTCTGAACTTCTTAACATCCTTGTAAATCAATACTAACCAGAATAATAACAGGTATGCACAGCACCCAAACGTTTATTTAATTTTTTTATTCATTTGTTTGAAGTGTTTGAAACCCGAATATATTTGATTCTGGTGCAAAGCTCTGAACTTCAATTGAGCAGCATATTTGTTTATATGATGTGTTCGGAAACTTTAGTTTATGGTATCGAAATAATAAGTAAAAATCATAAACGAGACTTTCGCATTCTTAAAATATTTTTGTTAGACGGCTTGTTTATGCGTTGGTACTTATTCTCCTAAAATTTATTTTTCTTAATTTACTTTTAGTCTCTCGAGGCATTGTGTGTCTTACGTTATCTAAAAAAATACATTTTTTAAAATTGCATTTTTTTCTTAAAAAATAAAAAGAATCATATCAGAAATACTACTTTTGAAATATTATCCAATATAAAACAACATAATTTTAACAAATTACAAGTATAAAAATAGTATAGAAATTGAACACAACTCATGGTTTTTGATAAGACACGTACCTATATATATTAATAATAAATAATATATAATATACACACGGCGATTGTCCCGAAATAATTTAATAATAATAAAATAATTCAATCAGTGAACAACAAATGCGAAATATAGGTATATTGCTCTATATTATAATAATAATATTATTATATCCGATGAAATTTGCTTTTGATCTGTCTATTTATGGGGAACTGAACTATCCGAAGAAAATAATATGCAAATTCGCGGCTCGATAATCCGTGCGTGGTGTATATATTATATTGTGCGATATATATAGCACAGTAAGTATTATGATGCTCGCGGGAGGTATACTATGGATCGTTTAAGCTAATGGGTTTCCATGTCGAACTTACTCCTGTGCGCCACAACACCGGTACATAATATAACATTGCGCGTAAATTTGAATTTGATTTAAATGTGTTTTATCTGCAACCCCTACTCTATACCAATTACACTATAAACACAACAATTTCAGGGGTTATATTATGTACTTATACTAAATGCTTCAACTAAATGAGTTAGACAAAGTTTATCATTTTATACTATTTTATGGCATACTATTTGGATAGAATGCGATTATAATTATTTAATATTTGCACCAAGTTGGAATTCCAATTTTAAGCTATTTATACCACGACCCTGTTCTATTCTAAGGTACGTCGGTATTGACTTATAAGTACGAGAACAATACTATATGGTATAATACCATAATAATTGTTATTTCAGATATAATATTATATATGCTGATGTAATATGATTTCTGTACAAATGAGTTCAACATACCGTATTACTTATAGAACAATGTAAAACTTTTAATAGTAATTTATATCAATATAAATAAAATAGCCTTAGAAATAAACAATGCTACACCGTTTTTGTTCAGAATCATTTGTCGTTTTATTGAATAATATTCATTGAATTCAAATTTAACGTATCCGTATTTTTCACTGCAATAGTGTTCTATTCAATGACGAGGTACACCCAAAACCTACAATGCAGCATAGTGAATTCCACGGTTTTTTATTTACTATTTTTTGGTTTATTTTATGCGATTTCAAATAACTGTTTATTATGGTAGTCTATTAGTATTTTTTCCTTTTTTTTGGTGGGGGCTTAACCAATCGAGATGGGTACCTTAGTTCCGCTTATGAAAACGACTATAGTTGCTTACATATTATTATATCTGGTGCAGTATATCTCCAGTGATGACTCCATCCATTCCTCTTTACAAAGGCCAACGAGTTGGTGAAATATATCATAACAATAATATCCCGATCCCCGCGGATACCTCTTTTTATTTCCACTAGTTTTTAGGTACATATGATTCTACTACGATATATTTATAATGATGCAAATATAAATAAGTAGGGTCGACCTATGTGTGTAAATCGGAGAACTTTCTTTGTTTGGATTTATCTAGTTATGTGTGATTTGTATAGTATGTACCAACCTTTTAAATTATCTCTAAACTACATTGACATCCTATACGGTTTAACACGGATTTATATATAAACATAAACGAAAGTATAACGACAATAACAACGCACATTACTCGCGTTTAGGTGTGACATTTCTCATTTTCGCTCGTTGCTGACGGTTGCGCACACAATATATCAATATAATATTATAGTTTTCCAATTCACCGAAGTTCGTTAGTTAAGATATTGATCTTGTAACGTACCTATCCCGTGACCGGCCGTTATCAGTATATTTAATGCACTCTATGGAAAGAGATGAAGATTTCTATGCATTTTCGTATTTGTTTGGTTGATTTTATGTGATGATATGCTAGGTAAGAGATAAATACTTCTTTCAACTATATTTGATATAAATTATATCGTTGTATTCAGTGTGAATTTATACGATTTTAGCTCATATCATATCGATACATTTTATGGACAGAAGAAGTGTATGTTAATTTTATCGCCTATAAAAATATAATAAATTGAGTTGCATATATTGTCGAATGTCCTCCGATCACGTATTTTTATGGAATGTAGATTTATGATATTATATTGAATATCATTTTAAATCATTACACTTCCAGTAATAAAATTGTGTGTATTTGCAGTGGAATGCAGAAACAGGTTGGTGGTGCGGAAAAAAGGCAACCTCAAGGAGTCGGGCGGTAGCATCGGTCACAAGCGACGTGTATCGTTCGATCCGCTCGCATTGCTGCTGGACGCCTCGTTAGAGGGCGAACTCGAGCTGGTTATGCGAACCGCTGAACAAGTGAGTGTGCTATCAAATTATCATTATTATTATTATTTTTATTACTATATTATATATATGAAAGACTCGCCAGCAAAGGTTTCATATGTGTTTTTTTATTTCCGAGATACTCAGTTATTATAATAATTTCGGAGACCGGTGGTTAGGCGAGTGTAGTTAGGGAGTAGGGTATAATAGACCATGTATTTCTTTATATATATATAATAGTAATAAATAATGATATACTATGAATTACTATGAATTACTCTAACTTCAAAGATATTTTATTATGTAAGTTGTTTATTAACATCGTCGTATGTCATGTGTTTAGGTGGGAGATCCGAGCGCGGCTAATGATGAAGGAATAACTGCGCTACACAATGCCATATGCGCCGGCCATATAGACATTGTTAAGTTCTTAGTTAAGTTTGGCTGTGATGTAAATGCTCAAGACTCCGATGGATGGTGAGTACAAAGTTAATATTATCATAGTGTAAACATCGTCTGTTGTTGTGCTTGGAAGTACGAATTTGAATTCTTACGGCCTGGGGGTAATAGCGTAAAATTAATATAATACATATTGTTGAATAGCTTACTTTCAAAAAAAAAAATAATATATATAAGTTAATGTAATATATCAGTTGATGAGTGTGTAACATGAGTAGTATTTATAAGTTTTACGAAAAAAGCTACATATTATGTAACATAACAAACAACGGAAAAATTAAAATATTATTAAACATAATAGAAAATTTAACGACGAATAATCGTAAGAACATGTAAGATAAAAAAATTATTATAAATAACAATGTTGTTAAACGTATGTTTGACGTTTTTGAATACCGACAAATGTAAAAGATCATTCAACGTCTGAAAGTATAGTGGTCGTAAAACGCCCTCCCTATAGTTTCAGTATGGTGTTGTAGAGTTATCAGAGGTCGTAGAATGGTGGCGATTGTGTCTGGTCATGTGGGTGGATGGTTGAAAGGACAGGTGAAGGTTCATGTTACGACAGTTTTTACTCGTAAACATGTTGTGGCTAAACCAGCGACACGCTTTTGCCGTGGAAGCCAATTTTCTTCAAAACGTGTCTGCATACCCACCAGAGCGCACGCATTCCGTAGGCTTCATGAATTTGTTTTCCAACGGGGTTACTAAAAATCCAGTATTTATAATCATCGTCCAAGGAATCTGAAAGCTCTAAAGGAAACAATTTATACAGAAATTACAAGAAATGCTCAAAAGGGTTATAATATAATATTTAATAATATATAAAAAAAATAAAATGTTTGCAGCTAAAATTGCTTTTTTTCATGAAATATAAATTTTAATTTAAGGTATGTTTATAAGGTAGTACGCCTAGCGAAATCAATATTATACTGTTTAATTATTGGAAGTTCTAATGACGGCTTGTCGTTAATATTCGCATTGTTCGAAACAATTTATTTTTCATTTACATATTTATGCGTTTTCTCTATTATAATAATTGACTTAGATAGTTAATGAAAAATCGAGTTTAAAAATATTGAAATGTTCCCATCCACAGATATTATTTTTTAATTAATAAATCTAAAGTAATATTTTGCAACCTGCGTAATAATCTTTATACTTAATCATTTTTAATCAACCCGTGTCCATTAGCACAATGAAAAAATAATTCTTCTTCAAGCTGCTCCACAAATACAAATTGATATTTCTCCAGCAATTCATATTATAGAATAGTATTGTATATTAAGTATTAACAGTAATTAAATGATTATATTACGTGCTAAACCTGTGTATTATTGGATTATTATTATATTATTGTACCGAGTGCGCATTTGTTGGATTAAAGTTACATAACACGCGTATATAGGTATAAGGACTTATATTAAACCTATTAACGAGCACAATAAGCTGTAAATATATATATATAATATATTTTATAATTAAATTATTAAAACTCGTCGTGCAGTAGTTCTTTTCATCGAACCGTTAAAAATCGATAAGTCTCGCAAGTCTTTGTAGTATATAGCCACTATACGCCGTAGGTATATTATACAAAACTCCATCATCGTATGCTAGTGTATATGTAAGTGTTCCCAACAAGAATTTTATTACAAAATTGAATTCCTTATTTATAACGTAAAAGAATAATTCGAACTCCGTACAAAACACTATTTCATAAAGTTGAAAGTTGTATGCATTCGTGCGACAAATCATATTTAGATATTATATTTTATGATGTCTGTTTTCACGCTCGCTGGTCGCTAAAGTATAAGACTTGACATACTGCACTTGCAATACTGCAGTATACAATTATGATATAATTACATAACGAGTGGTTAGTGTCGGTTGCATGTTAAGGTATACGCGTCGTCGTAGGTTAAGTGACCGTCTTTGACCTTTGTACACCTGTAGCTATTATGCAGCGGGTGTGATATATTTTAAACGTGAATATACCGACATCTATAAGGGAGATCATATTATTTACTAACGAATGCTTATTTCTTTTGATGCCCATAGGACGCCGTTACACTGTGCCGCCAGCTGTAACAACCTCGCCATGGTCCGATTTCTGGTGGAGCACGGGGCGTGCATATTCGCCACCACGTTGTCAGACCAGGAGACGGCCGCTGAAAAGTGCGAGGAGGACGAAGAGGGTTTTGACGGATGTTCAGAGTTTCTTTACAGTGAGTTGACTAATGTCTTTGTTTTAATTTTTAATTACTTGGCTATATTTTAACGACCCCTTCCCCCATTCTGAAAAAAAACCTATTATATTGACATCATCTGCGTACTCCTCTAATCCTTTAGAATAACTGAAATATTTTATTCGGATACAAAATGATTTTATCTAATAAACTTATTATTTTAGACATGTATACATAAAGAACATTGTAGTTATATAATATATACTTGAAAATTATATGATTTACCATTTATAATTTGTATTGATATCGTTTACTAAAAACAAAAATATGTATACTGTATTTTATTTATTTTAACAGTACCTACGTCAATGACAAACCTCCAGTAACTTAATAAATACTACACATAGCTATATTATACATATTTATAAAACATTTACAAAAAAGGGAATTGTACTAAACTGTGAAACGATGTCTGCAGGCGTTCAAGAGAAGTTAGGTATAATGAACAACGGTGCGGTGTACGCGGTTTTCGGTTACGAGGCGCACAACCAGGACGAGTTGACTTTCGACGACGGCGACAGGATCGTCGTTCTACGGAAGGGCGACGACACCGAACGAGAATGGTGGTGGTCGAGGATTGACGACCGCGAAGGATACGTGCCACGGAATTTGCTAGGGGTGAGTTTTTCTTCTTCTTCGCAAACTCGCTAAAATATATACGTCTGAAATAACAGAAAAATGATTCCATGTAGTTCGTTATATTTATAAATATTTCAGTTATATAGGTATATTATAGAATAAACGTATGTACACTAGGTGATACGGCTTTAAGAGAAATAACTAGTTTTGCTCTAAAACTTGTATATAGGTACTAACCTTTGGAATGTAATTGTTGTTTATTTGCGTATTTATTGTCCGTTCAGTTATACATCGTCACTCTACTACTATGCATAGGTACTAACATCTTGTCAGAACTAAAAGCAACATGTCACTATGTCATGGTTCTAATACCGAGAAAATATAATACGCTATCTACATAAAATATTATGCATGTAGAATTTTGTGCACAAATAAAGTATGTCCGTTGATTTCTATTTTGAAGTAAAAAAAAAAAAAAAACTATTTAATTCATATTAATTTTATGAAAGCAGAAATTAATTATGCTTGACTGCTTGACATATTGTTAACTGTTATCATCGACATTTGAATGACAAAACGATATCTGCACTTTGCAGATTAATGTTATCTGAATGAAAAAAACAACAAAAATTATATGAAACACATAATAAAAAATGCTGTGTCAATTCGGGTCTCAATCAAAACTTCATTACTGTGGTCTGTGGGGAGGGTGTATGGAAACACGCGTTGTAATCTCACAGCCTCGGCGCAATCGTCGCGTCGATATTATAATATTTTAATTGGTACCTATATATAGATTTTAATTAAAATGTTTTAATGATTACTGTTGTTGCACGCAACATTTTCACCGTTTGACACTATTATAGTATAAAAATAAACACATATGTATACATAATGCATTGTAAAGTTTCCCTCAAAAACAATCCATGTGAATACAGATTATTCGATCGTCTGCTTGCTATATCATCTGTATTTTATATAAACTAAGTTGTTATAAAAATACTCACTTTGCCGGTTGTGATTAGTGAATAGAAGCGGGGGTAAATTAAAATGCAATTTATTTGAAACAAATTAATTTCATAGAAATAAAATTTGAGTCATACTAGGTAGGTACCTATTGTATGTGTATAAATATAGCGTGTCATTCATTTTAATATATTACATTAATACAAGCCGCGTGATCCAATAATACAATTTTTCGTTGGGAAAAAAATAAAAAAAAAATTGCGTTTTTTTTTTAAACTAAGTGTAATGTAATAAGTGAATAGAGAATGGAAATGATTTTACCACCAGATAGTCGTATATAATGCGGACCCCGTCCAATGATTTTTAGTCTTAAACGTTGAGTTTAATGATTTCGCTATTATTTTTCTAGGTATATCTATCATAAACGTGCATGTGTACAGTGGTGTGCTAACTTTCATTGGCGCCTAATCCCTATAAACATACATATTTAAACATTTTCCGTCCTTTAAAGTGTTACAACTTTTCCTACCCTTGGGCGCCCCGTTTGCCACCCCCTTGGCACGATTCTGTGGTGTTCGTTACATATGTATATAATATTACATATTATGTACTATGGTAATATATACTAGGGCTAAGGGTTGCATTTACAACCATTGCATCTTTACTGAAAAAAGATAAATTAATTTCATATCATTTCCAATAATTTTAAACTTAAAAAAAAAAAATAACTATATTATTTATATATATTTATCCATAAATACATGTTTTTATAATATTTCCGTTATTTATTTTTTATTTTTTGAAAATGTTTACAATTTTCAAAACTAAGATAATTTGTCAATTTGTATCATAAAAAATTGGAACAAACGTGGTTCATGGTTAAACTTTAATTGGTCGTAAAAATATTGTAAGTGTGTACTGTGTTTATTTTTGCGATATTTTAAAACCATATCATTATGCCATTGATTTACTTTGGAATGATATGAATATAAACACAATTGTCTTTCGTTATAACGTTTAAAAAAATTAATAATTTTTTCTTTCAATATTGAGTATTGCACTATTTAAAAAATGTTTATTGGTTTATTACTTACATATTTTGGATTTTCTGGTACATATAAGTGTGGATGAAGCTTGGAGTCAGTAGTGGATCCAGGGCTTAATTTGGAGAGGGGGCCAAAGCACAAAAAGTCCAAAAAATTGGCTACAAAATTGGCAAAACTATGGCGATTGGGCGATGTCCTCTTTGCCACCACCTGGATCCGCCACTTCTTGGAGTAGATTAAGATGTGGGCGTCAGATAGTTTTGGTTTCTTTAATCAAGCGTTGATATATAATACAACAAATATAATACTATACATAATTTTACCTGTCAGATATGATGGCAGTATACCACTGTACACAAACACGTTTTACTTAAAATACACAATCAATTATATTATATTAATATACGCATGATACCTATAATGTTGCTATAAAATTCGGACTTCGGTTGATTCAAGAAATTTCCATGATTTTGTTGAGAACATGTGTTTTTTTTAAAATATATTCTTCAATTTTCATTTTAACAACATAAGCATTATGCTTGGCTTAGAACGTGTTAATTTTTTTACTATTATTGCAGTTTCAAAAATGTTTATTAAAAAAAAATCTTTCTCATTGTTTTACATCGCTGCAATTAGGTACTGATGACGGAATTTAATTAGGATTTAAACAGTTCGTGCTAAACGAATGGATTTATAAGTTTTAGATTTCTTATTATTGAATTGTTATTGGTTTTGGCTGATTTTTCTTAATTGTATGAATAAATGAATTCCTCGGTAACAAAACAATTTCGTATGTATCACTATCATTATAAATTGTAAATTAAACTATTTAATGAAAGTATAAAATATAGATTACAGTAATTTTCATAACTTCCCAATAAACTGTTAAGAAAAATAGTTAAAAAATGTTATACGTTCCCACAGTCGTATCATTAACGCACATATTAATTAGTACCTAGGTATATATTATTATGTATTTTAAATAATATTATTATAGGTTCTAAAATAAGCTTGTGGTTAGTAACGTATTACGAAACGGACTCCCTTAATATAGTCTGCAACGAACATTTCTTTCGCACCGCCGAATCCACCCACGTCCTACATGTATACATAATAATAATCGTGGGTATGCAACTGAGTATAGTAGGTTAATTCGTGCGTGCACGTATAAATATGTGTGCGTGCGTGTGTGTGTGTGTGTGTGTGTGTGTGTGTGTGTGTGTGTGTGTGTGTGTGTGTGTGTGTGTGTGTGTGTGTGTGTGTGTGTGCGCGCGTGTGTGTGTGTGTGTGTGTGTGTGGTGTGTGTGTGTGTGTGTGTCAGTGGTAGCCCTGGAGCTAGATCTTATGGTGGGTGGAGGACAAAGGTCTGCACTCCATTTTATTGTAGTTTATGTTATGTTCCTAGGATTCATCACTAGCAGGTGAATCGTGAAGAAGTTCGCTCCCCTTATCCAATTTTATGATAAACTCAACCGCTTACATAATATTATATACGCAGTTCTTCGCGAACCCTTAAACCGCTCTCCGCTCTCAACTCGCTAATATTTCCAAATCAGTATAATAAAATTATATCAAGTAATAAGAAACGACGATATGATCGGGTGTTTAGTAGGAGGAGAGGATGCCCCCCATTCGCACTCCCCCTCCCCCTTAATCTGACAGTGACATGTGTGTATGCATTATGTATGTAGGTGCGGAATTGAATTTAAAGCATTTCTCGTGTACGTGGTAACTGACGGGACTGCTATTATACGCACCGAAACTGTATATTATACGGTGTAATGGACGGGCGTTTGTTGTTTTTTCGTTTTTCAGCTTTACCCGAGAGTGATCGGTGGCAAAAAATCGGTGACCGAATGACAATCCGCTTCGATGGCAACCGCGATATCACCGGGGCCCGTCAAGAAGCTGATCGATTCTTGGGTCCCGCCAACATCATATCATACAACGATATCATTCTTATTATGTTAGACTTTCTCATATCTATAACGTTATTATATATATTATTATTATTATTATTATTATGATTATTTTTTACGATTTCTTTTTGACTTATTGTTTTTTTTTTTTTCACATGGAAAACACACTTCATTTATTTATTTATTATTTCTATAATTATCATTATTATTATTATTATTATTATTTTGTTGTAATTTAAGACCAAAGTTTATTTATGCGTTTTGACCATGACAAATTTTATGAAAGCATTATCGCGGTGTATATATCGTATAGTAATTTTATAATAATTTAGTTGACAAGAAAAACTTTACATTTAAAATGCATGTATATTCTTATTCAAACACTGAAAAATTCACGCGGTCGAGTACGTGACATATATATCATATAATATTGTATTCACAGTGAACGTGCATAAATTGTTTTTGGATGTTTTTTTTTTATTTATTTATTTTTTGTTTTCCTAAGTGTTTTCACGTTTATACGAGTACATTAAACTAAATATCATCATATTTGTAACATATAGTATTTTGACTAAGGAATTTTTTTTCTAAAAATTGTGATGTATAAAAATAGTATAAAACGTATTTCTTTTCTTTGTTGTTTATCCAATATTATTGTTATTGAAATAAATTTTTATTATTATACGACCGAGTTACAATATACGAGTATCAAAATGAGTACCAAGTGGCCGCGTATCAATAATAACAATATACAATTATTATTTTTATTATTATTATTATTATTATTATTATTATTATTATGTGCACCATCGCTTCTAGATATAATATAACTGACTAGTCGGGAAAGAATACGTATTTATGATAAATACGACTAAATAATTTATTTCATCCCGGTTCTTGTGCATATTTCTTTAAATATTTTTTATTTACCGAAGAAAAGTATAGTACGATATTTATATAAATATATTCGTGTTTTGACGTCGATATAGAAGAGCTCATCGATTGTGTTTGGAACCACCCAGGCGCAATGTGCTCGAAAAATGACGGAGTTGAGGAAAATAATAATAGCAATAATAAAAATGGACGACTTTAAACTCGCCGTTTTTATCAAAAAAAAAAAAAAAAACCTTTGACGATGCGAACAATTTCGAAAGGTACTTCCTGCACATTTTTAAGCTTTACTCGATTTTACAGGGTCCCTGAAAATATTAAACAACAACACAAACCGGAATAGTTGAGAAAAAAAATAATTATAGGTACTCACGAAATGTGACTTGAACATTAACTGAAGTAATATACCGTATACCGTGGTAAGTATATAAAGCATTTGCACGTATATAATATACAAGTTATTCGAAACACTGTTGTACTAAGTGTGTGGTGGTCGCAAACAATTTTAATATGTTAAGCCTGCCAATTTTACAACGCAAAATTCTGATGACCATGTATAAAACGGCGAGAAAAATAAACCTTAACCCAATATTTATATTTGTTTTCATATTTTCATCATCGACAAGTATTATATGTTGTGTGTGTGTGCGTGTGAAAGATCACGTCGCATCCGCCAGTGAAACAATAATAATTATAATAAACGCACTGCCGACAATAGTGGCGGTCGTGGTAAGGGGCGTGCGAGAAAAAAATAATCCCTATTAACTACTTTGGCATCGGCTGAGTGCAATTCCGTGTCGGGATCATTATAGTATTATTATATTATATCGGGTATTATTTTTATGTGTTAAAATATATTGGGATAGAACGAGCTGCAGCCCACCGGAAGTGAACGACGCACTACAATAGTGTTAATCTGACATGCCGCAGATTCGACAAGTACGCTGCCTCGCCATCGTTTCTATTAAAATGTGTGTATATTATATTTCAGTACATTATACACCTACATAATAATAAATAATATGTTTTATACTATCGGCTACGTGGCTGATTTTCATCTGCCCAAATTGAAAAAAAATTAAACGACACGATATTATAATAAATAATAATAATAATAATCCATCGTTATAAATCGTATTTTTTTGTAACCACTCCAACCGTGTACAGGACGACTTTTCATAAAGAACATTGCACGCGAATCCAAATCCTATTTCCTAAAACAAATCTATACAGAAAATGAATTGAGGATTTGACTTCCATTTTCACGGGAGGCATAGAGATTTCCAGTGGTTGACAGTGGAGCCAAAAACCATTAAATTAGAATTCCTATCTGCATTCGAGTTTCTAAGGGTGCCTATTTTAATACTCAATGTCGAGTAGATTTTAATTTATCACGAAACTGATTTCACATTCCCCCGTTTCGATATGTCACCTAGATTTTGAAAAGATATGTGTGTGGCCCGACTCGAGTTTTGACGCTCAGCGATAATAATACTGAATCGGTGTAAAAAATGTATAAATAAAATATTCTAGTGACAACATATATGAAAATATATGTGTTTATAATAGTACTGCGTAGTCATATTCACATAACATATTAGAAAAAAATAATAGTGTCATGGTGAAATGGCCACTTTAGGTTCGAGGTACGTAGGCACCTATATACGTTACACCTAGATTAGTGGCGTAACCCATAGGCCATAATATAGGTCGAGTGCGGAAAAACGACAAAGAGGTTTTCAACTCGAGCAGCTGTAGTTAATTTGTTTGGTCATTCAAAAATAGATCGTGGCATAGATATTTTATTCACATATTAGTTAGTTATAACTCATAATTATATTATTAAAGTGCTGATGTTTCTTTCGTAATGATAACTGTTTAAACTGGATACATAGATAGTTCGTACTTCGTAGCTAATAAAAATTAAACATTCTGGAATATTATGACGCATAATATATACCTACCTACATAAATATGCCACATTTTAAGCGTTTGCAAATATTTGACTACGTAAAAGTCAAGTTTTATTCATTATTTTTTCTGAATAATTATAATGTATAATGACTTGTCTTAACATTTTACTCAGCTTCTAGATTACAATAAGACGACGCTGATTTAATGTGTGTGCCATGGCAAAGCGGTATTACACACTATACAACTACATACGTATCTATGTTTTTTTTTAAGAGCCACAGATATGATGAGAAAATCCGCGGTGAGCCACTTTTTGTATAGATATTTATTTTATACAATAGGTCCACGTAGTAGGAAATTGCTTGAGTTCGCCGCTCGCTAGCCAAACTTTTGGGATATAACATTATACCTATAGATAATACCCTTAAAAACGTTTAACGCAAAAGGGTCACTGGGGAGCAAAGAAGAAGAATAAGAAGAACGCGGGTTTTCATCATAATATTAAATTATATAGGGCGATGTTTTAATAGTGCTCATTGTTTCGAAAAATATTGGCCCTTTAGGATACATAATAATTAATAATCAATTCTAAGTTCTCATTTTTTTTATCACTCGCATGCCACTATCAACTATATTTTTTTTTAAATTGCATAATCTTAATGTTTAATTTTTAAGCTAACTACATCTGTACAAGCTCCGTTGAACATTGGTGTGGGCGTGACTCGCTTGTACTTTAAAATAAGTTTGAAATTAGTAGTCATATTGATTATAAAAAAAATTATAGATGGCGCTCACTGAAATATAAAATACACTGAATGAACATTTTTTTTACGATATAGGAAACCTATAACGAGTTTACCTCGTCATTAAATATATTACTTCAATGGATGTGTTCAAGTTATACTCAACGATAAATCATCACATGTAACACCTATCGAAAAAAATACGCAAACATTTAAAATGGTCCAAGACATTAAAATAATTATAGTATGTTTAAAAGTGCGTATATAATTAATAATTAGTAAATATTTTAAATATCTTTAATTGTATAATTTAATTTCTGAACTACATCAAATAGAAGAAATATTATATTATATAGGTTTTTTTCAAAAATAGATGTTGCGTGAACATTCCTATTTTCTCTCTATTCTTCGTTGGATAATTGAATTTACAAAAAAATTGTTAGGAGCGTGGTGGTTAGACTCAGTCATTAATCACTAATGTGTGCTGCGGTCAAGCATCGTCCAGCGTCGCAGGCTCCTTGATGAGTAACCACCCGGGTTCTTTGCGACAGATTCTTGCCTCGCATAAAAAACATGCATTCCAACCGTTTCAACTGTTTCTCCTACACTAACCCAATAGTCCATGTTACCGAGGGTCAAAATAAAAAAATATAAACTATGTGTTCATTATTGTTTGATAGGAATTCAGGAAAATGCGTCGATGATAGAAGTGCAGCTAAATTGCCTATTTATAACGCCGTGTTACCAAAATTGTATTATTGAAATGTGTCAAAAATATAAGAAATACTGAACAAAGATAGGCGGAAAATTGGCGGGGGATGGGTGGCGGCTTGTCTATAGTTTTGTTGGATCGAAACACCCCCAACTCACATTGATGTTTATAATGTTAGCCCCCCCTGAAATTTTAATGGATTTCCGCCTATGAGACCAAGGTCACTGAACCGAATATAACCTTAAGAGTGCAGTATGTGACATGTGTTGCTTAAGTTGGTTATCATATTATACATAACATATTTTTACATCCAGATTTCTTACTTTTCTGGTTGATTTTCCTTCAATTTTCTTTATATATAACTTTTCCTTACAATTACAAATACAACAAAAAAAAAATTCATTCAAATTGGTAAACACGTTCTCGAGTGATACCATCACAAAGAATTAGGGTTCATTTTTATTTATTTAGACATATAAATATAATAATAATCTATGTATATATAATTAAGTTTTAGGTATAGTCTTAGATTTAGAAATGGCCTGTAACTACGTTGATCATAATACCTTATAAATAAAATTAGAACACTTTAAAATTAGTTAAATTCAGTTAAATTTATTAAAATCTTACATTAATAATATGAGACAAAAAGTAGTAATTAATGATGTCTATGGTGATGACTGATGAGTTATTATCATATGCATACAACGCAAAAATCCCTTTAAAATGTTTATTCAATAAGCCAAGACACTATGCAACAACTTATTTGTATGATGAAAATGACGTCTTAAGTAATAATAAGTCTGCATGCATATAAATCCTGTTTTTACTGTTTTATTTAGACAACGAAATACAATTAAATTACCAATAAATAGTTATACATATACTTGGTTGAAATTAGCTAAAGATATTAATATTTCATGACCTATATTAAGAATAGCTTTAGTCAATTTGGTACTTATTTAGTATATATTCGTATTTCAAACATATAAAAAATGTGCATAACTATATTAGTTTTAAACTGTTTCAAAAAAACTACTTATCTCGCTTAACATAAATAACCTACAGTTGTAATTCTTATTTATATACTAATCTCGTTTTCTTTTTTCTCTCTTTTAAATGTTTCTTACTATAATATACTATTCTTTTTATTCATTTACTAAATAATAAATATACATTTTTATAAATGAAATTATTTGAACTCTCATCTTCAGCACACCCTAAGGCTTTGGATGTCATCCGACAAAAATTTAAATTTCGTGTGTATCAATAAGTATGTATTGCTTATTTGAATATATAAATCTTTATCTTAATCAATATATAATTATAAAGGCACACACGTCCTCCTTTTATACCACTTAAAAATGTACACTACAGTTGATGATTTATTTGCTCATACTATACATGGCGACTAATCATCAACTAATACAAATACGGGTGGGTAAAATAAAAATAAAATATAAAATAATAATACCATCAGTAAAAGTTTTATGTGCTGGTCCAGCCCTATACTATACTACCAAAGAATCCAAATATATTATATTATTATGTATTGCTAGGTTTATTGAGCAATGGGAAATCGAGTTCAGTACGCGAAACGTCTGTCGTTGTTTATCTAGGACGTTTCGTCATGTTGTTCTTCCCCATCGATATCAGTTTTTCAATAGAATACGTTTTAAATAATTGTATTTTTGAAAACCACTATCGTACTGTATTGGAGGGCCAGAATATTATTACGATTTATTATAGAATCTGTTTGGTTTATGTAATACTGAAATAATATTGTAATGGGTGCAGTAGTGTACCTTATACACGGTTGTTCGCAAAATTAAATATTATCTAACCGCCTAGCCGTAGTAGGTATATATAAACGCTTGTGTTGCATGTTTATAACTCAGCGGTAGTGATAGTATATATAATATTATTATGGTATGCCTATTGGGCATTGGCCTTACATAATATAGTACGTAAACATAATGTGTAGGTAGTGAGTAGACAACCCATTACTCTTTGCGCAGTCTCCAGTTTGTTTACACTCGTGTCTTGTATTATTATGATGTAAGTGTGTCGAGGTTTTAAGGTATAGAAACAAACGAAAACGAACTCGTTCATTGAGCATTATAGTATTAACTTCGAAATGATAAATGAATGTACGTGTGAAACGATTTAAGGCTTTCTCGCTCAAACCATTTATTGTATTTATGTTCCTATTTTAACCGTATAAATCGTATTTTCAAACAAATTTTAGCTACCTACCAAAACGTGAAATTGAAACGTATGATGAATTTGTTGCTTAATAATTTCCCTATATGTACATATTATACTGTTCACTACCATTACAGTATATTATTTTATGGATAAATGCACGGCGTTAACTACACTACATACACGTGACCTGTAGCATCAACTTCTAGACAGATTTACATTTTTAAATTTCTCATAAGAAAATCGATTAGAAAAAGATATCTATCTTGTAAGAAATATATATTATAAACATATATAATACATATTTAATTTTTCTCCAAATAAGCGAAGATTGAATAGGTAACTATTGCAATTACTATAATAGTATAATATATATATACTTATAGTAGCGCGGTACACGCGGTAGCATACCATAATTAGAATTCGCAATGACTCGGTTTCTAATGCACACCAAACCGACTTGACGGTCGCGACTAAAATATATCATAATATTAGTGTGAACAATGAACATCAAAGACTCCCAAAACTTCCGGAACGCATCCTACTCTATATATGATCTACTCAATCCCTTTATCGTCTATCTAAATAAACCATTACAAATTTATCAACAAATCCCCCGTTGACTTTGTGCATCAGACATCGGTTGGTGGTGGTGGTGTTTTTGACTAACTAAACAATTGATCTAACTTCAGCCTTTGAATTGCGATCCTACATTCATTCCAATCCATTTTTGCACTTATTAATATTTTCGAAGAATAATTAAAAAAAAAATCATCAAGGTAAAGTATAAATCTAGTTTATTAATAATGTATTAAAGAACAATTTTAATTTATCGTATTGTTGTTTTTGCTCACCTATTTAAAAAATTTAAAAACTACATATTCGTTTTTGCTATTCTGAGATTAATATAACTAATTTATAGTATAATTATCTTAAGAATATAGTTATTTATTTTCATCGTAAGTGTTTGAATAAGGATTATATTATAGTTTAGACGGGAGGTGAATAGAAGTGTATACATAGTTTATAATATTCGGGTGATTATGTACGAAGACAAACATGTTGATACACCCTGCTGCATACATATATCAATTCTTTAATACATTCTTATATTAAATATTCTAATACTGTATAAGTTATAGATACTTCGTTTAAAAATGAAAATACCGCAAAAATCCTGACGGTATTATAAAACTGTATATTAATCTCATTTGCAGTTTTGACCTAACTTAATAATATACTCTATACGATATGAGCAGTGATGCTTAACTGTATATGACTTCAGCAAAAGATTCTCTCGTTTCGGCGGAAACACACGCTCTTTTCGAGAATTTCATTCCACGTACATCGCCCTCCGGAAAGACGGAGACACGCAGTAAATAAATGTCTGTCTCTTGTAATAATAGTTACACATTACACGTTACAGGCGTTCGCCCGGAAAACGCACGTAAAGCTATTTTCTTTGAGTATTCTCAGCGGACGCATACCTAACCTAAGAAAGACCTAACTTCACCTACCATCAACAGTATGGAACGCGATGAGTTACATTTTTGAAAGATTAATAAAATTGTTTGATTTCGGATTTATCACAACAGTCTGTGGCATTATGGTGTGTTTGGAGTCTTTTAATTTTTTTTTGAGCTCGACCTCCACGTGACTATTTCGGAGGAAAATTATTTGATAAATTATAAAATGTCGAAATAAATGTTTTTATTTTAATAATAGGGTTAAAACTTACAATGAAATGTCCGTGCTAGAGATAAGAGGGGATAGTTTAAGGGGCATAACTTAATCGTATAAATGCATTAAAAATCGACCAATATGAATAATTTCGTCGCAAGCAGTAAAATTATATGTTTATAATAAATATATATTGTTCACTGGAATTAAGCTCTGGTTCTATGCAGTATGGCTAAACAACACCCCTACAAAATATATATTATATTATCTAGGTCGACCTGCAAGGTAAGTTGAATAACAGAACGAGTGAGTCCACTGAATAGAAGTATAGAACAACACGTACGTATATACGCCAATCGTACAATGATCATTATAATTATATACTATTATTTTGCACAACTACATGTGAGTTAAACGGGATTTGTAGCGGGTGGGCAAGATTAAAACTACGGAATTATTTCGATTTGGTTAAGTCAGGTCCACGGCTAAAAAATAAGAGAAGAACGAACATTCTTCGTTCATCCCAACCAACGTTTTGATGGTGCGACAATAATAATAGTCAATTTGACGAAATTTAAAGAAAATACCATCAGAACCCTTCTCCTTCATTCGAAATTAATATAAAACTATTGAGTCAGTTGTGACGACATTCTTGGTACAGGTTTTGTCATTCTAAAAGGTATGCAATATAATACTACAATTACCATAACCGTGAAAATTAGGTCTTTCAAAAAAAAAAAAAACACAAAAATTTAACCTCAACCCCCTACCAAATTTCAATTAATTTCAGCAATGACACGAGTCTGTGCATATTGTGTGAATTACTCTACTATATAGTATTTAACTGCAACAAACAGCGTATATATCCGTTCGTTATGTAAAATTGTAAAACATACTACTACAACACGTAAAATGTAATGTATTTACATGTACAAAAAGTTTTATTTATATTTCACTATTATTAGTATATTATTACTATTGCTGTTATTATGTATTACATACCTGCGTTTAATTATAAACTGTGTTTAATCAAAATTTTTGATTATTATCGATGTTCGATGTTAATTTGTAATCGGGAAATGACTTAAAATAAAAAATTTCATTGAAAATATAACATCAGCAACATTTTGGGATTCAGTTACAGAACTAACATATTATAATATTTACAAAATACGTAAGAGTAGGTCTCTCGCAAAAAAATTAATTTCGAAAGCTGGCCACAAATACTTTGTCAATTCATAATATGGAACTAACGGAGGAATGAAAAAAATTAAATGCTTCCGGTGTTCCTATATTGACATATTAAATAAATGTCCAACTTTTTTTTTCTGCTCACGTAAAAACAATATTATTTTGTTTATTTAATTATTTATAGGATTGTCATTGGTATCATATTATTATATGACTATTATAGTCAGTGTAGAAATATGTTACCCATATACATTTTTTTACAAAATATTTATAAAAAACCAACTCGTTGGCACGGACAAATAATATTATATAGGTATTATTGTTATTAACTTTTGAGTTGATCCCTACTTAAGCATAGAACGGTGTAAATATGGCGTAATTTTACTAAAGTATCTTAAAATTAATCTAAATATTTTAAAAATGTCATTGTAATTATATAATAAAATATAATAATACTCGTAAAAGCTTCTATAAACCATTAAAATCCGATAGTATTGATTCGTCTCTTTAACATGTATTGCATGCATTATTCTGTGTCGCTCGCACTATTTCTTCACAGAATAGATGGCTGATCAATAGCAAACATCCTGACCATTGTCCATTATATCTTGTTATCACACAATACGACTGCAAACACAAATCTTCCTCTCCGCAGCCCTTTTAAGGTGTTGGACAATGGTACAAGTCACTTTGATCATTATTCTATAACCTAATTTTATTACTTTATGATCGTTAAAATAATTTTTAAAAAAGCGGGTATTATATCATTGAATTCAAGTTTAATATAATTCATTACACATTGACCCATTTGTAACCTACTGTACAGCAGAGTGACATCCACTTACCCGCTTTTTTATAGATGACGCGAATTGATTTGCCTTCCAGCTTGTGGGGAATATAACTCAGTATGAACGATTTATTAACTGATTATTGTTTATGAATATAAATTGTATTGATCTTAAGCATCATCAACTATGGACTTTTAGCGGAGGAAGAAGGTTAGTTGAGGAACACGTGTATGTGGGGTGAGGAGTCGTCACTAAACCACCCGGGTGGTCACTCTTCCTGGAACTAGCGACGCCGGCCGTTGTTTGACCTCAGGACATTTTAGTGAACACCAAGACCCAAAATAATGTTTATTTCAATGTACAGAAGTAATCAACTTTGTTCCTTGGCTAACTGCATTACTCTTTTATATAGAATGAATATTGCCTATGAAAACTTATAAAATATTATACAATGCGTAGATACTACTAATTTTAGCTTTATGGATTTGTTTCTCTTTTTTTTTTAGTCTTGTATTTGTAAAAATGAGGGAGTGGCACCTAGTTGAAATTTGCAGACAAGGTAAAATGATTTACTCTTAGTTAACTAAAAATACATTTTTCGACCGAAAACTGATCGCGAGAAATAATGTTTACATATATTGACGAGTTTATAGTTCATGCGTCGATGTGTCAACGTGTCAATGTCCCATGTCCAATATTTGCGTTTGTGTACCCATATGTTAAAGGGTATGGACACGCGTGTAGTGGAATACATATAACATACCTACTCTATATTATATAATAATAGCGTTTGAACAGAATTACGTGGTTTTGAATCACCGCTGCATGTGTGGGATAACGAGTGTCTTGTAAATAAATTATTTGGTTTCAGTTCAGACGAGTTGGTATGTTAGAATACACATAGCATATAAGTATATATTATATATTATATAATAGGGAGGGGTGAACTAAACAGACAAACACGACCCGCGTATAGTACCTTTACGCTCTGTTATTATATCAGTACACTATCGTACTATATATATTACATGAATACAGTATATATTTATACACATATATAGTTAGACTTGAGAATAAAACTTTCAGACATTCATCAATTAATAATATAAGAGTTTTTCAATCCAAATATATTTAGTGTAGGTACATCTACATTATATATAACTAGTATATTATATTATAATGGGTAACATTTTTAATGGCCGTTTTGTAACATGACATGTAGAAAAAACCTTTTTTGATAATATTATACTTATAAGTTATAACCATGAAGAATAAAGTTATTTAATACGCAGTATTAAGGGTGTCGTCGTTCTTATGGAAAGAGGGTCAAGGGAAAAAAGTCCCCTATAATCATGTATATAGTAATAAAGAAACTACAAAAACTAACTCAGATGCATGTAATTGCTAATGGATATCATTTCAATTTATTTCAAATAGTCAACGAATCCATGGTAGAACATTTTTTCTATACGGATCACTCCAGTTTTTTTCATTAAACCTGCTCATCTACACAAAAATTCCAACAGTAGTAAGTTAAAACACTTGTAAACACGTATAGCTTTTTAATTTAGATAATGTACCTATACAAGTGCCTATCTATTATATTCGTTTTAGAATAGAAAGAATAATATTGCATTCGAACACAGAGTTCTAAAAAAAACATGAAATATCCATTGATTGATATGACTATATGAGATAATCATATTTTAACAATTCATTACCTATATTACAGGTACCTATAAATTTCTTAATAATTATAAAAATCAAACTATTATATTACATATATTACCTACTTTATATTGCACGAAGTATTCTACACGATTTGGGCATTCTACAACTATATCTATCGAGTATTTAAAACGATAATGAAATTGTTCGATATTCGTATTTGTAAACCGGTCCACTTGTATAATATTATGTAATTGTGTTTTATTATTATTGGTTGAGATTTTCTCGTCATTAACGGACGACACTAACATAATTATGACAATAAATACAAATATAGCGCACACATTTTTTGTAAGTTATTGTTATAAGGTTATAAATAATATCGTAGAACTATAGTGACTTTACAATTTATTCAGGTAACAATATGTCCGCTACCTTCCTTTTTATTTGAATTGGATTCACATTTCATGAGTCCGTGGCCTCGTCGGTTATATATTACAGATTTAATTATAGAGGTGGAAGAAGTTACTATTATTATATTATATTTGGTATTTTGGTGTACATATTTTGATTCCTCTGTTCGTAATATGATCACGAAAATCACTTCAACCTCAGTCACAAAATGTAATCATAGTAGAATAATGGGTTCCGTGAAAGGCTCCCAATAATCTGGTCTTAATCTTGAGGATTTTCCGAATTCACATTGAAGTAGGAATAGAATTAATTTAATTAAATTTAAAAACAATAAACACTAACATAGTATACATCTACGTTGTATCTACAGGATGATTCGCCAAACATTTAATAATGAAATTAATTTAAAATCTGATATTGGGATTTTTTAAATATACATAAGAACAAAATTTTCAAATTTTTGATATTTTCTCCTACCGCGGAAAAAAACTTTTGTTATTCAAATGAAAAATATCCCCCCCCCCTTCTCAACTGTCAATTATTTAGTGGATAATATTTTTAAAAATGTTGTTGTGGGTACCTGATTAAAAATTCAAACGAGTAATTTTAAAATTATTAAATTGTTTATATTAAAGATTATAGTTCTTAAAAATATATACATCTTAAAAATGTTTTTACAAAAGTATAAAATATATGTTATATCGGATCGAGTATTCATATTACCTTTATCATATTAATAAGTTTTAAATATTGATAGGGGGGGACGGAGTGGCCGAGTGGGCTAAGACGACGGTTGTAATGCGCACCGTCGCCGATTCGAACCTTGGTCACGGGCGGCACTTCTGCCGGGCATGGCAGATACCTACGGGTGCCCAAATCAAAAATTCTGCCAAAAACAAACACACACGTGTAAACAAATGTACAGTACCACAGGCTAATGACCTTAGTAGTTGAAACCTTACCCTAATAAAAAAAATATTGATGGATTAATATAAACTAGTAACATTTTCAAATTCACATAGCCTCCATATCTTCTACATCCATGATCATGTGATCATAACATGGACCTATTATCCTTATTCTTTAGCACACAGAGTTAAAGAACTCAAAAAATATTCGTTCGTATTTTTTATTATGATACGTCAACATTTTCAAAATAATTATCCGCTATCTAATGTGTAATAGAAGGGGGGTTGTGGTTTTAAAAACAAAAAATTTATTTGTCTACAGTACACTTCTTAAGCAGTACAAAAATTGTCAAGGATTGGAAGATATTGTCTTTAAATATATTTAAAATTTACAAAAATTATATTTTAAATAACTGCATTATTGAAAAAAAGGAGGGTGAGCATGCTTGGTGTTCATCCTGTATATATAAGATAGGCCACAATGTTTTACTGTTTTCAGATAAGACTTATAATAACATAAGAAAACCAGGAATCATACCTGCCGCAATCATATTATTATGTTTACTATTTTTTCGTGTTTTGTTTACGATAATTTCGCTGCTTAACGGAAACTCGTGACTTCGGATGAAACAGTAGCTATTATTTTTGTACTATTCGTCGTATTGTAAGTTGTTGCTCACATGCAAAGAAGATCCTGTGAAAAACTTTTAATGCATCAGATCGTGAAAGGTGTTCGTAGAAATCATTGTATAAAATATATAATAGATATTTAAAAAAAATTTAAATATGCGTTTGAAATATCTACTTAAAATATGTATAAATCATTGAAACAATAGGTATGTACTACAGTACTATACCTTATAGTATAGGCAGTACTAAGCACATATTATATAGGTTAAAATGAACAAATTTTAACGTATCTACCGACAAACTGAAATGCTTCTAATTTGGATAATTTACATTTTTTATTGAGTATATTGCATTAGATAGGTATTTTTATGCAGTTCAAATAAACAATGCTGTATCGCATGATACAAATTTTTCTTAGAAAAGGTTATTAATATGCATGTGGTCTGTGTTCTGTGGTCTGCCATATGATTGCAAAATAATAAACTTAAAACTTAAAACTCATAATGTTACGTAAATAAAATCGTAATTTAATTTTTAGTCTACCCCCGAAAGTTTTATGTAAGCGCACAACTAAAATAGGAAATCAAACCACAACAGACGGTACTATTATTGATACTGCCATGGTTTGCTTATTTCTCAACACATCCGAAAAATTATGGTCAGTCTTCGACAATTTGTAGGATACGAACCTTTGACCTTTTATTGATTAATCTTCTACTAGAATTGTATTTTGAGCAACTTCATGTATTTTCATACACATAATTTACAATGTAAATGGAAAGCATAAGGTGGCTTGTGCTCGCGTGTTGCGAAACGAGTGGCGCTCAATGCTATATATACACAATAGTCCGTCCTAAAGTCACCGTGCGACCGTGCCTCGTCAATATATTTCTTAACTAAGTATTATCATGTATTTGTACACTATTTCAGGTAGAAAAAAATGCTTGGATTTTTATGAATTTAGTTGGCACTTTAAGGAGGTCAAAGTTAAAATTTTCCAGTATTTTTAATAATTTTTGGGAGAGTCAAAAACAAATTACTGGAAAACGGGAATTTTTACTTAGTGCCTATTTGACAAAAATGTTTTTCTTATTTTGCTGTAGTTCAAATAAATACGTGATATTTTCATCAAATGTAAATTATATTGGCAATTATTAATTAACATTATCCATGCATAGTACCTATAATTTTTAAATATTTTGACCTTTTTGAGTAATTCATACTTTATAGGCATGAGAAACTTTCGATTTTAAGTTTTTTACTATCATTATCGATGAAACATTTTTGCTTGGACCCTTAGATTATAAGTAATTTATTCTGAATTCAAAAAATCCTTAAAAATATTTCATTGCAATTTTTTTTAAAGACATTGTAAGTTCAAATTTGGATGAAATTGGATACCTGTTTAAACTAAGAATAGCAGTTATTTTTTTTTTGTGATTCAAAAACTTTTTTCGGAGGAAATTGTAACTCATACGTTTATTAGTATATATAAATATATTATTTAACATTTAGATTAATTTTAAGCTATTGCTAAAGCCCGAACCTTACTCTAAACGGTAAGTCAGTATTGACTAAAAACTCAAAAGTTAATAATAACAACAATACATTATTCGAATATATACTATCATACGAGTAATAATTAAATATTAATAATATAATAAATGGAAATAAAAAAAAAAAATTAAATCACCCTATAGGTACTAATAGTAATTTGTAATAATATAAATCACGTTATTAGGAGTATCAAAAAACTCATAATGAATTAATATACATAGTAATATAGGCCGACATCTGTTTTCGCTCAGAATCGTTTTATAATTTATCATCGAATTCAAACTTAACAAATACATTAAAGTGACTTACTCAATTACGAGGTACACTCGACACCTATACTGTACATCAAGACGGTTACCCACTATACCCTTTGTTTTATTTGATGACAGAATTATTTCATCAAAGATAATCTCTCTATTTTAGTCATTGTAATCGCTTGTAAATTAATATTGGTACCTAATTTATTCAACAACGCGATCGGGTATTAAATATCTAATATTTGATTGCTTCTTATTAGTATAACAGTGTAATATTATTCTCATCAACATAATTCAAACATATTATTATACATTTATGCATGTATAAACTTGAAATATATCACGATGCAATTGCAATAACGTGTAATTGAGTAAACAGTAAAGTGAAGTGTATACATATAGATGCGCTGATTATTATATTTGCTGACGTACTACATGATGCTTCACCGTGTTTATTGTTATTGTGCATCTTAAGCCAACAACTAATTTTAAAGGGTGTTTCGTTTGACCGCAATAATCACTAGTGCTGAGATTGGAAAAAAACCAGAAGAGGGTATCAAAGATTAAAAAAAAAAATACGCACCTTAAGGCTAAAGGTTTAAATTTATTTTGATTATAATTAGAAAGGGTACGGAAAATGTTTTTTATTACGTATTTCGTACTCCGTTCATTCGAGTTATTTGCACAGATAAAAACCGAAATATTACCGAAAAATTCACAAACAGATTTTTTATCAGATGTTGTTAATTTTATTTTAAGTATTTACTTGCACTGCAGTCTTTATTTATTCATAAGTCATAACCATTTTATTAGCCCGTATTTCCGCTGTCTAAACCAGTATTTTTTTATGTTGACAATAATTTCTCTTTACCACGTTCTGATGAAATTATTCTTTGTTTTCAATAAATAAAAAAAAAACTCTAATCAATATTTATTTAATAGTTGACAAATAAACACGTGTACTATAACTTCAGTATATACAGAGAGACATACTACAGCCATGGACCGTATGTAATATGTATGGCAATATAACACCTTTGAATATGGAATAGTTTGTGGTGACTTGAATTTACCTCAGGTCAAAAAGATTACCAGCGATTCTGGCCTTGAGTATTATGGGTAAGCCCCTTATACTACACCTGAATTCTCTTTATTACTTTCCTCCATTTATATTTTAGCCGAAGAAGTTCTGCTTTTCACATAAGATGCCAAGATTTTCTATTCGATATATTCTATGGAGGACTGTTTAGTCCAAAATGTCTTATATAAGTTTGGAACTTTTTGTAATAACTTTGGATTATATCTAAACACTGACAAATGTAAAATTATAACCTTTCCTCGTACTAGAAAGTGCTTAAGTTTGATATCAACTTATAATAGTCGATCACTGCTGCGTGTTTATCAAGTAAAGGATCTTGGGTTTATTTTTGTCCCCTCTTTTGACTTTCATCTCCATTTAGATTTTACCACTAGCAAAGCCCTTCGGGTTCTCGGCTCTGTCAGAAAACATTATACAAACTTTGACAATCCAAAAAGACTATCTACTCTCTATAATGTGGTATAATAAGGTAAGTTTTAGAATATGATGCTATAGTTTGGTCCTCTCATACTATAGGTAATTTACGGTGTCTCGATAGGGTCCAAAATCGTTTCCTAAGCTTTGCTGACTTCCATCTCAATATTCCCCATCAATGATTAACTTCACAATTAAACGCCTATTAGTGAATTACTCAAGCTTAATCGTTATTCGAGCATCGCGATATCTCTAGTTTTCACTTTATTTGGGGTTTAAGCAACAAAACAATTCATGCCCTCTACCTATTAAAATTACTCAACATTCGTATCCCTGGTAATACCAGACTCCAAGACATTTTTTACCGACCAGTTTGCCGAACTAACTTTTCTAAAAATGCGCCACTAATTAAAACTATGTAAATTGCTCACAACGACCCACAATTTCGTACCTAGGACTACAATTAACTGTTCTTCTTTATTTATGTACCTACCTCACTATTATTATTACCTTTACCCTGTCATTCTTATAATTTATGAACTGTAATTAATTTGTGTACAGTATATTGTAAATGTAAATGCCGTAAATAAAATAAAATAATATTCAACTGAAATATCTTGTAAAATACTGTAAGTATTTACATTTAATGCGCTCATAATTTCCATATTATCGAAGTAGCAGGTATTATTTAAAAATTTAACAACATTTTCCCGCTTTTGTGTACTTAAATAGGCCATCCCTATAAGAACCAGCCGGCATCCGAAATCGTGTATCACCATCCGACGTCTCTGTCTATCGATTCAAGCATTTATTAAAACACAGATAATTAGTTTCGATATACATATATTAGTTCTGAACGGACCGTTATAAAGAGTGTATCGATTTTACAGTGTTAAAAAAAAAAAAAAAACCAATGTTTTGTGTCCGAGTATGGTAGTTGTTGGTAGCAAATTGGATCAAGTTTATATTTTGGTACGAACATTATCATTGTTGCTTAAGTTGGTTTTTAACGATATTCTAATTTCCATTTTATTTTAAATGAGAACTTTTAAATTTTAACATTTTTATCCAATCATAACCCACATGAAAAATTAAAAAATTATAAAAACCAACATAAAAAATAGATATGTAATATTCTTATCATTAAGCATGATTAGTCAATTTAATTTATCATTTGGTAGGTATTTTGTACGTTTGTAAGACGTATCTTACCTCTTAAAGTCTTAACTTCATACGTACGTTGGAAATGAGTTTTCATGGTACCTACGTCTGAAACGTGTGAGAGTGTTTATATGGTGGGGTCCAAACGTATCTACAATAATTATTATGATGATAATATACTTGTCAAACTAATACCTACATTGTTAAATGCACAGAAAATATCGAAATAACTTTACAGGACCCAGTTGAATCACCACGTACGATCCCTATAAAGCGAAGTTTTAAAGAAAATAATACAGTTAAAACTTTTTTGAAAAAAAAGCTTAAAATAATAACTAAAGTAAAATATTTACTTCCCGTTAATTCTATACCTTAGTGCAGGCATTACCATTTATCATGCCATTAAATGTAAAATTCTACCCAAAAGTTCTGTGTTGCACGATTTTTTTGACTAATTTGGAAACTAGCTTAAATTACCATTTATTAATTTATTACAAAAATATACGTGTTACCCCTTTAAGATTAAAGTAACAGTTCAATAACAATTAATATAATAGTAGGACATTTTAATACATTTTAATTAATATTATATATAATATAATAACAGATGTACTAGTATTAAAACAGTAAAATAAACCATCATTAAATGAGGGGTTCTCATTGGCGAGTGACATATTATAGAGGTTCGTTTTGTAAATAATTTGTGTTGGCGCCAGCAATATGGAAAGTTTTTTGAAAACGAGATGTATGCGAAGGGAATTAAAAATGTATTTGGGATAAGAATAACACGGGAAATCAATTTTGTTAGTTACTAGACCAGAAGTATATTTTTAATTTAATATTCTTCTTCGCAGGTACCATTAATAGTGCTAAAATTATAATATATATAAATTCATATTATAATTTTACGTCCGATTTTATGGTGGTAGTAATTTATACTTATCATCAAAACAACCATAAATTGGTATTATATCGAGTACGAATATCATAATATAGATATAAAAAGATTTTTTTTTATAGACGGAAAAATGAAGTGATATATAAACACTCCTCGAGTCTC
Source organism: Sitobion miscanthi (assembly GCA_008086715.1). NCBI lineage: Eukaryota > Metazoa > Arthropoda > Insecta > Hemiptera > Aphididae > Sitobion > Sitobion miscanthi. Next base: position 29,489,461 of record CM017798.1, on the reverse strand, counting down.
AAGGAGTATTTGAACAAAATTTGATGCCAATTAGTTTAGAAGTTTTCAAGTCCATAAGCCCCATCCAAACGTACATGAACTTATTATATATTCATATAGATAAATTTATATTTTTGAAAAAGAATCTCTTAAAAGGTGGTGCAAACTACTTGCATCCGGAACAAAAAGGTCAAAAACCTGTCATAATTACTATTTCGTTAATTTATAAATGAACTTGTTAATACCATAAAACATCACTAATCTGCTCTTTAACTTAACACATATACGATCCAGAATACAAAAAAAAAAAACAAAACACTTATTTTTTAAATAACATAAAAAAATTGTTTTTTACTTAGTTATTTCTTTTTATTAATGTTTATCAATTAATAAATACCTATAAATTAAGAAATCAAGTATAAAATTCATAATAGAAACAGAATGCATTGGTATTTAATAATAAAAACAATAATAACTATTGATTTCAGTGATAGGATATAATATGATATAAACTTCGGTATGCAAGTTACCCGGTGAATTTACTACCTGTAAAATGGTAGTATGCAACTATGCAGCCGTTATGTCTGCGTATCATTTTTAGGAAAAATACTTCATAATATTCCCGATATCATCATAATAATATAATAATAAATGTGCATTATATATATTCCATACTGCACCAGAAGTTTTAAAAACAAAAAAAGCAACCTTGTGTATTTTCATTATTATTATTATTCAAACGTTATTTGGAAATCGATCAAATCGAATATGATGACGGAATGCTAAATAAAAGCTTAAATAAATATTTTTTATTGAAGTTAAAAAATGTATCACCATCAATCAAATTCTAGTATTATATTTACATTTATAAAAACCTTAGACAATGTATTGCACATAACGCGTTTTAATATTGACTTTATAATATAGAACTAATGCATTTTAATTTGTAAATAATATTAATTTCTCTATCGCATAATATTATTAAACATTATACCTACCTATTACGTGAATGCATATTCTCGAACTCGCATTTTTTTCCACATTAAAAATCCTTAATTCCTAATAATTATAGTACCTACTAATTCCGAAACACATCAAACCTACACAAATAATGACTGTTAATTGTAATTAAAAAGTATGTATTCGTATATCGTTATTTTAGGGGTTTGTGTAGATGCAGTATGCATATATTTATTCGAGAACGATAAAAATTATCAGGGTAAAAAAATATTATACACCTCTATGGATTTCTTTTAATGCGGTTTATGTTTCAGTGTCGTGGTATCGGATTATATTTTATTGAAAACGTATTGTCTGTACCTAAATATAATAAATGCGCCGAATGAAGCAAATGAAACAAAAATCGTTAACGAATACAATATGATAATAAAAAACAATATTACAATATTTTTGTATGCAGTTAGCGCAATACATAAATGAATACAGCAATCAACAGGACGTACTCGTTTGACGTTAAATTAAGTCTCGGTCGGTATAATATTACGGTTTCATTCATTTGTTACGGCAAATCATTTTAATTTCGAATATTTTAAATACCGTGTCGTAATTATATCTTATTTAATAATTGTATGCTACGATCAAAAAAGATTTATAGTTATGAACACGTTCGATACTGTGTTATGGAATACCAGATGAGTCAATTACTTTTTGTTTTATGCGTACATCTCAAACACTTTTCTTTAGAAAGCAATGTCCATATTTTAAGTTTTACAAATTGGATAAAGGCTATAGTACCTATATAACATTTAATCATTGCCCTATTCATCATCGTTCAATTAACTCGATCAATGGCATTATAGTTAAAATATTCAAAGCATGAATGTAGTCATGAGAATTGTGTGTATACTGATGAGGAGATGGGAATACCTATGCCGATTATGCTGATTTATAATTTATACATCGAAACATTTATAGGTACCATCACTACTAAACAATAAAATAATTATTACTATATAAATATAATAGCCTAATTTACATAAAATTTGTATTCAGTTTTTTTAAATTTACATTTTTCTATAATATCAGCTGTAATGAATCGGAAAGAAGGAAAAACTGTTTTTATAAAATAACGACTTTTTACCCCTACGACACCACGTGTGAACGACATGGCTTAAAAATAAATAAAAATAAACAAAATATAATAGTTTTAATATATTAATATATGTATGTTTTGTATACCTACTTGAATATTTGAATGTTTTTAAACATGTTTCAAATCCATCTACTGTAATTGTATATCCGGAGATCCATATTTTACCATTATAAAAATGACTTTCTTTGATCTAAAATTAAAAATTCTAGATAGCTGCCATTTAATATATCTGACCTATGTTCAATATTATGCCTCACCATTTAGGTTAATTAAACGAACATCAGTATATTATATTATATAATATTATACACTAGCCAATTTATCATTTTGGTTATTTGATTTCTATCGACGAATATTTAGGTACTAAAATACAAACTGAATTTCAACATAATCAATATCAATGATTATATCCTTTGTTCGGAGTAAAAATTACTAAAAGTTAATTTAATTATTAATCAGCTGCCGGGAACATTGGGAGTCATTAGATATTTTAATTAAAACTGAGGTTTAATTGTTTGGATAACAACTATGGCAATTAATAATTTTCTTGATTTAAACAAATATGTACTTTCGAAAATAAGTCTGATGAAATTAAAACCAAATCACAAGAGAACGCGTTTAATGAATCGTTAATTCCAAATGAGACATTATTGTTTATTAACTGTAGTAATAACACAATATAGGTATTTTGGTAGTTTTAATAATTTAAAGGGATTATTATATTATAAAATTATGTCAATTGTGTTTCCTATGTAAGTTATTTTTCGGAAGGTGCGTCAGTGAATAATGTTTTAACAGAAAACAAAAACACTGTTTTAATCACCATTTCCATTTGAGTAAATATTGAACACTTCCTTTCGATAAAAGTGCAAAATTATAGTTTCTACTCGGGGGAGTTTTGTGGCCAATACTCAGTGTAGATTAGTACTTTTGTATAAATAAATATAATAATAGCATTTTTGAAGTTTCTTAGGATTAAAAATTAAATATTCAGGTTTTAATCAAACGACCGTCACGTCAGATTTTAATCAATAATTTATTCATAAATACGCATCAGTTAAAGGTCATTTATTACAAAGTTTTAATTTTTTTTGATCATTATTATTTAAATACAGCTTGGATTTTAATGAATTTGAAACTTTTTTTCGAATGCCTGACACGGTGCAGCTTACCAAGCCACAAACGTGTTTCAAGTACATAATATTCTAACTATTTTTTCTTAGTGAATCTTTTCATTTGAGACTTATTTCTAGGAATATGACAAAAAATATTTTAAAATGCCAGTGAAACATTTTTTTTTTGACAAGGTTCAACTCATATTTTTATAATATATATTAATTAACGTGTATCTATTATAAAAAAAATAGAAATAACAAATTTTTTTAGAGCATTTTATGGTGTTTTAAGATTGTAAATTAATTATTATATAATATATTACTATATGAAATCATTAAATTAAAAATGTCGGCTTAAATTGTTGATTATCATTATCATGATTTTTAAAACGTAGGTACTCGCGCACTCTAGATAGAGAATCTTAAAGGGTATTAGTAACGACTTCAATGGATGTTGATGAGCCGTAGAACAAAAGAATAATATAATAATACCTTTTATAATATCATGTATTATACCTATTATTTTGATTTTCTAAAGTCGCTGCTTGAATGATGATGGTATTTTATTTAAATTATCTCGTCTGGATATTGCATACACCTTGACAATTTACTTACAAAGCGTAGAAGCAGCTTAGTCTCATTGAGACGAGACCTCAATGATCATTCCGAAACATCTTCATCGTACTTATAAAGGATGCTCTTTTGTGATTTTACCCGTAAAATAGTAGAAAGCAGCCCATTTACTACGCGCTGTATAATATATATTATACCAATATGTAACCATAATTTTGTCTTACATAAATTTAATTTTACTCTATATTAACCCAAACTCATAATCATATTATGTAACATAAATATAACAGTTTCATATCTTTATTTTGAGTTATAAGCAAATCCAAAAAAATACTATAAATTATAGAAACTGTGGCTATAGAACATACCCTACCATATACCATATAATATAATAGTATAAACATAATTTACATAATTTCGAACATGAAAATATTAACTCGAGGGTTGGACCCAAACGGCCGCAGAATCCCTTAGTTATCGCACTAATGATTTATGATGCACAATCAATCAGAGCTCGCATAGTAATAAGCTCCTCACTGTATCACTTACACAGTGGCGGATTTAAGAGGTGCAGAGGTCGTTTTGAAATATTTGCGTCGGTTAAAGACAATGCCCCCCCCCCCCCCCCCCAAGAAAAATTCTAGCTCCACAACTATTGTACAGTCGAACATAATTAAGTACCAGAGGGTACTAGCTGGAGATGTACCCAATAACACATGATTAGTACAAAAAAAAAGAATTATTAAATGTTTTATTTTACAGTTTAAAATTAATAAGAATTTATCATAATAATATTCTTAAATGCGGTGCCTACGTTAGATAAAGTTTGTATACAGTGTGTTTCAATATTTTGGGAACTTTGGTACATCGATATAAACTTTTAAATAAATTAAAAATAAATTATGCATGATGTAATTTATTAGATTTCTGCATTCGGATATAGACATTTATAAAAAAAAAAAAAACAGCATTTTATTTTGGTAATGTAAATGTCATCCAATATTGTTTTATTATGTAACTAACGAAAATCTATATTATAATATATTCTTTAACCATCAATGTTATTAGAAACTAACTAAATTTAATGTATTTAACACCTAAATTATGCATTTTTATATAATCTTTTACGTTCGAAAACAATTGTGATTTGCAAGCACACATACTTGATTTTTTTATTTTGTACACATTTAAAGTATACATGAAAATAAACAGAAAGTCAAATAATATGACAAATGCATTTTTATCGAAAGCCATATTATACTTTATCGTACTATAGACAACAGTTAAAAAATATCGGACACAATGATTTTTAATACGCCTAGTTATATTATATTAACAACAACAAAAAAAAGTGGGAGCGTGGGTGTCACTCTGCTGTACAGTATATGTTACAAGTGGTTCACTGTAATGGATGGTGTTAAATTTAAATTCAATAATATAATTTCATTGTATACGAAAAACGATTCTGAGCAGAGACTGTTTCGATTTGTCAGACTTCATTGTTGTATTCCTTTTACAATTATTTTATTATTAATATTACGGTAGAGTGACTACCGGGTAGACGGTATGCTGAATTAATATTATTATAACTTTGTAAGTACCGAGTAATGTATTATTACTTTTGCATAGGTACCTATATTTTAAATTATTATTTTATTTGAACATAAATATTTAAAAAAATATTCATTAAAAATCAAATGCTTATAAAAAAATCGTGTGTATGCTTCTTTGATATTTTTTAACTGCTATTATATCAATTTATATTCTTTTATAAAAACCCCAGTATTAAATTTTCATATCATAAGTATACCTACTAAGACATTTTTTTATGAATATCAGACTACAGAATAATTTAAAAATTGCCGAGATTATGATAAATTTCGTAAAAATTTGAAATTTAAATGAATATAAAAAAATTATGTCTATGAATTTTTAATATTTTTCAACTGCTGTTATAGAAACTTGGGAGGAATTTTATATTAAATTGTCAAGCCTTTTGACCCAATGAATAACAACGACATTTTCTTACATAAATAACTCAAAAGTGTCAGAATAATTTGAAAATGTAATGGGGATTTTATTTTGAGATTTTAATTACATAAGACGCATATGGTATTATACTATATGCATAAAAGGGATTTTGATTTCGGTCAAAAAACACGTATAGGTACCTATATAATATTACATGTACAAACCACAGTAGGTACCTACCTATTAGTCTATGTAGTGTATTGTATAAACCCAAAATGTATACATAAAATATATTTTAACATATATATTAATGCATATTGCAGAGGGTAAGTTGCCGTAAGTTTAGCATGGCAAAACGAAAATAAAGCATTGAACAATGCAGTAAACAAGAAACATAATATTATTATATAAGTACTTCGTATAGGAGTATTATAATATATAGAAATATAGTACCACACGTATTTTTTTTAGCATCATAACAATGACTACATTTCTGGATTTATACAACAGAATAAAAATATTTTTTGTTTAATTTTTTATTTTTCAAAAACACTCGATCACCACTATAGAAATATATAAAAAGTAAGCCCTTATTTGTGAATATTGTTTTAAATTATTTTTTCCAGGTGAATTTTAACGTTTGATATAAACATTTCACAGAGATAATTTTTGTTGAACAGATTTATTTTCAAACTTCAAATTAATTATAGGTATTATAATTTTAGGGATGAGGGTTAAAACGTATTTATAAAAGATATATGTATATGTTGTATATGATAGTTTATACCAATTGAATGTTAAAATCCTTTAGCTATATACGTATATTCTGCAATGAGAATTACGTAGACTTATCTATTGATCCTGAGTTTTATAATTGGTTTTTAGAAAAATAGAATCTACAATAATAATATGCTACCCGAAACGTTTAAACTGTAGAAAGAATCAATATAAGTACCCATAAATTATTATGGTAATAACTTACACAAATTAAATGTGAAATAAATAAAAAAAAGTCATCGACGGGGAATGAGGATAGAGCATGGTTTGATACCCAACTGTAGTAGGTAGTCATAGATAATATTGTATGATATTTTTTACATCTAGTTTAAAGAATATAATATTATTGTTACACATTATTAATACGTAATTTTATTTCAGTTAACAAGTTACAGGTCACAGGTATTATTGTACTACATAAAATATAATTGTGAATTTGCTTATAGAAGCACAAAAGCATGGGCAAAATGATAACAAATACATTTGTATGGATAGAGACGTCAAAAAAAAGACAAAAAACAACTATATTGTGTAAGCAAAAAGTTTTCTTATGTTCTACGAAGTCAGGTCCTCACGGTGGACACGACCAATTTCACGTTACACATTTTGAATATGTGTATAAAAATACATCTTCTTGTAAACTACTGTAACAATTATAAATATAAATATGTTACGTGACACCTATGTATATAATACGAACTCTACCATATGTACGATTAACTGCTGACCGATATATTATTAATATTAAAACACACACATAATCGTAAGGCCTATGGCCAACACACACAATGTATTAGTAAGTTAGTTCGCTGTGCACCTTAGACCTCAATACACACTACGCTTACCGGACTCCGTATGACTACGATACAGTTACCTAGTATAATAGAACATAGTTGATGTATTTGTGAGTATTAATATTTGTAAGTGTTTTAGTATACAATAAAATATAATTATAACTGAAAAGGAATCCTAGTAATTTAAATATATTTAAGATGCTGATATCTACATATCTGCCCCTGGCTACGGTATTTATATCTATAGGATCCTACGATTCTCCCTGGATATCTTATATTTAACTGCAGGTCGTTCCCCCGACCACGTTACACTATTTAACATAGGTAATATTAATGTCATCATCGTCACGGTATTTTTCTATAATATAAAATATACGTCGTGCGATGGAACATCGCATTTGTCAAGCAATTAATAAAGTCTCAGTAAGCTATTACATGCAATTTTTTTACAAAACAATACAGGCATAATAACTGCAGTAATCACAACCGAAAAAAAAAATATATTAATGTTTTCACGACGTGTACAATCAAAAACACTATACCCACCTACATAATATGATAATATTATTATACACGGACTATAATGAGCGTTAACGAACCGCATATTACTCGTGACATTATAAAATATGATATTTATTGCCCAAATATGTGTGTACACTGTTTATACTTATGCTTGGACGTCTGCGCGGAGGTGACAGTGGAGCATAAAAGTTTATGTCGCACGCATGTTTACACATGAATTATACGCGAAAACTTGTATAAATAATGCTCGGCAAATTCGGTAGAGACTATGCATAAATTAGCTTCTCTGTTCGCTCTCATCCTCACCCTCTCCTTGTCCGTTTCACTGGTGACTGCGAGAGAGAAACAAATATTTCGGAGTTCACATACGTCCTTTTACATAACCGTAACGCGCGTAAACCTTAAAACTTTAAATTGCAAATAATTAATTTCGTTACCACCCGTCAATACGAAACGATTTGGATTATGTACGAAATAATATATGCATAAATATTATGTACGACACAAAGTTATCGAAACAAAATAATGATAGTGAAAAGTATAATATGATATTGTCTTCGATATTACGCAAGACCGTTGCAAGAGCGAACAACAATGTCATTGGATTTTCATAGTTTATGGTCTGCCCGAAATTTCACCACCCCCTCGGCGTGAGCGTCACTAGGCGAAATAAGACACGATGAATTGATAGTGTCATAGATTATAGCTCATACCTATATTTTAATTTTCAATTACACTTTATTAAGATAGGAATTTAGAATAGTGTAGTAAAATTGAGTAATCGGACAGGGTCTATAGTGCTTGATCAATATTGCTACCGTACCTACAAAAAGCTTTAAAGATGTGATGCAGATGAGAAGAATTTCGATTGCTATATTATTATGATTAAATTTACGATTTGTGTTGATGTTAACGGTTTATAGTATAATGTAAAGGTAGTCAAACTTGTTTTGATAAAGTTATATTTTATAGGAATAATTTTCCATTTGGAGACCGTACAAATACATACAACTATTGCCGACAGTGCCACAGTGGTCACTGGGATTTATGAGAAGGGATTAACTAAATGTATAATAATAAATTCTAACAAAGAGATATCGACTTTGCAATCGTCTTCAATCGATTGTTAGACCAATGACCACCCCTGTTATAATGCATACGCTATTTTTTTGGGGATCCGTCCAAACCTAAATATAGCTAGCATTTCACAAATAATACAATATAGTATTAGCAATTAAATATTGAATAATTGATATCCATAGTAATAAAAATAATTTAGAACAATATATTTCGAATCGGTGGATTCGCGTTAGATTAGTTGTTGTAATGCTAAATTATATATAACGTATATGATATCTATACCGATACATGTCTCCGAGTCTGATTATACTTGATTTAAAAGTATATTGTGATTTGTTGAGACCAATATTCTTGTTTTATTTTTTTTAACTGATAGCATTTATATGCATTTGGTACTCGATGAATGTTTGTGATAATGGTCGTGACTTAACCATCAAATAGATTATTTTTTTATTAATGTTTACCAATTACCATAACATAGCGTTGTAATATAAATAATAATTATCCAATAGGTTTCAATATAGGGATGTACATTGAACACAGGTCTATGAAAACACATTGACGGATAGTGAGGATTATTAATAATTATAAAAAGCATACCTCAATTAATCAATGATTTCATAAAATAAATAATAAATAATTTTTTTAAATTATATTTGCTGTGTTTTGTTGGTTACCAATGCCACTTTATGACGTACATAGACAATATCCTATAAAGTCTTGGTCTCTCATATGATACCATTGAAAAAACCACTGCTGTACTATTACATGTGAATTCAAAAGTGTTCCCTGACATCACCAAACAAAAATACTGCTACAGCAGTACTTTTTCATGATTGTCCGTCAATGTGTTAAGAAAAAGTTAAAGATATTCATATTTAAATGGTAACTAAAGATACTAGACAATGTTAGTATAATTGAGTAATTTAATTTTTATACCTATGCTAAATCTGCCATTAGAGTCCACACACATATCCTATGCCGTGTTTATTTATAATAGCTTAATAATAAGTATTGGATGCATCTGGTATACAACATACACAATCATTAAAATGTAAAAAGTTTAAAATTCCGTTAACTTCGCGAACTTGGCGTACTACCAAAATTGTTCCTTTTTATACGCGTGGGCTTAAAAAAAAACTTTATCTACATTATTTGCATCCAATTAATTGCAATACAACTGTCAAACTTTATTCATGGTTATTACAGCTAAGTTACCTGACTTCATATGCGAGTGATAAATATATATTTTGTACAGACTACAAATAATATTTACTTATTAGTACCTAAATAGTAAAAATGTAATGATATTTTAAAAATTTAATAATTTAATAATTCAACTATAATTTTGAAGCATTGTCACTGGAGAAACCTTTATTAATAAATTGATCCAGTTTTTATATTCTCAAGAAAAAATGAATTTAATAAAATTTTTTAATTTTCCAGTTTATTGTAAATGTTCATTGTTTTTTCATATATTTTAAAATAATAATCAGCCATGCGTCATTTTAATTGTAACTTTTTGTTTGAATATAAAATTTGTTTAAAACATTTAAGTTAAAATATGTATAAGACACTAGGTTTTGAGTGAGTGTTCCTCGTCTGCACTGAGTGGTCACTATAATGGATATGTTAAATTTAAATTTAATGATACATTATCATTGTATACCTACAATGGAAAACGATTCTGAGCCTATATTTCTAAGGATATTTTACTATACATTAATTGTCAAACGATAGTATTTTATTTTTCTATATAAGTAATCAGAAAGGTTGAACCAATTTTTACCACAAAAATAACATATATGATATATTAAATATTTTATGGGGGACGGAGTGGCCGAGCGAACTAAGGCGTCGGTTCGAACTCGGCCACGGACGGCAATTTTCATCAGACAGTCACGGTGTCCGGAGAGAGAGGCCGCCATCCCCCACCCGGGATACCTACGGGTGCCCACATAAAAATGCTGCCGAAAACAAACACACACGTGTTCAAAACCTACAGTACCCCCTCCCCCATAGTTCCACAGGCCAATAACCTCAGTTGTCGAATATAAATGTCATATAATATTACTATTAAAATAGTAAAATGTTAACAATATTTGCTATAATTTCTATAAATAGGTTCAAATTAATATAAATATTATGAACATTTCATCGAGTAAATATGTATTTTTTCGTAAACAATTGTTACGTGGTATGGTTGCTATACAATAACTATCCAGTGCGAAGGCAGTGGCGCGAAGCTAAGTAAAAAAAAATAGCGGAGTAGCCACTAGTGATGTGAAATAAATCCGGATTCTCCAAAAATCCGAAAAATCGGGATTTCGGATTTCGGATTTTAAGTTGTAAAATCCGGATTTTTCCCAACACTACTAGCCACTAACGTATAATGACAGGACACCACGGAACAGTGGGAATGGATAAGCGGTGGGTCGGGGAACGAAAATATCGTAAATATCCCCCCGACCCGCCGCTTATCCATTCTCACTACTCTCATCGCGGCGGCGGCGGCAGCGACGATGTAACTACGACGACGCACTGACGATATTATTACTCTATGGTGACAACTGACAATTGGAAAAACAAACCATTTCGTGACTTGCACTCGATTGTTCGCGACGTGCTTATACTTTTATTATTATTATTTTTATTATTTTTCTATATTACTATTAAAATTGTGTTTGAAATTAGTGTTGATAAACCATGTGCATACTGCGTAACGTTTTACGTGTAGTAAGATAGATTATAATATATATACCAAATTATTGGTGTGTTCATTTATTATATTACTCTGCAAGTTCCGGAAGAATTAGGGGTAAGCTGTTTCGGCAACCTAACAATTTAACTTTCTTTATTTTACTCGGTTTCTTAATAATACATTGTGGCTTTTACTTGTAAAAAAGATAGAAAAAAAAAGGAAAATTAGGTATGACAAGGAGAAGGAGCGTACTTTGTTGGAAAAAAAAATGATCAAAAAAATATGATAATAATGATAATAATAACTCTAGGTTACATAAAGTCCTACAAAAAATTAGTAGAATAAAAACAAAAATATTTCCATTTTACGGTAATACAGAAAAATGGATAAATAAACTTATGAGCAAGTTAAAAACGCTTTTATCTGAACCTAGAACAACTGCCAATAAAATATTTAAATGGATATTAAAATACAAAAAAGAAAATATTATTATTTATAAAAAAACGTTTAAAAAACTCACTCACGTAATACATAAAAAAATCAATCATACAACTGTTATATCAAATTATGACCAATTAAATAACAATTTTATTAGATTTATCCTTGGTAAATCCATGCACACTAAACATACCGAACCGTATTTTTTCGACACAGCTTATATGCCATTACCTGACAAGTATAATACAAAACTAGAATTAAATGAAAGTGGAAAAATAATGAATCTATTCCAACCAATTAATATAGATTTGCCTGATACAGCATGGTATTGCAATGACATTTTATGCAATTTAAATTGCAGTTACACTGTTCCTAGGGTACTAAAAATTATAAAATCTTTATTAAACTCAAATCTAAATGAGTTTCCAAATAAAATAAAAAATATTGATTTATGCACCAGTCAAGCTCAAAATCCATTAAAGTTGGGCCATACTTTGTCATGTTATACTGGTAACTGTTCTTCGATTTTGTTGTTTCTCGATATCCTAGCACCTCATTTTCCAAACATTCGAGAAATTATTTCACTTTTGTATAAAATGCGCAAAACACAAAAAAAAGTCGAAAAAATTGATGGTGCTATTTATAATTCAAACATAAGTATTTTAACTGAGATAGAAAATCAAACAAAACTGTTCGGGAATATCTTTGATTTTGGTAATTTTAACTTTAAAAACGAAGACGAAATAGTTTCTTCTTATTCTCATTCATTCGATTCGTTCTACAAACGAGTGTTGGATACGCCTATAAATATTTGTATGTCATGTCATAAAATGTATTATAGAAAAAGTGTAATTGATATTAATAAAATTCAAAAACATCCTAGTAACGAGCATTGGAATAACCTGATTGAATTTGTACAAGAATTCAATTTACCCAATAAGTACATTTGTGTTTACTTTTGAAAATGTTTCGGTTAAACTGTTTATTACCACCATGTATCACTAATGATCTATTTTTTCCAGAGGTACCACAGGTCATATCAGTTTTAAATGATTTTTAAAGAATATTGATACAACGAGCCAAAGCATTTCAAGTCGTTGTCAAAATGAGTTCTGTATCTCGTCCGAAACAACCAAAGAATGTTTTGATTAACAAAGTAATAGGCAGAACTTTTCATTTGCCTTTGCCTATTGAAGAAACGTTAAAAAAATTACCTAAACCCAATCAGGTTATAGGTGAACATGAATTATACATTCTTGTACTTAGCATTCCAACAAAAAAAAACTACGGGAAGGCATGGTCAATGTACAACTAGTTTATGTTTTTAATATCATGCTTAAATAATGCTTTGTTATGGCTTAAATAAAATAATTAATTTTACAAAGATATTATAATATCGAATTTCAATGACTTTCAAAATGAAATATGAAATATGGAAACTGCATATCTAGTAAAGGGTAACGATGAAAACATTGAAGAAAACGAAATGGTATGCCAAGACAAAGTAATCGAAGATACAGAAATTGTCCAAGCTATGCTAACCCAGAAAAAACCAACAGATAAGTATTATGAACAATATACCATACATACATTAAACGAACTCCATAAAAATTCTAAAGCAACTGATTTATATCAAATGCTAAAAATAGATGCGAATCCAATTGATCAACGTGATTTACAGTTAGATTTGAAGTGTTTTCTTCATTTGTTTCCATATGGAAAAAATGGCCAATATTCCGAAAGATCAATTAAACTAATGCCTAACGAATATATAAAATCACGATTATTATCTAAACATCCAATATTTCGGACAGACAAACAGTAATTTTATTTGTTGCACGAAACTAATATTAGGGCGTTGAAGGCTGGTATTTATCACAAACTTAATACTTCCAAATCTAAAGAAAATTTAACTTCTTCTGAATGTTTAAAATTACTTAATAATAATGAATTAGAAGGAAATTTAACCACCACTATATTCGCTAGATTAAGAAACACCAGCCAATATTGGCTAGGTCCAAGGTCAGATATTGAAACTATAATAACATGGTACGGACCAGTTACTTTCTGTCTTACATTAAGTCCTGCAGAATATAATTGGGAAAGACTGGAATCACATTTAAGACAAGTAAATAATACAACAGAAGTTGGAAAATCATTATCAGCACTTATTGCATTTGATCCCGTTTCAACATCACGATTCATAGATAACGAGTTCAAAGGTATGCTAGATTTTCTCACGTCCAAAGATGGACCATTAGGTGTCATCGCACATTATATGTGGCGACGAGAGTATCAAAATCGAAGGTTACAGCATTTTCATACTCTTATTTGGGTAGAAGGAGCTCCTATTTTGGGCGCTGCGACCAATCAAGAAACCATCGGGAATGGAAAATATTAATTTATTTTATTTTGTTAGTAAATATGATATTGCAAAAAAAAAAACCATTAAACAAAGAACTCAAGTGTTATGAATATCCTGGTTTTGGATTTATAAAAGAACGAATACATTCTTATTTAATCAAACATCCCATGTTTAATATCAAATTAGAACCAGAGAAGTACTTTCATTCTTTTTTTTTTTTTTATTGAGCTTGAGCCCGACAACTTAGGCCATTAGCTGTTGGTTTATTTGTTTTTGTTTGTAGGTTGTTGTTAGTAAGGGGAAGGAACGGTTGAAAACACGTTTTTGTATGTGTGGCAAGGATTCGTTGCTAAAAATCTCGGGTGGTCACCCATCCGAGAACTAGCAACGCCGGTCGTTACGTACACTCAGTGCATTTCCACATTTGAGTGTACGCACTGCGCCACACCAAGCCACACACTTTCATTCGTTACCAATGTTATTTAAACTTTAAAGAAATGAAACAGAATTACTTAGTAATAGCAATACTTACTTTGAACAGTTTATGTTATGTAGAAACACAATAGAATCTGCTTTAGATTATCATGAGCGCTTGCAATATATTCGAAAGTCTAAGGATGATTTAAATACAATAATTGAAGAACTGAAAAATAAAGAATCATCAAATATGTTAGACGATTTCAACGATGAATTTCAATTGAATGAACTAGAAGAAGCTATGAAAGAGTTACAAAAAAAAAAAAAACAGAACGCTGAAAAAGATGTTGATATATTAGTGTCAAACTTAAATACAGATCAAAAACGAGTGTTCGAATTCATAAAATATGGACTAAGGTGTGAAAATGATGAACCAATACGACATTTTGTTTCAGGAGTAGGAGGTACAGGGAAATCTTTTTTAATTAAAACTATTAAAGCCTTTGTAGTAAAAAAAAAAAAAAAACTATACAAAAATGTAGCTGTTACAGCTCCAACAGGAATTTCTGCATACAATATACATGGAATGACTATTCATCGACTATTACAGTTACCAGTAGAGCACGGACACACACCATCATACAGACCTCTATCCAACAATGCCATTAAATTAATTTGTGAAACAATGAAAAATGTCGTAATAGTTATAGTTGATGAGATAAGTATGATATCTAACGTAACATTATACTATATATACATCTAAGACTTTGTGAAATATTTGATACGAGTAATTGTGATGATGGCTGGTTCGATAAAATCAATATTATAATATTTGGTGACTTACTTCAATTACCTCCTATAAATTAAGGATCCCCATTTCTTCCATTATCAGTAAATCGTTTCGATAAATATATTAGTGCGTTGGGCACTATAAATTTGTGGCAAACATTATTTACATATGATGATCTAACTGAGAATATGAAGCAAAAAAGTGATCCAGAGTATGCAATTATATTAGATAGAATTCGAATTAACACAATAACCCCATCTGATATAAAAACAATAAATAAGCAGAAAATAAATTTTAAAACTAAAGACAAAACTAATATAATAAAACATTTGTATGATCTAATAATAACATCACCCGATTCTACATTAGTTTTGCTTCCTACTAGACAACACTGTTCGAATTTAAACAATGAAATACTAAATTTATTACCATCAGATGTTGTTGCCTTAGAAGCAATTGATTCTGTTGACTGTAATACTTCAACAAAAATAAAAGCTAATAAAAAACTATCCAAACTTGATGACAATAGTTCAAGAACGGCTGGTTTAGAAAAGTGTATTAAAGTGAAGATAAATTGTAAAATTATGTTACAAAGAAACATTGATATAACAAATGGTTTAGTAAATGGCGCTATAGGTATGATTAAAGATATTATCAGTGGAGTTGATGGAAAACCAGAAAAAATTAAAACAATTTTTAATAATAGAATTTATGATTTAGAGCGTGTGAATGATAAGTTTGAGATTTTTCGCGGAGCATTTGTGTATAGGAAACAATTTCCCATAACAGTCGCTTATGGAATGACCATTCATAAAAGTCAGGGCATGTCTCTAGAAAACTGTATTGTCGATTTGGGTAATTCTATATTTTCATGTGGACAATCGTCATTCAAACGTAGCATTATCCAGAGTTTTCAGTTTAAATGGACTTCATGTAATAAATGTTGACCCTATTAACACAAAAGCACAGGTATCTGCAATTAGGGAGTATAACAGACTAAGAGGAAAATATAGACCTGACTTGGTTAAAATACCTTTAAAACCCAATAAAAATGTACACATCAAAGATTTAATATGGGACAATAAATCAAATATATCACACCAAAATGTTCAAGAACAACCAATTACATGTCAAGTAATTGCCTACAGTTTTAGGCGTTCCAGGATTTTCTAATTTAGACGGTGTTTCTTGTTACGCAAATGCATTTTTACAGGTGATTTTCAATTGTCTCATATACTTAATAATCTTATTAATTTTACACAAAATGCAATATTAAAATATCTTACATACTCTTATACATCTCAAGTAAACACATTATGTACTATAGGTATAAGAAAGCAGATTGGACATCCCTTTATTAACCGCGAACAACAAGACGCTGCTGAATTTATTGGTGAGCTTATTCATTTATATGAACCATTGAAAAATGAACTGTTTCATGAATTACAGACAACATTGATTTGTTCTAAATGTAATAATACAAGAATACAAATTACTCAAAATTATATAATTCAACTGACAATTCCGAATGGTACGAACATAGTGACATTAAATTCTATGTTTAATGATATATTACAAGAAATATTAATAGAAAATGTTAATTGTAGTGCTTGCAATAGAGTGGCGAATCATGTGCAGAACATAAAAATAATTAATACCCATCAATAATATTTATTTTTTCAAATTCAGCTTTGGAATAATTTTAATAATAAAGTACAAAATCTTGTGATTAATTCATTACCTGTTGAAACTATTAGGGTCGATAGCCAATCATATACTCTAAATTCTGTGATTTGCCATCATGGTCTATCTATGTATCAATGTATATTATACATCAATTATTAAACAAAATAAGAAATGGATTAGATGCAACGATATTTCAACAAGTATTGAACGCTGGCCTCGAGGTGGAAAAAATGTCTACATTATAATTATAGAAAAAAAAATTAGTCAGGAGGCCAGCGGTTATTATTATTATTATTATTATTATAGAATACCAGATAATTAACACATTAACATTAAAAATAGTTGATATCACACCAAAAACACTTCGTTATAACTTCGTGTAAAAAAAAAGCTAAGTTAAAAAAAAAAAAAATTTAGTAATGATTAAATCTTTAAAATACGTGATATAATATGGAAATTAAGTAAAATGACATTTTATAATATTACAAATACCTATGATGACAAATAAGATCAATTGTAATGTTAAATACTTAGTCAACATATTACTGATACATTATTAATTACTGTAAATAATGTAGTGGTTACTTAATTGTATTTATTTAAGTATACTTCTACGTCCTTCCAAAAAGTTAAACATAATATGTTGACTAAGTATTTAACATTACAATTGATCTTATTTGTCATCATAGGTATTTGTAATATTATAAAATGGAATTTTACTTAATTTCCATATTATATCACGTCTTTTAAAGATTTAATCATTACTAAATTTTTTTTTTTTTTTAACTTAGCTTTTTTTTTACACGGAGTTATAACGAAGTGTTTTTGGTGTGTTACATATTACTTTAATTATAGCTATTTTATAAGTCATTAATTATGATTTAAAAACTAACTAGACTTAGTCTAGACTAAAATAGTCAACTATAGTACCGATAAATTCTTAGCATACGTATGTTGGCCTTAACTGATTATGAATCGTATTATATATTATTATTTATTAGGTATATGTTTTATACTATTATAAAACAAGTAAAAATATTATTTGTTCTTTTATCCTCACACATAAAATATTATCTTGCCATGACGCTCATCGCACCAAATTCGAAAAATATATTTTGCATTAAATGTAACTACAGTAGTTTCGTGTACGCAGAGTGAACAATTTTCACAGGATATCAACTCGTCATGCAGAAACTGTACGATAGTAAAAATAATCATTTTGCTATATTGAATCATGTTTAAAAACATTTTTGGACGATGGCCCGGTAATACAAATATTATTATATTATATTCACATTATACTTTACAAAAGTTCGCGATACGATGATAACTCGTGAAATAAAGTATTGCCACTACTAACGTCATTTCGCCGTATACAATATAGTATATTTTAAAGTATGAATGCTTGTTTATAAAACAAAATATATATGAAATTTAGACAAGGATTTGCCAATGGTCGTTATTTGGAGCGTATGTGCAGAACGATTGCTGTAACTCAAATCACTCACCATCGCGTTTCATCTTATTTCCAGGAGAGTTATAGCGGACAGTTAAAAGTATGGATTTACACTTTTGTGTGCGTGTGTGTGTGTGTGTGTGTGTGTGTGTGTGTGTGTGGCTCGATCATCAGAGGTTGGGAGTGCAAAGAAAATACTGATGAGCTACGTAGTTATATGACTGATATGCGAGTGTGTGAGTGTGAATATATTATGTATATTTAATTGTGTGTACTTAAGACTAATTTCAAATGATGACAGTGTTTTATTGGCGTAGTATAATAATAATATTAATAAAAATAATTTCAATAATACAGACCAATGATAAAAAAAAAAGATAGAAAATAATTTATTATATGAATTAATATAGCCCATACTTATTTGTTATAGCCTAACAGAATACAACTAAATTAAGTACACAATTCAATAACAAAAAAAACACTCGTTCCATTCAAATAAAATAACGATCCAGCAAAATCAATAACGATTGTAAAGGAATTAATAAATAATAATAATAATAATAATTGAAGCTTTCGGTACTGACTTTGTTTTTTTGTTTTGATCAAAAAAATAAAAACACTTTAGGTACTTGACATTTTTATTAAATATTTATATTAGAATTTTCTATGCATGATAAAATTTCATAAATATTTGCTTTTTTTTAACTATTGATATGTTTAAAATGTTGGTCTTTTTTAATTATTTTTATAAAATGTTTCTTTTAATCTTTTATAAATACAAAAGTTTGAAAATGTAATAGAAGGCTCATTATAATTAAATATTAAAATATTAATAATTATATATAATTAAGAAATATTAAAAATATAATCACAATTTTTTTTAATAGTGGATAAAATTCATAACCATTAATTTATCAAATACATTACAATGCTGTGCCTACATCAATTTAAAATAACTCCCACTGTTCCAGCGACTATGACTGTTATATATTATTTACTTTATGTATACATACTTAAAGGGATTTAACTCGACAACAATATCATGTTTGAAAACGCGAGGACCCCCGTCTAAATGATCAACAAATGAATGTACATTGTGTTGCGTGTATGATGTGAATTGTGAACAGGACGAGTATGATGGACCCTTGAAGTCTACAAGGAAGCTTAAATAATAAATAATAATGTATAAGGCTTGAAAGTATATTATATATATATATATATGATAAGTATGCATGGCAGAATCCAAATTCATGGTTCCGATGTGAAGTTCTCGTACGATGTATTATTTCAATGGACAACAATCTCGGAAAACTAAAACAAACTTTCTCGGCTGAGTGTGAGGGAGCAGGCTGCGAACGATACCAAAAGTCATCAGCTGGTAGTATATTATGACGACGGCGATGAATGGTTCGTGGAGAAAAAACAATTGTATACGTTACTATTTATCTGCTTTTCGTTTGTATGTCGTATACACCATACAGTGTAATATTATTATCTCAAGTCTCGAACTAATATACTAGAGCAAGTCCTCGGTGTTAGACCGAGATAATATATTTGAAACTACTGACTCGACGTGAAATGCAGTATCTTTATATTTGTTTTTAAAGAAAGTCATTAGCAAAATTCATTTTATCGATTCGTAGTGTTAGTTGATGACTTATTATTATCCTTAAACATGTACCTTTAAAAATAACAGATATTTCTCATATTTTTGTTCTGGCAAAAAAAATGAATATTTTCTCATTTTAAATTCTGAGCGGAGCGATGAATGTACTGCCATATTGGTTTTAGTATAGTGTGTGTTTTTTTTAATATTATATTTTTATGCCTGTCATCCGTTTTTACACGGAAAGAATATTTCAATTTTCAACATTGTGAATAGTTCCTAACAAATTACAAATGGTTGGTAGGTACTTGAGATATTAAAAGTGTTTGAAAAATAATCGAAAAATTTCCAGAACTTTTCAAAATGATTGGGATAAACCAAAAGTTATGGAAAACAGAAATACATTATATACAACACTAGTGTGAAAATATATTATAAAAAAAACCACAAGAATTGATCGAAGGGAACATCCAATGACACTATTTCAAGATTACGAACTCTGGGTGATTAATCGTTTAGAATATTAATATTAATATTTTGATATCAGTTCTTAAAATGACAACCCGCTCACTAATAAGAGTTATACCTAACCTAACTAACCTGACCCATCCAATATTATATCAATATTTTGATATCAGTACTTAAAATGAGAACCCGTACGCTAAGATTGTTATGGTATACAGAAAACTGATAGAACGACTTGCAATATTTTATTTCACGAGTTATCATCGTAACGCAAACTTTGTTTAGTATTATATTATGATATATTATAATTATAGTATCTATACTGCCAGGACTCCATACAATAATGTTTACAAACATACTTAAATATAACGAAATTATTATTTTCACTATCGTATAGTTTCTGCATGACAAGTTTATACAGCTGTGTAAATCACTCGCCATACTACGTAGGTGCACAACAAAAAATTCATTACGTTTAATGCAAAATGTATTATTAAAACTCCGTTACAAAATAACATTTTATTGCTGACAGTAAGCGCGTTATAGAAATATAGTACCTACCTATTTTAAATGTATGAAAAAAAAAAACAATTTTTTTTTTGGTTGTTGTATAATAATTGTATACATATAATATAATACAATTCAAATACTTTAACGATGTGATAAGATCATAAGAATTGCTATGGCAAAGACAAATTTCAATAAGCAAAATTATAACTATTACGATGTCTCATTTCATAAATCACAGTGAATCAACAAAAATTATGTCTTTTGTATTCGAGATTTTTATGTTGGGACAAAATTTAATTAAAATGCCTTCCTGGATGCGATTGTAAAGAACCATTTATCGTAAAGGTAGGTGTTTAAATACATCTCGACGTAAAGATAATACAAATCGAGTAATATTTTAGTTTGCTATTTATAGGAGCATTATACATAACATAATGTTGCAATGCTCATATAAGTAGCTCAATAATAATTACAATTACACCTTTCTAAAAAAATGCTATCTTAACAAAACATGTAAAAATACTAAAAAAAAAAAAAATGTAACTTTCAAATTCCAATGGCCACGAATTCGGGGGGTTATCATTTCTTGAATTACAATAATAAAAAAAATTAATGTTTTATTTCTGTTTTAAACTGATGAAACCATCATGTAATATTTAATAGACATGCTAAAATATGCCACATTTACTTAATAATAATATTATAACATTAAATGTTATTTTAAATGTAATTTTTTTGTCAATAACATTTCATAAAATATTTCATCGATACAAAGTAGAATATCAGGTAAATCACAATATTATTATTAATTGTTTTTATAATATTTTGACGAATGACTGAAGTAGAAACAATAATCAAATAAAATATATCATTAAGTTGTATAATATATTAAAAGCAATTGGCAGATGGCGTTCATTTGCCTACACAGTGCGCCGTGTCTTAAATTAATAACTCGTCCAATCAATTAATATACAATTAATATAATATTTTAGGCGTTTTATAATAATATTATTCAAAGGTCTTTACAACTATAATATTATCGTTATCGAACAATGTCTGAATTACAAGTTCTCTTTGACAGCATTTTGAGTAATGGTGATCGTGAAGCGGGTAAACGGTCGCGTTTCCCTAAACACGCGTGTACCCATGACAAAATAAATAGGTATGTCAACAACAATACGAGTTTTGGTCCGGTTGACGCATCCACTCCCCTCCAGCCATAACCGTGGTTAGTCTCATTTCATTGGCTATTAAATTATCCACCAAAATACAATATTACATTATTATTATGTATATGTTCTACCAATGAAAAGGGGCGAATTGGGCTTTTTGACGGAGTGGGTTCGGCGGACGTGGAGCTTATCAAAAAGATGCTGACAGCCTGACAACTTATCTAATTTTTTCAATCGCATCCATAATACTATATGCCTAACAATTATTCGTCACCGACTTCACAACGTTTGGTCAAATCCGTTAGCGTCACGATAGTATTAATTATCGTTATTATGGATCGTCTGTAGGTGACAGTTGGTACAGTCCATACCATGCCACGGGACGAATAGGTACCTACCGCCACATAAAAATCTTTGCGTTCGATTCAGTTCTGTACAGTTGCCCAAAGCCATTGATCGAATTATTACCGATCGTCGTATGCAGTGTACACTGCACGCACGCGCATTTCCAAATAATTACATCTCTAATCGTCAATTATTTGCGTACAATTTTTCATCAGTCGACATGACGGTCACGGTGTCCATTACGCATTTTCCCTACACACGAATATACGATTAGGTTTGAACACGTGCGCGTGGTGAAAACGGCGTTAATAAAATATAAAATACCACCTCGTGACGGTCGCGAGAAATCGAGATAAACCAACCATGAATATTAGCCGGTATACTACAAACTTTATAAATAACAACGACTATGTATATTATTGTTATTATATTATAATATAATATTACATGCCATCATGTCAGGCCTTCGTCGTCAGTTCAAACGCAGAAATCGTTTACGTCCGATTGTCGAGCGCAGCGCATCGTCTTCATCGTAGCCCGTAGGTATATTATATTGTATTATGTTATTATTATAGCGTGGTGCGACGTGCGCGCGTGTACATGAATATTAAATGATGCGATCCTCGAGCATGGACTTTATTAAATTTGCTCGCATGGAGGCAGTATATATAGTATAACAACATTAACATTATATTGTGTATAATATCATTATTACCAGTATATGCCGCAAGTAATTTATAAAAAAAAACCGAGTCTTTGAATAGCCGACCGTTGTTGTCACGGTGTTACGACTCTGGCCATAGCTCACTATATTTAATCTTCATATTATATATTGATTACCAATAAATTAATAGTTATCCGATAGCCGCTATACTTATATTTCCAGATTAAACAAAACTCTGTCCTCTACCATTAGATGTATAATATTATATTCCTGTGGATGCGAGCTGAGTTATTTAAGGTAAAGTTATTTAAGTTCAGAAAAGTTTTTTTTTTGTGGCCGCATAAAAAGTTTGTTGCGATTGTCCACTATTAGCAAGCATTTGAAATGCTCGAGGCCAGAATACTGCAGGTGACTGAGAGCCTGTTTAGTGGAATGGTATACACGAAAAAACCAGCAATACCTATATTACTGATATTAGGTGACGTGAGCCAGCTAGAGGGTGCTTGTAAGTGACTATCATAACCAGAGCCTGTGTATACATTTGAAAAAAATGTCTGACGTGCTTTGATTGCTCTGTCACTTGAGGGTGCTCCTTATCTCGGATTTGATTTGAATTCTCAGGGCTAGTCTATTTTTTTTTTGATGTGAAAACATCTTACACGGCGTTCAGATGTTTCCGCCTGGGCAGTGATCGTTTTCGAGCATTATCGTTTTCACGTACCTAACACTCGATACCTTTTATATTATTAAAAGGAAAGGCGATTTTTATGACAGTTATATCTAAAATTCTACTGGACCGATTTGCATAGTTTTTTTTTTTTTTTAACGCGAGTACCTTGTATGTAGATGAGCCATCGAATAAGAAAATTTCAAAAATGTAATTAATTAAATAGTTATTAGAAATATTAAATTGTCCGTGTATACGATATCGATTCGGTATCAAGCACAGTTGTCAGGAGATAACCGTATCAAGACTGCGGCGTGGCGGCCCGAAACAGCGGGGAGCACACGAGTTGCGTCCCGTAAAAAAGGTATACACGAATTGCGTCCCAAAAAATTGAAAACGTGGTTCATGTATTTTAATCGAGAGTTCTTAAACAACTAACAAAAATAAATAAACAATAATAATAATGTTAATAATTAAAATGTCAGTCAAAAAATTGTTTATCAAATGTAGTAAAAAAGTAAATAAACGTTACATCACTTAGATCTAGTCAAAATCAATATAGGTACCTAGTCCATAATATAATAAATAAATAATAATAATAATGTTAATAATCAAAATGTCAGTCAAAAAATTGTAAATAAACGTTAAATCACTTAGATCTTTTCAAAATCAATAAAGTCCATAATATAATAAATAAACAAATAAATAAATAAATAAATAAATAATAATAATAATAATACAGTAGATACTGTACCTATCAAGTATTTTATATCAGCTTGGTAAATCCAAAACATTGTGAAACTAAATAAATATAATACAAAGCTTTAACAATATAGTATAGGTCATATTTTATTGTTTACGATTACGATAGATGAACTTGCTATCCATTATCGTAATTTATATTACTATCCAAACATGATATTAGAGCCCAGGCTATCTTATGATAATTAACACACCACGGAGAACCCTGAAAACGAAATAAAACTCTACTACCAAACCCATGCATAGTGGGACACAATGCGTGCATACCTTTTTTACGGGACGCAACTAAGGGGAAAATTTGGCGGCCGTTTATTACCGCATTTTACAAATAATTACCTAGGTTAAATACCTATTTAAAATGTACCTATGATAAATACGAAAAAAAAATATTTTGTTTTATAAACATATATTTTTAAATAGTGATTTTTGTGTTTAAATTACTATAAAGTCGATAATAAGTATATTAACCATGGACGATGATAAAATTATAAAATATTGAAGTTTGGGTGGCTAAGCTCATATATATGTGTTCACATCTTCCGAGGGTCGCCTGTAGCACTTTCTGTTTTTATTATTATTTTACTAATTAATAACATACCTGTCTATTTATGTTTTTGAATTATAGTTAAATCTGACTAGACGAGACACAATAAGCATAGGGGAGAGGTACGTGATGACGAAGCGTTTAATTCTACTGGTCAGGGAGAACGCATAGAGATGAAACAAATTGGACATGGAAGAAATAGTACAAGAGTTTGCAGCATTAAAAGCCATAAAAATGAAAAAACGGGTAAATGGATGTCGCTCTGCTGTACAGTTGGTTACAAGTGAGTCAATGTATAATGGACTGTATTAAACTTGAATTCAATGATATAGTATCATTGTATAAGAAAAACGATTCTGAGCGGAGACGGTTTATCAGTCTGGATTTTTTAAATTTTTATTATTTATTATAACCTTCAAGTTAAATTAATGTTATAATATTATAATTTTTTATTCGTTGCTACGGTGATAAACAAAGAGTTAGAAATTAAAATCCCATTTTAAGCGGTTTTTCGTAATTTGTCAGTAGTTTTTCCCATGGCATTAAATAACTAAAAATTACCTCTCTAAAGTAGTACCATCTTGATCCAATTAGCTAAATGATAAGGTACTATATGTTGAAATCAAAACACTTCTTCTGGTAGAAATTTTGTATACAGGATATAAAAAAATAAAAATAAACACCATTGAAAAAAACCACTAGCTTTCTCGCTCCGCTCAGAATCTAAAATTAAATAAAAAGTAAAATTGTTTTATTTTTTGCTATATAGTTTTTAATATTTTTGTAAAGAAAATTTATTATTTTAAGGTTCTTAAATTTCAACAAAATTGAGAACTATTTAAATGTAATTAAAAATATAATTCTTATCCTTTAATATATTAATTAATTGTCTATAATCGAATAAAAATATTTTTTTGTGAATTATAAATTATAACTATATAACGTATAAGGTATACTGTAACTTGAACTCTAAGTAAACGTGAATATGTTTGAGGATATGGTTAAGGGGGTAAATAGAGAGATCAAAACGAAAGGGCGGCAAATTTTGGTTTTGCCTATGTAAGTACACATTTCGTCTAGAGCCGGCTCTGTAGACAATATATAGCATATTTTATAATATAATAATGTGCTCAACACAACAATAGCAATGACGGAATTCAAAAGTATTTTGTTAGGGTACCATTATGTGTGACATAAAAAATATTTTCAAACAATAATAACTGCCAAGGAATTATTTCTTTCATTTTTCACACTGGGGTCGATCAATCCCAACTACGTAAAGTTATAGAAATATCAAAAGTTCACGTAACGAATCGTTAAAGATTATTGCCGGAGATGCCACAATGGAACCATAATAGGCGAAATATGGCCGCATAGTTTTTCAAATAATATCAGATTGCTGTTTTGATTTATTCTTGATACTATATTATATTATAGTATACCTAGGTAGGTAATTAATCTAATAAGGAAATACAATCATTTAAGACATTTCTAACAGGTCCAACTCCCCGCAACGATTGCAATTTTCAATGTGATTATTTTTAAATAAATATTATATTAACATTGTTATTGTATTTATTTTAATAGAATAATAAACGGCAGCCATTTAATAAACTTTTAAGATAAATATTTTTGAAAGAAAATACGTTCTAAAAACTATAATCGATATTCATTTTATGATGTTTTTATTTAATATTCATATATATAACAATATTATGTCATAATGCATCGAATTCTGAGCAATAAAATGTTTCTTTATTTTTCAAACTGCATTATGTGTAACCATAATACCATCAAATAATTTAGTGAAAGTATTGGATTTTGACATTTTGTGTATAATATAATAAAATCGTAAACTGTCATGAAATGTGTTTTTATTTTTTTCATAAATATGCTATCGAGTTTCACAAAATAATGACTCGTATGCCATAAACAATATAACTATACAAAGTTTAATGTATATGATTAACACAGTTGCATAATGCATGTAAATATAATATAATCATTAACAAATTTCTAGGATAGTAGGTGATCATTTCAACATATTAAAATCTTGCGTTTTATCGTTTCGTATCTATTCAGTGGCGTAACTGTAAACCATTTGGGAGGGGGGAGCAAAATATTGAACACCTCAATTTAAATCATTAAAATATAAAAGTTTTATAGCATTAACAACTTAATATTGAGTAGTATGTTGAGCGTGGCAAGGGCGGGAAGTGAACTATTTCAGTCACGAGTGAGGCACGAGCTGCAGGAGTCGCCAAAGACTGAAATTGCGTTCCCGGACGAGCCTCACATACTATTTTTTATCACGCCTCTGTGTTCATCCATCATGGCAAAGATAATTGCAACAACCGTACACCCAGTATCAGTATACTAGGGGCCGTTCTTACAATGTCTGGTTAGGTGTCCGCGGTGAACGCTAAGGTAGACTATTCTACCAAATCTATCATTATCGTGGCCCTATCATTATTCACAGTACACAGAGTTAAATAATTAAAAAAATACTCGCTTGTATTTTGATTTAGATACGTAAACATTTTCAAAAACGTCACCTGTTTAATAATTTACTGGAAAAGGGGAAATGCTCATTTGGAAAAAAGAAATACGTTTCGCCACTGGGCCCTTCTAAAATAGTGTGAAAAATTCAACTGCTTAAAAATATGGTCATTAAGTAAACATACAAATTCAAAAATATAGAATTTTAATGCATCATTAAAATATAAAAATAGGAGTGAGCATGATCGGTGAATCAATTACTACGTAAATTAATATTTAATATAGGCAATAGACATTTTGGTATTAATGTAGGTAGGTATCGTATAAAATATGATGTGGTCATATGAAGTATAACCATGGTAGGTATTTATGCATATAATATGGTATGAACTTTGCACAGTGAATTCTAACCAATTGTTTGCATTATGCATGTTTGCAAAATGCCAAAATCGCGTTTTTAAAAGCGCTCATCGATAAGCTGGTCGGGAAAGAAATAAAACGTGTACGTACCTATGCCACCATATCGGCTATACACCCACACAAAAGATGGATAAATCAAAACTGGTATTTTTCCTCCCCGCAGTTTTACGCCATAATAATAATGATAATAATAACTATACAGCTATACAGTCATAGTAAAGATTGGAAACTGCGGATGTCATTTATTGCGATTGTGCGACATCAATAATTGTGAAAATCCCTTTTCGCCGCAATGTCACGCAAACACACACGGATGTCGACCGTTTTAAATCAAAACACCAACAATCACATTTCACAGTGATAACAATATAATATATATTGTCGACAACGTCCATATTTTCAAAGCCCATTCGTAAATTCATCGCCAGCGTTTACGTTTTGGAAAAAAATAAAAAATAAAATACGATTAAATCCGTTTTACGCTTTTCGCTGCATAATATTATATACAACATAACCGGCATTATACACATTACATTATTGGTATACATATGTAATATTATAATAATGTGTGTGCGTGCGCATGAATAAATCATAACCCCCCCCGCCGCAGCGGTTTTGTACCAAATAGGCACTGCAGGGGACGCATCCGCACTACACCAATATTTTTGCACTTGATAATAAACATAATAATATTATACTAAATGGGATGTACTATTATGCACACATATTATGATGATGATTTCTATGGGGATAATCTGCGCTTCAAAGGGACATTTCGGGGTGAAACTGTTTTTTTTTTTTTTTTGGTAAGTCTGCGTATCACAACGACTGTGGGTCTCGCGCGGCCAATGAGCTCCAGGATCTCGTCAGTGTCTGAATGTGATAATATAACGATATTATATTATATAAGCAAATCATTATAATAATTTTGATGTAGTATTTTTTTACGAGCTAACAAAAAACCGTAGGATGCCTAATTATTATTTTTGTCGTCCTGGAAGCGGCTTGTCTAATATTGTTATTAGAACATTTAATTTATCTAATATTATAAACTCAAAAACGGAATTCTGGTGCCTATTGTTAGTTTATTACAATGTTACATTATATTATTTTTCACATTTAGTAGATACGGTTTCACTGATTTTAATTCAATAAATCGAATTATAGATAAATAATTTCTTTTGATTAATTGTACAGATATTATTTTTTTAATTATTATTCTGTATTCAATAACTGCATTACTAGATAGTTAATAACAAAATATACTTTTTCGAATTCAAATTTTCAGAAACATTTTAGGGAAAACGTTAAAATAGTGCTGGCAGTTTGATTTCGTGTCTCCCCAAAAAAAAACATACACTTATACTAAAAAAGGCTCCATTATAAAGCAGTGTTATAGCTTAAACAAAAAAAACTTAATTATTTACTTTTCCATCTTGTAGGCCAAATAGTAAATACTACAAGGTTTTGGAATAAAGTTTTATTACAAATATTTTATTTGAGACCGCCGATCAAAGTCCTACGGAAAATAATTGAGATCGGATAAATATAATTTAATAACTAATATTCGGATTTAATGATAATATCTTTCCGAAAAACCAGTAGCAAGTAACACAGATTTTGAAATGTAATATTTTAATAATTTAATTTTACAATTTTGTTTTAATTATCTCCCTTGAGGAAAATGCTTTGTCTGTATTGGTAAATATTTTTGTTGACCTCAACACGAATGCACGATAACTGATATAATCAGTATTATTTTGTTTATAGAATAAAATTTATAATATAATAGGTATCTAATAATATGAAATATTTATTGTATAAACTTATAGTTTTATTTATTATGTATTTAAAAACGAACAATTAATATTCTTATTAAATACCAAAATTCTGTATTATCAGTTTATTAATTATAAGCATAATAGACGGTAATATTTATAATCGGTTAGGTCGTAAAATGGGTTTTTTTTATATTATTTCCGATACGTATTTGGTAAATAATTTATAAAATTTTGAACCTACACTGAAAACATCTGCAGTAAATACAGACGGCCCTAACTGGATTCCTGAGTTCCCTGCCACTGTATAAATATTTATAATATCATACAATGGACTAACTATCACATACATTTTTTAATATTTTTTTTTAACTGAACAGAAATAACTAATTGCTGTGAATGCATGTCTTTTGCATATTTTAATAATAATATTATCACTGATAAATTAAATAAAAATTTCCTGTCCCTCAAATAAAATTCTATTCCGTATAATTTATAAACCGTAGTTCCAAGAAAATAAACATCACAGGGGATTGCATATCGTCGTCTCAGAATGAAAAGGTTTTAAATCAATTTTTTTGAAAAATAGTTGTATTGCGTATTATTATTTAATACTTTTTTTTGTATAATTCAATTCTGAAATCGTATCTCGATCCGTTGATTATTATTCAATGAGATACAGCGAATGAAAAGGTTCTAATTCATACGTGAATGATAGATACGGGCTAACTTAAAAACGTTCGCCTGAACAATTACAAAATTTACGTTATAACCTTTTCATTCTGAGATGACGATATTACGTATCACATACCTACCTATAATTCAACACCAACACACACACACATACGCCTACAGTAGGCTGAGTTGATGGATCGGTTTTTATATTGTATCAATATAATATTAGATATAATGTGTGCATGTACCTACACAATTTAGTCCAGTACCGTAGCCAGGGGGAACAGTGGGCACATGCCCCCCCCCCCCGGAATCGTTTTTAAAAATTTTTTCGGCTTCTTCTATACATAATACGTTATGTTTGATAAAAATAAAAGTCAAAGCTGTTGAAAGCGAACCATTTTTAAGGAGTAGAATTTAGGAAATATTCTATATCCATCGTTAGTGCTGTGTGAGTCCAGTGTTCGGACTTATCTAGATAATTATTTGTTCATCTTTTATCTTATCTAGATAAATAGTTTACAAGGTATCGAAACGTACATCTTAGATAATTTTTCTACTAATCTTAATAAACTCATCTAGACACATTTTTTATTGATAAAAATCGCGAAATTGTACAAACGCATTTTAAATATTTATACAGATTCTCAAACAAAGTGTATGGTGTATGAATAATGTAATTATTTTTATTTATATCATTATTATCATTGTGCTCCTAATGCCCAACTAAAATATATCTAAATTTAAAACCCATTTAAAAAAAAAATTGTATCTTTTTTTATCTAGATAAATAAGTATTTATCTTTATCTAGATAATAGATGAGTTAAGTTATCTTTTATATATATCTAAATACATTTGAGTTTCATTATCTTTATCTTTATCTAGATAAAAAAAATACTTATCTAATCCGAACACTGGTTATCAGTGAATATAGTGTGACTGTGTGTCACATTACTGTATGGCGTGGATTAAACAGAGTATAAAAATCAAAATTGACACACAATTGAAAATTAATTAGTTTACGTATTCATCACGTTACATACTCACATGTCTTGTGCACCTACGTGCGTATATTATACTAGTTTAAATCTTAAACGGAAGACGGCTAAAATAGTTACCAGAAAATATAGAAAGAAAAAACTTTAACATTGAATTAATTGAATTTTGTTCTCGTCATCTCAGACATGCGCGCTATTTAAAATATGTCAACACATCTACGCCACTGCGTACGTGTCTGCCGCCCACATAATAGTAATAATGTACTCGCGACCAGTTTCACGAAGGTATTTTCAAACGGTACTGAAATTCTTGAAAACGACCGTGATATTAAAAGCATTTTGTGATTTACAAAGAGTAGAAGTTTTGTACGGCGAGTGGTTGGGATTGTTTACATTTATCAAAATGTTGTGAAAATAAATGAATATAAAATGGGTATAAAATAAAATAACTATCAACAGAAGAATTGTTTCATCATGTTCAATGTATGAATGCCAGCCATCTGATAATATCGACTAAAGGAGTCCACCTTGTAAATTTGTAATCACCCATCGGTTAGTGGGCGAGTGGTACTAGGGACAATCTATATCAATTCGTCTAGCTGATAATTCAGTGCCTTCATTCCACTTTAATAAATAGGAAGAAATTACAGTAAAATATTATTCTGTATTAAAAAAACTGTTTAGTGTATAATGCAAACATATAATTTAATGTACTGGTATATTATGTACTGTCTATATTCGTAGCAGTTGTAGCAAAGTGTGGATAAATCAAACGTGGAGTTATCGAAAAGTTTAACTCTTGCTGATTTCGGAACGGACTACAATAAATTATAAAATACCATCAGTTTGATATGATCAAACTGCCACTGATCAGCGAAGTCAAAGTGCGTTTAAGTGCCGAGAATTGACAATAACGCTTCCTTCGACCGCTACAATACGCATAGTGCATACAAATTTACTGCGACTACTGCTAACGTTTTTAGTCATCGAAATCATTAATATGATCAATCTGAAATTCTGAAAGTCTATATAGTACCTAAACTGGTCCATGAATGAACCACAGCTAGACGTTCTTCTCTCACTATTGCTCATCACGTTCCAGCAATAACAACCACAACAAAAACTGACGTTGTGTCCAGGTGTCCTGTGATATCAGGTACGAGCATCAAAGTCTGAGGAATACTCCAGCTGTATGATTAGCACCAGGCCACCTCCCATTTTAAGAATCTGAGGATAACATTGATATAAAATAAGATGTTGTAACTTGTATTAATCTACAAATCATTATCTTAATCTGCAGTGCTATTTTGTAGCCTTATCTCTGCATATATTTTTATGTACATTCCGTGCGTAGGCAATAGACATGTGCAAATATAATACAAAGTGATTCACCAAGATTGCTCACCCTCATTTTTTCCTTTAATATTGAATTTATTCAAATTCTGATTTTCAACATTTTTGAATGCATCTACTTGAAGACTATATTTTCAAAAAAGGTTTTGAACTACCTACAAATGAATGTCCTGCTGTGATACCAACATTTATTCTTCATATGACCATTCCCGTTTCTTAACTATTGTAAATTATTTAGTAAATTAGTTTTTTAAAAATTTATATGTACCTACATAATTCAAAGTTTAAACAATTAGTTTCTCAGTTATTAAAATGTTCATAGTAAGAATAATGTCCTTAAAAATGGTTTAACAAAAATAAAAAATAAACTTAAATAATTAGAGCCAATATTTATTATATTTGGACCATGTTTAAAAATGATTGATGTTGATAGATTTATATTTTATATTAATCACTAAAATATTCAAATCACCATAACCTCCATATCTTCCGAACCTATTATTGTGGACCTAGCTAGTATTCTTAGTGCACAAAGTTAAATAACTCAAAAATTACTCGCTAGAATTTTGATTCTGACACGTCAAAATTTCCAGAAAAAATTATCAGCTTAATAAATTACAATAAAAGGGGGCTCTCATTAAAAGACAGAACACTCCTTTAGTAATACAAAAAAATCTCAAGAATTTAAAGTTTGGTCTTTGAGTACCTATATTTAATAATTCTAAAATAAGATTTTGAATAACTGAATTTTTGATGAAAAAAGGGGGTAACATGCTTGGTGAATCACCCTGTATACTGTTGTCTGTTTACTGTTATACAGTCAAACAGTTAAGTTTATTTTTTTCATTCCCTATATATTTAATAGAACGCGGTTTGCGTATTTATTTTAAGTATGTTTACCTACCAATACAATATTTCAATTTTAATTCGATTTTAAACGCGGTTTCCGAAATTTCACAGATTTAAAATAGTAGGCTCATGCGTAGGTATATACTATAATGTCTAATAAGTAATAACTATTCATGATACTACAATACAAAAATTGTTGGAGATGTGTACCATTTGTATTCTTAATTATTTATTATTATATTACATATATTCATAAGCCCATATCATACACCGTAGTTATACCATTTAAATTACTTAGAGCAGTTATTGCTGATGTTTTATTTTATTTGTATTCCTCGTTTTTGTTTTCACGATTTATTATGTATTCTTTCAAAAATTGTACTGAATAGTGAACTGTGTCTAATTGCCAACTCATTTCCCAGACAGCAAATGTTTGACTAAAAATATTATTATAACAATATAATAATATTAATCGTGATTATAATATTATTATCAGTTCAAAATGCTGTCTGGGATGGTGAACAGTACAACTTATAATATTTTATTTAGTAAAGTTGTCTATATATAAGTATGTCATAATATATGGTGTACAGTGTAGGTACTATAAACTATAATATGTAGGTATACTTAGTATAAATTATATTATAATAGCAAGATTGTAATTTTAAACTACCATTATAGATATTACAGGCACTTCTTTATACTTTTTCGGTAAAAATTGTTATTGTATTTCCTACTCAAAACGATTTCATACAGTCGGTATGCGTCGTTAATACCGGCCGGATGGTGGTAATTTCCGTCGTTTCCGGTTATTTATTTTGTTATTTTTGCGAGATCGATCGGAAATCAGATATAAATAATTGTATTTTGTTGTAATACGCAATCCCAAGAATTGCAACAGCCCTGTTTTTTTCTTCCCCTTTGTCGTCTGACATAACCTATATATTTTATACAAGTAAACGTAGATGGTAGGCACACATCTTGTGAGATTATGCTAAAAAAAACTGATAAAAATTATTATTTAGCTGTTTGCTTACGAGTTACGACTATGCACAAGCATAAACGAACACAACTATTGACTATTCGACTATTGATTATAGGTAATTAATCCTTCTTCATCTTTGTCATTATTTTCAAACTAAGAATATGGGTCATCCTGCACTCTTGGTCTACACGTCCACAGGGCTCTTTCGCCGGTTCTACCTCATCTTTACTTACACTGACTATTTTCCTGTCAATGTCTATTCTGTCTATCCATCTCTTCTTCAGCCTTTCTTTACAATCACTATAGGCTCAGCCGTTATGTAATACATGCTCCCATCGCGTGTCTGACCTATAAATAAACGATATTGCGTCTTTTCCCCATCGCCTGTCTAGCATCAAACAAATCTCAAAAAGTTTGTAAAGTTAATACAAGCTTCGCTTTCCACATAATGGTATTTTATATATCAAACTAAATAATATCGAAAATACATAGTTATTATTATTTATAAGCGCTTAAAGTTAGAATTTTTATGAAATTAGTCAAAACCACGAAAACTTGCAAATGATTTTGTAATTAGAAATACGTAAAATATTTTTTTATGTCTAAGATCTAAAAATTTAATAAGTACAAGATTCCTCCTAGATTTTTAGTTTTTACTTAGATAATTGGAATTTTTACTAAAAGTTTGTCTTATAATTGTCTATACATGATACTATTTTAAAAATTTTTTGACTTTATTTAAGTTATTTTTTTACATTTTTAGTTTTAAACGTTTTTAAATCTTTTTTATAAATATCAATAACATTTTTTTGTTGTGTCAAAAAGCTTGAAACATTTTACAAGGTTCCTCATAAGTTCCTATCATACCAATTTAAAAATATCAAAGATACATATGCATACATTTTTGAATAAGCATTTGAAGTTCAAATTTTTATAACATCTGTCAAAATCAAATAATATACTTGAAATATATAACGTATATTATTATATTTTATACACAAAATTATATTTTCGAATTCAATGTTTTGGCAAAAATGAATTCAACTTATTATACTACTATTAGGTATTAAAATAAATAACTTTAATAGCAATTCAAAAAAGTGATGAAAAATATGTTTACAGAAATCATTTTTGAAAGTTATATCCCTCCGAAGTTTGCAATTTTCTGTTTTTACGTAATCGCACAACGTTGCGGTTTACCACCGCGCACCATGGCACCTTAACCAAATTTTTTTTTTTTAATATCATACCAATTTATACGCGTTAAGAACAGCACACAATAATATAGTAAATAAATACTAATAAAGTATGGCACGTAGATAGCAGTTGCTCGCTACGCCTACCAGATCCGATTGCCAAATTCGAGGTCTTATAGTTAATAGTTATAAATTACTATGAAGATCGAATGAAAATAGTATTATATCTATTATTGTTTAATACATTATGTAATATACTATACCTATTACCTAGATATCGAATAATTTTTTTTATTTTTAATTAAATGCTCAACAATTTTTTTCAAATACAAAATTTGTAGGTATGTATTTTAAATACGTAACAAATATTAACAATACCGAAAAAGGTATAAAAATTTAAAAAAATATGAACACATATAAGCAAAAGCTGTATTTTTTTTGCCACCCCCAAAAATTTTCCGCTTGGACCATATGCCACTTTCACCCCTCCCTCCCCCTAAATGTGCTACTGACTATTATAGTACACTGAGTGTCAAAAGAATTCCTATTTTTACATTTATAAATAATTAAATGAATGTGAACATGTTCCTTTAAAAAAATAATAATAGTTAATATGAACGAGTTAAGTTTTTATCATTGTATCAATAAATAATTTAATTTATTATCATGACACATCACTACCGTATGATAACGTGAAAATGCGAAATGAAGTATTCACCCTCGCAATTCGCATTTCATATACTATTCCAAAAATTCACAATACACTTTTGTCAAGTTTGGGGATTTTATTCAAGTGCATGACGATCGAAGTTGCACAAATGATTTTATGATAGATAAAGGCCGATACGATCCTAAACCAACAGAATTTGCGTCACGAGTTATATCTTTTGATATTGGAGTGTATAGATATGGTCTTATGTAATGGTAGAGTGACTTTGAATCACGCGATACTTGAGTATTTCACCTGTTGATATATTATGCTCTTTGAAGATCTTTGAGTCTAGTAAATATTGATATAATTAATATTCGGATGAAAATGTCAATAGTCACTACGAAAATTGCTTTTTAAATTATAACAAATAATTAAAAATCTAAGGGTGGGTTGCATAAACGTCCTGTACCTCCTCACCGAACCGATATCACACCGTTAACAGTTCTTTAAATAGAATTGGGTGTTGCTTGAACGCTCGAAAGTGTTAATGGTTTTGTAAGCGATCGATTACCGGACCTGTAAACTACAGATAGAATTTTAGTTCGGTAACTTACAGACCGGTGAAATATCATCGATGTTATCAATGTTATTGGTGGTTTAATTTATTTGGTAATCGTGGTTATCAATAATTTAATATTTATTTATGCAACACTAACATAATTTAACACAATCACTAACTTTATAGAATAAATAAATTACAAGGCCGGTAACTAATTTACAGACTTTTCTTTATGCAATCTTAAATCAGTTTTGTCAAAACCTGGTGTAGCGAATTTTCTCACTGTTTTTATTAATATTTTATCATTATTTAAAGAATATTAATAAGTAGAAACTTTTCTAATAACTTCCTTCAGTTACACTTACAACTATAGATCTAATTTTAAACCAGAAACCCTTCACAAATTTTAAGAATGCAGCAAATTGTATTCTTTAAACATAATGACGGCCACAAAAATAAAAATTGATTAGGGATGATCAAGACTGAAAATGTTCAGTTATTTAATTATTGATCGACAAAAACTAAAATATAAGCTAATAATTAAATGATTATTTATTCATTTATATAGACCAGATGATCTTGTTTTCTAGTTTTGTAATCATCCACCAATCCACTGCACATTTTTAGTTGCTTAATTTAAAAAATTTACAAACGGTAAATATAATATAATATAGAACATAGAATTAAACTTTAAATGAATATAGTTGTACAGCTGTTGTTGTACTTGAATAAGTTGAATACTGTATCTATACACAAGGAAGAAATAAAGTTTAACCCATAAAATAGTTTTCAATTACACTATTATTTAGTATTCTATATGTAGTAAGCTTGAGCAGTTTGAAACTATTCAAAACACAAGACATCATATCATATACAAAATATACATATTCAACTTGGTCTAATTTTAGAAACGCAATAAATAAGAAATATTTTTAAGATGTCACTAGATTTAGAAGATACTTTGAGTTTTATATCCAAAATACTAAATTAATATTAACTCAGTTAGAAACTTCTGATTGTTTGTATCAGGTAGTGGCAGATACCAACTAACCAAATTATGATATTATACAACTCGTACAAAATTACTAGACAAATTTGGGATACAGCTTGTTTTCCTAGTTTGTTATGTCCTCTATATATATAGTGCATGATATATTTATATCAGTGTCACGCCATTTTCGGTAGTTTCGGAGTTTATCGGGGACCAGATAAACCCAGTTTTGCATATTAATGTATATAAAAGCTATAGATTTCATTCAATATTACAAGCTTATAATATATAAGTTTTTCATTATTAGTTTTTAGTACATAATTTATTATTATAATGACTTAACAGAAACTACTAACCATGGTTTCTAAAAAAGTAAAAAATTTTATAATATTTTTTGTTTTTCCGAATCATTTTAAAAATACCCGAAAATCCCTACTGTTAACCCCAAAAGTACATACTAGATCCAATTTGTTACCAGATATCTCCTTAGAAGCTTTTGTAATGGACGATATCCGTTCAATCCTACGTATATCAAATAATGAGCATAGGTAGATGACAGACAGGTATAATGAATATAATAGAAATATAATTATTACAACGATGTATATCAAATAATGAGCATATAGGTAGTTAACAGACAGGTATAATGAATAATAGAAATAAGAAATCGAACACAATAATAATCCTATCAATTTCCAACTACACAGATACACGATTAAGATAGTGAAGGAGGTCAATTGACGATCCATTGTTATAAACCACAATTTACGTTACTTAATAAATAATATTTAAAAGGACCACATCAGATATACGAAATTGTCAATCGTCTATATATAACGTACATAAATAGAAACAGGAACAAAGTATCTAAATAAATGATTAACATTCATGGACACAGTAATATGATTTTGCACAACGAAGCGTGCAGGATATAGATAACACTCTTTGTGCAACACGGATAAGTCGATAGGCAAGGGGGGGGGGGGGGGTAGGAGAGTAGGAGACCCTTATAAAAGCAGACCTAAAACAGCCTGTATTCAAACGTGTTCACCCATTGCCATCACGAGCATCTTCACGTCACTCAGCACCAAAATTGTATTATTTGGAACTATAATAATTACACCAGAGTAAATCTTAATAAGTTACTATTAGTTACAATTAGTTACAAACTGATATGAGATGGTGTGCTTAGACACAAAGATAAGTTATATAATTAGGTTACAACATTTTTATTTTTTAAATACGATTGAACAATTTTGCTTGTTTTAAAAAATTAATTATATTTAGATTTTTTTCATGATTGAGTCCAAGTGCGGTGTCTAAGTTGAACGTTATCCTATGCTCGGCGCGTTCTTGGTTTTACATGAAACAGACGGCTATCATGTGTTTGACGGTTAATGCTGCAGTTCTACAAGTTTGACACATGGGAAGCTCCTGTCTGGCCATAAGTAAACCATGAGAGATTCTGGTGTGTCCGATGTGAAGTCGGTTCAGAACTACTAATTGTATTGTGAAGATTGTAAATCATTTTTAATGGTATAAAAAAAAAACGTGTCCTTAAAATCTAAAATGTAAGGCATACTCAAGGTGGGTTCCTCCATATTTTACAAACTGTAACATATTTAAGAAACTGTTCACATATACATTATATGCATTAAGAGTCTGTATTCTATAATTATATGTATACTTATTAATATGCAACCCATCGCGTGTTAATCTATTATACTTTAATATTATGAAACTGCGATGAGTTTTTTACGGACAACGAAGTGCATGGTATCAGTTATTAAGTCACACATATAGAATATAAACTTAATTTGGTTAACTATTTGAGATAACAATTTATTTTTTACATTTGAAAGTTAACACTAAAATGTTTCTGTACGTAATTTGATGATACTAAAAACATATTAAATTTATGACTTTTTTTTTTTTTTTTCAAAATAAAATAACTTGCTTATATATATATTAGGTACTTGAAAAATTAACATAAATGGTATTCAAAACACTTTTTTTCACATACTATACCAATTTTTATCCTCAATATTTTTTTTGTTTTTTAGATTATCGTAAAAGTAAAGTTAATAATGTTAGTATATACACTATTGTGTGGTGTGTTCTATACACTAGTATAATTAAGTATTTCGTTTCTTTTATCACATGAGCAAATAATAATTATATAATATATTACTAACAGATACAATGATAGATTTTAAAGGTAAATAATTCAGTTTTATACAAAACATCATAATAGCAACATTTTATATTTTTATATGTAACCTATTTCCTGGGTTTTAATTGCTAACGCAATAGTAATGCTTAACCACGGACCTTTTTTTAGCTCTGTGATATATTCAAGAGTCACGGTGGCTTACATTTGTATGTCAATAAGTATAACTATAAACAAGCGTTTTCATGATCGTATAAAATATTTATGCGATCGTATTAAGGGGCATACTTGTGATTAT
This sequence comes from Sitobion miscanthi, assembly GCA_008086715.1. Classification (NCBI taxonomy): domain Eukaryota; kingdom Metazoa; phylum Arthropoda; class Insecta; order Hemiptera; family Aphididae; genus Sitobion; species Sitobion miscanthi. The sequence continues at coordinate 29,448,525 of CM017798.1, read as the reverse complement.
AAATTCCACAGAAAATATCTTAAACAACAATAATATCAAAGAAATGAACATTTGTCACGAATGACGAGACGTTAAAATTATTATTTTCCGCTGTAAATTATTTCGTTAGGGATTCTATTTCAATCAAAATCCTGAAAAACATTGTATTTTTAAATTAATTTTTTTTAAAACAGAGATTGATATAAGATTAATTCAACTTTTTTTTAAGATATGTGCTATGTAAGCTAGGTAAGAAGAAAAAGTATTTGTTGTGTTCGACAATGTTTAGTCTACTACGTTCTACGGGGACGGCATACGAGCGCATATTTATATATTATAACTTCGCACGACCCGACTTACTTGGCTTACAGTATTCCATGAATGATTTCATCGTCCCTGTAAGTCCTCTCCGAAGTGTAGAGCTAGTCACGTTCCGGTCCTCTTGGCTCTTATTATTTGGGATAAACATCAGTAAAATGACAGCGGAACTCTCATGTGGGTAGCATATTATTATAAATATTAAATGGTAATAACAATATTAATAAATAAATAAACAAATAATATCTTATAGGACGGAGTGGTTCAGGATTTCATCATGACGAGCATTATCTACTAAAAAATCAGTTTATACAATTTAAATTGAAAACATTAAAACGATATCTAATATAGGAAAAAAAATACAAACAATTCGCGATAAAAATAATTGTGTATGCGTCTACTTTCAGGAAATACACTGATCGTATAAATTTTCCAGGAACAAAATAAGTTTTCATCGTGCAACAATTAATAACATACATACTATATCATATCATGTGTTTATTTATTGTTTTTGTATGCCTATGTAACATTGTATTAATTCAATACAACATCAATGACGGTGCTTGAATTCATTTATATAAATTAATATAATATAGGTATATTGCATAGATAGTATCACACATGAATACTACATGTCCACACAATACATTTGTCACTTGGTACCATTATACTATGCCAGTATAGTGTTTTTGTGAAAAGATATGATAATATGAACTCCTTTTCTAAAACCCGAATAGAAGAACAATATAAGCGTATGACATGCAATCAATTATAATATGCGTCAAGACAATGTTATAATTTTATACTTTTCCTTATAGTATCTAATAATATTTTGATTCACTTGCCCATTTAAAAAAAAAAATTTGTTTGATAGTAAGCCTACGTCGTAATATAATATGTATAACGTATAGATACATAAGTGTATGTAAGCATATAGATTCATAGTAGTTAATTCCTATTTTAAACTCGTAAAGAAGAGATAATAATTTTGTTCACACAATTATTGTGCATCACTTGGTCATGTAACCATCATCCTACAAGGTATAGTAATAAATCATTATTAGAGATACCTACGTTTATATAAAATATTACAGTATTATATTATATATTGGATGAGTGTTCCGGCGGTGGGTTATGTGTTTTCTGTCTTCCGTTTCTACGTAATTTAAGCTTAGCAACACTGTATATACACAAGGTGATTCATCGAGTATGCTCACCCAGACCCATTTTATCTTTTAAAAATGCAATTAATCAAATTATAATTTTTAAATTTTTAAGTCTACTTAAACACCATATTTTCAGATACTATTAGAATTTTACGCCATTCATAGAGTGTCTTATAGTGATATGAACTTATTTCGTTTCATATTAAAATATATCTTACTGCATATTGTTCAGCAGATTTTTTGGTTGATGTATCTAAAATAAATCGTATTACCAACAAGTAGTTTCAAAGTCTACCTACTACACTTTATGTACCGATGAGCAATGATAATCCCTATAATGTTTTACATAACATATGAAGTAGATAATATAATATGTTTTAGCCCAGTACTTATTGATTTATTATATTCAGCCACTCTTACTAATACTATTATTAAATGATTAAAACGTAATTATAACTGTAGGGGTATTCAAAATTCAAATCAGCCATAGCCCGCATTTCTTTAAAAGTTTTAACCTATTATCATGGACTATTATACTTAGTACCTACCCACATAATTACATAAAGTTATATCATTCAGATACTACTCGGTAGTACTCGTTAAAATTTGAATTTGTATACGTTAAGATTTAAAAAAAAACGGGCAAGTGGATGTCGCTCTGCTGTACAGTAGGTAACAAGTGGGTAACTGTAACGATGATGTTAAATTTGAATTCAATGCGATATAAAATCATTGTATAGGTACGAAAAACGATTCTGAGCGAAGACGGTCTATCAGCCTATATAATATTACTATTTACTAAGTTGAAATAATTTATGATATTATTGTGATTAAAGTAACTAATTGTAGTATTAGGCATTAATATCTACGACAGTAGATTAAATTCAATATTGCCAAAAAAATTACATTTGAAAATTTTATCGTGTGTATAAAATATGATAATATAATATAATATTATAATATAAGTTTCATACATCCACGAATAATATTTTTAAATTATAAAAAAATAATTAAAATCGTTATTCTTGATTTTAATATATTATAATTTCGTCCAAATTTGAATTTAAAATGTTTGTAAAAAATAACTGTGTTTATATATTTTTAGATTTTTTGGTTACAGTATGAAATATTTATGAGAATCTTTGTTTTAAATTTTCAATCCTTAGTTATGAAAATTGAGCATTTTATAATTTTTTAATTAAAATAATTTATCAATTTTGTCAAAAATTGAAATTTAAATGCTTATAAAAAAAACTGTGACCGTGGATTTTTAATATTTTTCAAATATCATTGTAACAATATATTAGGAGCCTTGTATTACAATTTCAATATTTTTTACCCAGCAAATAGAATTTTATTGATATTTAAAAAAAAAAACTAGAAAATTGGAAAATGAAAATGTCTGTTAACAGCTCAAAATGAGTCAAAATATTTTAAAAATGTTATCATGTAGAGGAATATTGATAAAATAAACATATTATGGTGTACATTTCAAGTATCAACAGTTATTCGTTTTTGAATTACAACAAAATAAGAAAATCGTTTCATGAGTAATCCAGTGAATATCCAATGTTGTAAAAATTTGAACTTCAAACATTCCTAAAAATTTAATTTGACTTTTCGGGAGTTTTTTTAGACAAGCTTATTAGGAATCTTGTATTACATTTTAAAAACTTAGATTTAAAAAGAAAAAATTTATAAATTTCTAACTTAAAATAATTTACACATTTTTGTCATATATACGTATTTTGTCAAGATTTGAACTTAAATGCTTATAAAAAAAACTGTGACCGTGGATTTTTAATATTTTTCAAATATCATTGTAACAATATATTAGGAGCCTTGTATTACAATTTCAATATTTTTTACCCAGCAAATAGAATTTTATTGATATTTAAAAAAAAAAACTAGAAAATTGGAAAATGAAAATTTCCGTTAACAGCTCAAAACTAAGTCAAAATATTTTATGGTGTATAGAAAATGCTAATAAAGTGAAAATGTCATGTATCTACGGTAATATTTTTTAAAGTTCATCAAAAACAAAAAACGATTTTGCGTGGAAATTCCCGTTTTTCTTAAATGTTTTTTTTGTTTTTCCCGGCGTTTTTAAAAACTACTGTGAATTTCAAACTTAGACCTACTAAATGCTTCAACTAAATTAACTTTCACATCAATCAAGGTACTGAAGTTTAAAATCGAAGCATTATTATTTCAACTATTTATCGTGTACAGAAACAAAAAAATGAAATACGTTATTGTAAAATCAATTAATTTATCACTCCGCTCTAAAATCTAAAAAAAATAATCAACTGCTCAACAATTTACGATATTATAAGGAGTCAATCGCTGTTTTAAAAAAAAAAACGTATCACTACAGGACACTCCTTAAATTACGTAAAAAGTAATCGAAAATATTGTCTTTGAGCGTACTGAGAAATCGCTAAAATTAGATTTTGAATAAGTTCATTATTAAAAGGGAAAATCCGTTCTGTGTACCACAGTGTCAGCATGATGCATGGCGAATCACCCTGGTTACAACATTGTTGTTTCTATGTCGTGTATACCACTGGCAAAACAGTGATTAAGTCGAACAAACTTAAATCGCAACCAAAACCTACGGCGGTTATTGCGGGTTACAACGTCCGGAACGTATTACCTTTACACAACACACGCAAAAGTACATATAGCTGCGAGTTAAACACACTGCGTGCATCCATCACACAATATACGTCGTATAATGTGGACAAAGAGTCGATGTATGTTGGCCTGTTTGACAAAAAAAAAAAAATTTAATGAGTAAAAACAATACGCACTGCCGTAAAATACATCTCTATCTCTGTATTAGTATTTCATTTTATTTTTTATTATTCGACTTATTTTTACGATACGGCCATTATATCGTGTTATATATATATATATTTAAGGATTACATGATACGTTAAAAACAAAAACAATTATCAAAATAAAAACGTAAACCTAATTAAGCGGGATGTGGATGTCGCTCTGCTGTACAGTAGGTTACAATACGCGGGTCAATGTATAATGGACTGTATTAAACTCGAATTCAATGATGTAATATCATTGTATAAGAAAAACGATTCTGAGCGGAAACAGTTTATTTTATACTTCTATTATTTATTATAGACTGTGTAAGTTGAATTAATTTTATAATATTTTTATTTTTTATTCATTTCTATGGTGATAAACAAGGCGTTGAAACTAATAAACCGTTTTTAGCGAAATTGGTCGGTGGTTTTTCTCGTGGCATTAAATAACTATTGAGAAAATGAAAATGAAAAAATGACTTCTCTAAAGTACCATCTTGATCCAATTTGCTAAAAGATAAGATATACTATATGTTGAAATCGAAGCATTGATTCTGGTAGAAATTTTGTATACAAGATAAAATAAAAATAAAATAAACGTCACTGTAAACCACTAGCCAACTGTACTGACTATCCTAGTTATCGGATAAAACTTCTGAAAAAATATTGTCCACTGTTTTGAAAACTAACCTTTTAAAATTAGATTTAAAAAATTTTAATATTAAGAAATGCTAATAATATTTTACTGTCACAATTAATTTAAAAATGTAAGCAAGTCGTTTTCAAGTAAATGTCACGACAAATAATAATATGTATTCAGAAAGGTTATCGATTAAATTATTTAATGGGCTATTTAATACGATTGGCAAAAGATTAATACTTTCGGCCAAAACTGAAAACAAAATAATTAATATTCATGCAGTGCGTTATTGACATGTGCGTGCACGTGCAGAAGCGCTCTGCCATTTATTTTACACACAGTCGCAGACACTAATGGTCACTTACTACACATTTACATGACCCACACACGCACTTAGGGATTGAAATCGTCTGATGCTTTTGCCAACAAATATTTAACTGAAAAAAGTTTTCTACACATTTAAATATCTTGACTAAGGTACAATAATATTAATATGATGTAGATTTAGGTACAACTAATATTCGCGGAGTTGGCCTTGTATTGGATAATATTAACTGTTTCGAAAAGTTTTGTTTTATTATTGGGATAGGTGTATATAGCTACCGAAGCCTTCATTTATATGAGAAATAATTATAAGCCGTGCGATCTATAAAGGCATTAGTGACCGTCGATCGATTATTAGAATTAATGTTTTGTTGTCGGGCTATAATGGTATAAAACTTACCTACCCATATACAGTCAGAGATGTATTAGACTGAGCTGCTGAAAGAACGTCGGAATTAGTATTCTCGGGTGCATCGGTTTATTATTTTATTATTACAATAACCAGCATGTATTTTTCTATGATCACAGGATAAAGCAATTTTTGGCAGCGACCGATCGTCGGAAACGACAGCTGACACCTGACGACGAAAATTGATTTAATCGATGGGTGTGGTCTCAGATTGGTCTGACCCGAACCGGAAGAAAGCGGTCGTCACCTGTTACTCTCTACGATACCGAGGATACCTACTGTTAAAAAATATATGAAAAAAAAATAACAGCATTCAAACATTAAAAATAAAAGCATTAAAATACAAATTTTATTTAAATTTTTCCAGCCTATTATTTGAATTAAAAACGGTTAAGTATTTAAAAAAAAAGTTATTTCTACGATAACAAGCACATTACTATTATTGTTGTCCGCAGTGGAAAAGTTAGATACGTAGAACTAATAATCTAGATTATATTATTATCCTATATGAATATGACGTTGTCATATTGATAAACTTATATCAACATAATTGCATAGGAACTTGGTAAATGGTATGTACTTTAATACTGTATTAAAACGTTTTACATTGCTTTTTTTTTTTATATAAATACACTTTGTTTATACCATAGAATAATATCGAAAAAACACTCGATCAGGATTTTTTTTTACCTCTGATCTGAAGTCTGAACCTCCGAGAAACATGGAAACGAGCAACAACGTGAAGTTGTACGTTTGTGCACCCAAAAACCGTAAATATGGTCCGATTCGGTCAAACCAGTAAACCGCTCAGTGTCGATGGCCAGTTTACGACTATTGATGATAATCAATGAAACATCAGAAAAAAAACACGGCAATGGGAGACTTTATCCTTTTTTCCATCCTGTGTACGCCACTGCACAAGTTGGGATAGCAACCGTTTATTTGATAGAGATTCCGAATTACGTATTTAATAGTTCTGTACACGTGCATGAGTGAATGTAACTACCATTGACTACATTTATAAATTATAAAAAGAAGGTATATGACATAACGTAACTAATTTTAGTTAGCAAAAAGAAAACATTCAATAGAAAGTAATATAATAATATACTGATGATATACCTCTAAAACAATAAAACATTTAAAACAATATAATTTTTACACAAGAATCAATATCAAAATATTAAATCAATTTAAATGTTATACTAATAAATGTTTTGATTGGCACAACTTCACATTCTAAAAAGTCTATCTTAAAATAATATTTAATACAATTAACTTAATTATACACTATACAGTTTATGTACATAATATTGTTAGTAAAAGAATCAATACAATTACATACAAGTTAAAAATCAACATAGAATAAAAATAATATATTGAACTTAGTTAATTATTTAAAAATAAAATACATTTCATATATTATTCTAATTCCTAATCAATCTCACAAATTAACAGTTTTAGATAGAATAACTTAAAGTTTAAAAATGTTAAATTTACTTGTAAGTTCATTGAATTTCAGAAATATTATCCAACATCATAAAAGGCAAAATACTTTAAAATTAAATCAATACTTCAAATGATTATAATAAAATTGATCGTATCCGTATATTGTACATATATAATATATTATGTAATTTTAGATTCTTTTAAAATACATTTTGATACCCGGATTAAGGGGTAAATGAGACGAGCAGTAGCTTAAAGTGAAATTTACAGTTTAAAATTCTGCAGAGGTCGTCAAAATTCTAAGCCATCAATAAGTCTTTTAAAGTTTTAAACGCTTAGGCCAGTATCTGAATAAATATAATATAATTTAACTATAATATTGTATCATATAAAGCTAACAATAAAAACAATATAAAATTATGAAAGATTTTTGAGAAAATTAAAACTGTTGGGTAATTAAATAATGGATTAAACATGAAGTTTTGATAATATCTAAGAAATATTACAAAAAAATGTTTAAATTTTGTTTATCTCGAATGAGGACTGGTTTAATTCAGTTAACACAACTTATGAAACATTTCAACTTCAAGTCAGTAACTATACCAGTGAATTTTAAATGAATAAACAAATCTAAAACTTTAATTTTAATATCAAAATGTTATTAAAACGATACACACGATTAAATTTTGAACAAAAGTTTTCTTTGTATGTTATGTTAATATGTTATACTATGCGGTAGAACCTTTTAGTTCAAAAAATACTTGATTGTCTAAAAATTTAAATAAACTTAACAAGAAAAAAGAAACGTAAATAACACTCATAAAAATAACGATGGTGGTATAAATAATAAATTAAAATATATCAGCTGGTTTTAATTTATAATTATTTTAGATATCAACCTAGTTGAACATGTTTTTAAAAAATATTCTAAAACAATTATAAGTATCTTTATTCGAAAATGATTAAGTTATGATTTATGAAAAGAATAATATGAACGAAATCATCTGATTTAAAAAATCAAAGTTACAACTAGAGAATCATAATATACCGTAAAAATTGATTTACATTAATTATTTTTTAGGTAGTATAGCCATATATAGGTTACCTATTAATGATAATATAATAATATATTTCTTACGTAACATTATAAGATAAAATATTTCTTTGCAATAATCAATGAAATTAGAAATATGTGAAGTTAGAACACATTAGATTTTAATAAATTATCACAAAGCGACTTCTAAGTAGTTTTACATAATAAATACATTAATAAATAAAAAAATATATTAACGAGTAACCTTGTAAAATATTTGACCATTGACAATATGTTGACATGTATTATTAATTACAACTATCTTATTTTGGCCATCATATTATTACATTGAGTTTTTCTTCGTGTTATTATGTTTAAAACTGAAGTAATATTATTGTATAATGAACGGTGTAGTGATAATTAAAATAATATAAATAAGTCAAATTTCGTAAGACCCTCCACCAGATGCCAAAGGATAGTGTACGATAAATATTTATGTATAATATTGAAATATTAATGTATCTGAAAAAAAAATAAGGAAAAAAATTAAATATATCTCATTACGATTTGTACGATGTATTCATAGTTGTATATATGTATCGTCCAACGGCCTATATAATATGCTATAGCACTTGTTTTGATGAGAAAAAACGGACGTAATAACATTTTGATATTATTTTCTCACCATTAAATTTTCATGAAACCCGAAAACGTGATGATGTACATCAGAGTGGCGCCAGTCAACATCCCAATGTTTTGCAATAGCAGGCCAGTGTATGCAGACGATTTGCTTTCAGTCAGGTTTTCATCGATCATACTCTTCATTTCAGGTGTCTAAAAAACAAAAATAATAAATAAGCGTTTCCCCTTGAAAACGATTCACCTGAGTCACAGATGATCACACCCTAACAGATAAGAAAACACCATTACACGCGCACCATCCAAATCATTCATACAAACAGGCACGAAACTAACTTCTTTTCAATAATTATAACCTTAAGGGAGATAACATTTTTACACCCCTTTATCTCGCCTCACACTTCTAATTTTCTTCACCACGACCTTTTCATAAAAAATATTTAATTTTAATTGCAATTTGTTGATTGCTACAGTTTGTGCTAACTTATTAGTTGCGGTAAGTATATTGCTGTTCAATCTGTGTAATACAAATATAATGCTGTACAAATGCATACATTAGGAAACAGCATTATTAATAATTATCATGTATACAATACCAGTTCATCGATTATTGTATTTATCTATTTTTATTAAAACCTCACGCGTGTACCTATATATAATGTTATTTTATATATTATGATCTATACCTTTACTTATTATATACATTATGTCCAATTCAGGCACAACTCTATAATACATGAATATATAATATGCTGATTCCGGCGTCAAACCATTTCTCATAATTATTGTAAAATACAAATAATTTATTCCTTCATTTTTAAACGAATATCTAAACGGATATTTGATATGTTAACATGTTCGTATAAAAAATTATTGTTCAAAATATTAACTTGCAATATCAAGAAAAATCAAAAAATGTACATTTTTGAAAACCGATAAATATATTTTGTACGTCCTACAAATACAGTTGCAATTCAGATGTATTTTTGTTTAATGCCCTTTGCCCCTTTACCATTGCTATTGTTGTCTAATTATCTTGGGAAATGGAAGTAATAATAAATTATATCATATACATTTACGATGACGTGGAAATCGCAATGCAAAAGTCATGCGGGCGCGGAAGTTATGCGGAATCCCTTCCTGTGTAAGCCTCCGCGGAAAAGCGTATACCTACCTACCTACCGCGAGACGACTTTTGAAGGTTTACGAAATGTATGAAAACGTGGCTTTTGGACGAGTTTTTATTGACAAATAAAATCGATTTGCCGTCACCGTATGTATAATAATATGATTTATCACCAAAAAAAAAAAGCCACGATAGGCTGACTTGACTTGGCTTCGCTTGACGATATCTAGACGTTTGCCTGAAATACCTTTGTGATCCACGTTCACAAAACTTATGGCTGTAGAAATTTCCTAGATTTCAAACAATAAATATAAAATAACAACTACTTCAAGAGATAATATTTCTCGATTTATTCGTTTCTTTAAATTGATAACAACAATAACGACATTATTTTACTTTTAACGTCATCATAAGGTTAATAAAAAAAGTATACACTTATTCTGTCTTACAATGATTACAGTTTGTAATATTAATCACTAGTATTTTGTTTTTATAGGATATTGAAATATAATAGTTAATACCAAATCAACTATAAATAAATTATAATATTAATAATTGTTAATTAAAATCATAGCGTTTACGGGTTTTGAAATTAGTCTTGGGAAATTTAGAGCAATAATGACCATTCATTCTAAAATGTATTCGCTTTAGTAATTCGTAAAATAACACATATCATATACGCATTATGCATACAAGACATACAAATATAATATAATGTATTAATGTATACATTTTTACGATACGTATGAGATTAAATTGATCACAAATTAATAAGTATAGAATTCAACTAAAATACGGAAAACCACGTTAATTTAATGACTGGATAATATTTTTTGCCTGACAAATGTTTCAATTAATAAAATATGAATAAATTCAATTCAACATTATTCAATTTTTTATCGATAGTAAAATTATTAGGAAAATTCAAACCATCGATCTGTGAAATTAAGCACCATTTCACATTACTTGGTTACATCTTAGGCACACACATTTAATATCAAATTAGATTCGTCGTGAAACTTCAATATTTATAGGAAAATAAGAGTATAAATCAGCATGAGCAACAAAAACAAAAACGAAACGTAAAAATTGTTTTGTTTTTAGCTACACACAACATAACTAGCTAAACATACTTAACATTCCAAATTTCCAAGTAAGTATACGAAAGTATGGTCACGTCAATAAATTCATATAGTATACCTGGATGAAGTATTCTGAGTAAATAAAAGAAACTGTTAAAACAACATCACTCAAAGTGTATTGAGGACGAGAGAACAGTCACATTCATGTAGCCTACCCTGCAGTAACCATCAGCGTGCTATTTCTTATATAAAATTTCGAGTTTTCAAAACTAGAAAAATTATTATAATAATTAATCACGTTCACCTTTATTGTTTTATAAATAAAATAATTTTGATTAATAGAGTTAATAGATACTTTTGCCTTGCTGAGTCCGGTAATAAATAATGTTTCACATTAATTTTTCTGGCATGTAAATATGTACACGATGCATATAGCCATCAAATATTATTAAATATATTTTACAAATAATTATACTTATTAATGAAAAATACTGCGTAATATACAATAAATTATTATTAGTGTTATTAAGCCGCCACGGTGCACTGATATGATCATCTTGAAATGGAAATTAATATTGTATGAATGTTTAATGCGATTTGTGTAAAACTTGATTTATTGTAAAACAATCTCCGGCAGTCTTGTAATATAAACTTCTGTATAAACCCAGTCTAATCGAAGGACAGAACTTTAAAAGTTGCCATAAATCAAAATGTCCAGGAAATCACAAAAATATACTCTATTTATTATGAAATACGTTTTAAATATTTAATATCGCTTTATAAAACTATATTATATTATATAACATAATCGATTAACAGTGTATTCTTTTATTTAGACAACGCTAATTTAAAAGTGTATAAATAATAAATTTACTTAGATGATTTATGCTGTTCTTATTTATTTCGAAAACATATTTTCACTATATAGATTATAGGTACAGTGTTTTTTTCTACCATTAACAGTTAAAGGTTATTTTATACATGTAATTTCGCATTCAGTTTCAAATTGTAAAATTTTGAAATGATAATGGTATCACAATAAAATGTATGTTAAATTTATATTCTAAATAGAAAATGGACATTGATATTCAACAAGAGCTCGACTATTTTCATACTTCAATTGAGAACGCTAATTTTTTGATCACGTATAGTCGTATGGACACTCAATTTGGAGGCATCCTCTATTCTACAGCCACTTAAAGAAATATTTGAGATCTCATTCTTACCAATTTCAAAAAAATTTGTTTTCAAAATATCAAGAAAAAATATCAGAGGTATGTACGCAGAAAAAAAATTTTCGAAACTATTCATGTACAATAAGCTTATCATTATATTGATGAAATGAAACTATCACCAGTCTGCGTAAAAGTCTAGTTTGGTAATTTCACAGTGGTAAATATACTTTATAATATACATTAATATTATCAGAATACAGTTTTTTTTTGTGTAGTTGTTCACGAAAAAAATCATATTAAGATATTTATTTATTGTCCGTATAGTTACTGGTACGTATAGTTAGGTACGATTGTTTATACTTAGATATTCAATTTTTTTAATACTGGTTTATGAAATTATAATTTAGTTTATTGCGTTGTATTAAAATACGTCTAGAAATCGGGTGTTTAACACTCTCGCAGAGTGAGCTTTGTAAGTTATCATTTTACAATAATTACCTATTCAGTTTAACTAAAAATATTTTTCTAATAAATATACTAGTTATCAGTAATTTTCAAAGATATAAAACATAAGAATTAATTCAATTTTTTTTTCTGTTTTATTAACAAACCAATTGACAATTAATCCAGTTTAAATCGTGAAAAATGCTAATATAAAATAAATTCAAAAAATACTTTTTTCATATAAGCAGTAAAAAGAACCTTTTATACGTTGTTTTTTTATTAAATTAATTAACAAACTAACTATAAAATTTAAATATTTCAATGTGTGTATACTTGTGTAAACATTATGATTGTTTATAGTGTTTATACGTTATACTGTTACTGCAATGCACTGCAGTTATTGTTATTTGTGACCATTTTCCAACGGCTTATTTATTCTCTTTTAATTTGATCAATTTGATTTCCCATGACGGTACATCAAATAAATTCTAAAAGCTCGACCATTTGAATAAAATCTCATGCACATACTAATTTAAATCGGCAAAAGCCTTTTTTCTTCTGTATAAAATAATAATTCAAATGTTAAATCACGAATAACCTACTCGGTACTATCCCGAATGAATCAGATAATTTTAAATATTTATTAGGTAATACATTTAACTCAATACTTGTAAACATGCACCAAACACATTTTCATATTTGTATTTGAAAACGCATATATTTCAACATAACGTATAGTACCTAACAGCTTACATTATTAAATATTTCCAATTCTGTTTCGTATATTCAAACCTTTGTTATAAATTATTTAAATACAACTTGTTTTATCTTTTTTTCAATGAATAATTTTAGTAACAACTTTGACGCCCATATACTAGACATAATCGATACATTATTAATTTGGTCCATAAAATATCAGGCGTTCTTCTTTAGGTATAAATGTATAATATCAGCAGTAGATTAAAGATTCTAATTTGGCAATCAATATTTATGAGAGTTGAAACAAAAGGTTTAATTTACATAACAACCGGTAGACCTAACTTTAAAAAACTAATTTAAAAGCACTTTATAACCTTGTTGTCTTATTATAATCGTTCTTTAAAATACATATACATAATAATACACCATTTGTATGTTCAAACTACGAGTAATACAAAAAACATTCGTTCGCCTTAAATGTAAAATATTTTTCAGAATGATCTAATAAAATGATATTAAACTAAAATCTAAACTACATTAAACACATTATTGTCGGAAAAAAAAATGTCAACCACATTATTAAATGCACATTACCTATATGACTTAAGTAGTTAAGTATTAGTACAGTTTTACTGTTTACTAATTTTGTAAAATAGGTATAATCAAATACATTCTTTAAATGATGGAACCATGAATGTATTGATTTTATATTATGATGTCAGTTTTTTATGTCTGTATAGTGTATACACGATAGGTACATCGTACATAGTAGACAACAATGCTTGGATTTTCAACTTCAGCATCTTTTCTGGTAATAAAGTGAATCTATAGTTGAAACTTTTAGTAGGTCAAAATTAAAAATTCTCCGTACTTTTATACAGTTACTAATATAGGAAGGAAATGGGAATTTTTTCACAGAACGAGGTTTTAACAAAATCGATTTTTTTATTTTGTTGTAATTCAAAAACGAATAACCGTAGATACTTGAAACGTTCACCAAGCCTAACCTAACCTAACCGTAAAATATTAAAATTTCATATAATTTACTTGATTAGTTTTATATAATATATAATTTTCAAATATTTTGACTAATTCTAAGCATTTATATGCAGGTGAAATTTTCGTGTTTTTTTTTTTCAATAACTAGATAAAATTTTTTTTCTAGGTCAAAAAACTTTAAAATTTAGTTCAAGAATCCTCGTGAATTGTTAATACTGAAATAGAGAAAAATGTAAAGTGTTTTAATTACATGAATATCTCTTATGAGCGTCTGAAGTTAGAATTGTTCCGATTTTGCTCAAAATCACATAAAATTGTACATAATTTCATAGTTGTAATTTCATTACATTTTTAATATTCACATATAATATAATATAATTTAAGGAGAGAGAAAACTAAAATAAAAAAGGTGGGTAAGTGGATGTCGTTCTGCTGTACAGTAGGTTACAAGTGGGTCACTGTAATGGATGGTGTTAAATTTGAATTCAATGATATAATATCATTGTATAAGAAAAACGATTCTGGACGAAAACGGTCAGTCAGCCTATGATATTACAAAGTATATTTGATGATATTATTGTGAATAAAGTAATTTATATATAACCTATTTACGTGGAGTCTTGTTTTAAATTTTCTATCCTTATAGCTATAAAATAATTATAAAACTTTAAATTTGACACATTTTGTCAAAATTTGAACTTTAAATGCTTAAAAATAAAAACTGTGACTAAGGATTTTAAATATTTTTCAAATGTGATTTTATCAATATAGTAGGAGCCTTGTATTACATTTTCAAGCTTTTTTACCCAATAAATAAATTTGTATTGACATTCATAGAAAAAAAGCTAATAAAATTGGAAACCAGAAAATGTTTCTAAACAGTTAAAAATAAATAAAAATATTTTGAACATTTTATCGTATATAGAAAAGCAAATATAAACAACCAGTGAAAAATTCATATAGATACGTTAATTTTTTTTAAAATTACACCAAACACTAAAATTCGATTTTGTCAAAAACCGATTTTGCGTAAAAATTTCCGTTTTTCCTTAATTTTTATTTTGTTTTTCCATGCGCTTTTGAAAAATATTGGGAATTTTAAATTCTGACCTCCCAAAAGTACCAACTAAATTCACTTTCCCATCGAACAAGATACTGAAGTTGAAAATCGAAACATTATTTCGACTAATAATCGCGTACACAGACATAAAAATTAAAATAAAAAACACACATCATTTTATAATCAATACATTCATCGCTCCGCTCAGAATCTAAAATGTTTTCTTCTTCTTTCATAATATAAATTAACTATAATTCGTTTTAGACATTGATTTACTTTACATATAACTTTATTACTAATAAGTAAATGTGTTACTATTATTGTAATACTCTTTATTTACTGCAGTACTGCACTAATTTCCATCAGGGCGTAAAATAAAATTATAATTATTATTATAACATTTTTTTACTTGTTGTTTGGCTTGATTTATTCGTTATTATGGCATTTTTAAAGATTTTAGATATCGATCAATATTATAAGTACATTTTACATTACATTATTAGATTTTTAAAACAGGATACCTTACGTTTTTAATATATTTCATTATTTAAGTTATTTTTCAGTATAAAGTTTCATCAATACGATTAATCTTTAGAATTCGAACAAACGGGTTCGCTACAACGTCATATAGTTAAATAAATAAAAAAAACGGGAGGTCGCTGGTTGTTTAGTTGGTACCTCATCATTGACTAGTTCACTTTAATGTATGTTTTAAATTTAAATTCAATGAAATCATTGAATAAGAAAAACGATTCTGAACGGAGACGGTGAGTCATACTATATCTAAGGATTTTTTTATAGTTTGTTTATACTATTTATCCTTTATTTTTCTATTAATAGTATGGAATGTTGAACTAATAGTTACTAAAAATATTTAATAATAAGTAATTAATAATTATTATAATACTCGATCATGTTATATTAATTATTATTATTAATTTGTTAGTCAATACCACTTTCTGTAGAACGGTGTAAATAATTTCATGGTATAAATTACTTAAAACTAGTTTAAATATTTTGAAAATCTCATTGTGTATAAATAAATGTTTTAAGTCCTATAGGTATGGTTAACAATTACAGTATAACAACCAAAACGTTTAGAGGGAAATTATTTATTTTTCGTTTAAACATCTAATTTTATCAATATTAAAACGTCAATATTAGAATTCATTACGAATAATATTTTTTGAATAATAACAAATAGGTAATAAAAATCATTATTATGTTCGAGTACCAATCCAATGTTGTCAACATTTCAAACTCTCATAAGAAATATACCTATATGTCTTTACATTAAACATTAACTTTATACACTAGATACTAGGTATCTACCTAAAAAAACCAATATGAGGAATATATGTACACGCCTTGGGTACAAAAGTTAAAAATATTATGAATTATTAGTATTCGCTAAGTATGCTGCCTACGTAACATTTGATAGATAGTTAAGACGTATAATATATCCTACCTACGTTTTATTTTATACCTACAAATATATTTTTGATCAAGTAAAGTATTAAACATTAGGATTGATAACTATAGTTTTAAATGAATAAGGTTATGTATCAAATTAAACTATTAACTTAGTAAGTGTTCGGAACATTTAATAAATATATATAAAGTAGGAATTTCGATTATCGCATCAATATTATTCGTGGTAGGCAATGCGTCATATAGGTCAGTAAATTATGTTCAGCACATAAGATTACATTATTGTCTCTGATTAGTTTAATGAGTATTTGTTGTAACTTGTATTCATATACCTATATAGTTAATATTGTAAAAAATTTTTTTTGTAAAGCAGTGGGAAACATTTATTCCTTAAAGTTGGTACAACTATATTCAATTTGCTACCAAAACTACACTAAAAGTTGAGTATTAAAACATATTTTAATGCTTCTAAAGGTGATGTCAAACACAAAAACCAAAATAAGAAACTCATCATTGTAAAACCAATACATTTATACTCCTCTCAGAATCTAAAATAAATAAATACAAAGCATAAAATGTATTGTCGATCAAATAAAAAAGTATGATGTGATCGTAAAATCACAAGACTAAACTACTAAAGATAAAAAGAATTTGTAGCGAGAAACTCTATTGTTGTGGTGACGATTGTGTAAGATAATATGTTGGATACTTTTTTGTGATCTAAAATAACTAGAAACGAAATCCGATTAAACAAAAGGTGGACAAGTGGGTGTCGCTCTGCTGTACAGAAGTTTACAAATGGATAACTGTAATGGATGGTGTTAAATTTGAATTCAATGATATAATATCATTGCATAAGAAAAACGATTCTGAGTGAAAACGGTCAGTCAGCCTATGATATTACTAAGTATATTTGATGATATTATTGTGAATAAAAAAATTTATATATAACTTTATTAAGTGGAGCCTTGTTTTCAATTTTCAATCTTTAGCTATAAAAGTTGAACATTTAATAAATTTTTAACTACAAAATTATTATTAAATTATAAATTTGATAAATGTTGTCAAAATATAAACTTTAAATGCTTATGAAAAAAAAATTTTGCCTATGTATTTTTTGAGTGAATATCAAATGTTGTAAAAATATGAATTTCAAACGCTCATAAAAATTTAATTTGACTTTCTTGTAGACTTTTTTTCTTTGATAAAGGTAGACAAACTTATGGATAATCTTGTATTACATTTTCAAATCTAAGATTTAAAAAGAAAAATTTTTATGAATTCTCAACTCAAAATAATTTGCTAATTTTCGTGATTTTTCCGTATTTTCTCAAGATTTGAACTTTAAATGCTTATAAATAAAAACTGTGACTAAGGATTTTTAATATTTTTAAAATATCATTGTAACAATAAAGTAGGAGTCTTGTATTCAATTTTCAAGCTTTTTTTACCCAACAAATAAAGTTTTATTGACATTCATAGAAAAAAAGACTAATAAAATTGGAAACAGAAAATATTCCCAAACCTATCAAAACAAATCATAATATTTTGAAAATTTTATCGTGTATAGAAAATGCAAATATAAATAACCAGTGAAAATTTCATGTATAGATGTTCATTTGTTTTAGAGTTACACCAAAAACCAAAATCGATTTTTTCGAAAACAGATTTTGCGTAAAAATCCTGTTTTTCCTGAATTTTTCTTTTGTTTTTCACGCCTTCTCGACGCTTTTGAAAATAACTGGGAACTTTTACTTTTGACTAATTTTCAATCCTTAGCTATAAAATTTGAACATTTTATACATTTTTAACTACAAAATAATTATTAAATTATAAATTTGATAAATTTTGTCAAAATTTGAACTTTAAATGCTTATAAAAAAAAATTGTGCCTATGTATTTTTAATATTTTTCAACTGCTATTAGAACAATATATCAGGAGCCTTATATTAAATTTTCAAGCTTTTTTAAACAACAAATAAAATTTAATTGATATTTATAGAAAAAAAACTAAAAAAATTGAAAACTGACAATATCCGTAAACAGCTCAAAATAAGTCAAAATATTTGGAAAATGTTATGGTGTATAGGAAATGCAATTATAAACAACCAGTGAAAATTTCATTAACCTAATACTCTCATTTGTTCTAGAGTTACACCAAAAACTAAAATCGATTTTCTCGAAAACAGATTTTGCGTAAAAATTCCGGTTTTTCCTTAATTTTTCTTTTGTTTTTCTCGTCGCTTTTGAAAACTACTGGGAAATTTTTACTTTTGACCCCCCAAAGTACCAACTATTGAAGAAAATCCAAGAACTATTAATGTCCTAAAAGGTGATGATAGACACAAAAAAAAAAAAAACACACATTATCATTGTAAAATCAATACATTCATCGTTTCGCTCAGAATCTAAAACGTTTAGGTAAGCTGACTAAGTGACAATATAAGACAAGAGAAGAAACAGGATGTATACAAATAAAAAGATAAAAGAAAATACGTTTGAAATAAACATCGTTTTAGTGTTTTACATATTAAATCGTGAGAAGAATGACATTTTCGTAGGCCAAATAGCAAAGGAGCTCTGTATAAAAACAAAGACATAATGTATTTTGACTGACCTAAAAAAAAATTGAGAACAATTATACTTATGTATTATTGATTTTAAATTAATATGGATTTTTCTGTCACTTATGATTTTATTTTTTCTGAATTTAAGAATCAACCACAACGTACCTGCCTGCAGTTAACCATAGTTGTTTTTCAATATATTTTCTAGGTGTTAAGCTGATGATATTTATTCAATTGAAATATACAATCTATAAAATAGTATAGATTTAAGGATTTAAGACTCAGTAGTATACCAAATTATCACGGTAATACAATATTATAATATTATAGATTATAAATTATAAATTACTACCTAAACCCTTGCACTTCTTTGCCCGTTAAATGTACCAACTCTTTATGACTCAAACTTTGTTCAATTCGTTATTTAATATTTGGTGTATGATGTTCAAAATTAATCTTAACATTTCCTTTGCCCGGAATAAAAATTTTGATTCACAGCAGTATATTATCAGTTAGGCAATCTACCTGCGATAGATCACGGTTACCGTGCTGTTTGTACGTGAGTGTATGATTTAACTCTAAAGTATCAAAGTTATACCAAGTTTGTCGTATTCTACCTATGGTGGATTAATATAATCAATTAATACAAAATCCTAACCTAATACCTGTTGCGTCACTGTTGTATTTTTGACATCCAGATTTCCTACTTTTCCTAAAATTTTCTTTCGTAGAAATCTTTTCTGTGATATACTCTTTCGTTTAAAAAAAAAAAAAATAAAGAAGATCTGATAAGTAGCTCCAGAGTTTACCCTGTACAAAGATTTTCATTTCACATTTATACAGTTAAAATATATATATATATAATATATATATTGACGGAAAATAATACAAATCAACAAACATGCCCGCAACCAATAGCAAGCAATGTACAATACACTATTATTATTTTAATCTGAAACTAAATTTTTTATTATTTAGTTTATTTTTTTCTGGACAGTGGCGCCACTGTTGTATTTTTTTACATCCAAATTTTCTACTTTTCCGGTCGATTTTTCTAAAATTGTTTTACCTAAGAACCTTCTCCTGATAATTACGAACACAACAAAATAAGAATTAGCGAAATTGGTCCAGCCATTCACGCGTGATGCAATGACCAAGGGAAATAGGGATCTATTTTTATAAAGAGAGAAGATAATAGATATAGACGTTCAGTGTATTCGTGTAGCATTTTAAATCTTTATAATATTATGATACTGAATCACAATAGTACTTTATAAAATAACGTTAGACTATAAAAACAAAAATTCCGAAATGTAATATGAATTTAATTTATTTAACTTTGAAAATAGTATTATGTGTGTAAATAAATTTAGGAAATCGTAAAACCCGATGTCAAATGACGATAACTATAATAGTAGGGTTTTTTTAGCGACAAAATCCATAAGAAAATACGGAGATTGCTGCAACGGTGACATATGTGGACACCATGTTTTATTTTAGAAGGAGTTTTGACATCGCACATTTTTAAATAGTATTATAGTCTGAAGAAGTCTAATTATAATATATTAATATATTCTACCGGAATCATCTTTTGAATCTGCTTTTTTTTCAGTGCAGGGGGATGACTCGTTATCGTAGATACTAAATAGGTAATGCTTATTGTTAGCCAGCTCCACTCCCCAATTGGAATTGCATGTGCATCCGTGGACATTGTAATTAGTAATTGGGTGGCAGCCACTATTAACTATGAATAATGCTAGCCCCCCCTCCCCCCAAAAAAAAGAAGATCAATCAAATGTGCATCTATACTTGTAATACATGTTTTACTTATAATAATAATATTGTTTATTACGGAAAAATTCCAATTACGTTTTAAATATAAGATAGTTACTTGCGTCTTAAAGGGAAAAGAAAAGAAAGAGAGAAAATAAAAATACATATATAAATCAAGTTGTGTGTGTAGTGTGTATTGTATATAATAAAATATAATATAATTTAAGGAGAGAGAAAACTAAAATAAAAAAGGTGGGTAAGTGGATGTCGCTCTGCTGTACAGTAGGCTACAAGTGGGTCACTGTAATGGATGGTGTTAAATTTGAATTCAATGATATAATATCATTGTATAAGAAAAACGATTCTGAGCGAAAACGGTCAGTCAGACTATGATGTTACTAAGTATATTTGATGATATTATTGTGCATAAAGTAATTTATATATAAACTATTTACGTGGAGCCTTATTTTAAATTTTCAATCCTTAGCTACAAAAGTTAAACATTTTATAAATTTTTAACTACAAAATAATTATTAAATTATAAATTTTATAAAAAAAATTGTGCCCATGTATTTTTAATAACAACTGCTCTTGTAAAAATATATCAAGCCTTGTATTAAATTTTCACGATTTTTTACCCAACAAATTAAATTTTATTGATATTTATAGAATAAAAAATAAAAAATTTAAAACTGACAATGTCCGTAAACAGCTCAAAAAGAGTCAAATTATTTTTAAAATTTTTATCGT
This sequence comes from Sitobion miscanthi, assembly GCA_008086715.1. Classification (NCBI taxonomy): domain Eukaryota; kingdom Metazoa; phylum Arthropoda; class Insecta; order Hemiptera; family Aphididae; genus Sitobion; species Sitobion miscanthi. Next base: position 29,426,637 of record CM017798.1, on the reverse strand, counting down.
GTATAGAAAATGCTAATATAAACATTCAGTGAAATTTTCAAGTATCTACAGTCATTCGTTTTTTAATTACAAAAATAAGAAAATCTTTACATGAGAAATCGAGTGAATATCAAATGTTGTAAAAATATGAATTTCAAACGCTCATAAAAATTAATTTGTTTGCTTGTAGACATTTTTTTTTTTTTTGATAATGTAGACAAATATATGGGTAATCTTGTATTACATTTTCAATCTTAGATTTAAAAATAAAATTTTTATGAATTTTTAACTCAAAATTTGCTAATTTTCGTGATTTTCCGTATATCAATATTGAACTTTAATGCTTATAAATAAAACTGTGACTAAGGATTTTTAATTTTTTTCATCTGCCTTTGAAAAAATACCTAGGAGCCTTCTATTAAATTTTCAAGCTTTTTTACTCCACAGATAAAATTTTATTGATATTTATAGAAAAAAAAAATTAAAAAAAATGGAAACTGACTATGTCTGTGAACAGTTCAAAATAAGTCAAAATATTTGGAAAATTTTATGGTGTATAGAAAATATATTTAGAAAATATGTTTAGAACATATATTCCATACATTTTGCACCCGAATATACCAATAAATACCGACATCCTGCTACTCAAAAACACTACATTTTTATAGGTATACATTTAAATATAACAAATATCACACAATTACGACGGTTGACGATTATACAGATAAAAATGGTACAATGATTTCGATCCAGGCCTACTTCGTATGTATAACATACCTAATATGTTGAATAATATCTTTTGCACTTTGCAATTATTTACCCTGGGATGTTAACCTATATTTTATTATGTATGTTTAAGTCTTAAGTGACGTCGCTGTATACGTGGTGTAACTACGACAAGTACATCGCGTAAAGAGTATACACACCTGGTGTGGGCGTTGGGAAGGGCTTTAGGTTAGGCTGCCGATTCAATCCGACTTAACGTACTGGAAAAGGTCGGCGTTGATAATTTATTTAAGGCCACTGCACATTCGAAGTAAAAATGCTATTTCCAAAGACAGTGTTTATATTAGATTGTGCTCGAGCACATATATACATATATATTTAATATACGAACGCAAATACACTATTAACTACCAAATATACTATGTATAACAAGTACCTACACACATAGGTATGTTATATATTTATTAAAAACGTCGAGGAACATTTTTATTTGAAACTTTTATCTTTTTCCTCACAATTCACACACCTTTAACTGCACTGTTTTGACCGTTTAAATGTTGGGATGATCACTAAATTATTAATGATTTAATTCGGTTAATTCGGTGCAATGTATACGGTTGATTATTGGCAAATCGAACTTGAGGAAAATAAAATCATTACGGCCACGGTGGACGATTTACTAAATATGTATTAGGTACGATGTTCATAAATCAAAATAATATCTAGAAAAATGAGAATTATTCTCGATGTTAACTAAAGATTTTGGGTAATAATCTTATCAATCATTTTTAATTGTTTAGTATACATATTATATTCTATGTACAATATTATAGAAGTACCTACTATATCTCTTTAAATCACATCAATCGTTATAATATATTGAACCAACATTTTTAGACAATATAAAATATTCATAATTGACATTATACATTTTTACAAACAAAGGTTACATTTATTTAAACCTGTGCAATACACATGGCTAACAATAGGTATGTACTTAAAATGTTCAAACGAAGATTTACAGTGAACTGCATAAGTGTATTAATAAAATTCAATATAACCTCAACCACGATAATAACATTGGACAAGAAGTTTAATCAAAATAAGAGTACAGACGACAGACCTATCACTTTTAGTTGTACCTACACAATTTTATCATATTATGGTTGTAAGATATTTCTAATGGAATTGAATTTATTCAGAGTTATTAAAACTAATGCGTTATTACAAGCCAACTCTAACGGTTTATCGAACAAAAGTTAACAAAATATTAATAAAGTACATCAATGCAAAACAGTTATTATTCAAAATAGTTAGAGCAAAGTATGTTCTTACCAACTTAATAAACTATGTTATTTTAATACTAAACAAATACCTACCATAAAAAAGATACTTGAGGATAAAAAAAGTCAAAGAATTTAACTGTTTTATTACATTGTATAGAAATGTAAATAGTATTTAACATGATCTATAATGGTAGAAGATTTTTTTTTTCCTCTTGAACTCAAATATTTTTTCAAATGCTTTTTACACCTTATACCTATAGATAACATGTCTTCTAGTTTATCCTAAATGACATTTCTAAAATCAAAATTTATTGGTTACCAACTTAGTTATAAATTTTCCACTTTCATCTAATATATAATATATCTACAGAGTACAGTGTTAACTTACGGATGTTTTGATTAATTATTATTAGAGTAGAAAATATATCTACAAATCTATATTGTTATAGTACCTACTTACTCAGACTAATCACAGAAAACTTTTGATAGGTAGATTTTAAAATATCGTTTTAAACTTTTTTAATTTTATCTATTGCATTATTTACTTACCAAACATTTCAATATTTCTATAGACAATTTATAAGTTTTATAAATAAAAAATTTCATTTTTATACCCTTTAGGCTTTTTTAGAAGCTATTTTTCATTGAAACATCTATAAAGAAATTACATGTTGATGCAATTCAACCTGAATTATTTTGATAATATTGTATCGTCAGATATAATCTTTTGATATAGTTGTATTAGTTCATTCAAGTATGGGTATTTATCAACTTTATTAACAATTACGATTATTGGATATTTCATACGAATGCAGATATTAATTCATTTACTAATTGGCTATGATACGGAATTAATAAATTATGTAATATTCAAATTAATACTTAAAATACCTAATATTCAACTTTAGTTTAAAAAAGTTAAATGTCACTTACCATTCTTTCAAACGAATAGTAAGTAATAATTTAACACTGAACTGCCCTGCAAATTATGAAATAATGTTACTCAATAAAACACACTAAATAAAAATAATAACATGCCTACCTATAGGCTCTATGTGGATACTTAATACAAAAATTAACATTTTCATTTTCATTATGGATTAAATTGTATTTTTATTTTTTTTTTTATCATTAGACAAAAATCAAGGGAATATTTAAATATTAAAATAGAGTAAACAATCATAAAACGAAAGTGAAGGGTCAAGTAATTTAGATCAACGACATCATAATATAAAGAGGTTAGATATACCGTTTCGAAATGAAATACAAGTGTACCGGAAAGTTATAAATAATTTTCTAGTCCACCATTGTTCTATATATTGTTTAACGCTCCTCAATAAGAACTACTTATTAAAGGTAAAAAAAAGGTTTTATTTTATCTTTTATTATTTTTTTTGTTTTCTGCAAACAACCCTTGAGTACCTATAGCACTACAATTTTACGTTTGAAATTTTGAAAAGCTTTAACAGAGGTTGAAAAACTATTGTTATAACATTGTATCCTTAGTCCTATCTTACATTGATATTATACAATGTAGAATATCCACTTGTTTATTTAAGTTTAATTTATATAAATCTCAATCCACTTTTCTAAATGTATTATGTGTTTTTAATATAAGAAAAAATAATTCTTCAAATGTGACCAAAACGAAAATGACATGCGAATAATATTATATTAATCGTTCGCATGTATATTGTATATATAGCCATTTTACTTGGGTTTTGCGTTTCGTTTTATGGGATCAAATTCCTAAGATATTGTTGGTAATTAAAGTAAAAAATATAATCAATGTGTGTTTCAGGGTTTGTGTTAGCTCAAGATGCACCATAGAAAGTTTCACAACTAAAACCAAATCCCCATTAAACTACCTACTCAAAGGAACAAACTTATAACTCTTGATAATGTATTTTAGATTAAAGGTTAGTTAAATTTTATTTTAAGACTGATAAATTAAAATTGCCACCTATACTATATCGACATACAATAAAACAACGTATTATATTAAATTAATTAAAATATATAATATTGTGTAGTGTTATTGATGATATCATTCAGTCTCAGTAGCTATAGGTATTTGAATGAGAAAATAAATAAACTTATACGGTATAATAATGTAAAAAGTAGAATAGCAATCAAAACAAAGTCAATAACCAGTAACCACAGCCAGCAACAAGGTAAAGCCCACGGACCTGGTATAATTCACGTTTTAAATTTGCTGAACCAAATTAAGTGTGACGAATAATATTGGCTTGAATGTAATTTTTCTTAAAAACTAAACTAGAATTTTTGCAAATTAATAAACTTTTATTATTAAATGTAATAAAATAGCATCATCATTTGGATTTTTTCGATAATTTATTATAACAAACAATTCTTTAAATACACAATTTTTATTAATGTTGAATTTCAGTTCAATTATAAATAGTACATTTGTTTTCTTAATCGATGTTTTTATGATTAAATTTGCTTTAGTGTTTATTAAGTCTTTAATATATTATTTATCAGAAATATAGCAGTATATAGTATGTTGTGATTAAAAAAGTTTATGTTTTAATGACTCTTTGGTTTATCGAATTAGATCGTAAAAAAAAAAGGATTTCATATTTTGGTATCATTATTAATTTTACTATGATTGAATATATTATATATTTATATAAGTTATTAAGATACAGCGTATCTATCGAGAAGAGTAAATACATGGGTAGGTATAATGGAAATATGCCAACAGGCTGCATACAAACTCATCTGGAATTTAGTAATATTTAAGGTATTCGAATTTTGTACATACCAAGAGTTTAATATAATATTATCGTCAGTGGCGTGTTCAACCCAAGAATAACAAATTCAACTATTTTTTTTTTTTTTATATTGAATTTTTAATTTGTGGCCAATACATTTTTTTAATGATTTAATATTTTGGTTGGGCTAATAATTTTTATAAAATTTATTAATTTAACGAATTTTCTAAAAATATGTACCTACACGAACACCTAATTTGTTTAATAAATTAATATATTAAAATTCAGATTGGATTAAAATAACATTACCAACTAATATATTATATAAATACTGTATTATGCAATATAATAACGATTGTAGATTTTCAAGGTGTTCAATAGAACCAATAATTAAGATGCATATTAAGAAAAATGGTTGAACAATATTAGACCTTTCAATACATTTTTTAGTATTATTTATATAATCTAATTTCGTGTTATAATAATATAATGGATGTGTCGTAGATGGTAATTTTTACCAACATATGAACTTTTAAAACTTGTAAAAATTAAATCGGTTACCCAACTTAAATATCTTAAGATAAGTAGGTATTCCTAAACGTTTTAAAATAAAATTGAGTTTATTCGTACAACTCACTATTCAATATTTTGATACAACAGCCTAATAAAATAAGCTAACCACTTAAATTAAGTAAATTAATACCTGTATAATATCAATGTGAAAATCTTACAAAAATATTATTAAAATGGTTTCTTTATAGTATATCGGTAAGTGGTTGTGATACTCCTATAGATTTCTAGTAGGCAATTACACAACACGTATATAATACTACAATGTACATATGTATTCAAAACATTTTCGATGTAAATAATGTTAGTAAATAGTTATTGATTAATCGGTGCGATTAATTTTATATGGCATATTCATATACGAAAATATTATTTATGTATTGTGGGTCAGCACAATATTATTTTATGTTTTTACAAGTAGAGTTTTTGATAATTACCTATTTCCCTAGAGAATATTGAAATTGAATAATACAAACATAATAACACAACTAAAATAATTAATCTAAATTAATTTGTCGTGAAAACATTGTTTTTCTTATACTATGTTTGGAATAATTATGATAGGTAATTATTTATAATAAGCTGTGGTCTATTTATATTGAAATTAAGTTCCGAACGTTCGACGTATCAAACTCATTTTAGTAAGGATGATTTACGTAATAATGTATTTACTTACCAAATGTGTTAAGGTAATGAACAAGAACAGTCCACCGGCGAAAGAGAACACAAACCCAGAATATTCCATGTTTCCCAAACAAATACCAATGACCAAACCTATAAATGCTGTACAAGCTGACAGGAAATTAAATGATAAAGCACGACGGAACGACATACCGGACTGAATTAGTATAGCGAAATCTCCTAAAAAAATAATGCACTTTTGTAATAACAGTATCAATATGTAACAGCAAAAATCATTATTTTCATATTTTCGGTTTCGACCAAATCGGGGAATATGCCGGTTTTACATGTGCTTGTTTTTCGAAAAACACTTTTCGGTGCAGTAAAAAGTGCACTGAAATTAGCGGGTTTTTTTTCAGTTCGAACCGACAGCAGAGGAGGGTCCGTTTGCACAATACTACTCCTGTAATTATCGATTTTAACAACTATTCATAGATTGGGAATCGCAAAATTTCACAACATGGCGTGAATAAAATATCATGCAACATTTTATCATTTTACAGATGCTTTAACGCTTGTTCAAGTTTTAAAACGCATCGGAAAATTTGGACAGAGGTGAATAATGCGGAAAATTGAAAAAAATTGTTGTTGTGAAATATCGTTTTACGAATGCAAGTAATACAAAAACTTATCAAAAAGGATGTCCCAGACAACAATATTAGTAATTTTATTGAAATGCGCCGTACTGTGTAATATGAACGATTGGGTGAGACTAAATTTCGTAATATTATGCAGTTGCACTTTGTATTTTCGATACAGATTGGTGAGCGCGTACTTACCGATTTCATGCGGGAATTCCTCACACGCAATCGCAATCGATATGGATATCCCGGTGGTGACATTTTCCGAGAAAGCAGCACCAATCGACATTCCATCGATTATGTTGTGTAGACTATCGCCGAATAGCACCAGTAAGGCTAACGTCGAGATCGGACTCTTATCGTCCTAAACAGACAAAGTCATGTATTTATAATTTATATAATATCATCATATTATGATGTTATTTTAAGACAGTGCAGTCATAATATTGTACATGAGCCCGTTGTGCGTGTTATTTATCAATAATATTATGCCACGTACCATAGATTTATTCGTTATTTTATGATTGTGACTGTGACCGTGCCCGTGTGATATTTGTTTCATTTCGGTCCCGTTGCCGTTGGTGAGCTGAAGTGATGGCGATAGTTCATCGATTCCTATCTATAAACCTCATAATATTGTATTAATCGTCTAAAGCGGAATGGAATAGAAAAAAAGAATATGAACCGAAATTATAAACCGTACTTGTACCTTTTTTTCTTCTTTGTGGAAAATGATGCCGGCTAACGTTTCGATCATATATAATCCCCACAGGCTCAGCCACATTATTAGAGCCGTGTGTCTGTAGTCGGGAAACGACTCTGGTATTTTGAACGCCTGGAAAATTTCGTTTAAGACAACGTTTATTATTTCATAATCTAGTTTCAAATTCATGAACGGATTTGTAGGAATCAGTATTAAATTATTTTCAAATCACACCGACATGTAAAACTATAAACACACATAATAATACCTAGTAGTAAATGACGTACTATATCATGTATTATACTTACACGTCATGTATTTCACTTTTTCCTCTTAACATAAATGTTTTTGGGCTGGGTACAGATATTTTAATTTTCTAACCGATTTTTTTGCGTTACACTTTGTTTATCAGTTTATCACCATATAAAGACGAATAAAATGTAAAATTTACCAAATTCGCACTAGACATACGGGTTACAGGAAGACCTGAAAGATGAAATAACTTTTATTCTAATCAATTTATATAATTTATATAATTTTTAGTAACTTGCGCTACACACGTGTGATATAAAAAAATTATTTTCATTTTTTAATACTAAAATAAAAATTTTAAATATTATTTGAATTTTTCCAACAAAAATTCAAAACAGCCAATTTTTCAATCTGATTATAAGAACAACTTTGTTGGTAAAAACATTTATCTAAGTCAAGTAGTTTATTTTTTAGAATTGTTTAAAATACCACTATTTTTATTTTTGAGTAAATTAATTTAGAACGTAATAACTTTTTCAAAATATTATTTTTGGGAATTTCCTGACAATAATATATTTATTTACTAACCATATTTCCACAATTTTTGTCATACGTTTAAATAACATCATTTTTTTCAGGTCTTCCTATTATACCCTGTATATACAATTAATGGTTACTTATTAATACATATTTATGATTCATAAATTTTCTTTAAAGTGGAAAATATCAAGTAGTGTGCTACGTTTATATCACATGATCACCACACCTGATTTAATTGGGATAGTCGAATTGCACTTGGGTTCAAAAAAAGGAGTTAAAATTTCAGGTCACTATGGACGTTCACTTTTATTATTATAATAGTATTTGACGATTTAAAAAAAGAATAAAAAAATATATATACAATATATCGTATATTATTACTTCAAAAATTATCAAAATTAGTTAAAAAAAAAAAAATTATAATAATTAAAGATTTAATATAATGTTATGTAGGTATATTGTATATAAAACATTATATTAACATAATGGACAATCATGGTATGTATAAAACAATCATTTTTAACTACGCCAATAATTAAAATCATTGTCAGTTCTAAGCCTGTAAGTGGGGAGGGAAATGAGTGTATTATAAATGTTAAAACCCTTCAAATGCATGATATTTTTATTGGAATACCTTTTTTGAGCTCAAGTGCAGTTCGACCACTACCTGCTTTTTAACCGAGTGCAGTTTGATCATTACCATTTTTAAGCCCAAGTGCAGCTCGACTAAAATAAGTGCAATTCGACCATACCCGATTTAATACGTTAATTTTTTCATCATGTTCTCACATATTACTTACCTATATCGACAGGTTTAATATTATAATACTTTTGCAATAAAACTATGTATGTATAATAGACATAGGTTTCTCGAGGTTATCAGTAGACGTGGAAAAAACATAATTAAACTACTATGAAATGAACTATGAATTTTTATAATTCATAAATTGCTGATCTTTCAGTTTTTATTAGTTATAATAATAAATAATCTATATGCGGTAGTGAAAAATAAACTTGTTAAATAATTTTAATGGCTATTTTAAGTGATCAACAGTAAATAATGATACGTTAAAATATAATTCTATATTACGTGTTAGACACTTCAAATTTATTTTAAAATGTATTATGTTCGAAAATTGGAGAATAATTCAATTTAGTTGAAGCGACTTAAATTTTTAATTTTCCTGACATAGTTGAAAGATGTATTTTAGAGAATAAACAGAAATTATGCTAACAAAATTAACAATCACATCATCATTTATCGTTCGCTAAAAGCGAATACAAAATACTAACATTAATGTTTGATGAAAATCTCAAATTTCAACTTTCAAGTCTATACAATTATTCATTTTTGAAGAAATTACAAAACCAATTTTTTGGAAAACTGGTTTTGCGTAATTTTTCCGTTTCCCCTGATAATTAAGAAATGTATTGGGAATTTTTTACTATTTATCGCTTTGTGAAGAATTTAAGATTTATACGTTATTCCGCATTCTCACGGCACAGCGTTATTTCCACGCCGTAAGTATTAAACTTATATGATTATTATCTACATTCTACATATTATATATTATATGCTTTTATACATTTTTTTTAAAATTAATATAATATTATTAAAACCCTTACTTCTGGAAGAAGTTGGAATACAGCTGAACTAGATAATGATCCTGTGGCTAAGCCCAAAAGTAGTCTCATTACAGTTTTCTTTCGATTCGGGTCGTTGAGCAAAGGCCAAAATATTGCACCAACCAGCCCCGATAGACTTATGATGCCAACTGACACCAAACCTCCAATCCAAGCTATAATACAACAACAAGACTGTAGTACAACAATTAAATTAAAAAAAAACATGCGATTTTACTAACCTTCAGCAGTCGTGGACTTTTTGGAAAGTGAAATCGGCATTTGATTATCTGGAGGAATCGCCATTGATCTGATCGGATAATTTTCTTCATAACTAACGAACTCCACTGTACACGAGTTCGGTCTCGATGCATTGTCACACTGATAACACGATAAATATACCAAAATGTGTGCATTAGTTTAGTAATAAATATAGTTAATTATAATTAATAGTAGGTTCCTAACACAAAATTATTTCATCATGTTTCAATAAATACATTTTCAGATAAAAACTGAAAAATTAAAATATATTTGAGTTAGAATATAGCAAAATATTCAATAAAATAGGTAATCAAAGGCCGGTCAATAAATACACATTTTAAATAATATTATTTTACTGTACAAAATGTGTTGTTGGTCTAATCGTCTCTCAGAAATGCGATACAGGTGGATTAGATTATACATACATAGTTATTTGTTTTTTAATTGTATGTAAAACATCTGTACCTATTCTTTAAGAGGACTTTGCATTTGTTGTCACACGTACGAGACAACAAATTCACTAGTTCATTCTATAGTTTCAATAGTGTGCTATAAGCTATGATATTAGAGTGAATTGGCTTATTATCAAACTTCTAGATAAGAACAATATATGTGTTTAAACGTCAGTAAGTGTTCAATATTTTAAAGCGTTAAAGCAATATTTTTCAAGCGAGATAAACCGGTGACGCTTAAGCACAATTATTGTTCTTGCCTAAAAGTTTGATAGTAACCAATAGGTCAGTTCACTCTAATATCAAAACTAACAGCACAATATTGAAAAACTAGTGAATGAAAATTTTCTATGCCGTACGTGTGGGGACAACAAATGCATGGGTAGCGTCCTCTTAAGTTATATTTATTAATTTATTGTGTAAATATTTAATAATTAGATGCATTCGACATTCGACAATATCATTACCAAAGAAGTATTGGTATGTATACGGAAATAGCAATCATATAGTCAAGTGTGTTCATGTTCAAGATTTGTCCTTATCTTTAAAAATATATACACAAACATTGGTGTGTTGCAATCACGTTTAGCACTTGAGCTTATTAAACTAATTACTGATAAATAAAAAATAAAACCCGTTTGTTTATAAAACGTCGTAATAAGTTTGACGATGATTTACTAGTACCTAGGTACATAAAATTTGATTTAGAGATAAAGCAGTTTTCATGAGTATAATACCCCTAATAGATAATACTTAATAGTGACGATAACAATCGGACTGTATAATACAGACACAACAAAATATATAAATTAAATGTTTTTTTTTTTTTTTTATTATTATTGTTATTATTATAAAAACGGGTATACAAAATATTTGGCAATTCTTATACAATTGTTTGTATTTATTATCTACGCTTAATGAAACTAAAGAGAAAATCAAAATTCAATTCCTCTAAAATACCAACAAGTTAAATGTTAATATTTCCAATCGATAAACAGTCACATTGTCTTATGTATGCTGAGCTATAAAAGTCAACACAGAACAAGTGTACATTATTGATAAGTATTGTGATGTTGTATCATGTCGATCTGAGATCTCTGTTTATCATACACGTATAGAATAATATAGGTATTATAGATACCTTGTGAATTCAATTTCTAGATCGATATATTATAGTTAATTATTGACATATTATTAAATTCAAATTCGAAAATATTAATTGTGATATAGTAATACGTTTTTTTCTATACGATCATATTGAAATTAGGTTACTTTACACATTAAATTAACTAAGGGTTAAAAGGGTTAAACATAATACTAAAAATGAAATGTGTAATACCAGTTTCTCTTCTTATTTACAGAAAAAAATAACACCAACATTTAGAAGAATAAAAACTTAAGGAAAGGAATTAGCTACTTTGCAAATACAATTACGTACTAGGTACTCTTTTATAATTTTAAATAGTCTAGATTACAGTGACGTTAATTAGTTAGACACTCTTTTAATTTCGCTTATCGTGGTACGAGAATAGTGGCAGTATCTATGATATAGCATTTAAAAGTAATGATACATCATCGTCTTCTAAAAAGAATACTCTGTTCAGAGCTCAGTTGATACCATTGCCTTACTGTCAACATTTTTGGATTGTTTTTGTAGTTGATTATAGGAAATCACAAACTTATCTGTACCTAAAATTTTTAGATATATACTATACAAATTAGATATAATATTTCAGGTGCATTTGGGTTTGATTACCAATGTTTACCATATTATGGTCTATGACTATTGATTATATATTCATCCAAACAATTATCTCATCAATAATTTGTATAACTTATTTAGTTGTTTTTGTAATTTTTATACACCTACAATTGGTATAAAATATAATAACATGTGAAAACACTTAATATTAAAACAAATAGGTAGGTACTAACACAAACAGCAGTACTTCTCAAGTGCTAATATAATATGCAATTCTGACAATATCAATATAGTCAAGTTAATATAATACTTAATAATGTAAATACTACATCCCACTCGTGAAATATTGAACAATTTGTGAAATGGATAAACGTCAGTTGTTCTATATACTGTTTTAAATGTTTTAAAACATAAATTATAACGATGCTTCAAGTTATTCTGAGCTTTTATAAGTTTTAATTATTAATTAAATACTAGACATTTTTATTATAATATATGGATAGACAGGAATATTAGAAGTCATTGATGGTATTCTATTATTGTTGATCTTACATTTCAAAACAGCAATGTATTAAAGGTGTAGGACATTTATAAAGTATATTATTAAGTAAACCCTAAGCTATCCTGTTCTTGTCGTCGTCGTGGTTTAGCTTATTATAAATTATTCTGAAATTGGCACTTACACTGCTCTCTGACCTATTTCGTCGTCGTCTAGTTCAGATATTGAGTCGTGCTTCATCCAAGCAGATTTTTAACAATATTGCTTAGACAGAGATTTTGACGATTTTGTTCTAAGTATTTAGTAAATAGCGTACCAATATTGTGCACGTGACGAACAGCTGTTTGGTAAACGTGAAAAGAGTTGCGTTAACATGTGTTAACGTGATAATTGTTATCACAATCACAATACCACGAAACATTAATGTACCTATTAATTTTATCCATTTCTGCATGCCAGAATAATTTACATAAAAATATTATTTACTTATAAAATATTAAGAAAAAAGCTGAGTTGTTAAAAATTCGACGGTTAAATAGAGTACCAACTATTTTATTCTTTTTACATGTAATATATAACTTTTTGTTTTGGTCGATAAGTGAATCGGCCGAAAAGGGAAGAGTACGATTTTGGTCGAAAACGGCCATGCCCTATTTTACAACTAACCCCAATCGAATAACATTATTGTTTATCACTTTATCAGCAGTAAAACACATCAACTATATTTAAACAATCCACAATTCCTTCTTATTCGTATTTACTATTTAAGTACTAAACTGTATATATACCTTGGTAAGTTCTCAATTTGAAAAATGCCCTATGAAAATCGATGTAAATTATCGATACAAGAAATGGACAAGACGTGTATTGCGAAGAAAATGAAATTATAAATTACGATTGACGATCGAACAAAGCCGAATCTATTCATGTGAATAGACGACTATTCATATTATATTCGAACACGCGCCACCAACTGAGATATGGTATAAAATCAATATAGAAATAGCAATACTCAATCATTTCCACAATCAATCAGAATTAGCAATGTAATAATAATTAAAGTCTGCAGAAGATACATCATCATTAGCTGCACAGATTATGCCTTTTTTATAGGCGAACATTTTCAATTGATATTACAATAGCGTTATAAAATGCGATTCATCGGTAGTGAAAAAAAATTTAAAAATAGGAGAACGACGTTCTACCCAACAGTCAGTATCGGTGTACGAATAATGTAATAATCCTCTAAACGTCTATATAGGTAGGTAGTACTCGACAACGGTTCACCGCTGCTGTATATAATATACTAAATACAAGAACATATTATAATAGAAAAATCAAAAAAAAACCCGTTGGAATCGTATACATAGGTACTTTCTCTTACTATGCCTATACTAGAACCAGGCCCAGTGTTATTCTCGGAAATTAAAGTTCATATTGACAAACTGGAATTCTTTTGGTAGTCAGAAACAGCGTTAAAAAAAACCACCTCCTTGAAAATACTTAACATAAAACTGCATTGCATTATGCCTTGCTGGGCGATGAACCATAATACCAAAACCCCACCTACCTATGTCCTATGTTACACCAAAACAAAAAAAAAAATCAAATTAAATCTACTTAAGATAAACTTGAAATTTATCACCAATTATCGAATATATTAGCCATCTTACAAAGAATAATACAAACAAAAACGCACCAAACTCCACGCCTATAACATAACAAAATCAAACAAGAAGACATTTTATGAAATTATCTTGAAACACTTTTATTTACCTACCTAGTTATAACCTTATCGAACCGTAAGTATAGGTATTAGTATAAACAGCATATTTTTAAAACCGTATATTTAAAGTAACAAAGTATGTTATAATCAGTATACTTCAAATGAAAATAAAAATTATTTTTAACGTACCCATTTTTTCTTCGGTTCTTTAAACAATGTAACACAGTATTAATTGACTATTATTTAACTACCTATTAAAGTAATCCAAATAAATATGAAATATCATTTTAAAACAGAACAATATTAATAAAACGCATACTGCAATATTATGACGTTATATTCGGATATTCCACCTATTGTAGGTTAGGCTTAACAGTTTAAAAAGGTCCGCTTTTTATAATAATTATAAAAATATCACGATTTTTTATTTTCGAACAAAATTTTAATTTAGAACTTGTATTTCTATTAGTTATTAAAATTATCAAAATTAACACCTGCAGCCTATTTGTAATTCATTGTTAATTTTTAATGGCATATTCTAATAATAACTGCAATACAAATTGCAATACAAATCGATATCAATTCTACATTAAATTTTAATGCTATAAACTATCTTACATTATTATATAAATATATTATATTTGTGTATATAGCCGTTCGGGTGATATAATTTGAGGTACACTTGGACAATTATCAAACAACTCACAGTAGGCTTCTGCCATTGGCCAATTTTCTACTCAAAATTATTCCACTCTGCGTGTCGATGCCTACCTATACCATATAAATATTATCTATTATGCGATGGCGTTCGACATTTCTGTGCGTGTACGATGACCTAGGTAGGTGTTGAGCGGCCAGAGGATGTAATGATGGCCAACAATATTTTAACCTTGAACTCGACGTAGGCCGACAACAGCAATGTCAAAAACACCACAAAAAACATGGCAAGCCGGTGCATAATAATGTTACCTAAACGAAGAAAATGTGAGGTGCGGGGTTTTAGGGGATTTCTTAGAAACACAAACCACTTGTAGATAGGATTTTATCACTTTTCTACAGGTAATATAATAACCGTTTCATCCGTTTCACCGTTTGTGAATAATATATTGAATCACGGCAAAATGTTAGCCGCGGAATAATTGTATTCGGGAAATATTTTCTAATTATAATAAATAGATAACTAAAGGTGTAGCTAAACAATAAATATTAACATTGGTAACTTATTAATGTATCAAATCGTTTTATCTATACATCTCTTTTATGCATTGTACATTATATCATTATATTATATTATGCAACCTATTACCTATAGACCGTCATAGCAACCAACAGTATATTAAAGGTACAATTATAGGTACATCAGTACCTATACATGTGATATTGTAAATTTTTAGTTAGTTTTCGAAAACCGAGTACAATACGCATATTATAATAATGTAGTGATTTTAAAATAACTTAACAGTATAATATTATACAATATTAAATAGTGGGCAGTACTTAGGGGAAACACAAAACATAAAGTGTAATCTAATTATTGCGTTGTGAGTGTCTTAAATACAGAACTAAATTGATAGTATTATGCTAACGCCAGAAAAGAAGAACGAATTTTTTTTCTTATCTTATTGATTTCATTAAATCTAAATAATCTAATAGTATAATAAAAATGACCACAATAATAATAAGTCTAACTTTAAATTACTAATTTGCTATATTTGTAACATTATAACGTCATCAAAAATAATATCAAATAATAAAATAATATAAGCTACCTAATATAATATACATTAAAAAAAATGTAATCCATACAATTTATTTGATTATTTTTCTTATTATTGAATAACCTAAATCATTATTGACTGTTGTGACAAGTTATTGTATGTACCAATTTGAAAATAAAGCTGTATCATTATAAATAAAAATTATTAATTGTCATACAGAGATACCTACAAATAGATGAATCAAATCCAATTATAAAAGATACTTAATATAAGAATGTAGGTACGTGTTATTTCCCTTCACATTTCTGTTGATTATGTAGGTATAGCTTCAGTACAATAATTAATATGTAGCTATTATTATTATATAGGTACCTACACAATAATCTTCATATAATATTTAAAAGCCATATAGAAGGATTATTTGAGACTTGAGTAGAATGATTTTCCATTTCCCCTTGCAAATACTTTTGTTTATAATTTGTAAATTATTAAATTCATGCGAGTTATTACGACCATATTTCAAAAGTACCTCAAATACCTTCAAAAAGGCGCAAGCATGTGTCGTATTATATTGTTATAAATTTAAATACGATAATTATTATCAATATAAAATTGATTACAAATGGAATTTGTTAAACCCAATGGTGGTTTAATGCTCTTACCTTTAGATTGATAAATAAATAAATTATATATATATATTTATATTAATTCAAGCTAATCACACAAAATTAGAACTGCTAAACGAACATTTCGGTATATTATGCATTAGATAGACGGAGATAACAAATTCGGGTACCTACTACAGTACGACTTCCTCTTAACTCATAATAACAATATATTATTCAAATCATTTAAAGGAAACTAAACACACTTTTTTTATTAATAAGCCTATAACTAATAGATTAATTAACGCCTCTTCAAAATGTTGGTAGATACATAATATTATTAGGTATAATAATTTAATTAGGAAAATTGTTATAAAGGAAAGTTAGGTTTGGAAAAACTATCAGGGTTTCTAACCTAACCCTCAGCCTGATAGCATTGTATCAAAACATATACATTTTAATTTTTAGTATTAGTAATAACTTATGAGGAAGTAAGGAAGTATTGAAAAGTTACATTTAAACCAATTTATATCAATTTATAAATACCTAGTTAGAAAACTTTCAACTTATATACTATAATACTATGACAGGTATGAAGTAAGATAAGTATACAGCGCACGTATACTTATCTCCTAATCACAGGTTAAACCAATTATTTTAATATGTTTCTCACGAAACAATGCTTTAATTTTTACTTTTATTTTGTAATGTAATCACAATTATAATTCAGTTTGATAAAATATTTGTGTATAATATTATAATATGTGTTTATAGGTATGCAAATTGTTCAAATCTATAAAATATTTGAAGTACCTGTGCTATAGTTAGAATTACATTTATATAAAAAAATCTAATTTTTTAATCGACAGTTAATTTATTTTATTTTGTTTTATTTTTGGATGCAGAAAATTGTAGATATACTATAAAAACATAAATTCCGTTGTTATTCCAAAATAACAAAAACTAATGTAGTAGGTACCTATTTATACTGTACAGGTTTAACGAATCAAAATTTAATACATTTATCAATGCATCGTCATGACGAGGTATCTATTTAATATTTATATGGGTTTCAAATTGTATAGTAAAGTTAATATAATAAAATTGTTTTTCGTATTTCAGTGTAATTATTAATGTAATTTATAAGTATGAAGAGCTCTTGTATTTAATAAAATGAGTGTTTGTTGTTAAAACGGCAAAAATAATATACCAAAGGACAGTATGCTTGTAAATATTGGATTATAATAACATTAATGGGTACGTGTTTTACATGATTAAATAATATATAATATTTTTCGTATAAAACGCTTGGAGTATGTATTCTTTCTATAATCTTAATGAAAATGTGACAATTGACTTGCCACCACCAAATAGTTAGGTTAGTAGGTATGTATTAATATAGAGCATTAATATTATTTAAAATTAATTAATTAACAAAAAAAATTGACTTATAAAATTTTGAATCGAAATTTAAAAATTAAAGCCACAAACCTTTCATCAGATACATTATATACAATTGGTAAACGTCTCCTAAAGTGCAATGAGTAAAAAATTTAAATTGCCAGTTTGGGCGTCTATAAACAAATAATAATAATAACATCTGATTTATGTAATTTATACCAGATCTAGCCTTAATTATTAAAAGATAACGGGCTGACTATGCATACCAGTGAATATATAAATATCTGACTTACAATCAAATACACAAATCGTTGGTCGATATTATCAAATATTATATTATATAATTTATATTAAATAAATCATAGATTGTAATAATATTGATGTTTTAGAAATATATAGTTGGTACACAATATAAAACAGACAAATAATACGTTGCCCTTGATTACAGAAATTATTATTATTTTTACTTAAAAGTTAAAATTACTATGAAGTTATAAGCTGAAACAATTATCAATGGATTGATAATTTAGGTACACTTTCGAGTGACAGTGCCGATGGTGACGAGAATATATATAATATGTAAGATGGTTTATTATGTTAGTTATCTATTTAAAGTAAATGACAAATATATACATGTGCTAAAATCTAAATATGTCTAAGAATTTTATATAGTACCTAATCTACACTCTACAGTTGACTCGTATAACACATTTAAATTCGACTTAATAAAAAATTAACATAAACGTCATTCTTTATAAATTCTTTAATGACGGCTATTATTATTATACTGTTACATTAA
Organism: Sitobion miscanthi; assembly: GCA_008086715.1. NCBI lineage: Eukaryota > Metazoa > Arthropoda > Insecta > Hemiptera > Aphididae > Sitobion > Sitobion miscanthi. The sequence goes on along the minus strand of CM017798.1, from coordinate 29,407,795 downwards.
ATTGCAACTTTAAGCATACTATTATTTTATAGTCACTTTTTTCTAACCTAACTCATAAAACCATTACAATTTCATTTTGTAGGTACCTACCTATATATGCACATTATAGGGTTTCTATTAAAATTTAATTACAACATCATACATAATACTTCGACTTACACAACATGTAAATAATTTGAACTGTTTTACAAATTTTATGTTTATTGACAGCAACAATTTTAACTCAAACTATACCTAAGTATGAATAACATCCAATTCAATCATTGTAAAATTATTAATGAACGTCGACTTACAGACATCCGATAACCAACAATCTTATACAAACAATAAATTCATCATAATATTAAAGTTAAATACTTGAAATAACAATTTCAATGAAAACAACATACAACGACATGTTAATTTTAAAACCAAACAAAAATAATACAATTTTCGAAGTGTACTTGCAATTGAAGGTGCAATAACCGGGTACGTCCACTTTATAAAATTGTTCTGGGTGACCATTTGAAAATTTTCTATCTCATTAATAACTTCTATAGAAAATAATTAACGATATTTCTGATAACTCCGAAGACAGTAATCGGATTTGTATTGGAATACATTTATGCGAAATAATAAAATAAAAAATTCCTAAAACAAATTTGAATTTATCAGTAAGCAATATTGTACGGTATTTGTCACTCTTACAATTCAGCTCCTAACTATATACTCATACATTTGATTATAATATTTTTGTTTTGATATAACGTATTATTATATTTTTTAGATCTACTCTTTTTATTTTCTATATCGAGAAGTAGTGAAAGAGCAAACCTGAACCGTTCGTATATAATCCTATATATTTGTACGCGCTATAATATACTCGCAGCATGCTATTCATCTATATAATATATATGACAAATGTATAATGTTTATGTACGTAAATATAATAATATAACCTTATGTGCTCACACCTAGGTATAATATACACAATATGTATTAAAATAAAATGCAATATTACCATTTACATTTCACATAGTGACACAGACTGTAATATCATATTGTTTATAGGTACTTACCTATAATATGTTAAAGCAAGTGAAACGAATTCGTACATTTGTGTCAGTGCTAAAGAGGTTCTCCCGACCACTTACAGACATTACAGATTTCTTTCTCAGATTTTTTTTTTTTTTTTTTTAACTGTATTTATATAGACAATAGGTATATAATATATTAATACGCAAGATTTTTTAATCAATCTTTGAACATTACTTCTTCCGAAGACCAAATATATTGTATTAAATAAAAGTTTTTTCTCATTATTTTTATTAGGTATAGGAAGTTTTTATTACTATTAAAAAATCTAATACTTTGTTACATTCTAATAAAAATAGATTTATTTATTTTAATTAAAATACCATTGTGTTGTAATTTCTGAATTTAGTCTAAATTATTCCTATTTATGTAGGTATATATTTTATGAGACGATGTTTAAGGTTATTTGGTTACATTTTCAACATTCAGTTAGGACGAGCTTTGCCGTTTAACTATAACGCTGAACATATTATCTTCACTGCAGAATCCGGACAAGTAGCTTGTACCTATCCAGTAAACCTACGACGATTTAAGGAAATACAGAGAAAATAATACCTGTACGACCATTGCAGTAAATATAAATATTTACTCTGCTTCAATATTCTAGGTCTTACGGTGTTACTTACGTTTATAAACTTAGTCGAACTCGATTACTATAGGTAATATGTGATATGATAATATACTATAATGGTTCGATTATAATAACCGATTATTAATATCTAATAAATAATAATCCTAATGATATTATATAAATAATTATAATCATAATATTTGCGACATTAATTCTTATCTGTCAGTTATATAATATACAATATACCTACCTATACTATTATGGTCTCTGCTTATTTTAAAAAACGTAGTTTTCAATGTAAAACTCAAGTATTTACATCGTTATAGATTTATAAAACAAAAAAAAAGTTATAAAGAACAAACAAAATACATCAAAAAAATAATTTAACCAAGCTATTATTAGAATATATTATATGAACTTAAAAAGGTCAATGATTACTTACTATATAAGTACTATTTTGTTTGTCTTCTGATATTTATTTAAAACATAATACCTATTGAAGATAAGTAAAACATCACTCATTTGATATTATGTTAAGTGAAATTTTTAAAATTTAAAACACAATTATTTAGGCATTATACAATAATGCTGGTAATAAATGTTTATAACACACGTAAAATCATTAAAAATAAATACATTGTCTAATAAATAAATATTTTTAAAACAATGTCTATTAAAATCGAATAAGCACTTGGGCATGTACTACTATTGTATACAATACTTATGCACAGATAAACTATAGGGTATCCATTTAGAATTAACCAGTATTTATCTCGGAGACCTGCTGATTTTTCTATAGTAGATACTAGGTACTAGGTAGGCTACATCGTATAGGTAGTGGTGATTTTTTGAAAATAAATTGAAATATTGTAGGTATATTAAACATGAATCGACTCACTCTCGACTGAAAGACGCAAAGCCTTGGACTTCCCGAAGAACTGTCCATAGATCCGTCCATTTCCGTGCATGACGGCGTCAGAGACCACACTTTTCGCCAGCAGTTATCCATCGCGATCGGGTCTGCCGAGCATGTAGACCATATCAAAGAAAACCCAAAGATCACCAACGCGATAAAAGTTGAAGCCATTTTCCAGGAATTATTAACTATACAAATCGATGTATGTTCGTGGGGAGGCGATGTAAGTAGATTTTTGGGTTTTGGAAAACGTATAAACTTGGAAACTTATTACAGACGTGTGGAGCCGCGGGTGATTGAGTACAAAACGGTTAAATACTCGTAATACGGTGGTGAATAACAACAACAACAACAACAACAACCACTTGTGTGTCGTGTTACAGTATACGGATTGGTAGGTGTGATGACTGCGTAAATATATATATATATAAAAAAGGTTTATAGTTTTCAAAAAGAATCGAAACTGAGCAGATTATGCCAGTTCAAATTATACGTATACTTAATGCGGCGGCGATGAATTAATAGTATTATTATTAAGATTATGTTATTGTTTCGAATCGGACCGTTTTGTGAGCCGTCTGTTTCCCTGGTGACTGGCCATAACCAACTGAGTGCATGCGTTATTGCGTTGATGCATTCGTGTGTGTGTGTGTGATGTGGACTATAAGTAATTGCGACGATGGCAGTGGCGTACGGGAAAGAGGAGGCAACAAGCCGTCGATGTTCCAAAGTCCTGATAACAATATTGTGTTGAATCCAACACATATTATATTAAAGTGTATTATACCGTAACAATATTTTAACGCGTGACATACCTAATGATAATACATTAATTATTATCGTTATAATACGAGTATACGACGCCCATTAAGAATACGCTACACCAGATACCTGCGTCCTGCATGTGTTGTCTCCGTGACTCCGTTTTATGAACGTATAGGTACGGCACACCATATCAAATGTACGTACCACAGAACCAAATTTATTTTGTGTGGTTATAGCTTTAGTATTTAAGTGAATTGACTCACGATGTCAATCAACCTTCAAGCCATCAAAATTATCTCTGAATGTTGATTTTTTATGATATTTTTGAGCATTTTAAAAATGTGATATTTTAGTGATTTAACATATTCATAACTACCTTAAATTGAAAATTAGACAATACATAGCTGGTAAAATGTATTGGAAGCAGTGATTATATTCCGTCTTTGTCCATCACGCACGTGCAATAATTATGTATAAGATGGACAATTTTGCAGTCGAGATTATTAGGTATATTTCTGTCGTACCAAGCAACGTGATCTAGAGATGGGTTGAAGATTTTGAAAACAGGTCTGGTATGATTCACTTCATGAGAAGTCTACATGAGAATGGTTATTTTTCTACATTTTTGATTTCGTTTTACAAAAAATCATAGCAAAATGTTTCGGAAACGTACAAATAGGTCTACTCGATTTTAGGTGCTTAGGTCATCTAGGGGAAAAAATAAACATATAATGTCGAAAAGTTGTGGGTCGACTTCTCGAATCTCGGGAATAAAAACAGTTTTCAAAATATATGCCTAACGACTAAATTCATATAAAATATGTTGCTGTCTGTACTACCGTGTGGATGTATAAGTCAGAGACAACATAAGTATATCATTGAGAATATACTGTACACGCATATAATTATAGCGATCACAACAAATTATAGAAAGAGAAGGAAACCATTTCGTCGATTATAATTTTACAATATAATAATTAATTAATAAAAAATAATGTATAATATTATATTGTATATTATTATACGACTTACCGACTTCTTGCGGTAATATAATTATATTTTATTTTATTATACAACGCGTATTGATAATAATTGTTTCATATTATTAAGTGTAAATTTTTGTGGGTAATTTTCTTTTTGTATCTGCCCGCCTCCGTCCAAATATCCACAGGCTTAAGTCAAAATAAATTATAACATTAAACTACCACGTTTGAAGTCAAAATCCAACCAACCAACCACACCGTCGCCGCCCGCAGTGATAGTTGCTCAACACTGCGCGTATATACCTATATATATTATATTATACAGGTAGGCCTATACAATTGTGTTTTATCTTTTTTGAAATATCCGGTTTTTTTTTTTTAACTCTTGAGAGTATACCTTACATATATATCGTATGTATGGGTAATAATATATATAGTTAAATGTCTGCAGAGACTAGATTTCAAAATCTGATAATACGCATTCCCGAAGGCGTGGGGCCGCTCGTCATATTGTAATATTATGTATAATAGGTATCCATTTATTCAGTTGCGAGCTGCATACTATAAATTATAATATATACTATAACGAGCCGCTGCAACAACGATGATCCGACGTGTTTTATATACACTCGTCGACTCGTCGATAAGAATATTATTATTAAACGCACTTCGCCCCATTATCGGACGACGATCGTGTAATATTCATTTCGATTGCCCAATGCCCATATATGTGCATTTAATTGATTAATTATTCAATTATCCATAATAGTATAATCGCAATGAAAAAAATAATACAATTATTATCGCTCTTGTTTTATGTACGAAATAGTATATGAATAGCGATACAATAATATATAATGCGCCGTTACGATACATTTTTCTAGGGGAAGTCGTAACTCGTAAGTGATATATTTTATGCTGTTCCGGACACATTAGATGCTCGCAAAAAAATGATCGTACCTACCTGATTTTACACGATGAAATTATGGGGACTTAAAAATACATAGAATTATTATTTTGCACGATGTAAATGCACACACTTATTATTTTTTTATGTGTTTATATATTATAACCCCAAAATGTGAAATGATGCTACTAGTTTTCTATAAAGTGTGAAGGTCCTAGATATTATTCTTGTAAGTACTTAATAATTTTCTACATGATTTTCAGAGTTGGATAATTTGTTTTGTACTAACTGATTTTTTTTTCTTGACTAACCTTCAAGTTCTAATATTTTTGAAAAATATTTATTTCATAATATAATCCACTGATCAGAAATTACACTTAATCCACAGGCAGTTGAATTCAGGGCTTGAAACCAATTGAAATAATTTCGGTTTCGGTTTCGATTTTGTGTACCGGTTTTAATTTTTTCGATTTCGGTTTCAATTTTTCAATACTGGTATTAGGAAATTTCGGTTTAGGTTTCGATTTTGAAATTTTACGATTTCGGTTTCAACTTAGCAATACAGGCATTAAGAAATTCCGGTTTCGGTTTTGGTTTTGTATACCGGTTTCTAATTTTATTTTGCGAATAATGAAATGGTTATCAAAATTTTAATCATGATCTCAATTTGATTATGAGTATTAATTATGCGTATAAATGGAATTTACGTATTTAAAAACACGTAAATTAAAAAAAAAATTTCCAATTTTTTCCGATTTTGGTTTTGAATTTAATACCGGTTTCCAATGTTTTACGGTTTCGAATTTGAATTTAATACCGGTATCCAATTTTTTTCGGAATCGGTTTTAAATTATAATAGGTACCGGTATCCAATTTTTTCCGGTTTTAACTTTAATACCTGAATCCAATTTTTTTCGGTTTCGTTTTTGATTATGGTTTTAGTTTCGGTTTTAAAACGGTTAATGCCGGTTTCTGAAATCGGTTTTGAAAACGGTTTCAAGCCCTGGTTGAATTATTAGCCAAATTATATTATACAACTTGTTTGTCAAACTTACATGTGCCTATTTAAAACACACAAATTTACAAATGTAAACATTTAAACTTATAGTTAAAAGTAAGTGCATAACTATAGTTATACACTTACACATAATATATATTATATATTTACTGATTCTGGATGGCGTAGCATGTGATTTTACTTTTTCTCAAACTCCATTAAATGTAAGTTACGCAGATTTTTATTACAGTTATATTTGAGTTGATTTGATTAAAACCAAGTATACATACAGGTCTAAAATTATATTCAATCATAAAAACTATTTTCTTTAACCTGCAATGACAACCATATATAAAAAAGTGGATATCGTTCTGCTATACAGTAGGTTACAACTTACAAGTGGGTCACTGTAATGGATGGTGTTAAATTTATTTGAATTCAATGATATATCATTGTACCTATGGGAAAAACGATTTTAAGCGAAAACGGTCAGCCACCCTATGATATTAGTTATTACTATTATAAGTATATTTGATGATATTATTGTGAATAAAGTAATACATTTTTATATAATCTATTTACGTAGAGTCTTGTTTTAAATTTTCACTCCTTAGCTATAAAAGTTGAACATTTTATGCATTTTTAACTACAAAATAGTTATTAAATTTTAAATTTGATACATTTTGTCAAAATTTGAACATTAAATGCTTATAAAAAAAAATTGTGCCTGTGTATTTTTCAAATGCTATTGTAAAGATATATCAGGACCTTGCATTAAATTTTCACGCCGTTTTGCTAAACAAATAACATTTTATTGATATTTATAGAAAAAAAAAACTAAAAAAAATAAAAACTGACAATGTCCGTAAAAATCTCAAAAATAGTCAAATTATTTTCAAAATTTTATCGTGTATAGAAAATGCTAATATGAACATTCAGTGAAATTTTCAAGTATCTACAGTCATACGTTTGTTAATTTCAACAAAATAAGAAAATCGTTACATGAGATATCGAGGGAATATCAAATGTTGTAAAAATATTTCAAACGATCATAAAAATTTAATTTGACTTTCTTGTAGACATTTTTTTTTTTTGATAAAGGTAGACAAACTAATGAATAATCTTGTATTACATTTTCAAATCTTAGATTTAAAAAGAAAAATTTTTATGAATTTTCAACTCAAAATAATTTGCTAATTTTCGTGATTTTTCCGTATTTTATCAATATTTGAACTTTAAACGCTTATAAATAAAAACTGTGACTAAGGATTTTTAATATTTTTAAAATTATATCGTAACAATATAGTAGGAGTCTTGTATTCAATTTTCAAGCTTTTTTTACTCAACAAATAAAGTTTTATTGACATTCATAGAAAAAAAGACTTATAAAATTGGAAACAGAAAATATTCCCAAACCTTTCAAAACAAATCAAAAAAATGGAAACTGACAATGTGCGTAAACAGCTCAAAATATTTGGAAAATGTTAAGGTGTATAGGAAATGCAATTATAAACAACCAGTGAAAATTTCATGTACCTACGGTCATTTGTTCTAGAGTTACACCAAAAACTAAAATCGATTTTCTGGAAAACAGATTTTGCGTAAAAATTCCCGTTTTTCCTTAATTTTTCTTTTGTTTTTCTCGTCGCTTTTGAAAACTACTGGGAAATTTTTACTTTTGACCCCCCCCCCCCCCCCCCAAAGTACCAATTAGATTCACTTTCCTATCAGAAAAGATACTGTTGAAGAAAATCTAAGCATTTTTACTGTCCTAAAAGGTGATGACAGACACAAAAATAAAAAAACACACATCATTGTAAAATCAATACATTCATCGTTTCACTCAGAATTTAAAGTTTACCTATAGTTTTTGGATGGAATAAGATCCGTAGTGTAATAGGTAATATTACACTACGGATCTTGTTGAATCTATTGACGAAAATTTTTTTGAAAATCAGTAAAAACAGTGCATTTGAATTTGCATCAAACGATCAAAGGATCACTTTTAAGTACACAATGATAATATCTCAAATACATTTATAAGCAAGAAAACAATTGTATTATTTTTGTTATAATTGTTTTTTTTAACTTCTAGCACCATTGTTTAATAATTTAATTTCTATGTGTTCAAGTGGCGTCTACCTTCAATCGACCATAAGCCATAAAGTTTCACGCCACTCTACTTATAATTATAATATACACATTTTGCATTCCTCATACCCCAAAAAAATAAAAATCAAACACGTAATTTAAGTTGGAAATATAAAATGTATTAAAATTATTAATAAATATTATTCAATAAAATTACCCAACAACTTTTTATCACAACAAGTTTTAATGATTATTATTTATTGTTAATGAAGTGACATGCTTACTTAATTATAATATTTTTGGTATGTTAATTATTTATAAAAATGATTTACTGCGTAGACAAATGTTGTGTAGGTACTGTATTATTATAAAATAATCTAGGTATTTAAATTGTAAAAAAAAATATATCATATCATGTCCTCAGTTCCTCACACATTCACATGTGAATACAATTTATTATTATAAATATTAAATATTCTCATAAATATTTGCATTCAAGATTCAAACGTGTAAAATTAAATTAAATTATATATATAAGGTATTTTATAAATATAAAATGTATATATGTTTAGTGTTTGCACGCAATCGTAAATAACACTAATTAAATTACCAAAAAATAGCAACATATGTGATAGGTACCTAAACATTATTACTATGGTAATTTATTAAAAAGGCGATTTTTAGCACAACACTCATTGTCCCAGAAAATTATAAACTATATATTTTCACAATTAACAGTAGAAAAGATTGGTTCTCATTTAAATGTGTTATATTGCTAACCTTAGTAGGTATTTTAAAATATGGACCACCATATTAATATTAGTTTACATTAGAAATCAGAAATCAGAAATTGAAGTAATACCTACATTATTAAAATATAAAGGTATGGGGTTGGAGTCGTGACTCGTGAATGGTTTATCACCAATCACCATGTATATATAGCATAAAACATCAATAAAAATGTTATTGATTTTTGATCATAAAAATGTATTAAAACAACTCCTTAGGTACCTAGTGTTTATTATTTTATATTGTACATGCAATTGTTATTTTTATGATCTTCGACCTACGAAGTACGAGTCAAGCATATCGGCTTAACTTCGAGTACAGCAATAATAACAATTCAACGATAGACAAATATATTGTATAATATCATTACCTATTTTGTCAAAGTTAATCCGTTTTATATGTATTTTAGTTGGCAATTTCTGTAACACAAAAAACCAAAACAAATAATAAATACCTATTAGGTCACAAATCATGAGGATAATGTTATGCAGATTATTAAAATGTTGGAGCAGTACATGCATATTCCAATGAGGTCTACCATTGCTCAAAACTATATATTGTACACTGCAGACTCAGGCCATCCAAACATGGAGACTTGGAGACTTGGAGTCCATAATCACTAGGTAGTAGGAACTGAGTAGGTAGTACCTACATATTATGTGCGTATCTATTTATGCCACACAATAAAATACAGAAGTTTACAAAATGTATTATATTATAGCCATAGCGTGGTGTTTGTTGAGTACCAGCTATATCTAGGATTATATTTGAGAATTATTACTGTTTCCTTTTCGTACCTATATAATACCTATAAAAACCATTTGATGCGTTTTCTTTTTGAAACAACTTTTAATCTTGTCATATCGGTAAATAAGTAGGTAATAATATTATCATTAATTATTATTCAGGTTTAAAAACAAAACACAAACTTGAAAATTCTTCCACTTTCCTACGTGACTTTTAAAATATAATGTATATATAAATATAGGTATGGTATTGATAGCTCTAATCTCAATATAATATTATCCACATTTCATATGGGGTTTAACTACCTATATAACTACATATTTCATATTAAGTATTGACATATTGTTATAATGTTAGTAAGTACTCGTGATGTTAGGTATAATAGGTATACCTTTTCTATTATAGATAATGTGATGTTGTTATAGGTAATAGGTGCGACCTATATATAATCTTCAAAAGCGTGTAATCGCGCAAAACGACTTACGGTGTTAATTTAAACAATACCCACTCGTGTAATAATACAGTAGGTACGTGTACATATTATGTGATAATATAGCTGATTCTAAAGAAATATAAATAATGTTTTAACTTGAAGGAAACGCATAATGTATACTTAACAGTTACCGTGTGGTATTTTATGAAGCCTGAACTGTACCTATTCGAATTGTTTTTAAATAATATTTATTGTATATAATATATTATAGATAATATGATTTCTCTATCTAAGACAATCCCAGAGATATGAATGATACAGTAAAAAGAAACCTTATTGTCAGAATAAGAAGCGTAATCTAGGAGGCAAGAGGGGAAGTTGACCCTGAACATTTTATAATAGTTGTTCCCACCCATCATTCTCGGTGTTTATTTCAGGGGGATGACCTGTAGGGGGAGGGTATACATAAAAATGTATACCACCCCAAAAATATATTTTTACTTCTCTTCGTTATTTACCTATGTTATTTAATCCCCTTGAAAATTTAGGTACACTTATACTATCTACATTAATAAAAGTTATCTACACATTTTCTCATTCTATTTTTAATACATTAACAACTTGTTACGATTGTATTCGTATATGCTTCGTCGTCTAGTACCTATGTGTTCGGTGCTTGATAAACGTGTGCGTATTTGTATTTTAGTGTTTATTTGAGTTTTATGTAAATGAGTTATCTAGGTGATTTATACAGATTGAACTTGTTTGGTGCTGGGCGAATTAATTTAAAGTCGCACAAACCGATAAAATAACTAGTAGAGGTCATCATACAGTCTCGGATTGGTTCAATCTATGTCGAGACGTTGTGGCAGAGTAGATTAAAAAACTTGGAAAATGGGTGGAAAAAGATTTATAATACAAATAGACGAATCTATCTTTCAAGGAAAACGTAAGTACAATAGAGGAAGACTGCGTCTTGGGGATTGTAAACCTGTTGATAGTAAAGATACTGATGGTAACTACCGATACTTCCGAGGATAATTCTGACGAAGAAAATACTATGATGAAATTTCAGTGACAACTGTAAAACTACTAACTCCAATAAAAATATTTAGGTAAGTTTATAATAATTTTATCACTACGATACCTACGACTATACCTACCTCACCAGGATAGAAGGTTTGAAATAAATACTGATTACTCCTCCCAAAAGCTGTTATACATGCTCTAATTTATTGTATATTTATACAAGTATATCTACAACACTTTAATTTTTTTATTTAAAGCAAAATACTTGAGTATTAACTATCCGTGTGTATTATATGTGTTTCGTAAATATTACTAATATTATAATCATTAAAATATTTATATTATACACTTATTTTAAACATTAATTAAATTATACTTAAAAAGTTGTACACATTATAATATGGATAATAGTGGCGTACTTAACGCTACTGATGATGGATATTACTAACTAGATATATTTTCACTAATTTTACAATTCTACATTGACTGCTATTTGGCTGAGTTCACAAAAAGGACCTCTATTTAGCCATGTGGTAACCCTTGGGCGGAATGTATTGCGAGAGGCCCAAAGCAGTAAACAGAACAACACTGATTATACATTTTTTTGACATTAAATAAGTCTTCCATTTTTAAATTTGTAAAAAACAATAAAAATATTCGCTAAATAATAATTACAACTATGCATATAGTCTCTACTAAAACCTTGTTTACATTTTTAACTTTGTAGAAGGTATAAACATCAACTGCCGTTAATCTATTGTACTACGTTCGAACATAAAAATGATGGTTAATATCGATCTAATTGTTTAAGTTTCATGGGGAAGAATGTATAGTTAACCGTCATATTACTACGACTTTTAACTATAATTCGCGACTTACGTGTATATATTTAGAAACATGTTTGATAACATCGCTACAACATCGAAGCGATGATTAATTGTACAGTGGGTCTGCAGTGTCTTTAATCGACGTGTGGGGTTATCTGGGATGAAATAACTGGCTAATTTAGATACTAGTGGATTTGTGTAGTTAATTGATTTGGTGTGGAATTATTTTTCGTAGTAGTTTTTAGCTGTATAAGAGACTGTATTCATTTTTAGATACTTGTGACTATTTGAGACGTACAATGGCAGCGATGTTATTTGGCAAAGCGAGGTTGACTGGAATGAGCCATGAAGGCCTGAATGGGACGTATTTAGAATGCTTGTTACCTCCCCATATTTAGATGCCATAGGCCCAGATGGGTTTTAGAATTGGTTTATATATTAACTGTTTGTTTTTGATCGAGAATTCGGACTTGAGAATAGGGCGTAACAGATGAAGTCTGTCTTACCAAGGTTACCAAACAATTTTTTAATAATAATATTAAAATTTTAAGGAATTTTCATTTTTTTCAAAATTAATTTTAAAATTAGCTACTGACAATTTTTAATTTCGACCTTCCAAAAATACCAACTCGATAGATCCAATTTTATATCAAAATATCAAAGTTGATGATCAGTGAATTTTTTCTACTATACAAATTGAAAAGTTGAAGTTGTATAAACTTTTTCAAATACCTCACCTATACGTTTGATATTATATTAGACTGGACAAAATAAAAATTAAATTGTAACTGCACATACATTTTTAACCTCCCTCCCCCCATATTGAAAAATCCTGCATACCCCAGTTGTGCTAGCTTTTTTTATTATAATTATAATATAAAAATCCCTACGTGACATCAGTTGTGTAAAAAGTTTGGCGTCCCGTACTCCGTTAGGTACTCCCGTTGCGAAACAGCTGACGACTTGGTGGGTTGATTTAGGAATAATAAACAGTATTATAATATAGTTATAAAGATTATAGATTATAGAAAGCGTATCGATTTTTTCCCTTTCGTGAATTATTGGGTACCTATTTATATTATATTATTTTACAATTGTACGATAACATTTTTAAACAGTAGGAGTGCTAAAAAAAAAATCTCGAAATGAAGGGTAGGTACAGTGAAAAAGCCGGAAAAATTTTTAATTTCTAAACTATATATTTATATTTCCTGTATGCCTAAACCAGGGCTTGAAACCGATATTTGATACCGATTTTGAATACCGGTTGAAACCGTTAAAAACCGAAATCGATACCAAAACCGAAAAAACCAATACCGGTAAATAGATAATATATAATAATATATAGATATAATTGAAATTAGAAAATTCAAAACCAAAAACGAAATCAGAAAATATAAATACTGATATCCGAAACCGAAATTCAAAATTGTGAAAAATAAATACCGATAACCTAAACCGAAATCGAAATCGGAAAAAATATTTACGGTTTCAAGCCCTGGCCTAAACTTCCGGTGGTCTTAACTCTCAACTAATCTGCTTTTTTATCTGGTTCGACCACTCAAAATATAGAATACCTCAATACAAATAATTTGATACCGAAATCGTCATTTCGAAAAAAAAAATGAATTTTCTGGTTTCTTCCTGTATACTAGCAGTCCCCACTAGGATTTTGGAAAGGGCTTAATATTATTTTTGAAAATGTCCTGCGGGCCACATGCAGTACATTTTTATTTTGTCATAATATTGGCCGAAGTACTTTTTTTCCCCGGGACCCGGGTGTAAATATTCCTAGTTCCTAGTTACATTTTAAATGATAATAATTATAATTTATAAAAGTAAAAAAATATTAGTTTGATATAAGTATTTTATTTTATTTACTTGAGTGTAGAATGTTGGATTTTAGAATGTAAAATTCAGTTTTAACAAAATTTGTTAAAGGGACGCGTGGTGGTCTACCGCTGCTGTATGCTTGACGCTTGTATACCCTTCAAATGTTCTCAGTCTTGGAAATAGTAAACATATCTACTAGCCTAAAACAAAGAGATGTCCTTTCTCTCATTATTTATGTAGGCAGAGGATCATAAGTTTAAGAGAGTAAAATTAATGATAATATTTGATATCAGAAATAATGTAAATGATAATGTTACATTTGTGTTTTGGTGGTTGCCAGTAATTATTGCCAGTTTCGGAGATGCTGAGAGGGTGTTATGCTTTTACATATACAATTTAAGCGGAAGGTGCTCCAGAACTAAAAATAAAAAAAAAACAGTAAGTACTTAATAATTATATAATCTCACCAGTGGTGGGAACAATTGATATTGGTTTGCACAACTATATACTCTATTCAGAATGAGAAATTATGAAAAGACCAGATGACAGACGAAAAAAACGTCGTTATTCGCGCATCCATCCCTACTATGGATGCCTACTTTGGGCTACCTCCCCAAATATTAATGAATACGGAATAGTTTATGAATCATCCTAGTTCACTAGGTGGTCAAGCTCAGCCGCAATGCACGAATGAGGTATGTACTTATTCTAAATAGAGTATAAAATTTAAAAATTAAACAAAAGCTTCAGTAAGACAAATTACAACTTCAAAAAGTTTTTCGATATACTTTTAACTTCCAATTTTATACTGCATGCGGTAAAAATGTTCCCAGACATCAATTGGACGGTTCTTAAGAGGATGTCAGCGCACCATTTGTTTTCTCTCTTTGGCCCACGCGCAACATAGACAAAATGCATTTACGCAGAATCATTTTTTCTATATTTTTAAGTAATCTTAGAGTAAAATCACTCATTACAAGAATAATATTTTTGAGGGAATGGCATATCGATTTGTCTAAATATTGTCTCAAAACAATTTAAACCTAATTTAAATTTACAACATTTTTTTGTTTATTTTGAAAGTCGAATACATAGTCAAATAACAATAAAATATAATGTTAATATGTCATTCCCTCCAAAATATTATTCTCTATCTTTTTTTGTAATGGGTGATTTTAATCTAAGATTACTTAAAAACATAGAAAAAGTGATTCTTCGTAAATGCGTTTTGTCTATGTTACGCGTGGGCCAGAGAGAGAAAACAAATAGTGCGCTGACATCCTCTTAAGCTTAAGTCATTTTTGGACATTTTCAGCTAATACATTAATTCTGTGTGAAATTTCAAGCCGTGTTGAATGGTACCACTATAGATACCATGTGGTATTTGGTTTACGAGATAAAATAGAATACGTATGGTAATAAGTCATTACACAGTTTTTTTTTTTATGAGAAAAGGCCTAATTATACTAATTGTAACTTATTTTAATGACAAAGGGCATAAGTCTTATAAAATTACATGCAATATAGGTCTTAAGTCATGATGCGAAAGGGCTCAAGTCAAACAGGTATAATATGCAATAGGTCATAAGTCATTATAATTTGAAGAAAATAAATAAATACTAAAATATATTTAATAGTAAAATAACAAAACACTTATATATATGTTACTGTGAATTTCCACAATTGGTGAGTGCTGACAATCACCTAGTGAATTTAAACATACACCTACTAAATTAGTGAATGTTGAAAAATTTAAATAATATAGACATTCACTAATGGATGATAACATTTACAACAGGATTTTGGTCAATGTTTGGACATACACAACACGGTTTTGGTTAAGGTTGACATAGATATGTATTCGCTCATACTATTATACTATAGTACTATTGTCTATAGACAATAATAATAAAAAAAGCAGGTAAGTGGATGTCGCTCTGCTGTGCAATAGGTAACAAGTGGGTCAATGTATAACGGATTGTATTAAACTTGAATTCAATGATATAAAATCATTGTATACGAAATACGATTCTTAGCGGAGACGGTTTGTCAGTCTGGATTTCTTATATTGTTATTATTAGTTATTAATTATTATAACCTGTAAGTTGAATTTATATTATAATAGGTATTATTATTATTATTAGATTCTGAGCGGAGCGAGGAAGCTAGTGGTTTTACAATGGTGTTTATTTTATTTTATTTTTTTTATACCCTGTATACAAAATATCTACCATAAGGAGTGCTTTGATTTCAACATATAGTACCTTATCTTTTATAAAATTGGATCAAGATGGTACTTTAAACAGGTCATTTTTCGATGTTCTCAATAGTTATTTAATGCCACAAGAAAAACCACCGACAAATTACGAAAAACCACTAAAAATGGGATTTCAATTTCTAACGCTTTATTTATTACCATAGAAACGAATAAATAATAATAATAATACCTATTATAATATAAATTCAACTTACAGGCTATAATAATTAATAATTAATAATAACAATAGGTATAAAAAATCCAGACTGACAAACCGTCTCTCGGCTCAGAATCTTTTTTCTTATACAATGATTTTATATCATTGAATTCAAGTTTAATACAATCCATTATACATTGACCCACTTGTAACCTACTGTACAGCAGAGCGACATCCACTTTTTTTATTCGTTTCTATGGTGATAAATAAAGCGTTAGAAATTAAAATCCCATTTTAGCGGTGTTTCATTACTTGTCGGTGGTTTTTCCTGTGGCATTAAATAACTATTGAAAAATCAAAAAATGACCTTTCTAAAGTACCATCTTGATCCAATTTGCTAAAAGATAAGGTATTATATGTTGAAATCGAAGCACTCCTTCTGGTAGATATTTTGTATACAATATATAAAAAAAAATAAAAATTAACACTATTGTAAAACTACTATAGCTTCCTCACTCCACTTAGAATCTAAAATAACAATAATATATATAATTAATATTAACTGGTGACTGACAGCGCTCACCAATAGCGGACATTCACAGTAACATATATACATACACCTATATATTAGACGTGATTATGAATACAAAATTTGAAAACATTAAAAATGTACAAAGTAATAATGTTTTTTTTTTTTTTATTTGTTTGTTTTGAGGCTTCGACAACTTAGGTCATTAGCCTTTGGTACTGTGGGGGGTGGAACTGTAGGTTTGTTTGTTTGGAACACGTGGGCAGAATTTTTTAGTGGGCACCCGTAGGTATCTGCCATTGCCCGGGAGGGGGATGGCGGCACTTGTTCTCCGGACACCGTGACTTGCCCGGAGAAAAATGCCGCCCGATGGCCGGGAATCGAACCTGGAACGGCTGTGCCGAAGTCGACGCGTTGACCACTCGGCCACCTCGTCCCCCTATAATGTTTTTTTTTTTTTTTGTGTCTCCTGAAAAGTATTAATTTTTGACTTGAGCCCTTTCTCTTAAAAACCATCCAATTTCAAACTGAAGAAATTATGACTGGTGAATGACCAAGTGAACGGTGCGAAGGTATCGTCCACTGTCTTTCAGCTCAACCAGTGAACCAGCTTAGGACACTTAAGTGTGACAGTGCCTCAATTAGGGAGAGGATGTTTGTGAACCGCAACTTGAAGCTTGCAATTTTTATGGTACCTTCGCACCGTAAGTGTGCACTAAGAAAGCATCTTCCAAAATTCAAGTTTGAATGATATAGATTTGGTACATTTAACGGGCAATGAAATGCACGGAATCAACTAGTACATAATAAAATGTAAAAATCATTAACCATTTAATCTAGCAGGTAATTCGTGAGGGCCTAATAGAGTATTTTCAACCACTCCGCGCCAAACCTTCATACTAAATATGTACTGGGAACCCCTTATACAATTATACGAATAGCATGCGAATTTTCTTCAGATCAAAAAGAAGATGTGTTGGTTAAAAAATAAAAATCCTTTTATTTGTAAAATGCAGCTTTGGTAATGTAAGGTTTGATATGGTAAAACAGTTTGTTTATTAAACATGTACCTATGTTAAATTATAACAAATAAGTAATAACTATCACCACTGTTTATCTTGTAGGGCTCTCATACAAATCGATGTGCTCCGCCACTTTTTTTAGTCAGATAGTTATATATCGGATTTATTTAAGATAATGTTCTAAAATAATTTGAATAAATCCAGATTTTGAAGATAGAAAAAATGTTTCAAAAAAATCTTCATTCGGACATCACAGTGTGTACCCATAAATAGATACCACTGTACTAATGACCTCATCCATTTCTTTAACGCCCTATATATATATAATTATATAAAAATATGCATAGAGCACATGGGTGTGAAGATGGCTCCCCACATTGTCCAATTTTCTCCAAACCTTCACCATTACATTTTGAAAATAATTTGAAAACTTTTATTTTGCTATAAATATTGTTTCTCCTTTGGGGGGCATATTCACCCAGGACCCTTTCATGTTGTCCAATCAACTCCAAACCTTCACCAATATTTTGAAGAATTTTGAAAACCAGGTTTCATAACTAAAATTTTTTGTTTTCAACTAAGCTTTTAATCCGATTAAGATTTTATTTATTTAACTAGGCTTTTTATTTATACAATTGAGATACGAAGTACCTTGTAACAAAAACATGTTCATATTTAAATATCAAAAATATATAAGTATTTACAACTTACAATTCTTTTTTTTAAATTTTACGAAAATCATCAAATCTAAAATTAAATTTTTGTGGGGAGGGGGAGGCGCAAATACACAGATTTGCCAGGGGCGACCCCAAACCTAAACACGGTCCTTCCTGTGAACAGTATAATATGTTTGGATTTGTCTAATGCTGTATCTCATAAATATAATGTATGTGTGACGACGTGACGTGTGTGGTGTAGGTAGTGTGTACCAATGTATACCATGTGTACCATATACCTGTGTATGTATGTAAACGTACATGTGTGCAGGGCTGAGCATTAACAAGTTAAAAAGTTTAAATTAAGTTACTTTAAACTAAGTTACATAAATTTGCCACCCTTTCGTTTTGATCTCTCTATTTCCCCTTGTCTCCTTAACCATATCCTCAAACATATTCACGTCTACTCCGAGTTTAAGTTACAGTATACCTTATACGTTATAGTAATAATTTATATAATTCACAAAAAAAAATATTTTCATTCTACTATAGACAATTAATTAATATATTAAATAATAAGAATTTTTATCTTTTTGACTGACTGGAACCACCTTAAAGGAATATCACAAATGTATCGCTTTTTCAGATTATATAATATAATAGATCTTTTTTAATTTTTGATAATGATTAAGGTACAATAATACAAACATCTTATTAGTATTAAAAATAATAATCTTTGTCCTTCTGATAAATTAGCACCGCTTAAAAAAGTTGAGAATTACTAGATTTCATTTAATTAAAGTATATTATTATGAACAGTGGCGGTTATAAGGGGGGGACGAAAGGTGGACCCCCTTGGGATTTGGTTTTTTTTAAATTTCGTATATCCAACAACACCTATCGACAAATTTTTGAATTTTATAATTTGATAGCAAAATATTTTTTCGTTTTAACCACGGATAATAATTTAACATTGTATTCAGTAGAAGTGTAGAACGAAGTTTTTCTACGCTTAGAAGGTACCTATTATAAGTAATATATAAATCATTGGACTTTTGAGTATTAGGTATTGCTCAATAAACATTTTAAAAAAAAACTCAAATTTTTAAAGTATATTATTATATTTAGTTTAATACTTACTAAATGTTTAGGGGTATACAATACAAATGATTAAAAAATTTACTTTTCTTGTTTACTTTACTCTACTAAAATTAAAAATATTATTATTTGTTTATATTATGGAAAAATAAGTACCTACTTAATTTTCTTTGCTTATGCTTTTCATAATATTACTCAATAAAAAGTATTTTAATTAAAAATATGCAATAGTTTTGCATAGTTGAATGCTTTTAAGTAATTGCTTGATTAATATATTTTTATTAAAAAAAATGCATATGCTTTTATTATAATTATACTTTATAAGTCAATACATTTATATTTTTTTTTTAAAAACATTTATGTTAAAGTTTGTTAATAACTTAATATTATAAATATATAAACATTATAAGATCATATATTATAAGATCAAATAAATTTAATAATATTCACGCTAAATGCTAATATAACAATAATTATTATCAAAATTATTGATTACATAATTTATTAATATACTAATAATATAGGTACAATTTGTTATATAAAAATATACATACAGACCATACAATGCGCTATAACATGGGTACGATACTTGTAAGTTTTCAGCCACCGTTGTGGGTAATAATTAACTGTAAAAATATTGCAGGTCACGACAAAGCGACGGATGAAAAACAAATACTATTATTATAAAAATATCGAAAATCGGGGTTCTTACGGTTGTTAAAAAAATTCTCCTCTACAAATTTGCAATGGGTATTTATACTGTAAACGTATTACTGGAATTACGAAACCATGTTTTTATGCCATATTTTGTCTACTAGTGCGCCCTGCTAGTATTATCAGCGCACAATCCGTGTCACAACGCCAAAATTAAACAATATAATAAATAATAATATGTATTATAATATATAATCTGGTCGCCACCAGGTGGCGGTGTTATTTTGAACACAGTACAGTATATTATATTGTCACAGAATAATTATTCTATGATATTTTATAGTACGTTTTTGTTATCATCAGAAGCGTATAAAATAAAGCCATCCAAAAGTAGTTATTTACCGTCTTCTTTGTTGTTACAAGGCTATTATTAAATATAGTTATTTAAATATTTAAATATTTTTTAATATTTTAAATATTTTCAAACACATAAATATATAACTTTGGTTTTGGCATACTAATTCTTGTTGACATTACTTTACTTGTAACACAAGTTACGTGTGAAAGATAATTTTTAGCATTAAAGTACATAAAAAAAAACCAACTAAGTATAATAAGCAATGAATACTTTGCAACTTTGATATTAATGGGCATAATTACTGATCAAACTTAACAATGACAAAATAATGAACTCAAACAGCAGTAACATGATTTCTAATATAATTATCATTGTGCATTAAAAAATATAATCATTAATTATAGATAAAACTAATTTACATTTTAAAATCAACTCTGAGTAAATAATAATCAACTATATCACCCTAATTCAAATGATTTCATTAATTTTAATTTGTATAGGCACTATTAATCTTCGTCATAGGCGGATATTTGGTCACATCCGTGGGGGGGTTTAACATTTTTGTCTTATCCATTAGCGTAAACATATATTTTTAAACGCTTCAACCTACTAACTAGTGACTACTCGGTACTCATACTTTATTCTGGCAGAGGCACCAAGTATACATATATAGATATATTAAAATACACAATTTATTTTGACATCTAGTGTGGTTTGTTACATTCAGGGAGCTTACGCCCCCTCTCCAATATCTGCCTATGATCTTGGTTAAAATGGTTCTTCTTCATATGATGGTTTTAAACGTGATTTTTAAAATAAATAAAAAACTTCTAAGGAATTTAATTTTGTATTTATTAAAAGAACAGTGCAGGGAAAAAAGAAGAATAAGTAAAAAATGTTAGCTGTAATAATGACTTTATAATAATTTCTCAAAAATATAAAATTAATTATATATGGCATAATTATTATCAGGTACTTCAGTACTTGTCTACTTTGTAGAGAAAAAAATGTACAATGGTTTTGTGGAAATATCTATTGAAAATAAAAACATAAAATATTATCTTACACATAGTCTACATTTCAACTGTACCTTGGTTAGTTAGATTAACCTAAGAGAGTAAAGTGTGATTTCTGTAACCAATATTGGTCGGAAACCCCGCATTTCTTTATTTTGAATTTTTTAACAATAAAAAAAAAATCAAAAAAAAATCAGCATATATAATAACAAGTTGTACTTGTACACATTACACACAATATATTATTATTGAATATACTTAACATACATATTAATTATTAATATAGGCATGAATAAAAAATATACATACTATCTAAGCTAGAAGTAGGTATATTATACAAAAATAAATGTACATTGTTCAAACAAGGAAACATTGTTTGACATTTATATCAGTTACATCTATTATTAAGGATTTTTATTTCAGTGCTTAAAATACATTTAATTAAAAACGTAAATTTCCATTTTTTCACACAAACATGTACTTACAAACTATAAATTTCACTTAAGTTATATAAAAAAAAATCATCAGCTTTTTTTGCATGTTGGAACTTATTACTAATTAAGTAATGATAAGTAATGATAACATAATAAGAAGATGTAATAAGAAACATAAAAAATTAATGTTAAATTTTAAAATTTCCCAATCTGGAAGAAAATCAAAGGGGTGAACCTTTAAACCTCACACACAGGTACAGCATTGTGTAATTATATAAAATCCATGTATAAATTCTTACCATAAGTATAATTAGAATGGAATCAAGAATTTATTCATTAACAAATATAAAACATTTAAATAATAACGCGTTCATTAATTTGTAGTGTATATTATTTTAATTTTTTTTTTTTTTTGATGGTCCACATTTACTATTTTTGGTTGAACCTCGTTTTCTAGTGGTAGTTTTAACATTGGTATTGAAACTAAAAATAATAACAACATAAATATATTATTAATTCAGTTAAAATCTACATAATTGTTTATTAAAAAGTTAGTTATTACTATCAAGTATCAAGTGACTTCATATGAACAATATATGAAGTAGTACCAGTGGCGTAGCCAGGGGGGTTTTGGGTATTAACCCCCTCCCTCCCATTGACATTTCCCCCACCCAATAAATGTATTGTTTATAGGGTTCATGACTCCTTGCATGTTTTATTGTAGTGGTCGTAGATTGTGTTTAGATAAGTTATAAATTTGTCTTATGAAATGGCGAAACTAAATACAAAGTTAGAATTTACATATTTTGTCATATATTAGCGAAAGTGCACATTTGGGCGATTTTTAGCATATTTGTACAATTTTTAAACTTAAATGTACATACAATTGTTGGGAAAAATCATATTTGGATAAAATTGAAAAATATCTTAAAAAATATTATGTTTGGTTAGGTACAATAGGTGCTAATTTTGAAATTTTAGGAGGCTGGAGCATAACACATATACTATTATAAAATTGAATAAGCTTAAAAAAATTTAGTAAATGTTTGGGAGAGCTGCTAAAGTTGTTGGTGGAGCTTGGCCCTATTTACACATATAATACGTAAGATTTTATAAGCCTCTTTGTGACAAAACTGTGTTAAAACCATAATTGACATCTAGATTCTAGATTGTAGGAAGAAATAAAAATTAGTAGATACGTGTTCGTTTATCAAGGTGTTCGCATATCACGTTATTCGTTATTACTAATTTATTAACATAGTATTTTATGCCAGTATTTTTAAAAATTAAGTTGATTTATTTCATAATAGTTTAAAAATGTTCAACACATGCAATAGTGTCCTTTATCCTTCATATTAATCAATATAGGTACCTACCTATATTCAAATTAGTAAGCCCGTGTATAAATTATTTTTATCATGTTTATATACTAACTTATTTTTTAGTTTTTATTACCAAAATTGTAATATGTTTTATGCATTTTTCAAAAATAATAGAAAAAGCAGGTAAGTGGGAGTCTGCAGTATAGTAGGTTACAAGTGAGTTGATGTATAATGAATTGTATTTAACTTGAATTCAATGTAGAAATTCGCTAGACTAAACCGGTGTGAAAAATAATGCACCAGGATGTTTGGACCATACCATTTACATGGTTCCCATTTTTAGTGGTTTTTCCTGTGGCATTAATTAACTATTGAGAAAATTGAAAAATGACTTCCTTCTCGCTCCGCTCAGAATCTAAAATGAAGCTGCAAATATTATTTAAGCATATTTTGATAATTTTTAGTGCAACAAGTCAAGTCCCAAACCCTAAATTAATTTAAACACGAAAATTGTAAAAACTCGGTTTTAATCTATACTTAAACACCCCCATTGCATAATCCTGGCTATGCCACTGCAAGTACCTATATTAGTATATTAATACTAATAGTTGATAGTGTCAAAAAATAATAAGTTAGGAGCACACAACACAAAAAATATTTTCTTTAAATTATTATTAAATATTAAACTACTGTAATCAGAACTACTATTAAAAACGATAAAATATTATTTTAGGAGATATTAGCGTATATATAGTTAATTCGGTGACGTTAATGGGTTGGGCTCGATAAAATTCCCATCTTACACATGTAAAAGTTGCTCTATATACACAATGATCTGTTACCCTAAAGACTGTAATTTTGATGTTTGATTAATGAACTTTTTTTTATCTAAGACAAATATTGCAATATAATGTTTAATTTTTTTTAAAATACTAGAAATACTAAGAGATAATGGCCGGTTGCACCTTGTGTGTTGCGATACGTGATTGTTGTAATTACAAGGCATATGTAACAACAATTTATTTTATAAGATTTTAAATGTTTTTAAAAAAAACTTTAGACGAAGCCTGGTTCTATCAAGGTCTTCAGTACAATATAAAACCACATCACATACGGACAACAAAAGTGTAAAAATATATTTTAAAGGTAAATAAATTATTGTGTGAAGCAAGCAACTCTTACGCATATAAGATATGTAATTAGAGCATCTCCTGCCCAATGACTTCACGTGTCTTTTTTCCATTCTCCATAACTTATTGAATAATGTGAGTAAGAATGTTAAACATATACACATTTTCTTAGAATTGAACATTCTTCGAAATTAAAAAAAAAAATAAATATTTTTTCTGTTTTGTGCTTCTTTAATAATAGCCAATTAGATGTCAACATTTATATTTTTGTTTGATAATCAATATTACTAATTATTAATTAGTAAAGTGCATTTCACATAGTCAAGCTATTAGCTATTAGCTACAAGTATCTCCTTGTTTAATTATTTTTATTTTCTGTCCATTAAATATTCATACTTATTGATTGATGGTTAAAAATAAAACAGTCAATGAACAATAGAAAATGTGAACTATTGCCATATTATTATTAATTACAACATGGAAATTTATGGATATAAAAATGTGTATGTGTACCCATGTATAATTATGGGGTTTAATACACAGTATCGTGTGATGTATTTTCAATACATAAGTAAAATTTTGAAAACCTGTTACCTACCAGTTAAATATATTCAACACTACACAACATGGTGGGTTAAGAAGCTTTAGAATTTGTTTTAAAACCTAATATTAGATCCTGAGCGGAGCAATGAATATATTGATTTTACAGTGACATTTTTTTTTTTTTTTTGGAGGGGGGTCTCTTTGTATACTAAGTAGTTGAAATAATGCTTTGATTTTCAACATCAGTATATTTTATAGTAGGAAAGTGAATCTAAGTTTTGCATTCAAGAGGTCAAACTTGAAAAATTTGAACAAACAAAAATTAAGATTTTTACAAAAAACTTTGGTTTTTGGCAACTAAAATAAATAACCGTAGCTACAAGAAGTTTTCACCAGATGTTGGTATTTTTCTATACACCATAAAATGTTAAGAGGATGTCAGCGCACCATTTTTTTCCCTCTCTGGCCCACGCACAACATTGACAAAACACATTTGGGCGGAATCGTTTTTTTCTATGTTTTTAAGCAATCTTAGAGTAAAATCACCCATTACAAAAAAGATAGAGAATAATATTTTTGAGAGAATGACGTATCGATTTCTCTAAATGTTGTTTCAAAACAATTTAAACATTTAAATTTACAACATTTTTTGTTTATTTTTAAAGTCGAATAACAATAAAATATAAAATCAACATGTCATTCCTTCTAAAATATTATTCTTTATACGTTTTGTAATGGGTGATTTTACTCTAAGATTACTTAAAAACATAGAAAAAACGATTCTGCAGAAATGCGTTTTGTCTATGTTACGCGTGGGTCAGAGAGAGAAAACAAATAGTGCGCTGACTTCCTCTTAAAATATTTTGAGTCTTATTGACTCTTTTTTACTATAAATACAGTTATTTTTATAGACATTTTAAGTTAAAATTTGGACAAAATTAGATATTTTAATGAAGAATAACAATTTTAGATATGTTATTGTCATTCAAAAATATAATTTGTGGGCTCTTGAAACTTTTTAAGTATATTTTTACCCATAATTTATACTTAGAATTACATTTTCAAATGCTATTTTTTCGGCAAAAATTAATTTAATCTACTGTAGCGCTAATGCCTATGGTAAAATAAACAACTTTAATCACAGTAATATTATAAAATATGCTTGGTAATATTATATAGGCCGACAAATCATCTTTGCTCAGAATTATTTTTTGTATACAATGATTTTATCATTGAATTCAAATTTGACACATAAATACATTACAGCGACTCCTCTAGATACCCACTGTAAATCAGTGAGATACTCACTTGCCCACTTTTTATATTATTTATTGCTACTGTGTTTTTGTAAATAAATGTCATAATTTATGGAATACATATTATTAAAATCTTTGTTAAGACAAATTATGCTACCCATGTATTTGCTGCCTTCATCTTACACACATACAACATACCAAATTATCGTTCACTAGTTTCAATAGTTTGCCGTTAGTTTTGATATTAGAGTGAATAGACTTTTGGTAAGAACATCATCCATGCTTAGGCATTGTCAATTTTTTAATTTTTAAGACTGATAGGGTTATGTGAAATATCAAAAATTAATAAACTCATATCTTGATTACAAATATATATATTGCATAAAAGAAGACACTAAAGCACGGATAATGTTCTTACTTAAGTTTGATAATAGGGAAATTCACTCTAATATCAAAAAATAACATCACACTATTGAAACTAGTGAACAAAAGTTTTCAAAGTTGTACATTTGTAAGCCAGAGACAACAAACCTATGGGTAGTACCATCTTAAGAGGACATCACACCCACAAGTGTTGTCTCCGTCTTAAACACGTACAATGTAGACAAAACGCGTTTACACAGTCTGAGTATAAATTGCTCACTTTTGGTTCTAGAGTAAAATTGAATTGTGACAATATTTCTGAGGGCAAGTTGTTGCGTTTTTTCCATTATACCTTATAATATACCGTTTAGAAATAGCAAAAATTTTAACATTTTAATTATTTTTTTTAAAAAACTCAACATCTTGCCTTCAAAAAGATTATCATCTTTTAATCTTGTAATGGGTGTTTTTATTCTAACACCAAAATTGAGCGAGTTCTATTCATACTGCATATTTTGCCTATGTCATACATGTAAAAGACATAAACAACACATGCGGGTGTGACGTCCTCTTAAGTTATTACCTCGTCTATAATTATTGCACTCTTAAATTAGTGATAAAATATTTAACAATTTAAAATCCTAAAAAATAATAGTAAGTACTTCTACAATTTGATACCTGTTGAATATAATATTATTATGTTCAATAAAAAAAAAATTAAATAAAACATCTTTAAGAACACAGTAAAAAAAATCAAAAAGCAAACCTACCTATTTGTTGCATTGTTCGTTTTACTAGATCTTGTTACTCTTTTAGTCATTTTTGGAATGGTATTATTACGATTGGAATCATTTATATTGCTCGAAGTACTTGGAAGATGTTCATCCGTTCTAAAACACAGAATTATGAGTTTAAATAAATAAAATATTATACATCAAGACCAATAGGTACACACGTTTCTTTATTTTGTAGTGGAATTGGACACATATCATCACATTTTTTGAGTACTATTAGAGGCGCTACATGACTCACTGGTCTTACAATGGTTTGACCATTATGCAATGTTATAGTCAGTTGAGAATTCCTGACACGATTTTTGAAAGATGGGTCTTCATATGGTGAATTTTTTAGTCTACTTTTAAACATTTCATATACTTCTGCATTCTGTATAATGTCATTTATAGTAAATGTTGTCTTATTATTTAAACCATTTTGTGCAGTGGCATTTACATTATTTTGTACAATGGAATTTTCATCATTAGGTACAATGGCATTTTCATCATTTCGTACAATGGAATTTTCACCATTTTGTACAATAGAATTTTCATCATTTGGTACAATGGAATTTTCACCATTTTGTACAATAGAATTTTCATCATTTTGTACAATAGGATTTACATCATTTTGTACAATGGAATTTTCATCATTTTGTACAATAGGATTTACATCATTTTGTACAACAGAATTTTCATTATTTTGTACAATAGAATTCACATTATTTTCTACAATTCCATCTTGTTGAGGTTCCACTCTCCTAACAGGGCGGCCGTCTTTGTCTAATGGTGGCAATTTAGGTTTAAGGTGCTCGATATAATTGTATTTGTTTTTGTATCTTCTCCAAAATTGTATTTTCTTCTCAGTACTTGTTGAAGCCACTGGATTGTTAGCATTAACATTGATATCAAGAGGCAATGAACTAAGCAAATCAAATACCTCTTTCAATATTGTTTTTAACGAAACTTTAGTGACATTCCATTCTAAAGTTTCATCAACATTTTCATGTGTAGGGATAGGATTCACAGTATTTAGAATAGCATCAGCATCAATCAGGGTATTTTTTAGTTCTTCATGTGACAATTTACGTAAACCCTAAAAAAAAAAAAAAACATACTGATTTACTGTACTCTGAAACCCACAACTTTCCAACCATTACATCGCAATTAATATTTAATAATACATAATACATACGGCCATAAACCTGACGGCAATGTTAATGGAATTGGCAGATTTGCGCACTAATTCGGCTCCCATCTGCTGTGATTCATTTATTTTGTTGACCTTTTCATTCAACGAGCTGAGCGTCTCGATCACAGAGTCTAATTTAAGCTGCAAGGATCGCATCTCGTCCATCAACTCTGTCGGATCCATATCGTTTGGTTGTCTACAATAACAATTTCAAAGAATTAAAACTAACGATTGGACGACAAATTGAATAAACAATTGGATTCCGGTCGTCGTTACTTACTCGCTCATAGTAAATCGCGATCCACAGAGCCGCGACCGCGATACGGAAAACCGGAAAAATTAAACTACTCGCCAAAAACGCAAATCTTAATATACACTATACAGCGAAAAACGTACGCGGCAGGCACAAGTACGATACTATAATAAGTTAATTACATCATGGGCACAAGGCATAAAAGATTAAATTGGCGGCACGAAACACAAAGCAAACATCTTTAACCACAAAAAAAACGTTGTTAGACAATGAACAGACGGACCAATGACCACGGGCATCACCGCGTCTGTAATACCAAAACAACAATGACTACATAATACCAACATTGTGTTGATGGCACGTCATGGGATTGGGATTTGCTGGTTTTTTTTTTTTTTTTATCCTCCATGAAATTTCGGGAGAAGTACCTGATGCCCGCACGTCATATATATCTAGACTATCAACTGCCGACTCCTTATACAACAACCACAGACTTGTATACTACACTAGAAAAGGAACTCCTATACAATTTACATTGTCAGAATTAATAAAATACGATATGAAATAAATAATAATATCATCTTATTTGTCATATGAATTACCATACAATTGCCAACCGACCTTGAAGCTTCAATTCATGGCGGGAGTTCGCTATCTAGTACTATATAAAAATCTGTAACAACAACCACAGACATATAAATAATTATTTAAATGTGTTATTGACAACAACATTATTGAACTATGATGCCCAACGCCATATTTTGTCACTTGGGAAAAGTCGACAAATTCTACTCGTTTTAATTGGCGACGGGCTTGTTTGATATGAAATGTTGTCGCTTATTATCATATTACCTTACCAACTACGCGAACCTATGGCCGGGGCTATACGCGGCGGCAAAAAACGCCGGTCGGCTTGCGTTTTCCGCCGCGGCGTATTACGCTTTTCTTGTATAGCTGCTCCGATTTAAACCAATCCGTTTTTGATTCGACGGAAAACGCTGCGGAATACGTGGCGTTTAGCCCCGGCCCTAAGTTCATGCTAACGATTAGTAAGTATTGCCCGAGTTGTACATGGCTACCAGCGTCAGTGCCGGCGCGAGGGGAGGACGAACGTGACATATGTCCAGGGCCCCACGATTTTAATTATCATCTTAATACCGCGAAACACGTTTTATATTGACAAATTATAAATCTATACATTTATTGTTATATGCTATACGCATCCATAATATTAATATTATTCCGTTCATCAGTTATTTGGAAAATGATATCTGAATTTAGCCGTAGAACAAAGATACGACGAAGGAGTAATATTTAGAGGATACTCGAGGATTGTAGGAGTATACTATAATTATTTATTATCTCTATAGTTATTGTTTTTCGTGTTCTTAGTTTGGAAAAGCTTTCCGCATATTGTCGTATGACCGTATTATAGAGGAGCTATATTCTTAAAAAATGTATTTAATTATCTAATATTATATGTGTAATGTATGTGTTACCCGTGAAACTTTTTATCCGTGATTACAATATCGAATTTTTATTTTTTAATAATACCAATTGAATTTTGGCGGGTTATGAGTTCTAATATCATTTTCGTTATTCTCATTCTCCTTTATGCAAAAAACAAAGAATCATTAATTCATCAGCTTACGATGCGACTACTAAAGCAATTTAGGTTGGCTAGTGACTACATACATGAACTAAGATTATCTTAGTTCACGAATCATGGGTACCACAGATTACTTAGTACTGTACTAGATATCTGTGATGGGTAAAACTGTATTATATTATATTAAGTCGAATATGTGTATGGTTGTGTAAGATAGTCCGTAGTTGGCTCACAGATATTCAAAAATATTTATATATCTGTGGGTTGGCTAAGCTGCCACTAGATAACAGATGATAACATCGTGGATCAATGTTCATCCACCGGAATACCGGATCCACAACTACACTGGTTACTATAATATACTAATCTATGTTTGTTACTTATCAGTGATCACTATCCACATTTCACTTGGGAGTTGGGAATTTCATTATTTCATTAATCTCATTCTATCGCGTTTGTCTCTTGTGAGTTTCACCGTAGATCGATAATTAATAATCGGAACATAGGTCATAGAATATTTAGTGTATAACTACTGCCGCTGTAGCGTCCGATCAACCTAACCACGCACAGAATGTTCGGAAGACCGGCCCAGGCTGTCCAGCCAAAACCACGCACAGCCATGGAAAAGATCAAGTTCATCTACCAGGACGAAAACATTTGGTAAGCATCATCCAAACGGTTATTTACTAGTTCCGATGTATTAGTATTATCATTATCGTTGTCGTATTTTAGGAATGTCGTGAAGAGCTTAGCTTTTTTCGCCGTCGCCGTCAAGTTCACCCGAGAGTTTCACGGTGTCGAACTCATACACTGATGTCTAATAAGTACAGAACTTCGTCGTCATCTAGCTGTCCACTTTTTCCCCATTACCAATGTACATACCAACTTATTATTTACATTTAAATATACTGAATGATATATAATGATTGTAAGACTCATTGAAAGGAAATATTTTTCTCTTATGTAACGTTGAAAATTATATTATGTACAAGATTTATGTACTTGTTTTTTTGAAAATATTTTAGTCTCAAGACATTCAACAATCCATTCTATAGAGCAAAGTTATAATAGGTAACAATAATCAACATACTTAAAACTATCAAATTGATTTATTTAATTTATTAACAATTATAATATATAAAACAATAGTAGCAATATCTAAATCCAATGATTTTTCGCCTAAAAAATATTTGACTAAAAACAGTTACTTTTTACATAAAATTATTTTTTGTTTTCAATTTAAAATATCAACAATGAATTAAATATTAATAGATAATACAATTTAATGTAGAAGAATCAAAATTTTATTTAGAAGCAGCCACTTGCTTCATTCGGTTTAATGCGCTACCGGATTTAAACCATTGGATTTGCTGTTCGTTGAATGTGTGATTCAGTAATATCTCATCAGAGCTTCCATCAGCGTGGGACAATATGCATTTCAAAGGCTGAAATAATAAAAAATAATGTTAGTTGAATAACTAAATTATAATTAGGCCAGTAAAATGTATAGTAGATACTGGAAAACTGGATGAATTTTAAATGAAATTTGATTTACCTTGCCAGGGGTGAATTGGTTAAGTCCTACCAAAGACACTTTATCAGATGGTTGAACTTTATCATAATCCTTAGCATCAGAAAATGTCAGGGCTAATACTCCTTGTTTTTTCAAGTTAGTTTCGTGAATACGGGCAAATGACTTGACAATGATTGCACGTCCACCCAAATGACGAGGTTCTAATGCGGCATGTTCTCTGCTACTTCCCTCACCATAGTTTTCATCACCAAACACTACCCAAGATATACCTTTGGCTTTGTATGCCCTGGCTGTATCTGGTACTGCACCCCATTCTCCAGTATCTTGGTTCTTTACTTTATTCATTTCATTATTCTCAGCATTCGTTGCACTGGAATTATGAAAATAATTATTGTATTTTAAGCATTTTAATAAAAATTAAATCATAATAACTTACGTTAATAACATGTTATTTGAAATATTTTCCAAGTGACCTCGGTATTTTAACCATGGGCCAGCTGCCGAAATGTGATCAGTTGTACATTTTCCTTTCACCTATTGAAAAGGAAAAAAGATTAAAATTTCTTAAGAAAAAAAATAAAATCATTAAATGCATATTATTTATCTAAACATACTTTAATGAGTATAGTAAGGCCTTCTAAATCTTTTCCATCCCAAACCTTGAATGGTTCCAATAATTGGAGTCTATTGGATTTTGGGTCTACTACCACACTCACAGCTGAACCATCAGCAGGTGGAGCCTGGTAAGTATCTTGACCTGGATCAAATCCTCTTGCAGGTAATTCATCGCCAAATGGATTACTCAATTTAAATTCTTTGCCTATCAAAATAAAATTATAAGACATCAATATTAGTATAAAGTAAATGGAAATTGCTTCTCAATAACAACATCGTTCTAGAATTAAAACATTAAACTCAAGATAATGGAACCGGGTTACAAAATAAACTATGAAACATTTCATCAATACAATTAATAACATGATAGAGGAGATCCGGCAAATTAAAATATTTAAGTGCATAATTTATGTTTTATAGTTTTTTATAAAATACTGTTTCTATTTTATTTAAAAAAAATTATTATAATTTCAATAGATTTAAACTGTTAATTAAAATAGTTACAATTGTTACTCAAAAGTAGTCACAATTGTTATTTTGTTCCAAATCAATAAGATGAACAGAAAAGGGTATGCGATGTTTACAAATTTCTGATTTTGAATACATTAATGTGGTTTTTTAGTGACTGAAGTTTGTTAACTGATAAGTATTATTTAACTAACCATCAGCTCCCTTAATTGAATCAACTGTAGGATCAAAGTCCAAACGAGCTTCAATTGCTAAAGCAGTAACTAACTCTGGAGAGGTGACAAAAGCATGAGTTGCTGCATTGGCATCATTACGTCCGGTAAAGTTTCTGTTGTATGAACTGACAATGGTGTTCTTTTCACCCTTTTTGACATCTTTACGGTCCCATTGACCAATACATGGACCGCACGCATTAGCTAGTACAGTTCCTCCAAATTCTCTAAGAGTTTGAGCCTAAATCATAATACAATTAAAATATCTACCAATAAATACTAATATAATAATATAAAACTCTTATTTACAATTCCATCTCTTTCAATTGTTGCCCTAATTTGTTCAGATCCAGGAGTAACATTAAATGGAATTTTTGATTTACGACCATGAGCTAAGGCTTCTTTTGCAATAGTAGCACATCTTGACATGTCTTCATAACTTGAGTTGGTGCAGCTTCCAATAAGACCTGAAATTAGAAAAACATAAATAAAAATAAGAAATATTTAAAACACATCAATTAATATCTTGAAAATAAATGGTATAGACATAAAAAAACAACATTTTTCCTTTAAACCAGTGTTCCCTACCGTCATGGCGGGAAGGATGTCAAACAAATAAGAAATATATATATATATTGTTATTTTTAAATAAGTTATTTAGAGTAGCAAAGTAAATGTTATGAATATGTCGGCAACTTTGTGATACACAGTACACATCATGTTTACTGATCATTCCACATTCCATCTATAAGCATCTTCTTATTGGTAGAATAAATAAAACTCTAATATTGTATTTTGATAGGTA
The DNA here is from genome assembly GCA_008086715.1 of Sitobion miscanthi. NCBI lineage: Eukaryota > Metazoa > Arthropoda > Insecta > Hemiptera > Aphididae > Sitobion > Sitobion miscanthi. Next base: position 29,373,577 of record CM017798.1, on the reverse strand, counting down.
ATAAGGTAATAATGACCAATGAGATGAGGGAAAACTATGACCATCAGTCTGAACAAAACTCGTAATGTTACTGACATACTTATTTTGTATTTGAGTAAAGTCAACTTTTTGGTATGTTTATTAAATATAAAATGAGCTGGATCAGTACCATTATTAATAAAAAAAAACCAAATTACCAATTATAAAGCAAGCATACGTGGATTTCAAACTGTTTTAATGCCATCATAAAAACGTACTAATAGATAATTATAATGTATTATGATTTAAATTTTATTATATTACCTATAGCATTAGTTCAACAAAAACAGTTTTTTTTTTTTTAATAATTTTAAACACTGCTTTGAGAAGTGTGAATTATAAAATTATATTAGTGTTATTTAAATAAAGATAATAGGAAACATCGATATTCTAAGCTCTCAAGAAATGTTTAAATTAGAAACTACACACTTACAGATTTTTTGGGTAAAATGTTGTCTTATTTTTTCTTCTAATAATATTGTTACAATATAAATAAATAAGCTTGCATTTTAAGTAACTAACCAACTTTGATTTCCACAGGCCAATTATTTTTCTTAGCATTTTTTCCAAGTTTTGAAATTGGATGGGCGAGATCAGGTGTGAAGGGTCCATTGACATGAGGTTCCAGTGTTGTTAAATCAATTTCAATTAACTACATTGATGAAATTAATAAAACAAAATATTAGTATAATATTGTAATAATTCAATAAAAATATATTACCTGGTCATAATGACTGCCTTTGTCAGGAGTCAATAATGATTTGCTGTACTTGGCAGCTTCTTCAGCAATATCAGCACGTGATGTTGCTTTTAAATAATCCGCCATTCGGTGATTAAAAGGGAACAAAGAAGTAGTAGCTCCAATTTCTGCACCCATATTACAGATCGTACCCATGCCTTTTTATACATGATTAAATGATTATTAAAATTATACCCAACACAATATCAAGTAATCATTACCTGTGCATGATATATTATCTACTCCAGGTCCGTGATATTCAATTATAGCACCAGTACCACCTTTGACAGTCAAAATATCTGCAACTTTAAGGATGACATCCTTTGGTGTAGTCCAACCGGTCATCTTACCCGTTAAATGAACACCAATAACCTATACAAAAATTATATTATAAATTAAAAACAATATTTCAAATGATTAATTAATAATTATTTACTTTAGGACATTTTAACTCCCACGGAATATCAGCCATCACGTCAACAGCGTCTGCACCTCCAACTCCAATACATAAACCACCAAGTCCTCCACCATTAGGTGTATGTGAGTCAGTACCAATCATCAATAATCCAGGAAATGCATAGTTTTCCAGAATAATCTAAACAAAATGTTATAATTTCATTTTTAGTCATGCAATTCAATAAAAATATCATTGGTAATATTTTGTTATATTTACTTGATGAATAATTCCGGAACCGGGGTGCCAAAATCCAACACCATATTTCGCTCCAGCTGATCTCAAAAAATTGTAAACTTCTTTATTCATATCTTTAGCCCTTTTCAAGTCTTCAACTCCACCTGTCTATAATTTAATAATTATTAATACAAATAATATACTATTATAACTAATAAATCTAATTTACTTGAGCTTCAATTAAATGATCACAATGAATTGTGGAAGGCACAGCAACTTTTGGCAAACCTGATGATATAAATTGCAACATAGCCATTTGAGCAGTAGCATCCTGCATTGCTACACGATCAGGCCTTAACTTTAAGTAAGAGACACCACGTTCGATGTCTTGATTAACTGGATCATCTAAGTGAGAGTAAAGTACTTTTTCTGCCAAAGACAATGGCTTTCCTAATCTATAATAATTGTAAACATTATTTTAATTTGTTATCTTTGACCACAAAAAATACTCATAATTATTTAATTAAATTAATTTTTGCTCAATGTGAGTACTAATAATAAACTCTAAGTAATTGTATACAATATTAAAAAAGGTTATGTTTTGTGATTGATTTTAATTTTAAAAAAAAGATTTAACTTAAAAGAGCACACAACACAAAAAAAAGTTTTTTTTATTTGAAAAAATGTTCAATTCTAAGAATAATGGTGTAGGTTTTACGTTTCTACTCACATTATTCAATAAGTTATGAGCAATTGAAAAAAGACGCGTAACGTCATTAGGCCCGGCTCATCGTATTTGCTTAAATGATAGTATTTATAATGTGTCTTTATCAGTGTCATACTTAGAACTGAATTTCTGGGAGGGATTATCTCCCCCCCTTAGTATGCCACTGGTCATTATTAATAATTTTAATAATATAAATTTAATTAGGTAATATAGGTAACATGATTTATTGTTTTAGGTAATTTATAACCAACTGTATTTTAAAGGAGCTTTTAACACAAAAAAATGTGGGTTATTTGGCTATATTAAATGATTCGATAAAAAAAAAATGATTACTTTAAGAGATATTAAGAAATGTAGAATAGCCGCGTGACGTCATTGTGCTCGGCTTATTGTAATTGCCTATCTTATACATGTAAAAGTTCCTTGCTTCATACAACGATTTACCAACCTAAGTTTTATTTTTCAAATTTAATCTACATATAAATGTGTGGTTTAATGTGTTAAGACGATACAAGTATCAGAATTTCAAAATAACGTTTAGTTATTTAAATAATAAAAATCTTAAAAGTGATATTTGAATTTTTATTATATATTTAAATGGCTATGAGGCGTTAGTTAACAAAAATATCACTTTATAGATTTATTAATATTTAAAAATCTAAATGTTATATTGAATTTTTGATACTTTTATCCTCTTAAACATGTAAAATCACACATTTCTACGTAAACTAAATTTCAAAAATAAAATATTTAGATTGGTAAATCGTTGTGTGAAGCGAGGAACTTTTACACGTATAAGATAGGCAATTACAATAAGTCGAGCACAATGACGTCACGCGGCTATTCTACATTTTTAATATCTCTTAAAGTAATCATTTTTTTTTTATCGAATCATTTAATATAGCCAAATAACCCACATTTTTTTGTGTTAAAAGCTCCTTTAAAATACAGTTGGTTATAAATTACCTAAAACAATAAATCATGTTACCTATATTACCTAATTAAATTTATATTATTAAAATTATTAATAATGACCAGTGGCATACTAAGGGGGGGAGATAATCCCTCCCAGAAATTTAGTTCTAAGTATGACACTGATAAAGACACATTATAAATACTATCATTTTCAATTTAATAAATATACAAAATGTTCAAATATACATACAACAATAAAAGAAAATACACTTAAACCTCAAGGATTAGCAAAAAATGTATGTTACATTTCAAAAACCAATGATGGTACCAATGTAATCTTTGAGAACAATAATATAACATACATACTATATTATTTTTGAATCTTAAAACTGATATAGCCTATATGAAATAAACAAAACAGATTTTTTGTTATTTACAATTAAGAAATCAATTTTTGTTTTATCTGTAGTATTAGAATATTATGTATAGTAAGTATTATGTTAGTCGTCATCTTATATGATGAAAGGCTTAAATAAAGTTATAAAACATAATTGGATACATCCATACATCTTGAAAATATATAATATATAAAATAGGTATATCTAGACTATAGTAATTAACAAAATTATCGGAAAATATTTATTTATTTATCTACTTTTTACAACTACTTTCAAGAGGCAATAACTACATTTTTTATGCACACAAATGTGATAATAAGTAATCCTAAATCAATAATTTATATAATTAACTTCAAATTATTTATAATACTAGGTAGTATCTTAGATAAGATAAGTTATGTAGCTAATACACAATGAAAAAAAAATTCATAGAAAGCTTTAGTACTATAAGTATGCAATTACAATTTCTCATTAGAAATGGCTTTTTTTTAATTAAAATTTTAGTTATACTAGGAACCTAAAACATATGTAATTTATCTTAAAGCATTTATAATAATTTAAATTAATTAAAATAATTCACATTTTGAATATAATTAATATTTACTATTTAGTATTAGGTAGGTATAATCAATATTATTAAATGCATGGAAACTATATGATCTACTTATTCTAAAGTTTAATAAAATAATTGATTAAGGTAGATATCTGAAGTCAGCAGGTAAGTACAGATTAGGGTAATGGTAAAAAAAAAAAACATTCGAAATCACAACCTAGTATCCACTATAGATAGGTCATACTAAAAATGTTTGGCAATAGATCAACTTCACCGTAAAAATAGATAAACTAAAATCATCAGACCTGGCTTGGCCATCATTTATTTTTTTTATTTTTTATATGACCGCTAACCGCAATTTTATTCTTCCCAATGAAAAAATAAAACATTAAAATAGATTTTTACAAATTAAATACCAAAAAATGAATTACTTATAATAAGTTTATGATCTGAAAACAATTAAAAAGATCATATTTTATCTAATCAATAGACAGATTATAATATAATGCTGCAATGGGTAAAATAATATAGTACCCGGAAATATTTTAAATAAAATAATTAGTTGAGTTAAAAAAAATATAATATAATATGTAATAATATTGTTATCCAAAGTCTACAGATATAAACAAGCAAAGTTCATGTTTTCTTTGGCCATGTAACACATTTCTTCCTCATTCATACTAATTAATATTTGTTGATCATAAAAATATTGTTAAAAATAACAATAAAAAAGAATTCCTCATAGGTATTTGTCATAACATTAAAATTTGCTAAGAAACTAGAAATGTGAAGTTAAAATGAAGATTTTACATATTTATATGTAAATAAGTACTCAATTAAGTTTATTTTTAATATGGAAACATGTTAAATTGCTATCTACCTTTAGTCACCTAGTATAATTACCTAGGTAATATAATAGTTATCATTATTTGATGAGTTGGTCAAGGCTACGCCTATGATTTAGCTACTTAATTAAAACAACAATAGAAACAGTTTGTTAAGAATGATAAAATAGAACAAGCGGATGGGACCGATAAAAGCCATATTATGTGGCATACATATTACGTACCTATCAGCAACGATTTTGATACGTTTATCTAGGGTGTCGTATGGCAGAGGCTTGGTGTCCAACTTGCTCATAGCTACTTTGCTTGCGCCAAACGCGGCTGGAGATGAATGGAAGCATCTTTGCTGGATCTCACCGGATACCAATTTGGTCCACGATACCTGTGAATACGGAAAGAGTAATTGAAAATTAAACTGGAATCGTCAGCCAAATCGGGGTAGAAAAACCCCAAACTTCGGTACCATGATTAAAATACACACCTGGGACTTAAAAGTTCTACAGTACGCCATAGCGTCAAACTCGTTGACTGTTTGCTGACTGAATTGATGACGATTGACGAACGGAAGACAGCCGGTTTCAAATGCACATTAGAGTGACGAGTGGGGGCGATCGATGAAAACAACAATAATAATATAATAAATAATTAGAAACTACCTAGTTCGATAACGTTATAATAACGATAATATAATAATAAATAATAATAAATTAAAGTATAATATACCGATTGGTCTTCGGGCGGAAGGTACGATCGATCGATCGATCGTCGCGTAACGATTTATCACCAAAACGATATTATTATTGATAAATACTGACTGTCTGATGGAGTCAGAACGGATTTCGGAAAATTTGGAGGATAGGGTTTCACGGGCGGACGGATACTACGTCGCTACCCGATGGTTAAAGGAAAGTTGTCGCTTGTCGAGAAAAACTAAGTCTGAGAGGCGGAAAATCGAAAAAGCTCGGCGGCGCTTAACAGTTGTTAACACTCAACAAACAACACATGCGCATTGCCGCGGTAAGGCGTCAGCGACCGAAGTGGTAAAATGGTTAAGTACTAAAATGTAGGAGTGGTAAAAGGTGAGCCGCGATCGTCCCGCGCTCTTTCGGACAAATTTCCAGTTTTCATGGCCTCTGCGTTTGGGAGTAATTAAATCATAGACCTATTAACTTAGTTAATAGGTCTATGAATTAAATTATTAAGGCACGTATAAACATAGAATATATTAAAGAATGGATAGGCCATGGCTATATTAATGAAACAGAGGAATCTATTATCTATACGTAAAAACAAATTCGTATAATTTCGTATAATATTCTATTATAGCCACAGATATGCACTACCGTAGTATATATTATATATTATCTGTGATTATAGCACCGACAATAAGAAAATTGCTCTAGTGTTATTAGTTGTTGGCTCGCATTTTAAAAACGGCAGTTGTTAATATAGCTAAGTTTCAGGCGGGAAAACAGTTGCAGTAGCCGTGGTGGATTCAGGGCTTAATGTTTTTTTTTTTGGGGGGGGAGGGAATGCCCTCTTTGACCCCTCCCCCTGGATCTACCACTGTGAAAAACGGTCACTTGGCCCATGAAGTATGATGATTGTAGCTTACTTTTCGCACCTCCTACAACAATAAGGTAGTATATAAAATATAGGTGTATTTTTAATCGTGGTAGTTACTATAGTAGTTAATAGTTACTTGTATAGTGGCGCCCAACTAAAATTAAATTGGGATGGGCAAAAATTATTTCTCATTACCCACCACCTCTGCACCTCTGCAGCTAAATACCTTTTATATTTAGCCTGACCATACGTACTTACTTTATAGTATCAGAAGGTATCAATTGTTGGGTACCCACGGACCCTCACCAACCGAAAATAAGGGTGGGCGCCGGGCGATCTCCCCTCTTGGGTTATAGGTTCGGCGCCACTGGTTAGTGGTTACTTACTATATTACCGACTCGCCCATTTAGACGAGTATTATAGTAATACTAAATCATTATATTCATTCCGGTAAAAAATAATTTATAGTTTATACATTATTACAATTAAATTTTTATTTAATTTTAAATTTAATTATGTTTTTAAATTGTATTATAGCATAATATATAAATATCATCGACTTTGTTAATACTTAAATAAATTACTACCAATATGTTGCATGCACTTATTTTATAAGAAGACTAACTACAGATTGTACGACGCTCACGTTAAAATGTTAAATAATTGACATATGTTTTAAAGAATTATTACACATAACTATGTTTATCTGTTATTATTTTTATTGTGATTTATTATATATGTATGCCGTATGCTTAACAGTTAATAAATTAATTATGAAAGGTGCCCAGCTTTTACCATTCAATCATTATTTTATTTTATATGCGAAAACATGTCTATTTTTATAATATTAATATTTTGAGAAAATGATTTATTATTTTAAATTAAGAAAGTATTATCACAATAATAAATTGGTAACTAATAACTAATAAGTAATACGAAATACGGTATGTACCTATGTCGTATAGGTATATGTGTGTTTTACATGAATGAAAAGGATCATATTATTAATATATGAAGCGAGCTGGTTTTTTTTTAAGTTACCCATTTGGGCTGGTCAAAACTTTTGCCCCCCTTTATTAAAAACTGAAATGATCTCACTTAGTAGGTAGTGTCCCCCAAGCTGCTAAATATGTACTATAAAAATAATAATTCCACATAAACAATACATATATATATAAATATAATCTATATAATTCCAACATCATTGCCATGGGGATCTTCCCACGAGATAACAGTCCGATATAATCTTAGAAGCACTATTTAAAATGATATAAGAGGGGGTGGGGGTGATTGAAACATTTACCCTCCCCTCCACTAAAAAAATATAAAAATATTGGTTTTTTATCATAATAAGCTCCTCTTAGTACAACCATTGTGATCTGTATAATGTTAGTAGGTATAGTCGTATAGACATCCCCCCCCCATAATTACGCCACTGAATCTAACTTATAGTGATAAAATAAACTATAGTGAGACGAGCTTTGTATTCTAACGAAGGATAAGGAGTCTAAATTCTGGAGTAGAATGTGCATATGTCGTCTACGAATATAAAAGTGCAAATATGACACTGAAGTCTGAATGTATACATTCAGGTAGGTATACCTACATGTATAAATGCATCATAAATAATAATACATCATTTTAATAGAGTTATGTAGATTCGTGGAATAATCCGCGTAGACGTAAAATACTCTAAATAACTTCAAAAGGTTATAACTTTACACAATCTGTAATTTTGTACGACTTTGTCGCCTGTCGTCGCGATCTGAATTGTCCCGCCGCGACAGACCGCCTTCTGTGTGACGGGGATAATGCGATATTACGTAATACAACTTTACCGCCTTACCGCCGCGACAGACCGCGTTCTGTGTGCCCGAGCCTTTAGTCCGATCGACAAATTCTAATTGCATCATTATTGTTCTAACTCAATGAAATACTATAGGTTTCGAAAAAAATTTCCAAAAATCGCTTGGGAGCTAAACTGCACAAGTGCACTGTTATTCCGTAGGTATTTCAATATATATATGAGCAATAGTGATTATATAGTAATATTATCTTAGATATGCGTACAGCCTACTGCGGGTGTACAACTTCCTCACCCACGGCCACCTGAAGTAAAACTATGTAATTCAAACCTATTTGTATAATAATTTTAATATCTGTTTCGAAAGAGATTGGTTATTTATATTACAACAATGAAAAATTAAAGTAATTTTTATAAGGTGTCAAAATATCTGAGAAAATATTTTGATAAAATTCTAGATATGAATTTTTTAAGTGTGTTCTTGCGAGCGCATACCGCTATATACAGCTGGTCCTAGTAAAAATATAATATACATATACGAATTTTCTGCAAACGATTTAAAAACTTGTTCCTAATTGGGTTATTTTAATAATCCATACTAATTTTATAAATGTGAAAGTCACTAGTCAGTCTGTCTGTCTGTTATGTTTTCACACCAAAACCACTGAACCAATTTTGATGAATTTTGGTATAGAAATAGATGATTTTTTAAGTCCAGATGAGACCTTGCAAAAAAACATAGGCTGCTTTTTTTCGTGAAAATATAACTAGAATAGGATAAATTTTTTTTTGAATTTTTTTGAATTATGGTAAATAAAATTTTTTCGCTAGATCAAAAAACTTTAAAATATAGGTACTTATTACAAGGTTCCGCACATAAAACATAAGTGGTTAATAGTGAAATTAAAAAAAAAGTTGAACGTAAATCTACAATATCTTTTTATGATTGTCAGCTGAAGTTAAAATGTTTACAAAATTCATCAAAGTCGCGGAAACATGCAAATTATTTTTTAGTTAAAAATTAATAAAAAGTTTTCTTTTTATAGCTTACATTTGAAAATTTAATAGAAGATAGTCATACGCTTATCTATATTAAACCAACAAAATAAGTTTGCCGGAAAGTAACATTAATTGTTTATGAGCGTTTGAATTTAAACATTTTAAATTGGATATTTGCCGGTAAACCATATAACGAATTCCCATCAACTGATTTTTGATATTTAGTTGTTATTCAAAAACTAATAACCGTAGACATTTCAAATTTTGACAAAATGTTAATATTGTCATCTTCCGTATATGACAAAGTTTTCAAAATATATATATATATATATTATATAGGTATATAGATTTTTTTCATCAATTCATAACCGTGATTATTTTCGATTTTTATTAATTTTTTAAAATTATTATCGATATCAAATTTTTTACTGGGGCAAAAAGCTTGAGCAAAGAGCCAATGGGCGCACTACATATTTTAAGGGGTAGTACTTGTGGTAAATGGATATTTCTCCCGACATATTTTGGAAGCAGAAACTTTTTTTTTAAACTTTATAATTTACTAGTAATATTGAACTTATTAATACAATATTATTTATTCTTTAATATAAAATATATAAACATTTTTTTTATTTTCACAAATATAATAGATTATAAATGTATATTATGTTTGATCCACTCAACTACTTGAAACAATAAACATTTTTAAAAAAATAAGTATAAAATAAAATATTATTAATAATTAATAAAAATGGACAAAAATTCCGACATAAAAATGATACATTTTGTAAAAAACATTTGATCACTTATTGATGATTCTTTTGTTATTTCTAAACACATATTTTTTAGGCTTTGTTCATATTTATTTTTAGATTCTGAGTGAAACGATGAATGTATTGATTTTACAATGATGTTTTTTTTTATTTTTCTGTCTGTGAATACGATAAGTAGTCGAAATAATGCTTCAATTTTCAACTTCAGTATCTTGTTCGATGGGAAAGTGAATACTGTTGGTGCATTGGGGAGGTCAAAATTTAAAATTCACAATAATTTTCGAAAGCGCCCGGAAAAATTAAGGAAAAACGGGGATTTTTATGCAAAATCGGTATTTGGCTTTTAGTGTTGCTGTAAAATAAATGATCGTAAATACATGAAATTTTCACTGAATGTTTAAATTAGCCATTTCTAGACATGAAAAAAATTTTCAAAATATTTTGACTTGTTTTGAGTTGTTTACGAAAATTATCAGTTTACAATTTTTTAGTATTTTTTTTTAAATGTCAAATAAATGTTATTTGTTGGGTAAAAAATATTAAAAATCCTTAGTCACAGTTTTTATTTATAAGCATTTAAAGTTCAAATCTTGACAAAATCAGGAAAATTAACAAATTATTTTGAGTTGAGAGTTCATAACATTTTTTCTTTTTAAATCTAAGATTTCATGTAATACAAGATTCCTCATAAGTTTGTCCACCCTTATCAAAAAAAAATGTCCACAAGCAAATCAAATTAAATATTTATGAGCGTTTGAAATTAATATTTTTACAATATTGGATATTCACTTGATTTCTCATGTAGCGGTTTTGTTATTTTATTGTTATTTAAAAACGAATAACTGTAAACACATGAACATTTATTGAATTTTTATATTTTTATTGTCTATACATAAAATTTGACTCTTTTTTGATCTGTTTACGGACATTGTCAGTTTTCATTTTTTTTTTCTATAAATATCAATAAAATGTTATTTGTTGGACAAAACAGCGTGAAAATTTAATGCAAGGCTCCTGATATATCTTAGCAGTTGAAAAATACATAGGCACAATTTTTTTTATAAGCATTTAAAGTTGAATTTTGAAAAAATTTATCAAATTTAAAATTTAATAATTATTTAGTAGTTAAAAATGTATAAAATGTTCAACTTTTATAGCTAAGGATTGAAAATTTAAAACGAGGTTCCACGCAAATAGGTTATATATAGATATATTACTTTATTTACATTAATATCAACAAATATACTTAGTAATATCATAGGCTGACTGACCGTTTTTGCTCAGAATCGTTTTTCTTATACAATGATATTACATTCAAATTTAACACCATCCATTACACAATGACCAACTTGTAACCTACTGTACAGCAGAGTGACATCCACTTACACGCTTTCCTGATTGTTAAAATGTACAAGGTTGGATATTTAACAATTTAATAATTGCTTTTGAATTTGATTCAAGTACTTCGCAGTTAATAAAAAATATACGTCTATAATTTATTATATTTATGAACATATTAAACAATAGGCAAAAAAATAATTTCATATTAAATAATAAACTTAAAAAAAAAATGGGGGGGGGAAATGTCCGCGATTCAGTACTTACGACTTCACTCATAGTTTGCAAACTTTAAATACTATAATAAATAAAAATATATAATATACGTTGTGATGCCAAATAATATAACTTTGTTCATCGAGAAACTATAGAACCATGTCGCGCATACGATTAAGTAATGGTCAAATGATCAATGGAAAATTGAAATTGCAAAGTACAACTTTGACATCAATCATCATATTATTCTCTACAATAAACGATTTGATATCTGTTATAATAACAACAATAATATTCTATGTTAAGTACAAAACACTTTTTTTATTTTTTACTGTCATCAATTTTTTTTAACACAAAATACAAAAATAATAATTAACTATTTGAAAAATATTATATTTACAATATATCTACTATATCCATTATACATATATAATACTTGACTCATCTGTAATATATTTGTCATTATTCATTACTCAATTTATTAATTTAAAAAAAAAATTACATACTATCATCACTGTCACTTGATGTTCTGACATTAAATGTACAAGTATACTCATCATCTATGAAGTCGTCGACTATGTTGTCTATTTCCCAGAATTTACTTTCTTCTTTAATTATGTGATCTTCAAAATTTTGCCAATTTTCCGCTGTGACCGATTCAACACCTTCAATTAGCAACTGTTTTACATCGCTGGATTTTATAGTAGTATTTTTATCTTTTACATATTTCTTAACCATGGACCATGCTTGTTCAATGGGGTTTAACTCAAAATGGTATGGCGGTAGTCGTAATACAATTTTATTATGTGCTTTGGCGACTTCATCAATAACATATTTATCAAACACTAGTTTATGTTTTTGAACTAGATCCAATAGCTCTGCTTTAACATATGAAGTATCAACATTAACATTTTTCTCTTGGAGCCACTTCATAATATTTGCCTTTTTCCACGATGAAACTGGAATTTGTTCTGCCTTAACAGAATGGTAAGGAGCGTTATCCATTATTATTACTGCATTGTCATTTAATAAAGGTAAAATATTATAAAACCATTTTAAAAAATTGTCACCATTAATTTCACTATCGTAGTCATTACTACTAGTCTTAGAATTGAAACAAGTTAGACCACCATTAACAAACCCTTCTCGTGAACCAATGTGTACAATAATAATAAAATATTTACTTTTGTCAGTTGGGTTACTAGCATCTGTTGTTAATTCTTTTCGAAATGCATTTATATTTGATCTTATGGAATCGTCTACCAATTTCTCACCCACCAATGTCTCGCCTAGATAATATATTGTTCGTCCTTCTTCTCGGTATGCTTTTATACTTCGTAAATAATTTCGACGGCATACAATTAAATCTTCTCTCTCGGATAAAACACTATTTTGTTTCCTTTTAGTATATATAAAATTTAAATCTTTAAGAAGATTGTACATGGTTGTCCGTTTCAATGTAGGTAAACTGTCGTCTTTAGAGACAGAATTTACGATTTTATCCAATGTTGGTGGGTCACGATTTTGCCAAAATGAATGCACTTTTTGACGAATGGCATTTTTATAAAAATCATCAATCACTTCAATAATTTTTGGTCTATTTTTCTTCATAATTGGAGAAGAAATAGTTTTATTTCCATTGTATTCTGAAATTATTTTTTCAATACTATTTCTTCCAATTCCAGTTTCAGTCATTAATTCTTGTATTAACTGTTTGTATAATATATTAGGTTTATTTGCCTTCTTTGTTTTATACAGATTTATAACTAATCTTTTTTGTTTACTTCGAATTACCTATATCAAATAAGTGAAAATTGTTTTACATACGAACAATAAATGTTATAAAAAAGTATATAGAGATCAATTTATAAATTGATGAACTCTATAAAAAAATTTTGAAAAGATTAATTCTTACCTTGCCTCTTTTATTTTTTTTAACAGGTGTTACTGGTAATACTTGATCACACATTTTCAAAAATATCCTTACAATAACAGTTTAAATAAAATAAAGATCTAATTATCTAATATTATTTGTATATTATTAATATTTTATCACAAAAAAAACTAACGGGCGAATTCGAACCATGCTGAATGTTGTCGAATGTCGAACACACAAGTAATATCATATTTACAAAATATGTAAATTGTAATGTGGATTGCTATTTATTTTGCTATTTGCTATTCGGCACATTGTTACCCTATGATTCGGCATTCGCTTATCGCTATCACTTTACCATCACTATCACTCACGATCACGGATAATGATCATAGATAATAAAGATGATCACGATCACGATTTAAGATATATATAATTTATCTTTAATTACAGTGTGACCGCGCACGGAGATATTTTACCAAGTTCTTCTTTGTACCTTTCGCGACCCACTCAAATACTTTCTTCTATGTATTAAAGTATGTATTTATGTACCTTTGTACCTATGTGGCTATGTCCTTTATGATATCGCACCTTTATCGGGTAGTTCAAAATGATTCGAGATTTTGGCTACCCCCCTCCCATTATTAGCTTTCACAACGACACCTTATAAAACTGAAACAAAAATGTTTGGATTCATTTTTTTACTTTTATTTAAGAAAGATTATGGAAAAAAAATTATTTTGCTTTTTGCCAGGTTCGATATTGAGCCTATCGGTTTTGCCACTGTACTCAAAATGTTTCAACCCACTCATTGTAGAGCGATGGAACCGACGACAAATGTTTTAGTTTGACCTCGAGGGCGATCATAGATTGGGTTGTCGAAATTTTTTGATTTTATATACTTTATATACCTTTATACCTTTATATACTCATCATTGTATCTACCCTTATAAATTTGTGGAAAAGTTATATTTTCTGGGAGCATCAAGATCGATTTAATGAATTTGAGTGCCATCTATACGTGTTATTATTATATCTTTAATAATTTAATGATAAACATTATCACAGAACAATAGAACATACCTTGATCACTGTGTCTTGGTCATTACTCTATGGTCTTGGTGGATCTAAAAAACATTTATAATCTTTTTAACTTTGAAGGTTCGAACTTCATACCTCGAAGTTCATTTTTTCGACTTCCGACTTTCTGATTTTTCTGCTAAATTCTAATCTCTAAATCCTGCGAAAACTTTTATGGCGATATTTCATAATTTTATATTTCAGTTCATCCGTCAATAAACATTTAATTACACAAGCCGAAACGTTATTTATTGTTTTTTTCTGAAAACGCTTGTTGTCAATCATTCGTTGAAAAATGTCTGCTAAAATTGTTCAAAATATGTTAAAAAGGTAATGTATGAAAGTAAATCTTTAGAAAGTTTATGTAATATTTATTTTTCCCAGAAATGCTGTCAAAAAGGACAGTTTACTTATTATAGTTATTGCTTCAGATAATATGTTCTTATATTTACATCAGTGTTTTAAACTAAAAATTATGAGAGTTCTATTTAAAAGGATTATTAATTATGTATAAGAAAATAACTTGTCTTTTTTTTTATGATAAGATGATTTTTGTAATTTTTCTAGTGCATCATTCAACCGCCTGTATATGTCCCAAATAAGAAGTAAGGCAACATTACCCTCTCTAAAATTTGAATATAAAGACTTAGAACCAATCATATCACGGGATATCATGGAGATTCACCACCAAAAACATCACAACACTTATGTAGTAAACTACAATAATACTTTAGATAAATTACAGACTGCTGTAGCAAAAGGTTTGTACATTTATATTGCTTAGTTATATTTGTGAACTATTAAAATTGTTGTTTTTTTTATAGATGATACAGCAACAATCATAAGCTTGTCACCTGCACTTAAGTTTAATGGCGGTGGTCATATTAATCATTCTATTTTCTGGGATACCCTTACACCTCATTCGACTAAACCTTCTGGTAAAATATTCATTAATATTTTTATTATATTTTAAAATTATAAGATAGTGAGTTATTTATTTGTGTATAATTTCGATACTTGCGGATTATCTCAACTACCAAAATATTGGCAAGACTATCTGTTATCATCATCCGGTTACTCGGCTACTGCAATTTATTAAATAAAATAGTATATATTTGTATTATATTTTTGACATTTAATTAACATTCAGTTATTACATTTATTATGTAGTAAAATAATCAGATAAAAATAATGTAAGGTATAAAAAACATTTAAACATTTTAAACAAAAATTAAATGATTAAAATCAAATAAATGCAGTTATTAATTTTTTTTGTGGAGGAAAGTACATTTAAATATCCATTAGAATTCTAAAAAATGGATTGTTTGCCAAGTGTTGCCGCCGAGATACCCCAAAAGTACCATCTATTCAATTATAATACATGAATTATTAGTTTACCGACAACTGTAAAGTGACACAAATATTGCGATTTAGTTGGTCACTAATAACGTTCATCAATAAATTATTCACAGCTATTGCTAACTATTAATGAGTAATTTTTTTTCAGTTATATTAAATGACTTTGATAGTATTATTAAATCCAAACAAGGATCAATTTTATTTATTATATTATATATTGATGAAGTCATGCATAAAGTGTTTTTAAATTTGTATAACTCTAAATTTATTTTTACTTGGTCACTTTTTCTAAGACAGCATATAAACCTAACAATTCATATTTAAAATGGAAAACTTTTTCCTTATAGTTTAACTTATTACTTAGTTTGTATTTTGTAATAGGTAATTTTATAAATATTAAAATATTTATTTTCTTTAGATGATTTGAACAAGGCTTTAATCCAAAACTTTGGTTCTTGTGATGAGTTTAAGAAACAACTAGCTGCAGCTTCTATTGCTGTACAAGGTTCAGGATGGGGTTGGCTTGGATTTAATCCTCAAACCAAGAAGTTGGCAGTCATAAGTTGTGCAAATCAAGATCCACTGTTTCCCACCACTGGTGAGATTATATAATTATTATATACTGGTTTTTTTTTGTATGAAAATATCATTCTGGTGTGTTATTGTCCATCCACTCATATAATCAATATATTATATTATATAATTCTCATGAAAAACTAATTTGAAGATTTAATGGTACTCATAATTAACATACTATTACTGGAATCTGATAGTATATGTATTTTTATAACCAAACATTTAAACCAATAAATCAAACGCCAAACACCTTACTGTAATCACAAAATATATTGCATTTATTTTGTGCTTTAATGAACTAAGGCATGTCTTAATTAAGTTTTTTTTTTACCGTTGTTATTCATAGATTTATTTTATCGTACCAACTTTTTTGTTTTTTTGTGTTAACATTTCACATTTTTGCAATGTTACTTAATTGCTGTGTAGTTGGATATTACCAAAACAATCCCAAAAAATAACACAGTTATCTATTCCAAAAGATGAAATACATTATAACATATTTTAGGAAGATCAAAGAATATTAACTGATAAACATTTTCATGATAACTTAATAATATTTAGTCATTCTGGTGAAAAAAACGTTCATAATAGCTTATGAACTTATTATTCAAATTCAATTTAATATAAGTAGTATTTATAATATTGATTGAATTTTCTTAAAAACTAGTTTTCATAATAGTAGGTATTATAAATCGGCAGAACTGATGCGCTCTTATTTATTACAGAGTATAAATAAGGTCGGACTCCACTGACTTAAATTATTGACTTTGTTTACTACTAAATCAACATTTGAAACAATGTATTGTTCTGTTCTGTAAATGGTAGAGTTAATGATTCCATACAGTTTTGGTCATGGTGTTTCTCCTATTATAATCGATTGTTTATGCACTCAAATGTACATTGTACCTATTCACTGAATAATTTTACTATTAATTATTTCTATCATATATTTTAGAAAAATTTGCATTTCATTTTGTAACAACACTAGTAAAAGATAAAAATACAGTTCTCTGACAAAAATGAAACTGATCTTTTAGATCCCCAATTATTAAATATTTAAATGTCAGCAGGCTATGAGGATAACACCTATGAACATAAGCAAAAAAAAATAGAACTGGGTCTAATTTATTGGTGTACAATTGGTATGAATTTTCTTTCTGACATATTCTATACACTGCTTTCTGATCGATTTCACACTAACTATAAAACATTAACTGAATCTACAATTAACGAAAAACTTAAACTTATGAGATGATGTAAGACATAATTTGCCCAAGGTAGTTATAGTAAGACATTTAGTCTTTGATTTATTGTATAAATACCTATGGTACCTCGTAATGGTACATTTTTCTGAGAACCATTGACTTATTAGATTAGTTTTTGATGAATATTATATTTTATGCAATGTAATATATTGAATATATATAAGTAGTGGGACAATAAAAAAAACAGAGTGAGGCAATTACAAATCAGTACCCATTATAGTAATGATTGAATACTAAAATTTATTTTTATTTATATTTCATTGACATTTTTTTTTTGAACAGGACTGATTCCTTTGTTTGGGATTGATGTTTGGGAACATGCTTACTACTTGCAGTATAAAAATGTACGCGCTGATTACGTAAACGCAATTTTTGAAGTTGTTGATTGGGAAGCTGTGTCCAAACGTTTTTCTGAAGCTTCTATTTAATAACTATTTCAACTTGCTAGTTCTCATTAAGAATATATTTAAGTTTAAACAGTTAAATATTATATAGATTTATACGTATTCCTGTAAACTCTGTTTGATTACAATTAAAATAAATGTACAGTTTGAATTTTATCAACTAAAATTAAAAAATATAACTTTTCAGTAAAAAATCAGTTAAGTAAAAAAATTGGTTTTTAATATTATACTATATAATAATTTTACTACCATCTAGTAAACTCAGTTACTTCATTTTGGATTGTAAAAATGGTGAAAATAATAATGCATTACCTACATAAGTGTTCTTTGAATACTAAAGGCCATAGAGTAATCAATAATATCACAATTCATTTTAACAGATTTATTTACACCTAAAAGTTTTATTTATTCAATTTAAATATGATATTACTGTATTTTATCAATTAAAATGATACATTTCTAAATACTCCCTTGGTAGGCACTAGGTACCTATATTGTGTCATATTGTTGCGTGAGATTGCATTCATAACAATAAAATATTTTTTTGATTTTTGTTTTGTATTATCTAATATCAATAATGCTGTAGTCTTTGAAATGTGCGCAGCTGTGGTTAAAACTTAGTAGCCAGAGTTCCGATGCGGACTGTCGTTTGAACTACGTATGCGTTTGAAAATTGTGTATGCGGCGCCAACAGCGGAAAAGAGCATCGGCCCTTATTAGGACTCTACTGCGGGATAGAAGACAGAACGACTTGGTGTGGTTTGACTCGTTGGCGCTCAACAAATTTTTTTTTGGCTTTTAGTGATAGAATTAACATTTCAAATTTTTTCAATGGTGAAGATTATTATGTTTAATCGTTGGCAGTTGGATATTATCAAAGAAACCCAGAAAAATAACACTGTTACTTGTTAGTTGTTCCAAAAGACAAAGTACGTAGTAACATATCTTAGGCAAGAGCGACTCAACGAAGATGAAGACAATTAACTCAGCGGCAGTGGCGGATACAGGGCTTAATTTGGGGGGGGGGCATGGAGTAGGCAAAAGTACAAAAAGTACATGTATTTGCTACAAAGTTGGCTAAACACGGTGTAAAATAAAGGGAGACTACGGCGATTGGCGGGGGGGGGGGAATGTCCCATTTGCCCTCCCCCGGATCTGCCACTGCTCAGCGTTGTCATTTCAACTTTTGTTAGGTATGATAATAACAACTAGGTAGGCTAATATAATATTATATTGTAACATGTTGTTCATACTATTATTAGTTTATTTTGAATTTTTTTGAGCTTAATATTGGTAATTGGTTTGAAATTGTTGATGGCATTATAATAATACCTATTTAAATAATAAAATATCATTCAGAACCGTTTTTCGTATACGATAATTTATCATACATTACAGTGATTTACTCAACGACTAGGTACACTCGACAGTCAACACCTACTGTACATTAGACCGATAATTTAATACCTATATGGCTATATAGTTGTTAATTTCAGTCATTATTATTAAATATTATTATTTATTATTATTTTTACTACATAAAAACAATATTTTAATTTTGAGAATTGAATAATTCATGTTTTTGACATATCCTTTTGTACTGAGTTTATTATTTGTTAAATTTACATGTGAAACAAAAATTTTTGTAAATAGTAGGTAGGTAATAATCAAAATATCAAATATAATATCGTATAGATATTATAATAATAGTATAATATATTTTCATATTTTTTAAAATTATATAGGTATAATATATTATGCTGATAAGAGTTGCAGTATGTAATCACACGTTATAGCAGTTAATATTGAAGTTAACTCAAGCATTACAAACTTAATAAAACAATAACTCTCACACACACACACACTCCGACACTAGCAGAGCCAAACGCCATTGGCCAATCTTCTGTGATCTGTGTTTGGTATAACTGTTATGGTTTTAAGTATTTTTTTCAATTTTCCTAACCCCGTGCCGATGGCCGAAGGGAGGGGATAAGCATACCCGTTGGATGTTATGAGCAACACAATCCCTTTTATTCTAGGTTTTAGATAATAATATTCAGAACTCAGATGTATAACACAAAATACTTACGTCATTTGTATTTTGTAAAGCCGTGTGTGTTTGGACAAAAATCTATTCGTGGCAGTCATACATTCAAACGCGCAGCAATACTCTGTTTTAAAGATTTTATATTTTTATTACGAATGTTTTCGTGTGTATGATATCTGTGTGCCTGTATTACTTATATTATATTATTATAGTTTATAATATGGCAATATGCGTACTACGGTCCACAATAATATATATTATTTGTTGAATCGTAAGTCGTTACCTATCTCTATTATAATAGCTGATAGGTACCAATATTGGCTATAACAGATTCTTAGAACGAGTGTCAACATTAAGCCTATAAGGTAAGTACCTACAGATAATCAGTAAAAAAGATCGAGAAAAGAGTTAACAAATAAAAAAAAGCGGGTAAGTAGATGTTGCTCTGACAGGGCATAAATACATCTGATTTTAGAGGACACACTTATATTAATTTAACTGTTACATTTGGGTTTTGACAGATTTCTATAGTAAAAAAAACCTGTGAGGGTTGTTGCACCAAAAATCTCCCACACTTTTATATACCACTTACCCTGTAAGTGAGTTGGTGAGGTAACTTTAATAATTATTTTAAATCACTAAAAGCAGTAAAAGCCTTTGTGTGTAGTAAATAGGAAAATATTCAAATATTTTTGTAGGTTATCATCATCAATTAGAATATAATTTATGTAACGAAATAGTTTATATAATAAGAATATTCTAGGTTTTTAAAAAAACAAATTTGACTATGTTTAGAAAATAATATTGGGCTTGTTAGTTAAATAAACTGTTATAATATAATATTATATGTAAATTATATTATTATTATGTATGTAGATCAGTAGATCCTTTTAGTTATATTTATTAAATAAGAGAAAATAACTAGATAATTCTTTAAAAATCAATTTATGATTATAATAATCCGTTTTATTTTTTTATATTTTAACATATTTTAGACTTAAAATAAATGACATTACATATTTATAACAGGCATGATATAGTATACCTGCCTAATTATATAATATTATGACAATATTCTACAAATTACGATGCTCTTACTAATAAACTTTTCAGTAGGTTACAGTAAATACTAAATAATAATGTATTTCAAAAGACACAACATAGAATAGGTATATTTAAATTAAATATTTTATGTTGGGCAGGTAAGTGCCTACTTATTTTGTATTGACCCATTATCATTTTTTTTTTTTTTTTATAACAAATAAATACGTATATAGTATACCTACTATAGGTATTGTACGGTATGGAATTAATGAAAATTAAAATATTAAACGATTAATGTTTGTTATTTCTACAAAACTAAAAACACGTTATATATCTCGGGACAAACATTTGTTATTCAGAGGACACACTTTGATTTTCATGGGATACAGCATTTTAGCTATGCTATATTGTAGGTTTCAAGTGGGCAATTGTAATGGATGGTGTTAAATTCGAATTCAATGATATAAAATCATTATATACGAAAATCGATTCTGAGCGAAAACGGTCTGTTAGCCTAAAATATTACAAAGTAGGTATATGTACTTTTTAAAACGGGTTAATCTGTTGGAACTTCTAGACCTTCTTAGTTCACGCAGTCATTTTGAATCTAACAGTTTTGATAACAACCAATAATTTGTATTGAAGTTTATAGTGTTATAATATGGGTAATCAAAAATTTAAGAAAATATAAAATTGTAAGATGTGTAATGCCTCCATATTTTTAAGGTTATATAATATAGGTATACTACGCTAAACATCGTTGTTACCTAATACTGATAATGAGTATATTGTTATAAATGAATTGTTTTACATAGGTACTTCGCGTAAACATAATGTGTTGCTCGGCGTAGTGTATAGGCAAAATAAGTACACTACTGCAGTGTTCAATGTTTTTTTTTAAATATTGCTGATAAAATATTGAAATAGGTACCAATGCAATATTATTTAATTTACACTTTTGAGATGATTTTATTATATTTTAATAAAATATAACACGTAGATACTTATGTATAATGTAGAGTAAAATAAGTTTCTATCAGGTACTGGAAATTCCTTTGTCGATCATTTCATACTTTCTTTCATTATTTATCTTTATTTATGTTATTATTTGCCCGAACAAACTGAAGTCCATCAACAGTCACCAATGAGTGTGTTAAAAAAGGAGTTTTTCTAACGTGGTGTTAATTTTTAAAAATAACAATTTTTTAATCCAATTAAGGCGGTGAAATGGATGTGCTCGTGTTGTAAAGTACAACGAAGAAAATTATTTTATTTGGAAAACTACCTAATTGTGCTGAAAGATTATAAGGGCTAGTACCTATTGTGAAAACTGACCCATCTATGACAACAGAACATAATATTTAAAACTTTAAACATACTTTAATATATTTTTGTAATTTTTTCATTGGATTTTTCTTTGTTCTTTTTTCATTGTTTATTTTCGGGATTTCCTATTACCGATATTGTTTGTGTAGTAATGAAATACATAAATTATAATTTAATGTTACACGGTGATACTGATATACTAAATTTATATTCCATGATATAATATAGAACATCCAACATTAAAACATTAAATAATATAATATATAATAATACGATTAAAATTTAAAGATAGAATTAAGTATATAGTATATAGTATAAAAGTACAAAATTATCATGTTCATGTTTAATCATGTACCATATACCGTAGGCGGCATTGGTTCTATGTTTTTTTTTTGAGGGGGGGGGGAAATGAATCACAATTTACTGATCCATTTAAAAATAATAAATTTTCCTTCTCAATATATTTTCTGGGGATGGGCTGCCCCCTTGTGACCCTCCCCCCAAATGCTGCTTATGGTACCTAGATATAACTTATATTATAAAGTTATTGACATATTAACCACGATTTTCTGAACTATATTTTTAGGTAGGTAGTTATAATTATTATAATATTATATTATATATCGTAATGTAATATCGGATATACGATATACCACCTTAGAATTTTAGTTTTGGTATTTTGATAAAAAATAATTTATTATGTATGGTTGTATTGATAATTTGTGAATTATAATTTTAAAAAACAGTCCGTCTTCATTAAGCTTCAGCCTTCAGAAAGAAAAAGAACAAACTCAGTTCATCTAGACTTCAATAATTTTAAATAATACTCTATTAATTAATACATAATATAGTTTATGAGAACTAAAAATTGCGTATAAGACGTATAACCAAATAATTTTAAACGTAAACATTTCAGAAAAATAATTGTAACATAATAAAGAATTAAAAATATATGGCTTACTTGGTATTCAAAATAGCGAGAATAAAAATGTTCTGAATTAAAGGGAGTAATAATGTATTATACTAAAAAAAATACTTTTTATAATAACTCATTGAAATAAAAGTTTTAACAATTATTATAATTTATAATTATTAAAACAAACACCGACTGCAAATACAAATAAATTTAATAAGCAATTTAATGACTAGAAATAAACATTACGCTACGCACAGGAAATAAAAATACAAATGCTACCTATGATGCTATATAAAATATTTTTATATTTAATTACTTTCTACATATTAGATATATAATGTTGAGTTTACGATTCCCTCGTGTTATACATCAGTGACAATACAAAATAATTTTTCGACGTTCAAATTAATCAATTTATTTTTAATCACATACAATGTCTAGTAATATATGTATAAATATAGGTATTTAATTTTATCGGATACCTACGA
Organism: Sitobion miscanthi; assembly: GCA_008086715.1. NCBI lineage: Eukaryota > Metazoa > Arthropoda > Insecta > Hemiptera > Aphididae > Sitobion > Sitobion miscanthi. Next base: position 29,349,677 of record CM017798.1, on the reverse strand, counting down.
AAAACTCATGAGCACCTACATATTATTGTGGTTATCATAAATAATGAATATTATGCATATACCTATATGTGGTAGGTATTGCAGCGATGGCACCGCGTGTCAACCCAAACGAATGTCGAGTAATTTTGTCCATAAAATGATTGAGAATATCCCAAGGGCACCATTAACAAAATTAAGAAGAGATGTTCGGTTGAAAACCTACAGCCAACCATATATTATACTTATATATGTACTTATAATGCACATTATAGTTCATCGATCATTATATTATTATTCTTTAACATTATTATATAGGTGCACAGATGCACGCTATATCGTGTAGACTATATAGCTGATAGGTATACACATAGGTCCACGCTTGTACGTCAATATAAAAGTTTGTTCGATAAAATACTCAATAAAGTAGTATAGATGATATTATTATTATGTGTACGTTTTTAAAACTTTATACAACTGTCCATTATAGAAAAGGTTGCAAAAAGTGTGTGGATTTCGAATGTATCTTTATCTGCGCATCTTGATAGATATTGCTTTATTCGTAAAAGTGTTTTATTAAGAAATATTGTCCATAATCATTAAATAGGTAATACATTTTAAAAGTTATTTGTAATATTCTCACGTACCTATAGCTATTTGATATATATAGATACGTTGAATTAAAGTAGGTACAATTGTTTAATCGTGTTTTCAGGTAAATACTTGCCTATATTATTTTATATAGCATCAATGTAGATTGTAGGTATAATAACTATTATAAATTATAATTTATAACATAGGTACATTATTATAACAATCAACTTTGATTATTGTTATAATAATGTACTTAAATATTTTGATATAATTGATAATTTATTGTATTCAGTCAGTCATTTAGTGATTTAAATTTTCAATGTTGTACCTAAGCCAACAACTGCATTTATTATATTTTCGAAGTGCATAGTAAAAGACAGACCAGATAAGCTGGTTGGTTCTGAATTTATAACTGTAAAAAAATAAGTTAACTGTTAAACTCAAATACCCGAACACGTATAGAAACAAGAACATTTTAAAGTTTAGTTCTGGTGTATGTATTTGAAAAAAAACATCTGCCTCGCTTATTAAGGATATCGGAGCCGGCGTGTTTTTAGTACAAAAACTTGCCTCCCACGAAAAACTTTCACGGTCTCGTAAAATAGTCAGATTTCGATATTTTTTTTATTTGAAAGATGAAGACTTTCAGGTCAGAGTGTTTTTGTAAACTCTATTTAAAGAAGTTGTAATAAAAGTCCATAATATATAGGTATCACAATTTGTTGAGTATTTTGAAATATATGTTTCTGGCGTTACTAAAAATGAATTAATAAATCAGAGTTTAATGCGACTGGAATAAAGTAAGTTGTACTCATTGAAATAATAATTTAAAAAAAAAGAAAGATTAAAATTAGAAAATAATTCTACGAGGCGTGTTTGTTTTGCCTGTAAAGTAATTTTTGATCATTGATATCAGATAGGGTTTGATATTATTTGTTCGTACTGTTTATTGTACGACCGCCATGCCACGTAACTAGAAATAGCTTGAAATATCCTTTATTAATAAGTGTCTAAGGGGCCTACTTGCCACTTAATAAATTGCCAGCTCGGACAGCCTTCATAGAATTTCTATCACATGTCCATGCCCCATGGTCCTACAGTGTTTGTTAAAAATGATTCGCAAAGCACAATTCACAGACACTTGATACACTGTATATAAATATCATAAACACATTGTAAATTTATGAAAATATAGGCAATACGATACTATAAATTATTGAAGTTTATAATAATATTATTAATTACACTCAAACAATGTTTCAATTATATATATTTTTCTAGAGAGTAGAGCATAGCTAGAGTAGAGTATGATAATATTTATCACAATATAAGAATATATCGAATATATAATGATCAGAAAAAGGCGGCAGCGCCGGTAAATAAATTTAAAAAAAATATATAAAGATGTAAATTACTTACTATTAAATGTAACAAATAAAACAACAATCATAACTATTGTATTATTATCAATCACATCCGGTCCGTGTACCGATTACATCCGTACGGGTTATCGTCTTGGATGTCGTAATGTTTGTGCTTTACGGGAACGGTGCCAGATAGTTGTGCGAGTACATCTTCTTCGCGGGACATAAGCCGTCTCTCATGTCACCTCTGGCCAAGTCAATCCGGCCACACACCGTCCACACGGCGTCCACGTGGTCGTGGTTCCGGCTGAGCCTTTCAAACCTGTTGATCAGGTCCTCAATGTCGTGGAACACTATAATTTGTGCGTGCCCCGATACGTGCGCGTGAACAACATGTCGTTGGAGTCGGTGTTCACGTCCGACCATATTTTGTTCATCAGTTTCTTGCACTCCTTGAGATGTTGAAAGATGATGTTCGTTCCTACCTACTATGAAAATAATAATTATTGCGTGTTATTTTATACTGTGGTATCAAAATGTTAACTAATTTATTATACGGGTATGATACTTTGCGATAGTATACATATAGAATTTTAAATATAATATAGTATAAAAAGACAATTTGTCTTATACTCTTATATGGAAAAAAAAATCACATTATAACAAATTATTAATTATTAGTAAAGATGTGATGTCAACATTGACAATATAGACATTAATCATCTTGGTGGTTCATCAACTAAACAAATTAGAGAAGCTAGGAGGAATATAAAGGGACGTGGGATCGGACAGTTTGTTGTGGGACCTTGGAGTTAATTAAACTTAAGAGGAACGGAGAATCAACTTTCCTTGCGACGATAACCAATTAAGAATTTTAACTCGAGAATATATGACAAGTGTTACAATTTTAGGTGCATTTAAGATTGGTGTGTAGCATAGGTGCAATAGGGAGAGGGCTTTAGAAGCTAAGCTCCCCAAAAATGTAAATATCCTCCCCAAACATTTTCTAGTTATTTTTAAGCTTATTAAATATCACTAAAGTGGTCTTGGGGGCTTTAATGGCACTCCTCCCCCAAATCTCAAACGGTATTTGTGCCTGTGAGTTGTAATCGTGTGTTTTGGGTAGTGTGTATATAATGTTTTTATTGAAGAAAATATAAATTATTTAATTTCATTATTTTGTCGGGTATTAATCGCTCCGCACGTAATTTCAATATCGAAAAAAATAAAAAAATAATTTTCACACCAGATATTATATGGAAACCATGACTATTTGGAGATGTATTATAGTAATTAATGCTTTAACATTTTATTATTTGTAAAAACTATCCGAGTACAATAAATTAGTATATCTAATTTTCTGATTTTCATCTATATTTCATAATTTTGAAAAATCTACTTTCAAGAACTATTTTTTTTATTAGATATACACATTTTAACAGTTTAGAAACTACTCATACACATTTCGATTTAGATATTAGTACAACATTTTCAAAAAAAAATAATATACAGTAAAAAAGTTTGGTTCCAAAGATCAGAATTTGAATGGTTTCACTATTAATTACGTTTTGGTGAATTGAATCTGCGATAATTCGTGTACATTGTGAAAGCTGTAAATTGAGTCCTGATGGGTTTAAAAAGTCATTTGGTATGTTGGTTCCCGGCAATGAACTCCCTTACCAATATCTTGCTTTTAAGTTCGGGCCGGGAGCATATATATAAATGGCATTATAGTGGTACGCCGTTCATCGGACACCAATGAATTCTACGCACCGATAGATCAACAAACAAATAATAATGACGGTGATAGTGCGTGTAGCCAGCTATTCTTACCGCGGGCTTTTCTCCAAAAATGAGATACCGTAACGTCGTAACTTTGATTAAGCCTAATTAAGATACGTATATACGAGCGTATATATACACCTCGTACAATATACGTCTGCCGTATTGTGTATCAGTATTATCACCAATTTTGTTAATGATTATTGATTACACACGTACAATATATAGGCTATTCCACTATATTTTTAGTGGCATGCTGTAATAGTCGACTTATGACTATAATATTGTGTTATATAGTTATGCGGTTATTGTGTTTTCGATAAATTTTTGTAAAATGGAAATATATAATGGCTAGAAAAAAAAAACAAAACCGTGATCGTAAAATAAAATATTTTTAATTTTTAATAGGCTTGATGAGATTTTTTAATCGATATAAATTATATCATAATTTTAAATTAGACTTCTAATAAAAATGATAAGATATTAAACGAACAGGCTAAAATTTTTTTCCGACCCAATATATTATATAAATACCGAAACTAGGTCATTTGGGACCTAATTTACCTGGTGAGCATACTCAGTGAATCACCCTGTATAATAACTATACGAGAGACTCAAAAAACGTTTATTACTTACAACCGGTAACTGTTGTACAATACTGTTTCTATATTATAAGGGGCAAAGGTACAAGCAATATTTCCGCAGTTCACCAATTATTTTCGTATGCGTATGTAAGTTTTCAACGGTGGCATACATTTTCAGAACTCCTACGAAGACACTCCTCCGCACTAGACCATATTATTATAACATCAAAACGAGCACAAAACAGACATTTCTCTTAAAAGACATCAGCTACAGCTAAAGCCACTATTTTACATAATGTTTTACGGGCATAGAATGCGTTGCGGGCATTTCAGGATAGATACTGAATAATCTTCACGACCCCGTTTATGCATCGACACTGAAAAACATGTTGAGGTACATTTTGATGCTTTATAGCACGGCGATTGATGATAGGTAGACAATTATTACTGTACAAACACTTTTACGCGTTCCATACTTTCATGTTAAATAATAAAGGTCATTTTCAAAATATTTTTGGTCTTTTTTAATATTTGAAATTGTTTGCATTTAATTATTTTTATACAATTTTTGTCTCTAGGCAAAAAGCTTGAAATTATAAGTTATTTTTGCAGAAGTTAAGAATATCAAAAATACAATGTCACAATTTCAATATTTAATATTAGATATTTAAATGGAAAATAGAAATATTTCCTCAAACAATATTGGTTATTTTGTTGTAATTCAAAAAATATTAATCACAGGAACTTGAAACTTTCAGTTATTTTTTTATACTATCCTTTTATCTACACAATTAAATTAATTTTAATCTAAATTTATTTCTATTTAATTCTAATAATTGTTTAAAATAATATCCAATTTTACCATAGTTATACATTTTATATATGCATAAAAAATGCATGATTTATGTAATACAAGTATTATGTTTAGAGACTATTTATAGCATGTATTCAAATAAGTATAATATTAAGAATTAAAAATTATTCAGTGTAGAAGTAATTATGAATTATGAATTTCACTATTAACGTATCATTTAATTGGCAGGTATTACTTTATTAGTTGTATTTATTATTTCTTTTATTTCAGTTGAATTAAGAGTATTTTTATTTAATTATTTTTAGAATAGCGACTTATTTATAAATTATATAATATAATGTATTTGTCATCTACATATAATTAATTTCTTGAATTTTATACTAACAGCAAAACTCAAAAAAGGATAATTAAATGTTTTTATTATATTGATATGCTTTATAATTACATCTGACGGCATTTATTCAATCAATAAGTAAAAATATGTTACACCTAGTTGATTTATAAGTTTGTTGTTATTTGTATAAAATCTACTATTTTTATTCAAAATTCACTCGCATAAGGTAAAACTGTGAAAAACATAATTTTTTATATTATTTATACACTGATTGAACCCAACGACGAGCAGTATTAAACACGAGCTTAGGTAAACTCAAAAATGCTTATAAATTATAATGATTGTGGACCTTTAATCCTTTTTTCCACTCTGTTTTACCTTCTGTGTGTAATGGTTTTCGATAAACAAACATTAAATTATTTTTCAAAATAAATTTAAAAAAAAAAATGCGGATTACCTACAACTTGTTGAAATGTAAAAGTATTAATTAATATATTATATAGGATTATACCATACACTGCATATTCGATTCATAATATTATTGTTGATATACATAAATGTAAATCACGTGGAGTTGTGTTTCTATAACAGGGTTGTAATACCACTCGTAGAATATAAAGGCGGCTTTCGTCCGCACGTTGTTGTTATGGCAATATTATAGTAGGTACAAATACATATATATATATATATATATTGCATATCTGTTGTTCATATTTTTATATTTTTGTCTAAATATTATTGTAACAGCTAAATATTATATCTGTGTGTTATTTTATCTGGATACTTGGCATAGAACCACATTTCGTTACCACACACGTGGGCGTTCGGTATTGTAAATTGTATAAGCGACGTTTTAAAGATGTTATTTCAAAAGAGAATTTCTACATATCATGCAAATATTACGATAAACAATACACATGCATTTTCGCATGAAAGATGAATTAACCAGAATATTAATTGCGTTAAAGATTGTGTGGATATGTAAATTCAATATCAATGTTATGTCTTATGAACAAAAATAATAATTTGTCACGTGATGATTGTACTATAGGAAAACAGAATCGAAGAAGTTTCAGCAATAGAATATGGGTATTTTTATCTTTTCGGCTAAAACATTGCATTAAACAAATTCGGGTGGAGGGGGCTGTGTGAAGTTGGCCTCCCGAAAAAAAACCGTTGATTGGGGCGAAAGTATATAGTTGACATTTTTAATATGTATTTTTAAAATAATTGGAAATTAGTTGAAAAATATAGACATGGGTTTGGAGACTAGAGTCAATCGGTTAAAGTCAAGGACTTAAAGTCCAACTTCACGGACGTCCATTTTTTTTATCAGTTATTATTTAACTTGGGTAGACATAGATAATTGATTAGATATATTGCTTAAATTAATATGGCCCAAAAAGTCTCTCGTTCCACGTTCCTTTGATAGTTATAGTTATTTGACGATTTTTACCAATTGTTGGAATGATATGAAACTGGTCAACGAGGACCAATGATTCCTTAGTTTTTTGTGTAAACAATACGCGCTTATATCTTTTTCATAAATGTTAAATATATGGTATTAATGAATCCATGTAGGTATTCGAACTATACATATAATATTGTAATCGGGCTAAGTGCGTTCAAAAATAAAAATATTGGTAAGTAATATTTTTAATATGCACTTATATTATTTTACTTAGTGTTATTTTACAAAATTAATTATTATAATTTAATATCGAAACAACATTAAAATATAAAAATATTATACATAAATCAATGAAATATTGGCCATTATAAAATACTATTAATATTTCTAAGAATGTTATTTATTCAATAGTACTATAGTAGTGTAAAAAGAAAACAAATCAAAAACTTAAATTTGTTTTTGAGAAAAAGAATTTAATTTGCAATATAGCGTTAAAAAAATTTGCTGGAAAATGAATGTATATGCCAACAAAAGCGTACTTATTGATAACTGGTACGAAGATAAATATGGCACAATCCCGTCAAAAAATGAAAGTAATTGGAATTCAACTTATCAAAGAGATTATCACGAACGTGTTTTGCCTATCCGAGATAACAGTGTTATGCGGAATATAAGAGAAAGATCACTGGTAATTTTTGCAAATTTTGTAACTCGTAAATCAAGATTAAAAAAATTTAAAAATATTGATTTATCGAATGTTAAATAAGTATACATAATATGCATAATAATATACATTTAGGGAATGCCAATTAATTTATTCCGTGAACATGGTGTCCACAATGCCTACAATAAAAACTTGAGTTCCCTGTACGATTTAAATTGCATGGCTGCTTACAATCCACCATTGTACAGACGTTACAAATCAAGATCTGGACTCTGGAAACCTGAACAAAATTTCACAGCCAATTATGGACCAGGACGAAGTGAATTGTTGAAAAAAAAGCAGACAACTTGGAACAGTATTTTAAATGAATTCATACCTAGTACAGAATATCAGTGTAGTTATACAACAAGATAGATGAAAATTATTATTTGCACAAATCGTTTTTAAAAATAAAAATAATGATTCTTATATTAATGTTAAATTAGAATAAGATGCACTAAAGTTACTGTATAACATGTTTGTACAAATGGTCATACAAAATGTCGGGTTAAGAACTTAAGATTACCTAGCTATATGGTGATATTTCAGGTAGAATTAGATTATGGAAATAATAATAATAATAATAATAATAGTAATCCATTAACAAAACTTAAAATTTAAAATTCAATTGTATTAATCATATATCATCACACATTTCAAAATCAATATTATATTTAGTCATTATTTAACTTATGAGTTTCAAAAAAAGTGGTCTAGTATGGGTAACCTCTCTGCTGTCATAGATAATGTATGTAATACTAACTGTGTCTGCTGATGGTTGACGTCAAGATATTGCATAGGTCAACGTAATAATGGATATTTTAAATTTAAATTTAATAATAAATCATAGCGATACCATACGATAGACGATTCTGAGAGAACACGTCAAGCCAGCCTGTAATTGCTGTATTACTAAGTATATCTTATGATATTTTTTTAAATTGCTATTAAAGTAATTCATTTTATTATTAGTAATGGCTTATTTTTTAAATTAAATTTCAGTAAGAACTACAACTTATTAGGAATCACGTATTAAATGCTCTATCCTTAAAAATGTAGAGTTGAAAATTGTATACATTTTTAAACAGGTATAGAATAATTTGAAAATTTAAATGATTTTACGAATTTCGTTAACATTTCAACTTTAAATCCACATAAAAATACCACATTAAATAATAAATGTCTATAAATAGTTTAAAATAAAAAGTAAATAATAGTTTGAACATTTTATTGAGTAGGTATATAAAATTATAATTTAAGCAACAGTGGAATGTTTCAAGTTTGTGCAATTAATACTTTTTGAATTAGGTAAAACAAAAAAGCTAAAATTATTATTTTATGCATAGATATCCAATTAAATCCAATTGTCAAAATTTAAACTTTAGACCCCAACCAAAACATAGTTGTTGAATTACGATCAACTTTTGTTTTTATAATTTTGCAATCAATATTTTTTGGATGAAACCTTGTGTAGTTGTTGTATTACAATTTTTAATTTTATTTATGAATATTCAACAACAAAATAATTTGCACATTTTCGGGATTTTGACGAAATTTTACGGCATACATATAAGAATACAATGCTTATAAAAAAATATTGTAGATTTAAGCTCAATTTTTTTTCCAGTATCAGCAACTTATTAGGAACATCGCAAAACATTTTCAAGTTTTTGACTGAACATTAATTTTTTTTTGACGTTTATAAATTATTAGCCAATTGGCATCACAAAAATAATTTATTCAATGCACTATATATAACTTGGTCAGCGAGTAACGATTTCGTGTTTTGTCAGCGCCTTCTAACTTATGTTCTAAATTGCATTCTAACTTATGAACATAATTTTATACGTTCAAGTAAGTCGTATAGCGATATTTTAATTTTACATTTACAATTTTATTTAGAACTTTTTTAATAAACCAAATTTTCAGCACAACGATTAATATAAGTTTAATAAAAAAATAAAAATACGACGCGCAGTAAACGCTAGTGGATTTGGAATAATGACATTTTTTCAATAATTTTATTTTTCCAACTAAAAACGTAGTTATCAGGTTGTTGACATATATTACGAAGTATGCGTAGGTACTCCCAGACACCCTTAGCGTGGTTTTAAGAGTTTCTTGCGCGTCTCATATTTTCCGTTATGCCACGGAACAACTCGTCTTTAAAATAACTAGTTTAGCTTACTACTGAATATACCTACCAGTAAGTGTGAAAAGAGCATGTGCTAGTAGCCTCACTTGCACTCGATTTACATAAGATATTATGCACTATACAGTCTAAAATAAAAAAAATGCATGATTTATTATGATAGCAAATTCAGCACGCACATTTTTTGATAGCCAATCGGCTGTACTAATCAATTATAAAATGCTTGCTCATTAGTATTATGGATAGGAGGTACTTATTAGAAGAAAAATTAAAGTCTATCACTTCACCTTGCAGAAAATTAAGTACTTATATACTTATTATTATTTATTAATTTTTGAACAATTTTGTGTATTTTACTTTGTATTAATTGTTTAATGATATATTTACGTATTATTTTGTATAAAATATTTCCTAAAACAGAACATTTTATTCTAGAATAATATAATAAAATTACGTCTTGAGTAATGATGGACAAATTCCCGGGAATATAGTTTCGGGAAATTCCCGGGAATATAATAAGTTTTTTAAATATTGATCATAGATTTTAGTTTTAAATTAAACTTATGGTAGTAAATAATCCAAATGACAACCCTTTATTGATATTATGTCAGTTTAGATATTTATTCTTTATAAAAAAAGTTATTAAGTAACGATAATTTAATTTTTTGAATCTGTACAATGGTCAATTATCACAAAATAAATGATATAGTTTCATTTATCTATATTGAAAAAATAAAAATAAACATACTGAGATTGATTGAAATACTGAATAACTTTTACTTATACGTATAATGAACGACATATATTTATATATAACTATAGGTACTTCAGTTTCTTTATTAATAAAAATAAAAGCAAAACTGTACTCTAATTAATACTTGTATAATAATAATGTATTATGATTTATGAACTTATGATAAAAAAGGAAAACAATAAAGTATCCAAACTACTACTTTGAATTGACTTACGCTGTGAAAATAAACATAACTAGGTACTAAATAACTTTTTATTTATACATGTAATGAATAAAATAAATATATAACTAGACTTCAGTCTTTTTGTTTAAATTGTTTTAAAATAAAAGTAAAACAGTACTCTTAATTTATACTTTTGAACAAAATATACTAGTATAGACTGTCGTTCTATTCCAACTCGATTTTTATTTATTTTTTTTCAATATCCCCCAAGGAAATTTCCCGAGAGGTTAGGGAATATTCCCAATGGCACATCACTAGTCTTGAGCAAGCTTATAATATTATAAAATAATAGGAATTGGGTATGATTGATTATCTCAAGTTGTACCTAGAACCGGAATCTTTGCATGCCTATGATTTTTGAAGATATCTTGTTCAATTAATTTCTCATACATAAGTCTACAGTTCTACACATTTAAAAAAAAAATAGTGTTTCAAAAAATAACTCATTTAGTAATAATAAAGATCTATATCTTTCACATGTAATTGACCTTAAAATCGAGAGAGATTTCGAGACATATACCACTAGGAAGATTTGACAAAAGAAAATTGATTAAAAAAAAGGGGGAGATGAATATTATTTTTCAATATGATTTCTTGCAACTTAAACTTTACTCACTTTTCCTGAAAATAAGTAAAATATAATAAAATAATGCATTTATAAAATATATACACTTATACATTTCCATGCTAAGCGAGTAAACACTATGTGTCGTACTGTAGTCATACGGACATTGGTCCTTACCGCACACATAATTAGCAGCAGATAATAAATAACATGGTATAAAAAACTAAATAGATGTTTTTAGTTTTATAATTATAGTAATGACAATAATAATAATAATATAAATAACTAAATGTAAGGAATTTAATATTAATCGCCCGCGGTATTGCACACGATCGGACACAGCAACGCGGTCATACCAAAACGTCCAGTCTGGCCATGCACCCAATCCTGAATGTTGGAGTGTAATGCCCACAGGACATAGCCATCCTTGGCTGCACCTGTCGGTTTGGTGCTCGCGTAATCAACGGACGTTATTTCCATGCAGCCCGGGGACAGTCGACCACCGCTGGGACGTTTGAGACCGCCGTCTGTCCCGTTTCTGATCAACGCATCACTGGCGCTGTTACAACTTTCGCATGGATCATCGTCGTCGTCGTTGCAGCCATAATCCGTGCCACATCCCGTGTCCTTGCCGCGTCCCGTGCCTTTCCCGCGTCCCTTGTCCTTCCCGTGTCCTTTGTCCTTTCCACGGCCCGTGTCCTTTCCGCGGCCCATTTCCTTCCCACATCCGGTGTCTCTTCTATATCTCGTGTCCGGTGGCAACCCGCAGACACCGGTGACGCACGAACGACCACTGCGCTGGACGCTCGCCACCCTCGTCACGTGGCCGCGCACGACCAGGTCGAAGTATTCCGAGTGAAACCTTCGGCGGGCGTCCCAGACGTACAAGTCTGATCGGCGAATGGCCGCGGGATCTCGGAAGTACCACTGCATACCGTACGCCGAATCGACTGGAACCAAGGGCCTACCGACGTTGCCGCCGCCACTGATCGGTTTCCGGCCCACGTTCATCACGCACCGGCTGCTGCCGGTCGACGGGCAACTGGTCAACTTCAAATCGATGGATTTGCTAGTCGTGCCGTGGTCCCGAAATGCGGTCACCGGGATCCGGAACGCGTCCGGGTTTCGGCCGTACGTGAAGTACAGGTGTCGCCGCCTTTGCCGACCACCAAAGTCGTCCAATAGCGCCATGTGCAGAGTGTTCCGGCTCGGGTCCAGATCGCCGTCACAGCTGTCATCGTCTTCCGTAGCCGAAACGGACGCCGGCAGGATCGCGCGGATCCCACGGCATTCGTCCACCAGCCACACGACGATCAGACCTTTGAACCGGTCGTGGGTGCACGCGTCGCCCACGTAAACCGCCACTGGTTTTGGTTTGTTTGCACTTGGCGCGTCATTCGAATTTCGACGATTGCGGACGGTCGGAGGATCATCTTCACCAGATCTGCTGCACTTTCCATTACATCTATCACTACCGTTGCCATTATTATTACTGCGCGTGTTACTGTCGTCACCGTTACCGCCGACGTCGCGTTTGTTTCCACAACCGTCGTGGATTCCGCTGCCGCCGTCCTCCCATTTATCCTGCGTTGACCGTTTGTCTCTCATAACTTTCTTCGTCGTACCGGTGTCGCCTGTTCTCGTCCTTTTCTGTGTTCTAGACTTGCTCGCCACGGTGTCTTTGTCACTGTTGTCGTCGTATTCTACAACGATGGAGCACAGCGATCGAGCTATTATCTTTAACTTATCTTCGTGGTCGGGTGTGGGTTTCAATAGCGTTCCGAGCATTATCTTGTGTACTGTCTATAAAATAAATAACGAGGTTTACTGATTGTAGTGTAACACTCATCACGATGTTGTCCATATACGCTACACACAATATTAACATTATTTATCTATTCTGTGATATTAATATGGTTGTCTAGTGATTGACGTCAAACATATTTTCGACTGGACAAAAGACAAAAGGGGTAACTGAAAGTTTTACTACTTTTCAGGAGAGCGAAATTAAAATGTTCATAAATTTCAAGTATCTATGGTTATTCGTCTTTTAGCTACGTTATTCAAACATAATAATCATAGGATGTATTTTCTATACGTTTCTATTCTGAAGTTAAATTTTTTCTTAGTTTTTAATCTACATACCGAAAAACATCTTGAATATCGGTTTGTTCATGGCTTTTTATCAAAAAATACAAAATATTTTAAAATAATTATGGATCCTTCAAAAATATATTTCATTAGTCTTATAAAAATATTGTTTGATCAAATATTTTTGAATTTATTATTTTTACAATACATAATGTACCTATTGTTATACTTACAATACCAGTGGTTACATCAATACCCAAAACCTTTGGGTCATTGTATTTTTTTGGTTTGGTAGCACTATCAGGTGACGGTAACGTATTGGCAATTCCAATATCAAGAATCCACAGTATGCCATCTGGACCCAAGTACACGTCTACTACGTTCACAAGACATTCACTATCACACAAACTTTCTTTGTCTTTATACTGAGTTGATTGCTTGGTAAATTGGCAATGTGCATTGAGTGATGGATATGGCGTTACCGGATGATAACCATCATCGTTATTGCGTTTGTGTTCGGTATTCAAACTGTTGTTTGAAACCGATGAAGTTGACGGACAATCAGTTAATGGAACATAACCTAGAGTAAACGGTACACCTGGCCTGTACCGCATAAAATAATATTTTAAATCATGCAAGGCATTCAAAAAATTATAATCTATATTTCATTACTATTACTCATATAAGACAATAAAATTAATTATGCTCTAATACAGAGTAGTATAATCCTATAAATGTATAATATTATTTAGGTTCATTGTACATTATTATTTATAACTGATAATAATTATTAATGAGGAATATCATAATACGAAATGGTATTTACTATTGTTTGTCTTTTTGAAATTTTTATCTATACCTATATAATAATAAATATTAAGCACGTGCTTCAGAATAGAATAAATAGATAGTAACCAGATTTTAAACCTAGACAGCTATAAATTTGTGAAAATCATAAAACCATTAATAACACAGCACCTACAATTATTGGTATTATCAATAAAACACAAAGACAATTTATGGAAATAATATAGGTATATTCCTATAAAGATATAAATACAAATATAGGTACACAATGAGTATAATTTATTTCACTGTATGTTGCACATAGGTATACATACCGGAAAGAGAAAAATTTAAGCTTCTGGAATCATTAGCTAAACCGCTCAATTAGAGCTTCCCGTGAGTATTCTTCACCACCATCAAATTCATCTTTACCACCACTGTAGTTAAAATATTTTAATACCTTTAAACTGCTTATATATTTTCGTATTTGTTAATCGTGTAGAATAAATATTATAAGACAATTTATCCTTATGACCACTACCGCCAAGAGCAATTTAAAATAAAAAAATACATTAGCTACAATTTAGTTTTTAAATATTTTTAAAAATATCGTTTGGTTTATATGAGAATGAGTAATTTATTATGTATTTACATATTTTAATATTATAAATAGATAACAAAATGTTAAATATCTCAGCTTACTTTGCAATTAATATAAGAACATTTTCGTCCGTAATTCCCGAATAAATAAATTAAAAGTTTAGTAAAGGTTAGGGTAAACTTTATAAGCTTATTACAAGGCTTAAAGTAAAGCAGATAATCAAAGTGTGTTTGTAATTTGTTTTAATATTAAACATAATTACAAATTATTAAAATTAACACATAGTGTAATTACTGTTATTAAAATAAGTTCTTTAAATAAATACAATGTATATATACATTTAAATAGATAATAATTAAACATTTAATAGTACCTACTATCAGATAGTAAGATGATCATAATTTTAACAAAAACCATTTTAAGGATTTTACAGAATATAGTCGTAATCCATTTAATGAAATCGACTTTTTCATGAAAAACTTATCAGTGATTATAATTAATCACGTACTATTATCTTGAAATGAAATCCATTTATTTTATACTCTGTAAAATATAGAATGAAATTCATCAAGTGGACATTTTTTCATGATTTCAAGTCTAAAATTTGATAGGTATCATTTAATATTTCTCATCATGCGACCATCCACTTTGTCTAATTCAATCTTTATATTGCATTATTTTCATTGTTTATTATATTATGGTTATATGGCCGGTATTTCGACTTAAATGATATGATAATTTTTGCAGTTGCGCGTGTTTGTTTAATATAATAAAATAAGTGTATATTATATTATATAAAGTATATACTGTATAGTGTATAATATATATTTAACTTATTGCCGTGGACGGGACTATAATCTCCGGGAAACTACAATCTAGTATAATATAACCTCTCCACTATTTATAGTTATTATTAAAAAACATCCAAAAAAAAAAAACAGCCCTAATTTATGAAATCGGCTCAATTCGCATAGGTCCAGTCGGCGATACCCACATCGCCACCCTGTTCGGTCCACCCCCTATATGGTCCTGCCTGTACACGTGTATTATGTAGGCACCTACCTATAACAAATTCAAAACACATATTATTTTTAAAATGTTATAATATGGATGTTAATAATTAGTCTTATCCAAAACTTTCAGAAAACAGTCATAGTCACAAATATACATAAATACAAAATGTGTGCCACCTACCTACTTAAATGTAAAATAAATGTAGTATCATTTAATCCATAAGTAATAATAATATACCATACCTAAGTGTAAAACATTGGTTTCCATTTTATGTAGGTAATGGTTGAAAATTACGATTTGGTTAGGTGGTTACGGCACATAAGTACCTACCTATACTATAAACGTGCAAAAATCAAATGAAAAAAAATGTAACCTATAATTTATCTATAATATATTTTATTATAACAGTCTTATACTAGTCCTACATACTATAGACAAACAACAATGCGTCGTTATTTTGATTTATGATCGCAATACAAATAAATATTATTTACTTTAAAACATCGTTAAACAACGACGAAAAGTCGTATTAAATCAGACCGAAGTGCAGAATCGCTGCAGGTGAGTCGTATAGGTAACCGCGGTCGTGTGTTGGCGCGCAGTTGTACAGACATTATTCTCAACCAAATTTCTTATAGGTATAGGTAATAAATAATAATATACTCTGCGCATTTTCTCGACACACAGACAACAATAATATTCTCAATTAATATCGACGTACTTATATCTCGGGGACACGATAAACGCCCTGTCTCCGGCCATTTGCATACGGGTGAAAACCACGTTGTCCGGCACGTAATAAATGTGCGGCGGCGGCTTCGGCGGCGCCGGACTGTCTGCGTCACAATACGACGTCGTCTCGTCGCGGTCGCCGTTGGTCGGCCATGTCACGTAATGTCCGTTCAAAAACCTGGGCATCAGACGATTTTGGCGTCTTTGGGCGTCGTTATCGGTGGTTGCCCCGACGTAGGAAATAATAATAACGGCGATGGTAAGACGGCACAACAGTGGCGAATAATTGTTGAACATTGTGCGGATATCATTGAATCGATAATCTTCTGAGCACCTGTCATCTGCAGAATTTTTATGGAAAAGCATCGATCCACCGTGTTGTTGACAGGTGAAACACGCGTCATATGATATTTTCGACCGACATTTTTCAAGAAAAAATAAATCCCCACGTATGTATTTAATACCTATTACTAATAGAAACAATGTAGAAAGTAGTATGATTACTGACGTATAGAAACGATGGCGACGATAAACATGTACAATTTATTCGTTATTTTTAATGATCTCGAATGAAACTCACTGTTAGTTTAGTTGTTGTTAGGATTTAATACGATCGGGATACGGCATACAACCAAATATCAAATTGTCGTTTAGTTAATGTTTATAACATTGCCTAAATGTAGCTCCCTATAAAAAAAAATCCAAGACATGAACGTATCTATGACATATTGTGGTAATTTCTCGGTTGTGATATCAAATGTAAACCAATTGATGAATAATTTTATTGAAAATGTTGATATATCTAAATCAAAATTCGATCGATTAGTTTCTAAGTCATTAAAATGTACCTATATGAAGATAACATTGGTAGTTAATTATACGATTTATCTATACTATTATATAAAATTGTAAGGGTCTACGACCGCGCTAACCGAGAAAACTACTGAACAGATTTGGCTGAAATTTTTTACTGTTATACCCGACACTCTGCTGAAGGTACTACTTTTGTCAATAAAAAAAAAGTATCAAGTTCATAAAAAATTAAAAACAATTGTACCTATATTATATACACATTGTGCGACACGGCGGCCCGCGGGTTTACAGCTACTTGCAACCTGACCTTTTTGTTTGTCGAATTGTATTGTGTTTGATATCGGCGTGTAGATATGAATAATATTGTTCTGAGAAGTTTATCGCACGTGCACCGACAACATATTGTATACCCAATATTCGTATTAATCTATCTATACTACTATATAAAATTGTAAGGGATTTTCTACGACCGCGCTAACCGAGAAAACTGCAGAACCGATTTGGCTGATTCTTTTTTTGTTGTGTTCGTAAATGCCAGGACAAAGTTTTTATGAAAAAACATTTTTGGAAAAACCACGAAAAACCCTTACAATTTTATATAATAGTATAGATAGGTATATAAAAATGAATGTGTGTGGATTAGACCTCTGGGAAGAAGATAGATTAATTTAAAGTAATTAAATTTGATTTTTTTATTCATCGGATTTTTGTACAGTTAGATTAGGTTAGGATTTTGTATTAATTGATTATATTAATCAACCATAGGTGGAATTAAGTTAATACGACAAACTTGGTATAACTTTGATACTTTAGTATACACTTACGTGCAAACAGCACGGGGCCCGCAATCTACGGTAGGTAAATTGCCTACCTGATAATATACTGCTGCGAATCAGAATTTTTCTGGGCAACGGAAAATTGAAGATAAGTTTTGAACACCATACAGTGAATATTAAATAAGAAATTGAACAAAGTTTGAGTCATATAGAGTTGGTAAATTTAACGGCAATAAAGTGCACGGGATCAACAATTTTTAATAAAAATATATTTATCATTAATAGCGCTAGAAAAATTTAAATACGTTTTCATTAACCACTTTTATATTTACTTGCCGATCACATTAAGCGATAAAATTTGAATAAAAAATTATACATCTCATCGTCCGGAGGCAAAATAATCAACCAATCACGGGCGAAGCTGTGACGGGTCTTCTAATTAATAAATAAATTAATTAATTTATCGCTATCACCAATATGCGATTAATGTCATTAAGAAATACGTATTTGTTTGAGTTAGTTTATACACGTATCTTATTTCAACCAGAACTGGAATCATATAAAACTACTTTTCAAATACTTAAAAATAATGAAACAGGAAGGTGACCTATTTTTTGATGAACATTTTTTATTTGATGCTTGAAAGTTTCCATACTATAATACATACGGTATGCGGTCTATCACTATGTATACACTAACACCACTACACGAGTTTACTTATTTAGCGTATACTCTATAGTCTGTACAATTACTGAATTACTATAGAGATAGGTACTTTAACTTTAATCAAAGACAAAAGTAAAATAAAATAATAATGACTTTTAAAAAAATATTTTTTGATTTGATCGTTGGGTGTAAAATTATTATTTGTTGAATGATAATCAATCGTCATAGCAATATTCATAATTTTACAATAAATTATAATCACAGTTATGGATTGGTACTATCAATGATATTATGGACTTAATATGGTTAACAAGAGACTGTCGCAAGGTTCTACCGTAAACCTATCACCCATGAGGCATGAGCACTAATGAAGTTGAAAAAAAAAGTTTATGGCAGATTTTATAGAAGACAGGATGTTGTGTTATCAATTATCACTTACCTAGGCTATAGGTATTTCAGTTTAGTTTATGATGTTATTTACCTGTTATTATATATTCTAAATAAAAAAGATTTGTATTATAGAAAGTATTATCAACTGTTTCATAATAACAAATAAAAATTATAATTTTAGTAAGTTTAGTATATTATTGAGATCAATT
Organism: Sitobion miscanthi; assembly: GCA_008086715.1. Lineage (NCBI taxonomy): Eukaryota > Metazoa > Arthropoda > Insecta > Hemiptera > Aphididae > Sitobion > Sitobion miscanthi. The sequence continues at coordinate 29,330,343 of CM017798.1, read as the reverse complement.
TTTTTTTTTACCCTAAACATAACAAATATAACAGCATATTATGTTACAAAAGTAAGCTCAACTCCATCTGATGCGTAAAATATATTATGTATATCAGAAAAAAAATGCAAAAAAGCTGGTTTTTCAGAGTGAAATAGAACCCACCGTAACGGTCACGCTCTTTTTTTGTCATATACCCTCCGCAAAGAAGTTTCACTTCAAAAATTACATGAGCCTACTTTCAAGTGTCAATATTACGCTATACCAGTTGTGAAACTTTTTGAAAACCATGGTTTTGGAGCGACTGATTTTTGGCCATTAACACTGGCCGGCCGTTATTATCATTTTAGAGTATTTAAAGTATTTGTTATTCATTCGCCATTCATGGACGACAAAAGGTGTGTAGCCTGCCCTTGGTATGGTAACAATATGGAACGATATGGGTATGATCACAAAATGTTCATGGTTGATAGAATAACTTCGTTAAACAACATCCTAGTATTTATTTTATTCAATAGCACATACATTATTTTGATTGGAATACAATGAATATGAACGTCAATAATAATTTATAATCTAATACACATTATTAGTACATAAATATATTACCAAAATTAAATAAATCACTATTATAATATTATTCTATATTTCAGTATATTTTTTATAAAATTGTATTAATACAAATTATTTATAGTGTGTATATAAATATATTATAGCTTTTTTTCAAATTAAATAAAAAAAAATTGTTACGCAATAAACGTCAATAGTTGACTAGTTCATAATCCACCTTATATACATAAATATACAGGGTGTTTCTAAAATAGATGAGGTATCTAGTATATATACGTAATTAGTATGATAGACCAATGAAGATTTTTTAGATTCTGAGCGAAGCGATGAATGTATTGATTTTACAATGATGTGTGTTTTTTTTTGTGTCTGTCATCACCTTTAAAGACAGTAAAAGTGCTTGGATTTTCTTCAATAGTAATTTTTATGATAGGAAAGTGAATCTAGTTGGTACTTTGAGAGGTCAAAAGTAAAAATTTCCCAGTAGTTTTCAAAAACGTTGTGAAAAACAAAAGAAAAATTAAGGAAAAACGGGAATACTTACGCAAAATCTGTTTTTGAGAAAACCGATTTTGGTTTTTGGTGTAACTCTAAAACAAATAACCGTAGATACTTGAAAATTTCACTGAATGTTTATATTAGCAATTTCTATACAAGATAAAATTTTGAAAATAATTTGACTCTTTTTGAGCTGTTTGCGGACATTGTCAGTTTTCAATTTTTTTAGTTTTTTTTTTCTGTAAATACCAATAAAATTTTATTTGTTGGTTAAAAAAGCTTGAAAATTTAATAGAAGGCTCCTGGGTTATTGTTTCAAAGGCAGAGTTTGTGTTTTATGTGAAAATAGTTTTAGCGAAAAAATACCTATTGCCTTAAGGCTTCAGATAAATAATTATATACCTTTTACCTACCTCATTACCTAAAACCTATTTTTATCAAACTGAAAAATGATTACCTACTTTAAGTTATTGTTCGTTAACAAATAAAAATATCTATTAATTTGTTTTTTTTACTTATAATAATGATTCCTTATGTGATATTTCATTCTATAGTTACTAACCGTTACTAACTAATATCTCACGAATTTGAACAATCTCGTTTACACGCTTGCTGTGTTATATACCGCTGAAGTTTGAAACTTTGGGCGTCAAAATATTGTATAATATTATTATGTAGAAAACCAGCGATAAATATTTCGTTATTATTTTACCATTGTCTTATAATGACTCGTGTAGAGTGTGTACTCATAAAGTTAGTCATAAATAAGTCATAAATAAGTTTTGTCTCCAAAGCATATCTTTAAAGACTTGATGTAACATTATAATATGTTAATCAGCTATAACCATAGATTTTTGATCTACATGAACTATTTAACCTTTTTAAATTAGTTTTTTTCTTCACTGAAGCAAACACGTCCAAAATTTAACATAACGTTTACTTATTGTATTGTACTTGTAATATATTATATAATACAACGGTCGATAAATAGGCATATTCTTTAATAGAAAAAGAAAAAAACTTTCTTTGAACGTATTCAAGTGTAAACAAAGCTGTAGATTTTTAGATTAGTTTGAAATATTTATTGGTTTGGTTATCAATAAATGTTTAAAAAGGTGGACAAGTGGATACAAGTGTACAACTCTACTGTAGAGTAATCGTCAAGCATGTCATTGTAATGGATGTGTTAAATTTGAATTCAATGATAAATCATTGCATACAAAATACGTGATTCTGAGCTGAGACGTTGTGTCATTCTTGCATACCTGTACAAATAATCTAATTCAATAATTTAAAAAAAATGTAATAAAAAAAAAAATATCTCATGACGATAAATGTGTAACTTTCCAATGAACTTTTTTGTATTGATAAAAATAGAAAAACTTGTTGGGAATCTTCTATCAGAATTTTTAATGTTAGATATTAAAAAAAAAATGTTAATGAGTTTCTGACTGAAAAATATTTTATAAAATTAGATAGTAATAAAGTATAAATGAGGAACCGAATGTAAGTATTGTTAAACATATTTATTCCAAGATATTTTCAAAATGATACTCTGTTTTCGTAAATATAAACTATTTACTTAAATTATCATAAATGTAATAATCATTGTTAAACACATTTGTAAAACTTAAATAGGTAGGCAGGTACCATTCATAATTTTAAAACTAATAAAGTAATAAATTAATTTTAAACTGAATAAATAACACCCAAATTATTTGTTGCAAATCATAATTTATTATCAATAATATCAATTAATCGTAAGACAGTTAACCATAACCAAAAAATAGTCCAGCCATAATATTGAAATGAACGTAAACCAATGAGTGACAATATTTCTTGTTTAATAACATACCTAGTCTAAAATTATTAAAATGTATTAAAACATCAAAATATTTCCGAAGGTCGTCTTAATTGAATTATAGTTACAAAACAACCAAAATGCTGATGTTTTTTATCTGTTAAAATAAAACGAATCTTATATAATCCATAAATAAATTCCTTAGGGATATAATTGAGTTTCTCCAAGTTTGATACATCGAAACCTGTTGCAACGTAAATGCCCTTAAAAATAGTTATATTTTTAAACATAGATTTCTAATTCAAAGATATGTGCGTTTAATATCTATACATTTCTAATGTTTCACATTTTTTTTAATTTCAAAAATTTTAATTTAAAAAATGTAAATTAAAATTTCAAAAAAATTTTTTTTTTTAAATGTATTTCATTGTTAAAAATGTTATAATATTTTTAGATAAATAACGATAATGTTTAATTTACGTACCACGGGTACAGGGTATTTTAAATTAAATCCAAGTCCATTAGTATCAATTTTATTCATAAAGTTCTTTACTGTTGTATGTGCTTGTTCTGCATGGAATATATATGTATTGTTTTTCCAATCTCCATCAGCTCCTCTGATGGAAAAATCAACATTCATCTAAAGAAATGAAATTTTAAGTTTATTTTAGTATATATAAATAAAAAAAAAAGATAACACAAAATGTATAGTCCGGGTACAGAGACGGTCATATTATTGGAGTATTCTTGAGGTTGTTGAATGTATGATTATTAAATATTGGCTTGGTGATTACTCATATAAGTTTACTAAAGGACTTGGTAAAAATTTCGATTTTGTATTATCTATTTTTAAAGACATTTTGGTATAGGCTATGCAATTATAAACGATCTTCTTGAAACTCATCTTGGAAAATGTATAAAAACACACAAATACACAATATAACGCATTATATAAACATTGTTATCTTACAGAAAGGTTGTCATCAAACGGCATTGATAGTGATACATTTCCTTTAATTTCCTTTGAATTATTAGACGTTTTAGTTAAATAATAGTTTACATGTATATCATTTTGACGCGTGGTATTGCAGCCATAAATTTTTTTGAAGTCGATTCGGTATTCACCCTAAAACAATAATATGAATAAACAATATTAAAATGATTTCTTATTGTTCAACAATAAAAAAATCAAAATAAATGTTTTTAAGCACTTATAAAATTCTACAAATTGTCAATGATTCTCTTAGTAAATGCTAATGAAAGCTGATGAAAAAATTTAAAAAGTCTAACACCAATTGGATCACTGGATCGCTTATTATGCTGTAAAACCAATATGTATCCAAATCATATTTTAATACCTATAAATTCTTAATTTCTATTTTTCTTTTAATTCATTAGCTTATAAACTATTGCATAGTTTATAGTACTTATTAATTCATTAATTAATAAAATAATTTTACATGATTTAAAACTCAAATAGGTACTCAACATTTTGGTTTTACAGCAATAAACAACAATGTTAGCTAATCATTATATGTAAATATGTTCAATATCAATATAATTAATAGATATACTCATCTACTTACAATAGGTAGCTTTAAGCGATATTTGTTATTGGTTCTTTCTAGTTTAACACGACTTACGAGAATTAAAATGAATATCACCGAAAGTTTCATGTTAAATTATTTTATTAACACGAATATTACTATATATATCCAAGTAAAATCCTCTTTTTGACAAAAAATAATTTGAATCAATATTTTATATACTTAACAAACAATACAATATTTTAATCACATTTATTAATCTAGTTTCAGACATTCTTGTGAAGATTGTTTATTATTGTAATTTTTTTTTTTTTTTTGAAATGTGTTTAAATATCCATTGTATAAATCAACCTATAATTAATATTAATATTACAATACCTAGTTAATTATCGATTGGGAATACATGATAAAATTGTATAAAGTACATAGTAATAATTATGTTGTATCAATATAAATAAATATATTTTCAATAGGACATTATATTACATACACAATACTCCAATTATTCATATTTATTTATTTTGTAGTGCTATAGTTTTACAATCAATTTTATTTCAAGGTACATAGGTATACCGTCATAGGTTTATATATCGAAGTTACAATATACATATTAATAATGTTGCGACTAATTAGCTGCCGTCACTCGTCTATCAAATAATAACACAGCATTACAATTTATGTATTAAATACATATTATGCCTATAATTTATCGAAAATAAACAGAAACAAACCAGCATTAATTATTATTTTTACAAACTTTTTTCATATTTATCAAAACGGGAATCAATTTAGCTATTAGCATTTAATATTAATATAATTTGGTAAATTTGTAGTACCAAAAATATAAATTATTAATGAGAGTTCAGCTTAAAAATCATAATAGTTTAAGCATGAGTTTCATTTAAACATTAGAGCAGGATAAAATTGTTACTTAATTCCAAAATATCATGACTTCAGACTTGTATGTTTAACATTTTATTCCAAATAACAAGCCACAACTCACATATTTGTCTTGACTGAATAACAACGTCTGACATTATCGTAAGCAAATATAATTAAGCTGCACAAATAATCGTAAAATACAATTTAATTCTCATAATGATAGAATTTATAAACATTTTTTTTTTGTTGATTATTTCAGTTTGATATTCAGTTGTAATAGTTGTTATACTATTATATTATACTAGTGTTATATAGGTATTATAATATTATAGAATTAGACAAATTAAAACTATTCCCATGGTCGTATTAACTGTACTATAGAAATTTTGCAGCCGTAACTTTCTTCTTTTTTGTCTTTCAAAACAGCTTGAATTTTATATGTTCCATAAGCAAACGTTTTAGGAATATAATTTAGCTTTTCAAAGTTTGATGTATCGAATCCAGTTATTATGTAAACATCCTGAAAGATAAAATTGTCTTTATCATACATGCATATAGTAATTAATGATCCTTGGTAGTATCTATGATACACAGTATTTTTTCCAGGTGGATTGAGATCACCTAACCGGAATAAAAATGAATTTTCTTTCCAAGCTCCATTGATTTCTTTAACTGCGATATTTATATTACTTTTTTTATGATGATAATTGTATAGTTATATTTTGTTTCACATATAAACTTGGTACTTACAGGTACCTATACAATATTATACACATTCCAATACGTTACGAGGGAAAAATATAACTATTATCATTATAAGTAAACATTAAACTTATAAGTAATAACATTATATATAAAGAAGGTATAACAAAAATATTAAAATATTGTTAAACTATGTAGCTATAACTTATTAGTTATTATAGGTATACCTATACTTAAGTACCTAGAAATATTTAACTATTTTCCTCTATATAAAAATAATTATTGAGGACAATTTTTTTTAAACTAAGGCAACAACATAAAGGATTATTGGCTTATGGCTAATTAAGTATTAGTTATTAATTATTAAGTACATATAGGTACTCCTTTTTTATGGATACTTTCAATAAACTCAACTAATTTATTTGTGGAAATATTATTATTTTTGTAATGTGTATTAAATACTAAGTAATTTTTCGGACGAATAAATCACATGAGGAAATTTAAATCATTATTATATTGTATCAAACAAAATAGGTTTTATGTTCAACTATTATTGAATATGAGTGTTCAGAAAATACGATGCACAAAGTAGTGCGAAAGTGTAAGATTTTGTTACAAGTATTTGAATCATAAAACAATAAGTTCTTTTTAGAATTTATTCTTAAAATTAGAAAATAAAAACTGAACATAAAATAAATAATAGCATTGATATAATTTTTATCTTACAGAAAGAGAATCGTCTATCGGTGTTAAAACTGTTATATTTCCTTTAAGTTCAGTTGAGTTATCTGACTTCTTATTTAAATAATAGTTGAATTGTATTTTATCATTTACTGGTTTGCAATTACGCGTTGATTTGAAGATCATTCGATATTCACCCTAAAAAAGTTTAAAATGTTAATCAACTTTTTAGTATCACTAAAGCTTACAAATCGACTTACCACTGCAGGTAGTTTTAGGAATACATTTTCATTCCTTTTGTCCGGTTTTACATGTCCTACAAGGATTAAAATAAATATGACTGATTGTATCATATTTTATTAGTTGTTGTTTAATGTAGGTGCAAAGTATACAATATTCCTATAATCCTATCTGAAATGAAATACACTTTTTAATAAAAATAGATCTAATATATCAATTGGACATTGTATACACGCTATACAATATAATTTATTAATCTTTTTTTTATATATATATTTTAATTCATTGAATTTGTAATATAATTCATTAATTTAACTCATGATTACTGCATTCAATTATTTTTTCGACATGTCTAATGAAAAGTATCTGTGCTATTGATCAACTCTATTATCTATAACACAATAGAATCGGGAATATAACAACTATGAGCTATTAATTATGAACTATAATTATTATTTTATTATTACAAACAGGTTTGAAACCCTTTTGAAAATGTTACAAACAATTTCATAATTACGCAGTAATTACACTCGTAGTAAATTAGTAAATTAAACTAAACATTTTTACAAATGAAGATAAATATGACAAAATTAAATCATTAAAAGGATGTCGTACCAGCACGTCTTACACACGGACGACATACAACATTTTCGTTAACCTATCTTTGGTTTATTTCGATATTTTAATTTTTAAGTGAATTATGAGCATTTAAAAATATTAATGTTTTACATACCTACTCATAGCTCACTTAAAAATTAAAATATCGTAAGAAACCAAAGATAGTACATAGATAATGTTTAACTTAAAAGTTTTATAATACCAAGGTCAATTCACTGTAATATCAAAACTGACAGCACCCTATTAAAACTAGTGAACGAAAATTTGATATGTCTAATGTACAAAATACCAAAAATTGTTGTGAGTGGGATAGAACCACTCAAGCTGTAGTGATAGTTAAGACTACAAATTGATGTACCATAAAGCAATCACAGAACATTATCTGTGAAATATCGTTTTTATTTTTTTGATATCATTTATACTAAAGAATTTCTTCTTATTTCAAATTCCATTATTTTTGAGTTCTTTTAAACTTGAAGAACATTTTTTTTTTAGTTCCGATAGCGAAAAAAAAAAAACGATATATCATAGCCAAAGTTATCATATTTATGTGGTGAAAAATTCGTTTCTGAGTTATGACTGTAGTTTCTCTGTTTTTTCCCACAAAAAATGTTTTTGCTATGTTTTACATTTGTAAGGGAGACTGAATGGCCGCGCGGACTACGGCATTGGTTTTAACGCGCACCGTCTCCCGTTCGAATCCCGACCACGGGCGGCATCGCTCTCTGGGCAGGCAACTGTTTAGATGGCAAGACCGCCGTCCCCCAACTGGGCATGGCAGAAACCTACGGGTTTCAAATTAAAATTCTGCCAAATAGGCGTCCGAACTAGGCCTTCGGCCCATACGCATTTGTAAGACGGAGACAACACATGTGGGCGTATTAATATTTGTATAGATAATATAACAATCAAGCTGGATTAATTAACATATAGGTATATGGTTGCACCATTCCAAAAGCTCCATTCTATATATCAAATAAATCCCTCCACTCCGATCGAAAAATATCTACAGTAACGGAATAAGCCAAACTACATTACAAACGCTTCAATAACCGATGATTATATCGTCATCCCAATCCACTTATTTCTCAACTCACATCCATATCCATACCTGGTAATCCCAAAAAGAGAATAAAAAGACAGTGGTGTTGTAACCTGAATACCTGATCACTTTACATTCATTAGCTTTTATGTAAAATTATGTTAAAAAAAAAATGTAGTTGCAAGTGCATGTCATGAGTTAGTCATAATATTAACTATCTATTGACGAAGTAACTCCACAGGAAGGTCTCTTCACTCTGTGTTTCCTGTGAGTACTAAAAAAAAATTATCAATTAAGCTTATTGCTCAATTTTTGTAACAGATTGCCTCATAAAAATATGATCTAATTAAAGATCAATAGAAGGATCCTCATTAATCAATAATATTAAGCCCCTAATATGCTCATTTTTCATATACTTATAATAATTACTCGAACATATTATTAAAAAATTTATTTTTTCATATTTTTATTTTTGAAACAATTGAAGACAGCCGTTTAATAGAGTTTATTTTTCTGAAAATGTTAACCTTTCAACATTTCATTTTCATTAATCTCATGGTTTTTTAATATATTTTTTTAGTTTATTGGTAAAACGGCAAAAAAAATAGTTTTGTCTGGGCGGCGAGTCCCTCTCTACGGCTAATGGGTACACAGTCACGGGATATCCTATATATACATCATATACGAGGTTATTTGATATTTACGATGATACTATATATCAACAATATAAAGAGTTAAAGACCAAATTAATTCAGATTTCCTTACAAATAAATTGTTGACGTTTCCCCCATTAAAGGATATTTAAAAAAAAACGATGTCTGACCGTGGTTTAAGAGTAATTGACATAGATGACTGTGGTTGTGAATGGATTCTTTTGAACTATTACTTTTCTTTTGAAAACGTGGCACTCATTTTATTGGTTCAATGCTCGGACCTATTCAGAACATTTCCGTCTAAAGTAAAAAAAATTGAAAAGTATTTTTTGTAATAGCATTTTGTGAATGCCGTGGGAATATCACGTAGTATATATATTACACAATTCTGAAATTGTTCAGTTGGATTGAAATTCTAAATAAATTACCTTATGGTTAATAAACATAGTAAGGTAGTTTATTTAATTACTTTTTACTTTGTCGTTTATACCACTTCAAATGTGACTTTTTCAGTAAACACATTTACATTTTCCATTATAAGTCGATTGAATACTTCAGAGTAGTATTTCAAATTCAAAATATTATATCATATTTATTTAACTTATATAGTACCTAGGTACATAGTGGCTTCTACCATTGGGTACATATTGGTATGATTATTGTTGTTATTTGTTCCATAGATTTCTGTATTTTATATCATATTTTGTAGATAAGAACCTATGTGATAAGAAAATTGATAGGTGTAATTCAAAATCAAATTACTTACGGACAAGTTATGAATAAAAAAAAAAGAAATTTTTTAGAAGAAACATGGTCACATCGACCGTATCTATGATCAATTATAAACAATTGTGAAATATTATGTATTAATTATTTTTAATGCTAGACTAAGGACTAGGGCCTTTATGCTTCAAAAAACTAAATATGCATGCAACTTGTGCTCAAATACTCTACAACATTGATATTATATTATATAAGTTTCATATGATATGTACTATGTACATGCAGTGCACAATTCAATCAAATAAATATTCAACACTCATTTTGTTTGACTATCACATTTTGTTCAATACAGCTGAATATTGCTCGTGGTCACATTTCACCCTTTTGTTATCCTTCGTGTAATTCTCATATTTTTCTCCTCTATTTTTCGACACATAATGGCAATTGCTCATGACACGATTTCTGGAAACACAACCTTTCCAATCAATGAGAATCAAAATACTGCAGAATTTTATTGCCGGTCTGTCTTCTACAGTTATTTCACATCGAAACATATAGGTTTTTATGTTATATAAGTATGTGAAGCGCAAATGACTATAAATTATATATAAAAAAAAATTTTAAATATTGATTAGAACAAAAGTTATTTCATCGTTAGGTTTTCCTGTTACACCATGTATATCTTTATATCCTTGAATAAAACAAAATTCCTAAAAAATATAATAGTTAAAGTGAAGGTAAATTATATGCGTATGATATTTTAAAATGTATTAGAATAATTAATTGCAATGTTAAAAACAGAACAACAATAGGAACTAAGTTACACAAACATTTTATCAGATCATTTTGCTATACATATGTCATATACATACTATTCTTTTGATACAACCACTGTGATAGTTACGTGACATACATAATACAATTTATATCAACGGGACACTGAACATATTATTATTTAGACACGAATCGTTATATTTTATATACATAATATGGTTTTACATTCTCTTTCACGTTTTGAAAACCTAATTAGGGTAGCTATTATGCCAATCATTGTGTACGTGATTTATATACATCGATTTGAATAAATTATTATTCATCTGCTACAGTGTTACGTTATTGAAAACCCACGTTTATCACATTCACTATAGGATTTCGTGAAATAACTGCAGACGACAGACCGGCAAAAAAATTCTGCAGTATTTTGATTCTCATTGATTGGAAAGGTTGTGTTTCCAGAAATCGTGTCATGGACTATTGCCATTATGAGTCGGAAAATAGAGGAGAAAAAATATAAGAATTGCACGAAGAGTAAAAAGTGACCACGAGCAATATTCAGTTGCATTGAACAAAATGTGACAGTCAAACAAAATTTGTGTTGGATGTTTATGTGATTGAGTTGTGCACTGTGTACATATCATATTATACTTATACATAAATATAATATGTTTATATATGGGTGTAACGGTCAAATAATTTCACTCATATCGATTTTGTGTATTTTAGATTCTAAGTGAAACGATGAATGTATTGATTTTACAATGATGTGTTTTTTTTATTTTTGTGTCTGTGAACACGATAAGTAGTCGAAATAATGCTTCGATTTTCTTCAACAGTATTTTGTTCGATGGGAAAGTTAATATTGTTGGTGCATTTAAAAGGTCAAAATTTAAAATTCCCAATAATTTTTAAAAGCGCCGGGAAAAACAACATAAAAATTAAGAAAAACTGAAATTTTAACGCAAAATCGGGTTTCCGCAAAATAGATTTTTGTTTTTGATGTAATTTAAAACAAATGAACGTATTTACATGAAATTTTCACTGGTCGTTTATATTTGCATTTTCTATACACAATACAATTTTCAAGTTATTTTGATTTGTTTTGAACTGTTTAGGAACATTTTCTGTTTCAAATTGTATTAGTCTTTTAGATTCTGAGCGGAGCTCATAAATAAATTAATAAAATATTGGGAACCGGAGCTGAACTTAAATATCTTGAATAGAAACCAGTACCTATACCTATATGGCTATATTATTAAATAAAATAATCTGGTTTTATGATGGTACTTCATTTTGTCTTAACCTTCATGATTTATATTTTAAGTATGAGTAATAAACTCATATTAATACACTTATATTATTTTTGTCGTGCTTTAGTCGTCGAATAGCTATTTTTATTTATATTTTATGTCCATAATATGATATGTATATTTTATTATTATTTTATTTATATATGAATAAGTTAAACAAAAACTAAAGAAAACATTGAAATAAAAAAAATTTTGAGCCGTTAAATATCAGTTGAACCCTAATCTTAACCCTTAGTTTATATTTTTAAAAACCCAGAACCGGAACCAGAAAATATTAATGAAATTATTGACCTACCTACTGTTTTGGACACTAAAATACTTCAGTAATTTTTTTTCCCCGTAGGTTTTGTTCATACGGTTTAAATACATATTACTATATCAGTATTCAGTATTTAATCAATAAATATTATTTCAGTAATTAATCATAATAAATTAGCAAGTCATTATCATTTATCAGTGGCACAACAGATTAAACATACAGTTATGTATGCGTATAATATGTGTGAGCAGTGTGTACACTCAATTCAAAATGTATTTTGATTGTCCCCCGTGTCTTATCACACTTCGGTATACGAATCGTCGCCGTCTCGAATTGTTCCTTCCAGACATTTTATAGTCGTCGTTGACAGCTCTCTTCTATTACCGATCGCAATTGTAAGTCATACGAACGTGATTTTTTTTTCAACCCACATTAATGATGGAATCTTGAGAAGCACGCAATCGATGACACCACTGTTGCACACACACACACATCGGTAATGAGAACTTAAAACCGATGTCTGTATGAAATCTCAGCGAGCACGTGGCAGTGACTGCGGAAATTTCAACACAATATCATAATAGGTACCTACACCTGATATAATCTTCTTTGAGCTCGAGGGTGAGTGTGGTTTTATAACGCTGCGATACAGTCCACGACCGTTTTAACGCGTTTTCCGGGTTCCGAACCCTATGTAGTGGGTTTTTTTTTCTGTTCCTGTCGACCTCGTTAAATTCGAACACCACGATACTTCTCGGCATTCTAGCGATTAATGAGGTTTTTTTTTTTTATTTCAATCGCACTAAGCATGCCAGATTTTTGGTTGCCAAATGTTTCTTCAGCTCTGTTTCACAAACAAAAAACTACCCCAGACAATAATATCGATGTCGTCATTACACGTCCGAAAACCACACCGAGAACCGCGTATTTGTTGAACTCATTTACTTCCGCGTATTTTCGTATTTTATTTGCACGAGGAAAACACAATCACACTTGCAAATCTGATAAACTTAACCGTTCAAGTCGTTTAAACGTACTATCATAACTTTATAGTTTTTAAAAGTTAGTACTTTAATTTAGTACTTTATTGTTTAAATAAAGTCATTTAAACATTTAGGTAGGGTCGTAGGGATATTTAAATATTATGTTTAGCTTACCTACATATACTGCTAAAACTGATGAAGAGTTATTAACATTTCAGATATTATAATTAAACTCAAATTAATGATGAATACGCAACTTTTATTGTAAGGTATATTATTGTTAGCTGTTGATTCTTGGATTATATTTGTAGTTTTTTTTAAATAATTATACAGTTGAAATATATTTATATTGTTTTATTCATTCTACTGCTGTCTATATAATATAATCGGGCCCAAACACAAAGTTACAAAATACAAATAATCTAAATAATCTAAATATTTTTCTTTTTTTTTTTAAGTATCTACTATAGTAGGTACCTACTATATAGTTTATGGTCCTATAATAATAGATTAAGATGTACCTATGCATACCAAAAACTATGTATACCTCCCGATTTAAAATGTATAATTCACTTGAATTGACTCCAATTTTAGTGTTCGTCTCGGATGATCAAAAAAAAAGCCACCTACATGGATTTCGGAGGCAATTCGAGAGTGCCCCTATAATATACGTAATTAAAATAAAATAAAATTTGTTCATTGTCCATTATGTCATACATACTATTTTATAATTTATTCAAGTTGAATTATGATGGGTTTTTGTATATTGATTGAAAAATGTTAAAAGTTTGTACAATAAACTTATAAACACAGATTAAATATTAAAAAAATATTTTAACCAAGGGCTAGTAAAATAGGGGTAACTAATTATTCACAGGCTCACAGCCTACGGGTAGGTCTTAATCCGGGCCCGATTATATAACTATTTAATTTAAAATAACCAGCACTAAAATCGTATGACCCGTCATTCGCCAATATTTAATTACCTTTGAATTTAACAGTATAATACATTTCCCATTCTAAAACAATCAAATCATTGAACGTTTGAGAATTTGAGTTTGTAATCCTTCCTAGGGTCAACTATTTAGTTTATCCGTTCATAGATTGGACGATTTCCATTTAAATGTATACAGGATTCGTTCTCGGATAATAACTATGGCTATGGGGGATTTTAGTGTTGCATTACAGTTTCCTATTTCCTACTTCACAGTAGTGAACCAATAGGTGTTTACATTTAAGCTATTTGTTAATTGTTAGTACAGAATTATGAAGATAAGTAATAATTAATTTTTGTTCATGACACTTTAGCCAATATTTAGCATAAATCTCGTGAATAATATTTCAATATTAATGAAATAATACTTCAATCATCAAACCACAAAGAAAATCATTGGTTAAATTTTCAATTTCTGCGTTGGAATTTGATTAATTTGAAAGTATAAAATAAATAAATAATACCTATACGTATATATGGGTACATTAGGAATTTTAAACGAAATATATATTTAAATTTGCAAAATGACGAAAAGTAGGTACTTACCTAAACTAAAGCTTATATTATAATGTTCTTATTTCTATATTTAATAATTACATAATACCTATATAATACAAGAATTGAGTTTTAATTTCTTTACAACTAAAAAAACTTTCCATTTTATTTTATCTCAAAAACAAATTGAATTATCAATTAATAATGAGTACCTACGTTTAAATAGGGACAATACTTAATCCCCATAACTTTAAGGAAATTACTTTTATTATTATTAATTCAATATAATATTATTGATTATTGAATATTTATTAAAAAATAAATAATTCTTTGAATAATGGTACCATACAATCATTTTGATTTTAACATTAAGACACATCCACATCCTCATTTGTTTAAATGAGATTGGTTTCCCGGAAAACTTACATATTATTCAGAACAAAAAAGTCCCAAGTGAAAAAAATATATTAACAACCTGGTCTGTATAACTTTTTGTTTCCTAACGGACATTTTGTACACTGTCGTTTTTTACGTTGAGTTTTGCTTAGAATAAAAAGCAAATTTCAATTTTCAAGATTTAAAGCAGAACAATTTTGTTAACTTTCAGATTTGACCATCATTAAGTTTTGAAGTTTAAAATAACTCCCTTGAACAATTTAATATTTTTCAATAGTACCTTTTGGTTCTGAGCCCATGAAACAGGGGCGTAGTGAACAATTTTATGTAAAGGAACCAAATATATTTTATCCGTTCACCCAATCGCCCACTCAACTATTCTCTCACAAGGGGATGTATACCAAAATTTGCTGATATCTCAACTCTCAAGTCCATAATTTAGAAGCAATACATTTAACAAATCTACCACCACCACTACCACCCCAATCCCAATAATCAACAAATCCGCAGATAAAAAAAAACTGCCTCACCACGCCACTGCCACGGAATTTACATAGACTCAACTTACAGTTTTGGGTTTTTGTTCGGAAGCAATGGAGCCTACGTAGCACACCATTATTATACAGTATAGTTGAATCTTAATTGTCTTTACCATTTGAACAATTTAAAAACGTCACATGCCATGGTCGAAGAACCACGAAAAATGAATCCTGTTTCTTCTGCATCATATTTAAAAATACGGTTGACAAATTAAAATAAACCACATTCCCGATGTTTCTACACCAACTAAAAACAATAACGAGGAAAGAAAATACAAAACATGATTATTATTTTTTTCTTTAGAAATATCCTATTATTTTTCCGGTATAAAAAAACATATTATACCTACGTAAAATGCAAAAGTATAAAATGTGTACAAAAAAAAACACCTTCTGAATGAATTGATAAAATGTAAGCTCAAAGGTTTTTCCCATTTATTTTATAGAATTGAACAATACTTATCTGATTCATCCAGCAATATTTTATCGTATTTTCTCTGTTCCATACTACAACGCATATATTATATTAACTTATGTAAGTATATTATTTAAACAGTATGTTCGGGTAATCTTTTACATAATAGCATATAGACTTTAGTTAATCTAAAAATGTATTGTTCAGTGCTCATACTAATGTAATGTTATAATAAATAAATGATGTTAGGTGATAAAAAAATAAATTAGGATTCATCGAATAAATTACATAATATAGGTTTATTATCTAACAAAAAAAATGTATTATAAAAAATATGTTCACAAATTAAACATACTGTACAACCAAATCAATTTTGTTGTAATTCAAGTACGAATAACCGTAAATATATACTTAAATAGGTATTCATATTAACAATTCCTAGAAATTTTCAAAATATTTTGGCTGTTTTGAACTATTTATTAATATTTTAATTATTCAACTTTTTTAGATTTTTTTTTTTATAAATTATAATAAAAAAATGTTATGCTTTATCAAATAATTTGAAAATTTAATACTAGGTTCCTCATAAGCTTTTGTCAGTATCGCAAATAAAAAACATCGAAAATATTAATTCACAATTTATTTTTTTAGACATTTTTAAATACATATTGGCAAATTGGAACTAAATTTGATGTTTAAACGAAAAATAACGAGTTCGGTTATTATGTTGAAGGTACCTAATTCGAAAAATATTATTCGTAGATACTTGTAACATTTTGCCATTATTAAGTATATTATTATAAATTATAAACATTGATATTTTAAAAATGTTTAGACGATGTATAGATGGCAGGGTTGTTATTTTTAAAACATAAAAAATAAACATATTGATTTTGTTTTAACTTTTAAACTTCAATAAAAAACGTGTATTTAAAACAATATTTTTAGTAAATTTTAAATGAAAATTATCAATGGTCATTTTCTACTCTGCGGGATACTTTTTTTAATGATTTTTTTTGTAAAAAATCGACAATTTAAACAATTTAAAAATTTAAAAAAATGGCATCAAAAAATTTGGGCAAATTTTTTTAGACAAAAATCCATAACTGAAAATATGCACGACCACCCCATATTTTGATTGCATCACCGTTCTCAGTGTCAACAACTTCATAAGTACGAATAAAAAATAAGTTTTAAAAAAAGGTGTCTCGTAAGAAAGACATAATCTATATATTTATGCAAATAATAATAATAACACAATGACACGATAAGAATGCTACCTATAACCTAACCATTGACAAACGTATAGAATCCTTTAATTATATCTAAATGGTTATCAGTTAATAACGTTAAAATAATATCTTACATAGATAACATTATTTTCTAGATCAATATTATTTTTCCACTATTGTTTATAACTAAAAAGACACATAACGATGGCCATTATACCGTTGGTCCTGAATTGAAGGTTATATTATTTTTGACAACAATTAGTGCAACCTACCGTATCATCACAAATAGAAAAATAGAAAAATAGAAAATATCTGTGGAATTGTAGTCTGATAGAACGTTTTTGCTCAGAATCATTTTTTGTGTACAATGATTTATCATTGAATTCATATTTAACACATCGTCTATTACAGTGACATATTCAAGTTAAACTCGACAACTACTATACAGCAGAGTGAGTTGTATACTCTATTTCATTTGCCAATGAACATAAATTAAATAAAAACATTAAATATAATATTTAGTAGGTACTATTATTATACTGTAATATGTTTTATATATCTTTTGGTTATTCTAATTATAAGTTATGTTCGCGGGTTCAAATATAATATAGATGAATTAAAATGATTGATATATAAAAGATCTTACTTTTCAATAAAACTCTTGTTGAGATTCCTCAGCAGATATATTGGTGCATTCATGTTTCTTATACCTTTCTTAGGTACCACCGTTATTGGTTACTGATGATTGATGAATTACTTTTAGACATTTTAGGTTTTGGTATTGTCTATGCAAAACGCAATGACACAATTAATATAAACAATTGTATGAGATTTCTAGGTAACTTTTATCGTGTGCATCAGATCATTAATCATTGTAGTTCAATGAAAAAATTGTATAACAGAATTATGATTGGCTATTTGTCTACCTATTAATTTTATAGAAAAATAAAACTCTAATACAATTAATAGTGCCTAATAATATACCTTACTTGTCACTTCATTAAATAAATCAAATCAATGTTATTACTTAATATATCCTAAAACCATAGAATTTAATGTTTTAAACTGCTAACAGTAGGCAGCATAGCATACGCAATAACCATTAAAACCATCCTGTGGGGCTGTGGATCAATAACACTATAACCAATGCATTTGTCGTGTTAATATAGTGATAAAACGACATAAATCATTATAATTAAATATAGTGTTTCAAAAACAACATAAATCACTGCAATCGGTATTCTTAATGGTCCTTGAAAACTTATACTTAAAGTAAATATTGTGAATAACTAACTGGTTAATCTATATCGACCTGCACTAGTGAACTGTAATCGATGATAAGCGATCAGATGTACAAATTGAAGCGATTGTCAGACAGAAGCAAATACACGAAAGATAATAATTTTAGAGAAGCGATAGTTATCAATTATTTCGACAGTTCTTGGGTCGGTGTGTACCTGCAGGATCAGTGATGAAATGCTAATATTTTGTTCTCCGGTTATTTTAAAGCACTACCCAGGGGACCCATTTGCAGGGATACCGCCCCACCATTAAACGGTTTGGCAATATTCCCGAAGGCTCGGCCATAATAATTGCAATTCTGATGGAACCACCGTGATAGTTTATTGGCCCCGTAGCAGTTTATTACGTGCAGAGCTGTTTTTAACCAGTAGCAATGAAAATATAACGGTTATCAAAAATAAAAAATATAACATTTTCTATCTGAAACACTTTATATATCACGGGGCGATGATGATATTCTTCGTTCAATCACTGATTCCGAGGAATAGAGTTTTTCGTGTTGTAAAAATGATTTGTGCCAATCGAAGAAACGTACTTACCTACACGACTATTCCAACAAATCGGAATTTATTGACGGATAAAATTTTAAATCCGGTGTAACAAATAAATACATTTTAAATTGCCAGTATAACAAAAATGGGAATAGACAATTATAAACAAACAGTAGTATTATCATAATTGTCTGCACAGTGCCTATGAGTAATCTAGAAGAGTATTTTTGTGCAACGAAATAACTCTTATTCTTTTGGTATAGTTTTGTACTAAAAATTATTATGAATTTATAAAGAGTTTTTCGTTTTAAATTATAGAAATTGAACGATCATATAGTTGATATGAATATCATTATTATGCATACAATTGTATACTATTTAGTCAACTAATTTTTATTTCCTGATGATTTCTCATGCAGTTATGCTTGTATAAGTTTATGTGTATAAATAATTAAATATATACATATTTACATTAATATACATTATACACTACAACAATAGGTAGGTATACTTCTAAAGAATAATAAATTCCTTTTAATGAAAAAAAAAAGTATTAATAAATATTTATATTTTAATTTTAGACAAAACTTTTTTTAATTCAGAACAGTTTTTAATTATCAACAAAATTATTAAAAATTCGATATTAAAATAATAAAATTAATTAGAATAAATTATTAAAACATTAACGTATTATCTGAAGTTGGTTATAGCGATTTATATTGGTTATATTTCACCATCTGCTGTTTGATAATTAATTTAAATTACTTTACTTTTTTTGTGGAATATATTATTTTTTATGTTCCTGGTGGAATAAATATAAGATATGATAGAAACTTCCAAAAATATTATTATTCTTAACGCGTTCAAGTAAATATTATTTATTTTTTTTTTTTGTAGAATTTTAACTATCTAATTGCTTTTAGTAGATATCTATTTATGAATATTAAATTTAAAGAGTAGTCCATAGTTAATTTTACTAAAGTAATAATTTGTAAATATACTATGGTTTATAGACTGTTAAATGTTAACCATACTATTTTTATAAATTATTATATTAGTTATAAAAGTAATTTTTTGAAAATACATATTATCATCTAATCTAAAAATAAATCAAATATAAATAACAGTGAAGATGGAACTTTTGTTTCGAAAATATTACACAGCTTTATTCAAAATACGTTTCATTTTTTTGATAAGTGAATAAATTATGTAATTGTGGTTTTCATTGATACATTTTTGAGTGTACATTAACGTTTCTTCATTAAAAATGTTTATTTAGGCACCTACTTAAATACATATAAGCTACAGTATGAAATCAAATAGTATTTATGGAATATTTTAAAGTAAACAGAATAGTATAATATAATAGGTGATAGGTGTTATTTACCGAACGTAATTATTTTAGCTATTTGGTGTAGGTTATTGTTATATTTGTTAGGTCTATAAATTAAATAGATTAAATTATTGGTTTGCAACATGTATCGGATAATCCAAATATACTAGTGATTAAATTTAAACCACATTTTAAAACAAAGGAAAGAGGATCGTAATCGCAATTTGGTTCGCCAATATTACCATAGTCTTCCGTAGTAATCTCAAGCTGTTCTACTTCCGGCGATTGAGTCGTTACATCGTACTTGATCGCTTCTGTATTTGATTCACTTGAGGCATTGTAGGTGGTTGAGGTATTGATGGCACGGAAGGCATTGTAGGTGGTTGCGGGGTTGAAGACGGGGGCAAAGAAGGCATTGATGGGATAGAAGGCATTGAAGGCATAGAGGGCATTGAGGGCATTGAGGGCATAGAAGGCATTGAGGGCATTGAGGGCATAGAAGGCATTGAGGGCGTTGAAGGTATATCAGGGAATGAACGAACGGTTCTAGTTTCTTCATCATTGAGTGGAGGACGATAAGTTCCTTCAGGGGGCCGTTCTTCAACCAGTTCAAGTGATCTTTTCACTTTGTTCGTGGAATCTTCATTCGAAATCCCTTGTTCCAATTCATTATAATAATCGTAATCTGTTGGCCCTTCTTCGTTTTGCATTTCTATGGTCATACTATTCGTTTCGTTATCGTTTATGCTTTTCAAATCTTCGTAATAATATGACCATAGAATATAAGTATATCTACTAAAATACGCCATGACTGAAGAATCGTCTACGATTTTACCTTCAAAACAAATCCAATCATCTGATGAGCATTTTGTCAAATCTGTTAATAAATCATTTTTAATATTCAAAAATTACTTTTTATGGTTAATAATAAAATAATATACAAAAATGTTAAATAATTGTATGGACTTTTTATATTTTGTTAGGTTATGAATTACTTTAAACTATTTCATTGAAATAATAATTGACAGTGGTAATATTTTCCAAACAAATTACTTTTATTTCTTCTATTATAATTAAGTGGCTTATACTCGAATTACAGTTGACTGATGCGCAAAAAGTAATTTAGATAATAGGATCAAACGACGGACTACAAAACTGGTTAAAAATATCGTAAATAACAAACACAAATGTCTCCTTGGAGTAATATTAAAATGTGAATGCTTTTAAAATTATATATAGTCACTGTAGCTATTAGTACTTACCTACGCTTAAACTTTGTTTGGGTCTTCCGATTACTTTGGAATAAGTAAACTTCGACATTTGACATACCTGTAATATACAAATTACAATAAACTTTAATGTTGCTAATTTTTGTTTTTATGAAATTAGAAACGGAATCAACTTTATCAAAAAAGTTTTCCTCTATTTTAAGTTAAGCTATTGTTGGTGAATCGTGTACAATAATATAAGACGAAATAATCTAATGAAAAAACTAATGAAATAAAATTTATAAAATTATAATTATAATGAAACTTACATACTTAATTTTACTTATAAATATATAATATTCAAAATATATATAGTTTTAAAATAAATAAATTAAACATCTTATATATATATGCCAATAATTACTATTCGTGTAATGATCATATATTGTGTTTACTTACACCCATTATTTAATAAACATATGTGATGATAAATATTGTAAGTTATAGTATTATACAGCGTGATTAACCAAGCTTGCTTACCCTCTCTTTTTTCTTCAATAATGCAGTTATTCAAAATCTAATTTTTGTAAATTTTTAAATATACTCAACCAATTTTTTTCAAATGTTTGGGATTATACCTTAAGAAGTGTTCTGTAGAGATACAAACTTCTGTTATTCAAATGAGAACCCTCTTTTCAACTTCAAATTATTTAAAGAATAATATTTTGAACATGTTTACGGGTCAAAATAAAAATTCAAACGAGTTATTTTTTAGTTATTTAACTTTGTGTACTAAGGAATAGAGCTATGATAATGGGTTTGGATGATATGGTTTTTTTTAAAATGTTAGTTATTTTATTAATGTATCAATATTTATAATTTATAAACAATTGTCCAAGTATAGTAAGCACTGTAATATCCTATATAACATATATTTCTAAAACCATTTTTAAGGACTATTATATCCTTAATATAAACGTTTCAATAACTGAGAAACCCATTCGAGTTTTAAATTAGAAACATAACAATTTTCAAAAAATTATCCACTAAATAATGTATAATAAAAATGGGGGAAGGTTAAATTTGAAAAACAGAAGTTTGTATCGCTACAGAAGACACTCCTTGAGTAGTAAAAAAAATCTCAAGAATTTAAAAGTATGGTCTTAAAGTATAAATTATAAATACAAAAAACCTGAATTTGAACAACTGTATTATTAAATTAAAAAAAATGCGAATGTACATACTATTGGCCCTTTATACATGAAACAAAATTAGTAAGCACCTATAAATGTTCGAAATAATATTATATACTTTGTAATAACTTTAAATAGTGTGTAGGCACGAATATCAATTGTTCGATTTTATTTAATTTATTTAGAATGAGGGTAAATTTACTAAAAGCGACTGAATATAAACGAATTTGATAAGCTATAAACGTATTGTAAATTGTGGGAAACGACAACCAGGATTTTCTGAGAAAACCCTTGACGTATAATTGCGAATTTAAAGGACTCGCCAATCATGTGTCTCGTGGGAATTCATGACGAATTACGGATGTTATATGTGTTTGAACAACGATTTGGAGAGCAATCGAAACGACGTAGCAGAATCGACAAAATGACGTTACAATATGGTCGGCAATTTAAAAATGCTCGTAGATAGCTACAATTAAAATCTAATGTCTTATAAAATTGACACACACACATTTTCACTCGGAAAACGGAAAAACAAAAACGTCGACTTATATTTGTAGGCGAAAATTGTGTAACAAGAAATTGTTATGGGCCCCATTAGACGTTTCTTATAAAAACGCTTTTATAACAGGAGAGAAATATTGTATTGACAGTCTGTAAAAAAAACTTTGAAATTACACGGGCATTTAACTTTTAACTAAATATAAATTAATGGTAACTCATAGATTAGATATTGACAAAGGTATTGTATAAATAATGTTTGTAATTCATGTATATATAGTTGTATCAATTTTACATAGTATTTAAGTGTAATACAATTACGATCAAAATATTCAAAACCTACAGCATTAAATATTACATTCATTATTTGTATTGTTTCAGAAAAAATATATCATATATTTTTTGTGGATTTTTAAAATATAAATATTTATATGATATACAAAACCAATTTGCTCAAATTATGACCACACACATTTCGGAGCAAATATACTTGGCTTGATAATAATATTGTACCTAAATAAAAACTACCTTTATTAATATTAAATATTGTACTCATGGTAGGCATATGTGATTAAAAAAAACAATCGTTATTATTTACTCAGCTTAAAATTAAAACGTCTTTTTTGCATAAATAAATAATAAAAATGGTATCGCTCCACTCAAAATCTAATAGGTAGGCAATAATAGGCATGATAAACAATATACGTAATATAATAATTTTTCAATCAGTTTAATTATATTACAGTTGGTTTACTAATAGATAATATAAAATATTATAAATAGTGAAATATTAAGTGTTTTTATAAACTATTCTAACCCGTGTAGTTACCTATAGGTACCTACTCTAAAAATTAAAATATTCTCTTAATTACCTACTTACTTAACCATAAAGAATAATTTTATTTGTAAAATATTACTTAAAACATTATAGATGTCTGGGCACATAATAATAAATATTTTCTGGCAAAAAATACTTTATTATTATTAATATTGTTTCATATAGAAACCAAACGACAACGATGATACTTTAAAATGATACTTACATAAAAGAAAACACAAATATATTGTATTACGATCATGGTATTTTGTGAAGTGCACCATACACAAGAATGAATAATGTGCTTTTGACTGCAAATCATACAATTTAGATAAACCACATAATATTATACTGACTTAGAGCTTCCTGTTTTTCTCTCTGATAACTATAATATTCAAGAGTATTTATGTGTGCTTGCGTGTACCTATTATGTGTGTGTGTGCGTGTGTGTTTCTTTGTGTTATTATAATTTCGTATTCAGGATTCAAAATTTGTTTCCTCTATTCAATGTGGATTCATCTAGGACGATTTACAAACAGATTAAAAATGTATCAACATTTTATGTATAATAATAACAACAACAATGTGATTATATGGCATTTCGTTGTATTACAGTAAATCAGTGAAAAAAAAAACATCTTTGATGACCTTCCGATTGTAATATTCATGGTACCTACCTATTCATAATTCACTGCAATAACCTATTATTACAAGAGAAACTAGATTAATTGCACTTTATGATTTAATATCGTCATTTACAAAATATAGTAGGTACCCGCTATAATATGTAAGTTGTAGGTAGGTACTTAACTAAACCATTTTGGTAATAATACGTACTAACTTTTATATATTTAACATATTTATCAATTAAGAAATGATTAATGACTATAATACTTATACTTATAGAATAAAATATGTTTGAAAAAAATAGTTATTATTTTTCTTGAAATGATTTATATTGTTTTTATTATGTAGGTAGCGTAATAAGTAATAACATAAATTTGCATTCTCCTGTTAAAAATAGTAAATATACTTAAGTGTAATGTGTAATGTGTAGTAATGCGTACAGTAGTAATGACATTGTGAATTATGATATTATTTATTTTATTTCAAACGTTTACTTTAGTATCAACGGAATACGAAATGGTCATTAAATTCTCATACTTATATGAGTTCAAATCTATGTATTTTAACATTTATTCAAAATGTAACCCGGTACAAGGTGGACGTAGGGAAAAAAATTACAATTCTGATACGCAAACTATGCAGTATAATGTGCATTAACACAAAATGTTTATAATAAAACGTCCGGAATTAAAATGTACAGGTACCGCCGAATCGAACATTTGTTTTCTTTACAGAGCAAGTTGCAAGTTATTTTCGTTTTAAAAAAAAAATTGGTTTTTCTTTCGGAATTTCCAAAAGATATTCGAGAAATTTTGACAAAACTTTTGCTCGAACATTTTACGTGCCATGACGTACGCACCCGATGTCAGAAAGTAAAGAGCAGAAGAGACGAATGAAACCCGAATATGTATACATGGATGTGTAATGTGTATAATGACTGATGAAGGACGTCTGACGCTTGACGGGTATTGTGACTGATAAGAAGCAATAAAACGCGGCACCATATGATAAATGCATATTTAAAACGTAGTAACTTGGCTCCGGAGGATATGCATCAATCAGGATAAAAACCGTGGCACGTAAAACCAACAAATCCTTTCTCCACGCGTTATACGCCCTGCAAAAGCATAAAAATATGATATTAAAGGCACACGCCCGCGGTGTTCAATATTTGTATTATGTTCGTTTTCTTTGTGTTTAATAATAATATTGTAAGTGCCACGAACGATTCTATGGACAGATTTCCGCGATCAAAAATACCGGTGGTAAAAATGTCGTCCACCGGGGACAATAGTTACAAATTGTATCTACCTATAGTAGAAGACAAAACATATAAATAGGAATATTGCATTATGACAGTTTCTCACTTTCTCCCATCGTGCAGTTGGATGTCAAGTTCAACCCTGGCCTACCCACTTTGGGTAACAACCAATCTGAAGGCAGAATCGAAAATATTCAAAACTAGTTTTATTTAATTTATATATTTTAGATTCTGACCGGAACGAATGAATGTATTGCATTTACAATGAGATGTGTGTTTTTTCTGTCTGCAATCAACATTTTGGGTTGGAGCAATAATACTCTGATTTTCGACATCAGCATATTTACTAGATGAAAAGTGAATCAATTTGGTACTTTTGAACGGCAAACATTTTAAATTCGCAGTAATTTTAGAAAGCGTCGGGAAAAATAAAAAACGTAGTAATTTTTGAGCAAAACCAACTTTTGAAAGATTTTATTTTTTTTAGTGTAACTCAAAAACTAATAACTGTAGTCCCTTGAAATTTTCACTAATTATTTAAATTAGTATTTATGAATTTTTTGACTCTTTTTGTGTTAGTTAATGCCTTGAGAAATTTTTATAAATTCTAATGCAAGGTTCCTTGCAAGTTTTATTAATGGACGTTCAAGAATATTAAAGATACATAGGCTTGATTATTGATTATTTTTTATATGCATTTTAAGTTCAAATTTTGGTAAAATTCATCAAAATTTCTAAAATTTTAAATTATTTTTCAGTTAGAAATGCATAAAATTTTTTTTTCATAGCTAATATTAGGAATTTTAATAGAAGGTTCCCAACAAGCTTTTCCACCTCAATTAAAATAAAAAGTTCACAGGAAAGTTATGCTATTTATAGACATGAAATATATTTGTTTTATTAATATTTTTATAAACTAAAACAATTGATTATTTATACAAGTATGCTAGGCTAATACAACCTGTCCTCTAAGAATCATTTTTTGTATCCTCGTATGCAATGATTTATGTTATTTTTCATTCAAAATAAAAATTTAACTATAACTTAGTTAATAAATAGATACTATTAACCG
This sequence comes from Sitobion miscanthi, assembly GCA_008086715.1. NCBI lineage: Eukaryota > Metazoa > Arthropoda > Insecta > Hemiptera > Aphididae > Sitobion > Sitobion miscanthi. Next base: position 29,303,202 of record CM017798.1, on the reverse strand, counting down.
TGTATGGTTACACATAGAAAAATGACACAAGAGTTAGGAGTAAACGAAGATGAAATAGGTCAAAGAGAAATTGGACAATATCCATGAAAAAAAATACATGTTGAATACTTGAATTAAAAGAATATTAAAAAAGTAAAATAAATTAAATGAAAAGTATAAAAAAAAATGAAAGAGGTATTGAGAATTTTCTTACATGCATTTCTTATTTTAAATTGTTTTTAACATTTTGTGGTTTTTACAGTTGATTTTAGAATTTTTTTTGCACCTATCATGTCTTTTTTTGAGTGCAATTTTTTTCATCAGTCAATTTAGTAGATTACCACCTAGGTACGAGATATTTGAGTTTAGACAGATTCATAATATAATATGTGTTATGTTATATAAACATGTACAAATACGGATAGTACGTAAAAAGAATACCTAAAATGTAATACGTTACACACTACATAGGTAACTTGTTTTATTTTCGGCAATATAATAAAACCAATAGAATATTGTTTATCGGGTTATCTGGCGTAAACGAAACCTTATAGTAAGTACAGATAAACTTGATCGCCAAAAACACTGAAAGTTTAAATTTATTGAATGCACATTTCAGTACGCACGTATAATAAAAATATTGGCAAGATAAAAATATATATTTACATTCAACAATTCAGTTAAGTAACTGAAATGTTTTTAAATATTATTTATTTTTTTTATGTTTTTTATGAATAATAAACATCCAGATATAGGTTGGCCACATAATCCACAAACCAAACTGTATAATATTATTGAGTCGTGTCGAATGACTCCATACCAATAAGTACATACAGTTATTATTTATTTTATAATACAGTAAAACTTCCGTTAACGGTCACCTCTATGTAACGGTCAATTTTTTAGGTCCCGTCTAGTGTTATCCTACCTCTGTAGGACGAGCACTTCTAAATAGCGGTCATTATTTACAGTCCCTCCTGTGACCGTTATATGGAAGTTCTACTGCATTGTGAATTTTATCATAAGAAATAGTAAAATATATTTATAAATTATATTACTTTAATATCTATGCATTTGCCATAAATATCATTATATGATATTAATATATTATAACACTATAATATTCGAAAACGAAACCAAAACTCACTAACTTAAAAGTGTTCCCAGTGTGGGAATCTTAAAGGCGAATTTCTCATTTATTATTTTTTTTATTATTACCTATTTAAAAGTCAAGATTCAAGAGATCCCAATACCAGTATCTTTTTAATCGACTTACTTTACTTTAAAATGTAATAAAACATTTGCTGTTTATAAAAAATAATAATTTGTGTAGGTATTGATAAAATATTCAAAAGAGAACTACTATAGGTTATCATTGTTTAAATATATGTATAATTCAAATATATAAAAAGATTTCTTATCGTACATCATTAAAAATAACTGAGATACAAAACAATACATGTTTGTTAACTGTCTACTTCAATACCTATCAAATATGAATGATGAGTACCCACTGTTATTATATATTTTGTTTTCTTGAACATGTTAAAAAAGTCTCACTTTTCTAAACAATGCGTCATAGTTATTCTGAATTATCACGGATCGCTATAGAATATGGACGATTTATAAATAGCGTGACTACTAAAAATAATAATTGGGAACAATGGTTTTCATTTTTAGTTTAAACCATAACGATAGTTTTTAATTTTAGCTCAAACTATATTACTGATTTTGCGCACCTAATGTATGTCAAACTAAACGGTGATAGTTAAACTATTTTTTAGCCTTCGTTATATATAAATAATCATAAATATTGAATACAAATAAAAACGGTATGGGGACGATGACAGGAGGATTATAACATTATTGTGTACAGACAAATACTAAAATGTAGGTTCGAAAAAAAAGGTTTTGAATGTATTGTCAGTAAAATTACTATGAAATCGCATAAAAAAAAGTGGATATCCAATAAAATTGATTAAGCGTTGAGTATCAAAATATGAAAAAATGGTTCAATTACTTAGATATTTTTATAAACGTAGCAGCAACTAATTTATGCTGATTAAATTCCTTTTTAAGAAGCATTTTTAAAAGTCTAAATAAACAAGCTGACAAGTAAAAATATTTAATGCTTGCGTTTTTTTTTTTTTTTTTTTTTTTTTAGTAGCATTAGTATTTACACAGCGACGCTTATAGTATTCGCGTTTGATAAAAGGTGCAATTATTATTAGAAAAAGAAATAATAATAAATAAAAGTACAAAAAGTAGGTAGGTACTGTAAAGTTTGAGAGACAAGTCAAATAAGAAAAATACTCAATACTTGCACACAGACGATTATTACGCAAACAGAAAAAAGAAATAAAACACATTTGTACACAATCAGTTGTGAGACTAACCAATAGTGAATAATTTTGTTTGTATATGTTATTATTGTTTTTGATGTTGTTCTCGACGTTTTTTTTTTTAACCCGACCGACCTACGACTGAATAAAACCAAATGCATTTATATATATATTGTATATGCATATGTAGAGGTACTTTTCTCCCGCAGCCTTGTCCACCCCCACCCGCCCTCTACCGTGGGTTTGCGGGAAATCAAAAATTGCTATCGAATCAGACCGGATGATTTATTATCACTGCGGGAACCGGGTGTCACGGCGACACCGTGTGTTTCTCGTCGATAACTCGCAAAATGCACAAAACTTGTCACGCCTCGCTGACGACTGATCTCTTGTGTATACATTTACGTACGTGCATATACGGGAAACGAGCCGTGGGAATTGCGTGAGTATTATTTCCGGATGTCCTAAAAGTGTGCCAAATACTATATAATAGTACCTACCTATAACTAGTAGACGAAAATATGTCGTATTCTTGCTGTCACTACTATAGCAATTTATTTGCTCGTTTCGAAACCCAAGACTTTGTGACTTAATGCAGTGCTTTTACTATTTATTGTTAGTTTGCAAAAACATTAAAAACGGATCTGAATTTATAGCAACGAGTAACGAGCATTAACTTGTCTGATGCGTAAATGGTAAACTGCTGTACCTATACCTAATTATAACGATCATAGTTTAAAAATAACACTGTACAATTATTGATGACGTATCGATATTATTTGATTTATCAGTTAAGATTTTTTTTCTTACAAGTCATAATGCAATCGTAGTCCAGACGAATTATGTATTTTTTCAGTTTAGATTATGAGCGGAGCGGTGAATGCGTATAATGAATATTTAAATTAAATTTAAAGTTCGAATTTTCACAAAATTTATCAAATTTAAAATTTAATAATAATTTTGTAGTTAAAAATTTATAAAATATTCAACTTGAAAAATTTATATAAACTAAATTAAACTTTAATATTTATAGAAACTTTATATTGGTAAATAAATTACTTACAATAAATCATCAAATATACTTAGTAATATATCATAGGCTGAATAACCGTCTTTGCTCAGAATCGTTTTTCGTATAGGTACAATGATATTATATCATTGAATTCAAAATTTACACCATCCATAACATTGACCCACTTGTAACCTAGTGTACAGTAGAGCGACACCAACTTGTAGGCACCTTTTTCTGTTGTAATATGAATGGTATTCTGGATACTATCGATAGGTAGTTTGAGGTTTAAACATTTAAACACTGACGATTTTATTTATTTATATTTTAGGCAAATAATGCTTTGATTATGACTATTTGGGGTATTTGGCTTTACTTTGGAAACATTTTATTTTATTTAAGTCAATAATTAGTTATAGCTACATATGGTCGTGAATCATTAAAATAATATATGTTGTGAAATAAATCTTACTGCTCAAGTAAGTGCCGCGAGAGAAATATAAATTAACAACTCAACGAAGCGCCGGTATAGGTTTCCAACTTCAGTATCGGAATTTCACAGTTATAATATTAATTATTTATTATACTACAGTAATTACATAGGAATACTGATATTACAATAAGCTGCCGGCTTGCATTTCTGTAATGGCTCAAACTTATGTTATCTAGTACGACGGTTTAGGCGTCACTGAGCTCGGCCTCTAAACTTTGATTTAAATAATTAATTAATAGTCTCAACTAAACCAATACCTATCCAAATAATTTTCACCATTCGTCAAACCTAATATTTGGGACAAAGGTCTACTGAATTGCATAAAATAATTTTTTTAGTTTATAATGTTATTTGCATCTGGTAGATACATAAAATACCTACTTTATTGTTTGTTCTAAATTGTCATCGATTATTCAGTACGTTCAAATAATGAGTGAGATAATACATTAATACCTTACTATTCTACTTTAATATAAGCACAAAAAACGAGTTCACTACACCTGATTCCCTACAAATATTTTGTTGCATACCATAATTTTTTGTACGGCGTATTATATAGACAATATAAGTACATGACGGAGTAGAACACCATTAAAAATGTTCTACTTTAGTACCTATGTGTACTTTATTATTATTGTTTTAAAAAAAAAAAAAGTTTGAAACATTGATAATGAATAACCAATGGTTTTTAATATGCCCATGTTTTAGCTAAGAATATTTATAAGATAATAATTTTCACCCTAGTAATAATTTCAAGATTTTAGTCATGTAGAAAGCTAATCAATTAGTCATCAATGCACTTGCTTGAAAATCCATTATGTATGTAATCGTTGACTGACTGACTAAACCTTTATAATTTATTCGACATAATCTTGTTGGAATAAATACTGGTCAGGAGAAAAGAATCACTAAACATTTTATAATAGAAACAACGATATTATAATTTTGATTATAATTTATATAATTTGCACACTTGGAAAAAACGAAACGGCCACAATATAAGAGATTGAACTATTTCGATAAAAAGTTATCGCTTGGTCAATAGGATTACAGCATTTTTCTCTACAGAATTAGAATTCTCTTACAGTAGTTAATTCGACAAATGTTAACTTTTTTACATAAAGACACCTACCTAAATTGGCGACCTTACGCAATCACTTCAGATTTTTAAAAAGAAAATAAAAATTCAAATCTCTCAGAACCAAGAAATAAACATTTCATAAGTGCAGCTATTAGATATTTTGTAAAAAGAAAAAACAAAAACATATACGCTTGGCGGGAATGGCAATAATAGGTGCATGGACCGAGTTAAAGAGAGGTGATCATTCTGTGTAATGTCAAATACCCTTTGGGTTGATGTTGTATTTTACTCACATATACGCACATATAGTACAAAAGGAAATTCACGTAGACAAAATAAAATATTGGTTCGTAAAGAAGGAATGTCTTTGGCGATTTATAAGACTCGAGCTGACAGGACACAAATGAAATGAACAACTTAAAAAATTACTCGAGTGAATACATGTGCATGTAAATGTATATTAGAAATACATTATTGTTATGTTCTGGTTGGTTTCACTGGCTCGGGAGAAACAAAAATATTCAAAACGCACATACTTGTAATTTACTCGAGTTTAATAAACATATAAATTATTCGCGAAATTCGGATGCAATCGTCTAATATGTTTGTCAAAAAAATGTGAAAGATGTTTGTCGGCTTAAATAACTACGACGATGTTCAGCGAAGGTGAATTTAAGAAGGAATCATTATTACAACTGTAAGTACCTATATTGTTATATAACACTTTTATTACTGACATTTTTCTATGATGTTACATTTTGTATTTCTTAGCATCGGAACACTTCTTGTAACGACCATTAAAAAGTTTAGACAGATTCTTCAGCATTAACGGCACTGGTGTTCAACGTATATTATATACTAGAGGTAACTCACATAGTCACATTTACATTATGGATTGTGGAAATACGAATTATTCAACCAAATGGTTTGTGTTCCGAGCACTTTTTTTTATAAAAAATCACACGGAAGGTTTCACAAAATGTGAATATTAAAATACGGCTTCCTTTGATAGTTAAAAAGATGTACCCATATATATTTGAAAAAAAGAAAAAAACGAACAAGATATTATATGAAATTATATCGAATAAAAAAAATATGATATAAGTTCCCGAAATAAAAGGTAGTACCTATATCATTGATATCCGACCGTCAGCATTTATGGAAATGTAAACCGATATCACTCTCGTTCGTCGATCACTTACATCTATACATAGCAGTCGCTATATTATTATTATACAGTTGACATGCTAATTTTTTTTTCTCCAAAAAGAGTCAATGCCTCGCGTTGCAGTAGATATCATTTTTATATTGTTTTCGCCTCATTGGCGTTTCCGCGCGCAATACGAGTGAACATTTTGCATCCAATTTCGCGTTATTCAATAGACGCTTGTTTTAGTTTCTCTCGTTCATTTTTGCATATCAAACGAACTCTGCGAGTGTTGAAAAGTATCTTTTATTAATAATTTTAACCGTTACGCAATAAACGGTTAACGAGGACAAGTCGCATAATTATTAAATGGGGCGCACACCCTTACGCATCCCATGGTGAACTTGTTTATCTCATGAATTATTATGGTTTCTCATCGCCGTTCGAATCAATAAATTTTAATTGATTTCTTCACTGTGTGCGTACGGAATACCATTAATAATTATAAATACAAAATGTGATTAATATATCAGATTCAGTTTGATCACTCAATAAAACGTCTACAATAAACCAGACGAGGTTTCGATATGTGGTACACGGTCCCATTGACCTCTCCTCCCACCAGGAATTTGTCAAAATGTCATGTTTTTTTTTATTGTATTTACTTATTCAATGCATTTTAATTTTTTTTATAGTTATCGTTTATTAAATTAGCTAATAATATTTGTATTTATTGTGTATATTGAAAAAAGGCAGATATTTTATTAGAAAAATGATGGGCAGTCAAAACATTTTTATTCACAGTCCATGAGTATGAGAATAATAATATGCAATTTTATCTAATTTATTATTTAATTTTTCTAACAATAATAAGAACTTGACAAAAAAAGTCAACAAAACACGATAAAATAATGTAACTGTGTATTTTATTATTTTTAATATTTTAGTTTATTACTGAAAATGTAAAATTTTCAATTTGCTAAAATTAAATTGTATTGCAATTTTACAACCATCAAGAGTCAATTAATCTCAAGACCGACGTGAATTATTCTCTTAATCTAATTCTTCGATGGTTAAATCACTTTTAATAATTATAATATATAGATAATTATAATTTTAACAAGTAATAGTAGATACCTACTTATTATTCATTAAATAGTTTATAGACGCACTGTAGTATTATATTATTTTAATTATAATTTTCTATAACGATATTTTACTACTATCTACTAATATTAATTTATTATCTGTATTTCAAAGCAATATTTGTGTAAATGGAAAAAATAAATCACATATCTCTTGATTAAAATAATACTATGCAATAATAATACTACCAATTATAGGTATTATACTATATACTATGCAAGGCTGGGCATTAATGAGTTAAAAAGTTAATATTATATTAACTTTTTAACTTAACTAGTTACTTTTGGCTTTTCATTCACTTAACTGTTAACTTACTAAATTTCTTTTTTAATTAACGTGAAATTAACGAGTTAATTTTCCATTTCAAGAAGTAAGTTAAGTTAATTTATTTTGTTTTTAGTTTTATTATATTTCACTGTTTCAGTCTATTTCGTTTTCATGTCAAAAAATATTGACCGTGAATTGTGTAAATTAAAAAATGTTTATCATTCGAATCTAACTAATATGGAAATACTGTATAAAGTATAAACACTATAGTCTATAATTTAGTTTTGGGTTGGAAAAAAATTAAGTACTCTAGCGTTGTATAAACAAATTAACTTTATTTTAACTTAATAAAAAGTTAACAACAAGTGTGTATTAACTTTTAATTTAACTGAGTTAACTTATAGTTAAATTAACTTTTAACTTTTTGTTATTGGTGCATATTAACTTAACTGAGTTTAAAAAAATCATTAACTTGTTCAGCCTTGAATTACTATGTAGTATGATTAGTCATTTATACTTTGGAATTTTTCTTAAAAGTGATACACACATTTTTGTAGTTTAACAGAAATATATATGATATAAAAATATGTAAAAAAAACCGAATGCCTACGTATTCCAAAATTATATTATAAAAAAGTTAGGAAAGATCACTCTGCACGCGTGCTAAATTCCCAGTTTCTAAACATATTTTAATGCAACTATAATATTTTATACCTATTTTACAATTTAAAAAGAACTCTCTAACTTTTATAATATTTAGTACCTATTTTTAATATTGGCTAGTATGAATTAATTACCCATATTATGATATTTTTTAACACTGACTAGTATGAATTTACTTTGAATACAACCACTGTACAATTATTTATTTATTCGACTGTAGTATTAAAATATTTATATTAATAAGTCTCTACCTAAATTTATTTCTAGTTTTAGGTTTCTAAACATGCGTTTAAAATACCTTTTACCCAAGGGTTAAAGTGACACAAAATGGCAAGAGGTACTGTGATTCATATTTTATTTTGAGCGTTTCATATATATTTTACCGTACAACTCATTAATTTGTTGAACCAAAACATTCTTACTCGAAATATTAATTGCTTTTGTTAATAGGTAGCAAAAATATCCATATTATATAGAATTATATAATGCATATACATTTAATTTAATTAAATAGGCACAAATGTACAACTGTACCAATGGTGATGGGCACATAAATTATATTTTTATTCTTTCTTAGGACTTAATTTTACAAAATAGTTTTTTAACGCTTACATTATAAATGTAACTAAAAAAATATCAATGGGAACATACATTATATTTTCTTTGTGACCTAAGTACATTGCACAAAATGTTTAATACATAATTGTAATCAATATTTTTTTATTTAACTAAAAAAAATACTGAAAAATATAAAACAATATATTTTCGAAAATAAATAATTCATTTTAACGGAGGAGAAGTTATTTAGATTAAGCTTCAATGCTCAGCGTACCATAACGCACTGTTTTAAGAATTAGTTAAATGGAACGCCTTATAAGCGCAATCAGAGGTAGAGGGTTTGTGCCTCATTGCAACCCCACTTTAACCCCTGCTGTGTCCATCCGTCAGTTATCAGTACATAGTTACGGTTGTTGATATTAATTTTTCCACTTTAATATTATAGTATTCATAATTCAAACTAGAAACATGTTTAACTAGAGATATATTAATATAAATATTTTAACACTAAGGTTGAATAAATAAAAATTGTATAACGATTGTATACAAAGTAAATTCATGGTATAAAAAAGTATCAAAATATGAGTATTTAATATAGATTATATCTAATAACAAACATATATTTTTGTTGACACATATAATAACTGGAACCTTGTATTATCATATAATATATAAATATATTGTATACATATTAGCTATGTACGTTACAGGAAGAATATAATTTTCGATTTTATAGAACAGTAAAAACAATTGTTCTGTTTTAAAATATTTCACATATTTTAAGTAGGTGCATTTTATTTTTACCTGGTTTATTAAATTGTCAATTGTTTGATCTGTACTATGCGGTTTGTACAAACCAAACATCCACCTTTTTGTTATTTTATTAATGTTAGTTATGTTGACATATATACCACTGGACAAGCTGAAATAGATCTCAAAACTAAAAAGCTTAAAGTGCTTAGCTTAAAAGTGAATTTTAATTAGTCAGCATTTCAGTATATAGTCAATAAATGTGTTTACATGGATGCACATAAAGTTTGTCGAAACTAGTCAAACACTCGTTCTCCATTCTCGTTTCTCAATTTCGCTCTCACTTCCTGGATTTTTAATTAACAATTAGCGAGAGTTGTCCATTTTACTAAATTCCATAAAACTCCTAGGTGCGTTGACACTGCTGCAACTTTTTATATTATCTTTGCGTAACTAAGTAAAAAAAAATTAATATATTTTTTCGACAATATACGTTGGAACATTATCGAAAATGTCAACATTTTAATGAACACTTCTTTGAATATTTAATGAATAGCAGTTTTACGAATGAACTATTATGAGTGCTTGATAGTAGTTTCGATTCAAAGCAATAAATCACAATTATAATTCACGTGGAATCGATGATTTGGTTCCCCAAAATTAGTATTCTAATTAGTAGGTATCCCATGGATAAAATGTAACATCTAAAATGCTTTTAAATACATTTAGAAAACTACTACGCTTCGATTTTTCTTAACACATTTATCCAACACAATGATTACAATAAAAATGATATAAATAAAATAAAATTTGATATTTATTAAATAATTACCTTTAAGACGAATAATATTTAATATTGTGCCGTCAGTCCACGGAATATAAAATAGTAATATGTAATTGTAATTTGTAAATCAAATATTCAATCATCGCGCGTAATAGATTCTACCAACTATCAATCCTCCCAAAAATATCTAAAATAACTAATAATAGTCATATCAAATTTAATCCGATATTAAACACATAAGATATTATAACCTATTTTAATGTAAAACTGAACTATGCCTGTTTCCATCTAAACACAATTTTTAACTGTACATAAATATATTATATTATTTTGTCTCCAGTATAATTATGTATTCTTGTGTACGCTGACAAATATATTATGTATTCGGCATAAAATATTGTAGTTTTTATTTTTAAGCAATATTTCTACAGTGGTGTTTTAGGTTAACATACAAAATATTCAACATCTTGATTCAGATTTTTATGTGATAACAATTTTTATTGAGTTTATGTTACAACGCACAATTATTACTTTAAATTATCAAATAATAATATTTATTATTAGTTATGTATAATCGACATCACTAAACATCTAAATATGAATAGGTACATTTAATCTTTAAAGTATAATATAAGACAATAAAACGATTTTATTAATCGGAGGCGTAACAAGAGTTATTATTCTGTCAACTGATAATTGTATGTACTATTAAATTAACGTAGGTATCTATTTTAATTTTTCACCATTTTGGAATATAACGTTTATATGTTCTCAAAACGAAAAAATACAATAGAATAAGTAAATAAATAGCCATCTAATTTATAGTATAACAACTATATGGAATCCAAGCAGACTTTGATGAGAAACACAAAATCATAACACAAATATTATGCATGACTTTCGATTAATTATTCACCATTTGACCAACAGCTGCACTATCTCATAAAAATAGAATAACGATAATGGCCTAGCTTGTGCTTACCTTTACAAATTAGTATTAAAATATATAAAAATTTATAATATTATGAAAATAATATGAAACAATACAATAACTCCAATAATATAATAATATACCTATATCACATTAAATATATACAAACCACGTTTATCTTAACCTAACATAAACGCACATACAATTTATTGTATAATAGTTCATTATTTCAATCTCGTCTACCTACTTAATATGTTCTCATGACATATTTTAAGAAAACCAGTAAATTAGCAAAATTCACCTAAATTAAAATTATTTTGAATAAGCACTTGAAATATTTGTATCTTATAATACTTGAAACATTACATTTGGAATATTTGGTATTTATTTGTTCTTTTTTGAAATAAATTAATAATTTTTTCGGTTTTGAAGAATTTATTTTACATAATTCAATATCCAATGCCAATGCATTTCATCAGATTATCAAATATGATGAGTAAATAAAATAAAATACTAATTTACGGTTCACCTACTTAAAAAATATGGTTACTACCTTAAAAAATCTTATCAGTTATTGAATTACCTACTAGCAAGTAAACCATGGGATTTTTTTTTATTTATAAACACGCACGAAGTATTTATAAATTAAAGGTAAATGCCATTCTATTTGTATTTTCAATATATTGCAAGGAGTTAGATTTTACAACGAAAATATATAAGATCTCGTGTTATGACAACTTGATTACTGTTATATAATGTATTATAATTATACTATTGCACTATAATTATTTTATTTCAATAGATACCTACCTAAGCATACATTATTTAATCTGTTTTGTATAATCATTAAATGGAGTAATTTATTCATTTCACAACGAAATTATTATTTATTTAAATATATTATATCAAAGGTCACAACAACAATTCGATACATTTTGAAATAATTTACAGTGTTTAGCATTTTATGATAAACGATTAATTATAAATATATGTTTAATATTTATTTAGTATTATACATTTATGTTGTTTTATATTTTAAAATGACGTAAAGCTTTTTATTATGAAAAATGTTTTTAAAAGCAGAAATATAATATTAATAGGATATAATCGAATTGAAATATGTCGACAAATTGAAAACGTAGTAAACTACCATCCAAGTTTTATAACAATATTTTGCAGCTTCTAATTCTCTAATTACGATTTACTGTATAGAAAAATAGAACTTCTAAAACTTTTGTTTGAACTAAAACAAAAAGATATTAAGGTTTAAATTTGTACCAACAATTCAAAAACATTAATAATACTTTTAGCAACGAATAATTGAAATAAATAATAAATAAATATTTTCTATTGAAATATTAATTATACGCATTTATCAATTTTATCGTTGTATTTGAGTTATCAATATTTTACAACGCATAATTTTTAATACAATTTTGGTTTTTCATATTTTGAAAGTATTTCTATTTTTACTATTATGTGAAATAAATGAAATTAGTAAAGATACGCTAACATTGAGCTAACACAAGCAGTGTTGCGTATTAATTATTATTACATGAGTTTTAGAATTATAAACCTGTATTTATTTATGTAATTTCCTAAAATCTTTTACTGTTATATTGAAAAATTACCTATTTAAAGTACAATCAATGTTCATATATAGATAAGCAACAAACATTTGATACACATTTAAATCAATGCTTATAATCATTTAGTTAAAATAGTAAAATGTATTAATATTATATCAAATATTTAAACAACGATTTAAATCGTAATTGCATGCTTAACAATTATGTCTTTTAAACAACATAAATGTACGATAAAAACATTTATTTAACATTTTTTATTAAATATAAAATACGAGTAATTTAAAATGTTAGATTTGAAGGATTGTCTCCTAAAACCCAACTATTTAACACGCATGTACTTCTTAAGTGACTAGCCAATTACTTCTTACTGAAATTATTAAGTTATTAAATTATCCCTAGTAAACTCTACACACACATATATAATGTTCAGTCATTCATTAATCTAGCTACCTACGTACAATTACAACGTTATAACCATTAAGTAATTCATGAGGAAATATATCTAACCAGTAAAAAGCATACTTAATAAATATATACCTACCATCATATTACAATAATATTTAGCTCTTAAACGAGAGTTTACGTAACTGTTAAATTGTTTCAAGTTAACTACCAGCGTATAAAATATAACATTTGTTAGAATATCACATTAATGGTACCTTTAAGGGTATGTATGACAAATAATTAAAAAGGGTATTGTGAACGTTCTTTGTTTGTGCTATGCTCTACAAATTATATAATAAATTAATAGAATTCCTTGGACGTTAAAAACGCACTACATAAAATAAATTTAAATTATTCAATTAGATAACGCAATTATTCAAATCCCACGCCCACAAGTTGATAAACACAACATATCTATCACATCCATGTGATATTTTAAAGTTATATAATTAACCTACATCAAAATCTGGCTTTACGTTCACCTCTCTAAACAGTCAAAATGATAAGGTCTGGTATAAGTATTTTGACCAGCCCATGGTGGACTATTTCTATTATGGACACGGGCAGTACTATGTTTTCTCAAGAATATGATAACGGACAACAGTTTAACTCAAACTCAGATATGAGTTATAACTTTATAAGTATCATAAATGCTACAGAATGCAGCAGTGATTTTGGATAACTTTTTCCCTGAATTAGTTTGATAAAAGCAGAAGATGATCATCAAAAAGATAACCAATCAGAAATTGAGGCATTTGAAAACCAAACAGAAGCTCCAGAATTCGTCTAAAACAATTTTATTTGAAAAAAGGTATTCAAGCATGAGCGAGTTAATTTATCTCTCATGAGCTGGAAATAACTAAATCCAAGGCTAAAATCAAACATCAGTTCTATTGTTTTTATGGGAACAAATAATACGTAATTATGTTTGTATGTATATTATTAACTATTTATGTACATATGCAATATGTATGTATTTAAATTTAATAATATTGAAGATATTATTTTGTGGAAATTTTTTTGATACATTTCGGTACAACATTTTCATTAAATACAATATGTTATCTTATATGTACACCTGCATTTGACTGTAAAAAAACGATATCCCATTTATATAATTGACATTTTGATTGACCCGTGAATATTCGTAATAGACAGGCTTCAATGTAAAATGCTCCATTAAATTATTTAAAATTAAAAAACACCAAAAATGAATTATTAAATTATTATTAATGATGATATTTTAAATTGATAACTACAAATACAAATAGATTTATTTTAATTTATTACAATTCAAATACAATATTTAAATACGTTAATATATCCAGTATCGTCCAGAATACCTAATTTAATTCGGATATCTTATAGGTATAATACATATTCAATTTGAATGGAGTTTCTTCTGTTTGCAAATCATTATTTATTTAAATTATACATCAAAATACATATTTTACGGCTACCGACTAACCAATAAAATAATGTGATTCGGAAAGTACTATATAGTTGTATATATTTTATAAGTGGTATTTCAATGCTATACCTATTAAAGTGTTTATTTTTTTCTCAATAACAATACATTTTGCCTTTACGATTTTTTTTATGCATGATACTTACACAATTATTATTATTTGAACCCAATCTCTACAATAATTAAAAATATTTCAATATTAATCATAAAATAATAAAATATAATTAACATTTAGAATCAAAATCAAATTATACAAATAAGCAGAATAGATACCTTATATTATCTGTAAACTCGCCATACTATATTATAATCTAGATATTATATAAAAATGAATTTCTGTTCCTCAGTCTCGCTAAAGCTCATAAACGGCTTGACCGATTTCAATAATTTTTTTTCGCTTTAATACAGGACTGGTTTAAAAAAAAAAAATAATAAAGGAAATTCTAAAGTAAAGCTAAAAAAAAAAAAAATCAAAATTGGTAATTTAGTATGGAAAATCGTTCTAACTAAAAGCGAACAGTCCGATCGCTATGAACCTTTGGAAAGTTGTTAAGTACACTCCGGCGAAGGTTTCAGGCATATTACAACCCAGCGTATTACAATCTGAACTGGGTTACACCAAAACTGAGATCCACCAAATATAACGACGTATTTTGTATTACCTAATTGATCATTTTTTTCCCGACGAGGTCAGATTATACAGCGAAAACCACTGGATGTCACATTGTATCTAATCTACCGTAAGTTGAATTAAGTAAAAACAACAAACTTGATATGTAGGTATAACTTTGAAACTTAGAAGTTAAAAGTTAATAATATTATACACTTACGTACATACGTCACGGGGTGGATCTCCGTAGGTGGATTGCCTATCTGAAAATATACTGCTCGCATAATATAATATAATCGAATATATTCTAACTGACTCACTGATTGATAAACGTATAGTCCACTAAGAAAGCATTTTCCAAAAATTGGTGCTTACACAAATATTTTTAGATTTGTACACCATATTACACCGAATATTCAATAACGAATTGAACTAAGTTTGAATCATATAGAGTTGGCTTTTTAACGGGCGACGAATTGCACGGGGTCAACAAGTCAATAATAAATTAATAATTATAATACGATTAATAATCGAAGAATAAAATTGCAGCAAAATTGTATAGCTTATATACAAGAGATTTTTATCATTAACACCATTTTATGTATGATTTAATTTGCTTATGTTATAAAAAAAACATATATACAATATACCATAATTCATAAGTATAAACTACTAAAAAACAATATAATATATACAATTTATTTTAACAATAGTAAATTACAAATGTAATTTTATATTTTCCGATACAGTTTATTTTTAAGCATTTGTATTTCAATCTATAATGAACGAACCATAAAAAGTAGTTGCTGAACCATATTCACTTAATGTATTAATACAAAATATAAACACTTAACGGAAAATAAAAATAACTTTTAAATCAAATTTAAGAATTCAAAATATATATATTTTTATAATACGCTTTTTATGACAAATTGTCAATTTAAAATAAACCTCCAACATTAAAATCATTATCACGAATAAAAGACGATATAAAATTATATTTATTAAAATAAAAATAAATTTGACGCCAATACAGTACAATATAGTTGTCACTGTTTGCAAAGTTGTTTTTAATTTTTATATAAAAACGGTGTTTCAGTTAAATTATAATCATTTTTTTATATCATCGTGTATAACAATTACGAAAAATCAAATTCCTACTTCTTTACATGGATTTTTTCTCTTAACAATGTTTTTTAATCCATCACCCGAGGTTTGTCAACAATGATTAAATATACAGAGATGAACCCTGAGCTAATATTTGCACTGATAAACTCTTATAGAACTCCAATAACTATATTATGCTGGTTATAAAATGTATGAAGGTCACCCCGGGAGTGTGAATGGCATGATAGAAACAAAAAATATTAAGTTTATTGAATTCGTTATTATTTCTTTTTGCATTTAAAAAGTATAATTAATTTTCCCTCACTAACCCGACGCCCTCCTCATCCGGAAACCCACTAGTTGTAGACATTTTCAACCTGCAAGGACCATTCTGAATATAGTTCGCTATTTTAATATTCACAAGGATCGACAAAGAAAATGGTCCAATTACCTTTTGTTAGGTGTACAATCTGGGGTTTCGTCTGGTTATGTATTTTTTGCTCTTTTTTCCATTTCTCTTTGAAAATTATAAAGACGAGATGAGAATGTATAATAAGAACGTTTATCCTTATTCGAGTTCATTTCTTCATAACGTTATACTTCATTTTCCAAGTATACTGATCATAAAGATGACTTTCAATCGTTACCTACCCATTTAGCATAAATATAGGTACCTATAAAATAATACATCTAATTGGTCACTTTATGATTAGGTACGCTGTAAGCGATATCGTATTGTATTTTTTTACATATACAATTATATTTATCCTTATTTTATATATTGTGTAGTATATCATAATATATTATAATGTAATGTGAAAAAGTCTTTCCTAAAAGTAATTCGATTTAGAATACCCACGTGGTCATTCGAGACAAGCAATAATAATGTTATACCTACGCAAAATAGTATTGTATTTCGTGCACAATTCTACATTTTTATAACTTCAATGGAATATTTTGCAGATAATGGATTTATAGTAACAAAATAATGACCAAGTTTTATTGATTTCATTTAAAAGCATCATTATGGTGACAATTGAAAAGATTGAACTTTTAAACATTTCTATAACATATTATTGAATGTGTTGAATTCTAAAATTATAATGTTGTTACATTAGATATGATTTTTTTACTGTATATAATATATGTGCACACGCATTCATGAACAAAATATATATCATTCTACATAATAATATGGTTATGCTTTTTCAACCAAAAAAAAAAAACAGTTGAGTTAAATCTGATGGAACCTAAACTTCCACCATCAAAATAGCAAGCACATAATGTATGAAACTATGAACATTTTTATTTATTTCCACAGGCTTTATTTTCAAAGCCTTTGGGGCCCAAAGCATTCGGTAGTATTCACAAAGGCCGATTTAAACGACATATTCCTTATAGTTTATACCATTGCATATACACATTATTGGATCTTATTTTTCGAGCCATCGGTCCGTACCTATATAAATTTGTCCACTGTAAATTTGATACGATATGTTAAATGTGTGTACTCCTAAAAAACTTATATTCATTCATTAGTAACAAAAACTAAAATATAAGCAGTGTCTAGTGTTGAAATTAGATTGTTTTCCATCATAATTTATCTATAATAATTTTGTTTATACCAATTTTGTCGGAAACTAATAAGTTTGAGATACAAATTGTTAGTAGACATTTTTAATGTACAAATTGCATCTCTGAATTTAGACTGTTAAATTATACGAGATGTCATGGTGCAAAATATGCCACTAGGTAATAATTATATCCAAAAAGAAATCTTCGTTATTGTTGGAATACTAAATATTATTTTGGATTGTATTACGAAGTTTGTGATAAAAGCAAAGACAGCAGATAAGTAGGATCTTTAATGCTATTTTTTATTTTTATTTAGCCCACGCGTTACTGTATAAAAAAAATTTTATTTTTATCAAATATACCCAGCTACCCATATTCCTAACTGAATTGTAACACCAAGCTTACAGTGAGGAATAGCCGTGTAAGTATTGAATGATTATATAATATTTGATATAATTATAATTTAAGAAATATTATAATACCTGATATAATAGAGATTGACATAATATTAAATATAATATTGTTTTTACACGACAAAAGATTTCAAATATGTTATTTTATTTTTAGTAAAAAAAAGAAGAAGTTTCTTATTTTCTTAATAAAATAAAATAATATAATTAATATTTTCATCACGTTTATACCATTACCATTGTACTTACACAATATATCCCCATCTGATATGAAATTAACATATTAAAAAACAGTCATAATTAAAAAAAATTAAAATACTTTCAGTTTTATTGAATAAATTAAATAATTGAATTGAATAAAACTAATATAAACTAACGCTAAATAACATAAACTTTATACACGAAGAATTTAAATTACGATATATTACATATTGACAGGCAGTTCACATAATATTATGCATGTGTAATATAATTGTGGCGATATAAAACATGCCCAACGCACATTATTCAACAAAATATAATACTCACTGAATTCTGCGTGGACATTATTGTGATGGTTCTAAAATATTTCAAGTTATAAATCGTCATCAAAATATTAAAAGCCGCTTAAAAGTTCTGGGACGATTATTTAATTACAAACTAGGATAGCTCGAATAAAAGTTTTTTACCCTGCCCGTCAATTCCACCGTAGACAGACCACATCACAACTCACAATAATAGGCGGCCAACTTTAAAAAATGTGAAGGGAAAAAAATGTAATAAATCGAAATACGTTTTGGAATATAATGTCGTTTGGACTTCCGCGCGTTGAAGTAGGTACAACACAATATAATACAACATCCGTTTATAACACGTCATTGCGTGCTTCGGTAGCCGGATGGAAGGAAGCACGAGGCAGGTATACGGTGGCTAAGTAAATCACATGTGTGCGTGTGCGTGTATGTATACAGGGTGACCCTTAATTAAGCATTCATTAGTTCCGATTTTTGTAAATTTCAAGTATAATAGGTACCCAGCTTTTGCAGGTCTTACCAAATATATTTTCAAACACTTGGTCTTTTTTTCGTGCCACCATTCAAGCAGTGTTGACACGTTTTGTTTTAAAATTAAAACCGCCCCTGTTTACCGTGAATTTATTGTTAAGCTAATGAATTTCGTTTTATACTCGTATACGTATCTAAATCAAAAATTGAACACGAGCAGTTTGTGAATTATTGAACGCTAAGTAAAGGTAGGTATACTTAAAAAAAAAAACCCTAAAACCGTAATTTAAATGAATGCATAATCAAAGGACAGAATAGGAGTGAGCGTGATGGTCGGCGAGCAACCCTGTATTATATGTTACTACGCCATGTCCGTAAGTTTGGTTCGACACAGGCTTTTCGGAATAGGGTCGTGCAAACGTGATGCATAATAACCATGTACATTATACGTTTATTTTGTATGTATAAGAATCTGACCGTGTATGTATACACGCCATCGTCGTCAATGAGACTATATTCACTTGCAGTTGCCGTAGAAACTCGAACGTCCCTATGGGTATGTAAATCACCCGTGGTGCGCAAATTCACGTGTCGGTGCGGGAAATATCCGAGCAGGTCAAACTTCGACAATTTTAAATCGTTCTTATTCCATTCCGATTCCGGAAACCCAAATCAATATTATTCAATATTATGTTGCGATATGTCTATATTATTTTTGTCCTGTTCAAACCAACCGTTTTATTGTTTCTCTCTTTGTTTTTGCGCTATATTTCATGTAACCACATGAATACGGCCATCGGAAGTTACGCGGCACCAAACACGTTGAACCGACATGGTTTTAAAATAATCTATCCGGCGCACCGTCGTGTGATGATATAATTTAGGAACTTATTCGTTAGGTACACGTATATCAATTTATTTTTTATAATTTATTTGTAATCGTGATTATAATAAATAAACTATTTAAACATTAAATGTGATATACAGTAAACAAAATATCATATATTTATTTCATTTAAGTTTTAGACAGATTTTAAACATAATCGAATACCTACATCGATTGATAAAAATATATACATTTTTTTTTTGTTAAGAACTTTCAGTATAAACTATTATAGTTCAACAATTTGGGGGACGGAGTGGCCGCGGGCGGCATTTTTCTTCGGGCAAGTCACGGTGTCCGGAGTACAAGTGCCGCCATCCCCCACCCATGGCAGAAACCTACGGGTGCCCCATTAGAAATTCTGCCAAACACAACACACACGTGTAAAAACCCTACCGTTAAAAACCCCACTACCTACAATCATAAAAAACCCCACAATCAGATAATGGCCATAGTCGTCGGGCTTAAAGATTGATTAAAAAAAAAAAAGTTCAATAATTACAATAAAAATATATTTACAATAGGTAATAATATAATATTTAAAAGATAAAGTACTTAGGTATCATCTCATAACATTTACTCAAAAACAGTTTTTATTCCCTCGTAAATATATTCAAAAGAAAACATATTCATGGCATTTTATTATTATCTTAAGACAAGTATCCAAAATAAATAAATTTCGATATTTTTTTTTGTAAGTCTTGGGTAGCCCATCTGTTCAAAATAAATGTTTCGAGCGGTTTAATGGTGTTTAAATAATGTTAGCTGTGTGGGAAAAATTACTCGAATGCCTATGTAACATACACATACCTTTATACATTTTATTTTTAAGGGTTAGTTTTTGTTTGTTTGATTATAATTTATTTTATTATTATTATTTCCTTTTTATTTTTTCTATTTTTACAAAACATAATCTTTTATCCGTGTCGTAAATAATTCTTTTATCGCATTAACGATATATGAAATATGTATAGTATTTTGACAGTACGTGGTTCCGTCCTTTTGGATCAATTATTATCTGCCTAAATAATTCGAGCTACATATTTTTGGTACGTAACATTATTGTCCCTTAAACACTTACAATGTGTACAATTTTTAGAAATAATGATAAGTTAAAATATAAATGAATAAAATATATCTGTGTAGGAATATAAATGATCACTTTTAAAAAATTGTAACTTATTCATTCGAAATTAATTCATGCAGCGTTCAACTTTTAAAATGTAAAATTAGACTAAACTTTTTCCCTGTCTAGAGTCTAGAACTCTAGACTACGTTTAAACAAGGTATCCAGACACTGTATAAAAAATACTTTATGTAGGCACATTTCACATAAATACATTTATTTAGTATGATACGTATCTTATATAACTGTTGAACGTAATTCTTATAAGTTATGGTACAAACTTAAGATATTCCACACTATAATAATATTTTACAGAAGAAAAGTTTTTGAAGACTTGATCTACCACTTAAAAAATTTTTATTCTAAAATGATTTAAATCGGTCTTATATAAACTACTGATGCGTGGAACATTAAAATGTAAAGTAGGTATGATCATTTTTCTTCCATAAGAACTCAACCCTTCGTTTAATTTTTCATTCAAGTGTGATATAACAATTTAAGTATTAGAAATTATTGAAACATGATCATATTATATATATTAAATATGTTATACCTACTGTAAAGACTTTATGTAATCGATGCAAAGTATTTTGTTATGCTTCAAAATTTTAAATCACTCAGATTTTCAATTAATACAGTATGTTTATGACTAATTACAACCCCCTTCTCAAATCAAATTCAAAAAAATCAGAAATGCGCAAATTATCACGAGTTGCAAGTGTGCACATCTGCCGTTTTTAAAAATTATTTTATTGCTATTTTAAAGAAACAACCGCTGCAACATGATATAATTATAATAATAAAATATAACATTTTGGGAAGAATCGTGTTGAAAATGATTGCTACAAAAATAACATCACTTATTTTGTCGTTTCCCTAAAAATGTATTACAACAAGTTTGCAAAGAGTAAAAGGAGTGGTGGGGAATTATTGAATTTCGTTTGTATTTATTGAGTTATTTTCGTATTCGTATTATGCAGCGGCTACTGCAGCAGGCGATTGGCGGCCACTGGGCACCGGCAAGCTGTCCGTATTCCCCGAGCGCGTGGCCGGTCTTGAAAGAAATATAGGAACAATTTTATTCCAAAAGTCCTCGGAGATATCGTGGTTATTGAGGGGACCACTGCTCGAACTTGGATTTTCTCGGTCAATAATTCTTTTAAATCCGTCGTAGTACGTAATACGCGTAGGTATAAACCGTGCAGCGCGCTGCGTAGGTATATATACCATGAAGTATGAATAATGTATGTGAATCCAAAACTATATATAGTTTCATATATTAACTAGTAGTTTCCTGAATTATTTTCGACGTAGGTAAACAAATTGAATGAAAGAAAAAGGGCACTCGTTTCGCTTCGATTATTATTAGGTCAATAAAGTGATGAATAATATTTTTCATTCTTTTTTTTTCAAGATAAACCATTATATTTGAAAAATGGTTTTTCCAAACGATGGCAGTTTAATGAATAGTATTTAAAGAACTTTTTTTTGCATTTTGAAATTACAAAAGGCTCGTAATACTCGTTTATAAAAATAATATATCATATTATTATCTTATTGTTAATCCTTGTGATAGAAAATTAAGGTCTTTGCAATTAAAATTTCTATAACTACCTAAACTAAATTATAATAGGACAAAACCATTATTTACAATACATGATTTAAAATGTGATAAAAAACAAGTCTTAACTCATAAACACACCTACCAATAAACTCATTAGTAATAATAAACACTTTAAACATTTTACTTACAAATTACTCACAATTAATTATATTTTATTTTAAGAGAATTAGGTACTAATATTTGTTGTCTCTGTTTTTCACATGTGCAACATAGTAAAAAATTCCGATTTTGCGTCCATTAATGTATAGACGTTGTGAGGTGATACTATTATAACAAAATAGATTTTTATTCAGCTTGAATATTCAAATAAAAATTTTCTTTTAAATTGTTTTATTCTTTTTGAGCTATTTATTACTTACTTTACTTTATTACTTATATTTGACATTTTTAAAAATTGATTTGAGTCAATAAAATTAAAAATTGTTATTGCTCTGTCAAATAGCTTTACAATTTAATATAAGGTTTCTTTGTGTATCTTTTGCTCTCACAATCATTTTTTCGAGTACAATGGTTTATCATTGAGTGGGAAATTTCCCAATGATGAGTTATATACACTTAAAACCTTCTACACAGCTGAATCAAGTTTCTCTGGTTTTTGTTTTAGGTTTTAAATCACCAAAAAATTACGTTGTTACCATATTATAATAAATCTGATGAACAATTTTTTTAGTAAATAGAATGTTCATAAAGTGCTGATGTATTTATATTTAATCCAAAACGTGTCTATATAACCTACTTAATTTTACAAACTATATTATTTTATTTTTTAAAATACATTATTTATTTGTATTATATTTTGTAAATATTTAATCATTGCACTATAAAATACTAGCTGAATAGCTGATCCTAAACGGCGTTGCCCGTTTACTAAATAAAGAACGTTTTGACCAAATATAAAATACAGGTGTAAAATTATATCCAACCATAATAATTATTTTATTTTTGTAACCAATGGCCATTCCATATAAACAATAAAATATTCGTTTTTCGTAAGCCAACAAATCCATGTGTAAAATTATCCATGGCAGTCCAGGCGCTAAATTATCCCTGTCTAATTTTAGAGTGCATCTCTACACGGCGAAACGAATGTACCATGGATATTTCAAGTCTTTAGCTATCATATTTTTGGTTGACTATGAATTAATCAGACGGATTCCTTATTTTATAAATTATGCAGATATCTGAAATATATTATATATTATTATTTCGTTGGGGGAAATTACTTTAAAAATAACTTCTATGTATATATAATTCACTGTTATATTAAACATAGCTTTCACGTCATAACTACCTCGATTATTTAATAGTTGTTTCAACAATTAATATTGCTATATTTAAGAGGCTTACTTGACCTCTTCACAATCTGTTCTTAAGCTAAAGGAGCATAGTTAAGTTAAAATTAATAATCCGGGTATCGGCGATGAACTCAAATATGACTCTTCCGACAATACAGCCGTTTTGCATGTTTATTTTAATCACTAACTTAATCTTAGGATTGTTCAATATGCAATTTAAATGCTCATATCGCTTTTGAAGTTGTCTCATACCACTATACAATTATTGTAGTTGTATAATTTTGCAAACAAAACAGTATAAGCTTCCATTCATGTTTTATAATAGTTCAAACTAAATCTAGTTTCTAAACTAGTACTTGGTGGAAAAATATTTAAATTTTAAATAACTTCTCTATTAAATATGAAATGTGATACCTATATTTATGAAATACTAATACATAAAGCGTAAATCAATGGACGTAAGTATATAAGATATAATATTTATTCAGCACAAGCCAACAATTATCATTTAAAATAATCAGGGATGACTACCTCGGAGCACAGTAATAATTATGGTGTGTTTTATATTTTACTAGAATTATATAAAAACACATTACAATAAAATCTATTCATATAAGAATTAGGAAGACCGTCAAAACGCGCTAGGTTAAAATTTTAATTTATTCCACACAAATCTTATAGTTTTTCTTTTCGGAAACCATTGTGTAAATTGAGAAATTATCAGCTCTTAAAAGGCTATTTAATATATAAATAAAACTATATTTACCCATTGCCAAAACATAAAATACATATTTTTGTATTTTATTTTTTTTTTATTTATTTACCTATATTTTAGATATTTTTATATTTAACCCACTGTAGTTACATCGTTAACTGTTAGTTTATAATTTATATTAAACTTAGAAAACATAATAATTGTGTACAAATTTAAAAATTGGGTAAGTGGATGTCGCTCTGCTGTACAGTAGGTTACAAATGGGTCACTGTAATGGATGGTGTTAAATTTGAATTCAATGATTATTGTATAAGAAAAACGATTTTTAGCGAAAACGGTCAGTCAACCTATAATATTACCAAGTATATTTGATGATATTATTGTGAATAAAGTAATTTATATATAAGCTATTTATGTGGAACCTTGTTTTAAATTTTCAATCCTTAGCTGTAAAAGTTGAACATTTTATAAATTTTTAACTACAAAATAATTATTAAATCCAACCTTTAAATGCTTATAAATAAAAATTGTGCCTATGTATTCTTAGTTTTTTTCAACTGCTATTGTAACAATATACCAGGAGCCTTGCATTCAATTTTCACACTTTTTTACCCAAAAAATAAAATTTAATTGATATTTATAGAAAATAAGCTAAAAAATTGAAAACTGACAATGTCCGTAAATAGCTCAAAAAGAGTCAAAATATTTTCAAAATTTTATAGAAAATGAAAATATAAACATTCCGTAAAATTTTCATGTATCTACGTTCATTTGTTTTAAAGTTACACCAAAAACCAAAATCGATTTTGTGGAAAACCGATTTTGCGTAAAAATTCTCGTTTTTCCTTAATTTTTATGTTGTTTTTCCCGTCGCTTTTAAAAACTATTGGGAATTTTAAAAATTTGACCTCCTATATGCACCAGCTAGATTCACTTTCCCATCAAACAAGATACTGATGAAGAAAATCGAAGCAGTTTTACTGCCCCAAACCGTATTGAATTTATAGAAAATAAGAAAATCTTAAAGTTTCAAATCCCTACGGTTATAATATTTTGCATTATAACAGCATTTGAGGATAAATCTTAATTGTACGTAGGTTATATCCAATATTTCGTCAGAATTTTAACTTCAAACGCTCCAAAAAGCGGCAACACACACATCAAATACAAATAAAACAAATACACTCATATTTCCACTCAGAATCTTAGAATATCTTTTCTCGCACACTTGCCCTGATAACCTTACCACGCACCCAATACATTCGACTATTTAAGTATAAAGTAGGAGAATTGAATGATAATCGCGTAGCTAATTATATAAATAACCATTCCATTACTCTAATAGTGTATGAATATCCTCCTCTATCGTTTTGTCGTATGATTTTATTTAATTTAT
This sequence comes from Sitobion miscanthi, assembly GCA_008086715.1. Classification (NCBI taxonomy): domain Eukaryota; kingdom Metazoa; phylum Arthropoda; class Insecta; order Hemiptera; family Aphididae; genus Sitobion; species Sitobion miscanthi. The sequence goes on along the minus strand of CM017798.1, from coordinate 29,276,827 downwards.
GAATTGTACTCGTTTTCCTTACAACACACGTATTTTTATATTTACGTTTTCGCATGAACAAGTGTTAGTCACTGTGATATGCGTTAGATCAATTGTAATTACATTTAATCCTGTATCAATTATTTTACGGGGGTTTAATCAAAAGAAACCGCTGGTAGAAATGAGATTCTACTGAATTCGTAGTGAAAAAACTCCAAAAATTGTTCAGATCCGTAACAATGCCAGTAACATAATTGGGTGGGAGGAACGTTAAAAATTGTAAAACATATACCTAAATCGTAATATGATTAAAAAAAATTTAACACTTCATATGAATAAACTTTATTACCATTTCATGACAGATAACTTATTTTTTTTATGTCATGTATATTATTATTACATATATATATCTGTATAGTGTTTATGTATGTCGTGGCAATCGACAGTGGTTTCTTCCTACATATTTTTAAAATGACAGCAGGTGGTTGCCGTTAATGCAGGCTGATCATGAATAATGGGTTACTTTTTTTTAGTTATTTATACCACTATATTTTATTACGAAAATATATTACATCTCTATAGATGAGAATAATATCAAAATTATTTTTTCAATCGTTTTTGTAGGTCTTGGAAGATTTTTGTGATCTGATTTCCATAATACTGTCAATAATATTAAATAATACATTATGCAATTAAACTCGATTCAAGATATAAATTATACGTAGTTTTTTATACCGTATTACCTAACTTAATAATAGCTGTATTTTTATTTGAACAATCCACATAAAATAAAAGAATTATAGTTACCTACATTATTTACGTGTTATTCGCGGAAAATCCAAATTTTACATACCGGTAGAAGGAATGTACCATAAGTCATCGCATTAATATATAAAACCAATATTGCATTATAAACCTAATGTTTTTATTTGACAGGATAATACTAGTATACTACAGTGGATTTCACCGTTTCTCGAGTAATCAAAAAGATCTAAGAACATACTTTATCCACTGTCTGTTGGCATTTTTTATGCTTATAATGTTTTTAATCAACTGTAAATTCATTTTTGATTACGACTGTAAAAAAAAAAAAAACAATATTGCATTTAGAAAAATAATCATTTTATGAAATCCCTTCGGTACCTGTTTTACCACGATGATTTATATTCCAGATTGAAAAAAAAATAAGATGACGTGTTCTGGTTTTTCTCTCACTCTCTCTCTTCTTTAATTCGACCGACCGCAATATTTCACATCGTTGATGGGCCAAGTCCTCGGGGGTATAGGCGATGGAGGTAAACGTGCCAGTAGTCAGATTAGTTTGTCAGGACGGCGCCGGAACTTTTCTTATTTAGTGTCCTCGAGACGATGCTGTATTTTATTGTGCATACTGCTGCCAGCTGAAACCAATTTGGATAATAATATTAATTCGCTCGCACAAACTCACGTTGAGATTCCCATTGCGCAGTCTGTCTGTACGTTTCTAATTCCATGGTTTCTACTTATTTAAATATTATTTCACTAGTCTTCGTCGAATGCTATAAACATCCTCCATCTCCTCTATATCGAAATGCATCTTTCAAATGACTTTTAGATTATACGGTACATCCAAGTCTCTGTTCAACCATTTGTCACTTAATATATTAAAATACATAAATTATTTAATTGTATGTACAAAAACAAAAATGATAATTTTAGCATGCATTTACTGTGTTGGTTACTGACAAATCTAAAAACCTGAAGATCAAGTCACCTTATCAATTTGATAAACATATAAGATTTTATTTAATGCTTTAAAATCTTTCTTAAATAATTAACTTTATAACAAAATAGTTATTCTATTACCTATGCACTATTGGTTCAATAAATAATTAAATTACATTTTGCGTAAATTAACATTAAGACTTATCTATAATAGTTAATTTAGATTTAGCAACCAAGTAATAATATAGAAGGTTATTTTACTGCCTAGTTGTATCACATCTATAGCTATGGTTAATGAATAATAAAAACTTATTTTTCAAAATATCTGTTTAAGATTCATGAAGATTTATAATTTATAGTTATCTTACAATTAATATAGGTACAGTGTAACAGGAAGACCTGGCATATGAAAAATGAAAAATGAATGCTAATTAAATGTATGAAAAAAACTATGAAAAATATAAGAATAATAACTAATTGTAATTTTTTTGAAAATTTTCAAGAAAAATATTTTGAATACAATTATTTCGTTTCGAATAAATTGACTTAAAAAAATATTAATAGTTTGAAAAATTGTAAAAACAAATCTACTTGATTTAAATTAACATTTTTAAACCATATAATCAGAACAAAAGTAAAATGTACCTATATCTATTCATTTTTAATTTTTGATTGTTACTTATTTATTCAAAGTTATATATAAAATAAAAACTTATATTCTATAATGTACTAAAACCTTTTGTTACACACTAATAGCGGCCAATGACAAATGCAATCGAGGTATTTATAGTAAAAAAAAAATAATAATTTTCGATTAAAATTGTTCTAACAATTAGATACATAAGTAAGCAATTTTGAAATTTTATTTTCCAAAAGAAAATTTAATAAAATGTATTTTTTTTCAGTATTAAAAAATAAAAAATAAATGTTATACTGTACGCGTCTATAAACTATAAATAAAAAAAATTTAATATTGAATAGAACAAAAGTTATTTTAATTATCAGGTCAATCTGTTACACGACTTGTATACTAGGATGTGGAAAATCATTTCTATTTTTATCAATGCAAGAAAATTTATATATCTCATAGCATTCCGTAAAGCTTCATATTTTGCGAATATGTAGAAAATTACGAAAAAACATAAAATAATGCCAAAAAGAGGTTAACATAAAAATATTTTGTTTGAAAAATATTCATTAGTATAAATTATACTAATGAAATAAAAATGTAATCATTGACTGAAAAATAAAATCACAATTGTTGTAGTTTTTAATCGAATTACACGCATTATGTGTAAGAACAGGTAATTTATCACACAATACTACTATGCCTAGGATTGACTACCTTTCTTAATTAATTATAAATTAATAAATGACGAACTTTTTTTTATATATATTAAATTGTGGTAAGTTGACTCAAAGCCGGAGTTAATAGAGTCTTATAGTCCCTAGGCAGTAAGCAGTTACCGATGTAGGGCCCCTTCATTGTTATTTATCAAAAAAATAAATAAATAAAAACCGTTTTTTTTTATTTATCAACATATTTGATTGATTCATAAAAAAAAAATCTGAAAAATAGCCAATAATTAATTAGGTATTCTAATTTCGTCCCTACAAAGATTAATGCATAAAACAGTATCAAGCATTCTACTGGTTTCCTACTACTGGTTTATGTACTATAACCATGATATAAACCAGGGGATCCAACCTTTTATTAAAGTGGGCCAAATCTATGATACGCTTTGGCATCATGGCCCAATTTTTTTGCATAGAGATATATAGGTAATGTAATTAAAGATATTACATAAGAGTTATTTTTAGTAATTAACAAATTAAAAACAATAAAAATCAGGGCTTGCATTTGAAAAAAAAATCCTTTTTATGTTATTTACAATTAAAACGTTACACAATTTTTCGTTCATCGTTATTAAGAATTAAAAAACAAGTTTTGCGTTTATCGTTATTCAGAATTAAAACGTTATACAAGTTTTGTGTTAATTGTTATTTAGAATAGTGTTTAGACCCTAAGATCTATTAAATTTATTAAAAAATAATTAATGTGGTTAGGTAATGGCCCGGATACGGAATATAATATTCTTATAATCAATTATTATATTCGTATGCATGAAATAAATATTTCTACGAAACCAGTATAACTTTTAAATAAGCGGATTTTAAATTATTTCGTTTTGCGTTATTTTTCGTTCAATAATATTCTATAAACTACGTTTTGCGTTATGTTTTGTTTAATGATATATAATATATTTTGTTAATCGTAATATTTTGTTTTGCGGTATTTAATAATTTTTGATTATCGCTTTCCGTCATAATTATGTTTACAAATTGAAATCGTTTTTTTGTCAAATATAACGTTATTATGCAAGTCTTAATAAAAACTAGGTAATATATTTTCAAAACAATTATTTTGGCCTCCGCGGACCATAGGTTTGAGAACCCAAGTGATATAAATAATAAGGTATAGACTATGAACGTAATTTCTTCACAATCAGACTAATCTCAAGAAACCAACATATGAGGCCATCTTGAAGATGATGACAGTCGAAAATGGAGTTGAGTTGACACGTCATGGATTTAGAGTTTTAAGTCATCGAAAAAAATTGGAAGTTTGGTAGGACGGAGGCACGGAGCACCGTAGAGGCTGAGTCTATAAACTAGGAAAAAGGTATAATAACTAAGAGAGTAAAATATCATTTAAAATAATCAAGAAATAATCAACTTGATCAAACACATTTGACACATCTGTATAAATTGTGTTAAATTGGCCGTGTTCACAGAAAGAGTCGTGTAATTTAATATTTAGGTAGTTTTTGTTCAGCGAGTTCCACTCAAATAATTTATTTTGGTTTGACGTAATTCTGACTTGTGTTCTGTCCCTGCATGGACGATTTAGCATGTGAGCACATCAATTTAAGGATTTCCCTCGTCCTCAGCTTAATCTCATCAGGTGTCATTATATTTCCAATGATATTAAAACAAAAATTGAAAAATAATAATAGAGTATCGCTAATGTAGGTATTAATAGAATCGTTGTACTTAAATCTATCGGAGCAACCAAAAAAAATCAAACTGTTATGTTATGATTTTGCTAGGCATTAGACGTAACATAATAAATTCATCCCTAAATATTAAGTACAAATTCTATAATTATTTTAGAAATTTGTTGTGTCTATTTTTAGAATAATATGTTATATACGTATATTTTATTAGTAATGTTTTGTGCAAATTCTGTTTTGCAAAAGTCACTTATGAATCACTTTCAATATGTCAGTAATCAGTATGATTAAAAATGAAATACTAATTTTAGTAATAATAGGTAATAGGTGTAGTTAATATTATATCCTTTGAACAAAGGTCAAAAGATAATACATTGCAATGTTCGCTGGATTACCTGTATGACTCTAAATTAAAGTTGTTGTACAATTTAAGTAATAGGTGTACGTTATACATATTACATACACATACACATACATATATACATACATACATATATACATACATACATACATACATACATACATACATACATACATACATACATACATACATACATCATACATAGGAACATACATACCGGTGATAATTACCTACTACGCGCTGTTCATTGTTTTTAGTACTTACTACCATTGAGTATATATTGTACAATATATACTACCTACCTTAAATTCAAATCATCATGCCATTTGTGATACCGGTGTAGTGTTGTTGTCTGACAAAAGGAGAACGTTTGTACTATCACACTAATTAACTTTCTTGGCTGGTTTCCAAACATATAGATTTAGCCATATTATAGGTTAGGTTACATATTAAAACTTCATGGAAATAACTAATCTACTTGTTGGTGCAGTAACCACATAATGTACATTGTGCAGTCTTCTTCGATTGCAATCGATTATAAACATAGGGAAAAATACATCCAAAGTCATGAACGAGTAACCTTCAATAATGAATAACGATAATATTATGATATTCGTAATAAAGACTAAGACTTAGCATGGGCATTGGTATTTTTCATGTTTTTTTCACGACGTATTTTTACAAATTTGATTAGTAATTCCCACGAATTACCTCATATTAATACAAACGATCTACTTTTTACTTTAAATATTTTTGCATAATATTTAATGTGTATGACGCATATTATTAAATATTCTAGCTATAAACACGATAAGTGCATGATTTGTGGAATATTTAAGCAAAAATAATGTAAAGGATATAATATTAGGTTACACTTATAATTTAAACTCCATGAAATCAATGATTTTGCAAAGTTGTTGTAGATTTATCTGAGAGTACGACTAACAAAAATAATTTAGCTTAGGTACATCAAAAATATCTTCAATAAGTTATATCAGTAGTTTGGATAATAATAGGTAATTTTAGTGAATATTTTAGCATATTTCAACAACAATAAATGCAAATTACATATAAATCCTAGCGCTACTGCAAACCCGGATTAAGAGTGGCCAAGGGGGTCAGGGGGGCCATGGCCCCGGGCCCACAACGGACATCCAATAGAAGGCCCCTGCCGGTAGTACGTTTTCTATAGTACGTATGTCATATATGGATAATGGGTATATATTATTACTATTTAGCCCCGGGCCAAAAATGATCTTAATCTGGGCTTAGCCACTCGTAATAATTGGATATTTTATAAGTACCTAACTAACAGACTTTTAACACTTACAATTAGTAATAAAATGTAATTATTGAGGTACTTAAAAAAAACACCTAAAAATTAAAGTATATAAATTTTTTCCGAGTTTTTAATCGACATCAACATTTTGATTCCTGTATGGTTAGCAAAGGATTGCAACATATTTGATATTCTAGTATCAAAATTAAGTAATTTATGGTAATCCTGTTATTAAATATTCAATTGCTTAACGTTGATTCATTAGAGTTATTCATACACTAAGTTTAACCTTATTTATACACTTGAACATTGAAAATCATTTGAATAGAACAAAAAGACTTTGAATAACTTACCTTGTATAACAATAAATACAATTAAGAATTAAGTAATCAATATCATATTATTTTTAATATTTATAAACCAACAATATTATGTTTAAACAATGTACTCAATTAATCTTCATTCTTCGACTATTGAATTTTATCAAAACTTATGTTGGAACTTGGAATATGATTACCATTTGAACATATTTTGTGTTTAAAAAAAAATTAGATTCTCAAGTCAATGTGCGTACCTGCTTGTCTCATTTCAGTCACCCAGGGGTGGTGAAGGGAACAGTCACTCCACCCACAGTTGGGACTGAGCTAGATTTTTTTTTAATGTAAAATTTTATGTTTAACCATAATTCTTATGAAATATAAGAAAAATGTGTGAATAATTTTTGCAGAATTAAACTAAAGTAATAGTAGATACATATATATTATGGGTTTAGAGCTTTTTTTGGATTTTTTTCTGTTAGACGAACATTCATTTGATTTCACATTTTTTTTTACCATTTAAGGAGTGTGGCGATACTAACTTATTTTTAAAATGAGAATCATCTCTTTTCTTTAAATTGTTAATCAGATAACTTTTTTGAAATTTTGATGTACCGTAATATAGGTACATAATATCTAAATCGAAATTCCAATAAGTAGTCTTATCATTTTTAAGGTTTTTAACTTTGTGTACTTAGGATAATAGGTTTATGATAATTGATTTGGAAGATGTTGGATCATGATGATTGAAACATTTTAGGAATTAATATTAATCCGTCATTATTTTAGAATTTATCAAAATAGTCCGAGTAGGACAGTAGTTACCTAAAATAAATTAATAAATACTAGATCCAATGTTACATAATATATTATCTTATATTTTTTTAAAACGATTTTTAAGGAATATTATGCTTGGTATATTATACAATTTAATAATTGAGAAAGACAAAAACTACTCATTTGAATTTGTATTTAAATACATCAACATTTAAATAATATTTAACATTATAAATGTTGGTTATACTCATTTAAGAAAATGAGGTTTGTTTCGTCTGCTTAAATGGTATACAAATCTAAATGATTGAAAATATGGTTCCTAAATACACTTAAATATACCAAAATCAGAGTTTGAAAAAATGCATTGTTGAAGGAAAAATTAAGGTGGCATGCTTAGTGAATCATTCTGTATAAATGTATAATATAAAATCCTATGGACTGTTTATCATACCTATAAATCGTTATTATTATATTATTATTAGATGTTACATTCGATTTGGATATAAAATACATCCAGCCAATTTTTCGAACATATTTACCACGTTTTTGTTCACTTACTACTAGGTTCACTTTTCTACCATAAAAATGATTGAAGTTGAAAATCCAAGCATTTTTACTACTTCAAAAGGTGATGACGTAAAAAAACGTACATCATTGTGAATTGCTTTGCTCTGAATCTAAAATTAATTTTTAAAAAGAGTAGTTTCTTGGATGGCAATTTATGACATTATTGATTAAATTTACATATTTCCATATATTAAATACAATTAAGATAACTCTGGCTATGTTGTACTTTATTTTCTATACTCTAGGAATTTATTTACTTATATTTTTGTGTTTTCCTATTTTGTATTTTGTTTGTATATTTGGTTATATTTTCACTCACAAATGTGTGAAGTAAATAATTGTGTTATAATTTATCTCTGCTAATAACTACCACTGCCTTTAAAAGAGGTACTTATTTAATATTTTTATCTCTAAACTATATTGTACTTGTTAATTTATATTAAGAAAAATTCGTTATAAATTTTTTTTTTTTGATAAAGGGGTGAACGACGACTACTATTAGTTTTATTGAAGTGACTTTTAACTAATTGAATAATAATCTATGCACTGCATGTCATTGGACTACGCTATACCATTCGTACCTATTACCTATTACTATTATTATACCTAACTATTAGGGATCAAAGAGTATTAACTATTAACACTGTGTAGTACTGTTGCGCACTTATATCATACAATTGTTGAACAGATGCGTTTTATTTGAATTACATTAAATAAATTAAAAAATCATAAAATATTTCGAAATCCACTGCTAATTTCAAACCACTCTTTCTTTACACTCCCTGATAACCCACCTCGCCGTCTTAAGCGAAATTGGCCGAAATTTCTTAATACCGATATTGCTAAGTTGAAACCGAAAAATTTGGAAACCGATATTCAAAACCGAAACCAAAACCGAAAATTCTTAATACCGGTATTGCTAAGTTGAAACCGAAATCGTAAAATTACGAAACCGAAACCGAAATTTTCTAATACCGGTATTGAAAAATTGAAACCGAAATCGAAAAAATTAAAAACCGGTATACAAAATCGAAATCGAAACCGAAATTATTTCTATCGGTTTCAAGCCCTGTTTATAACGACTTATTATATCAACCCCTCTAATAATTATATGACAACTGACATCGATGTTTAATTCTCAGTCTCTCGGAATCAGTACATCCCCTATGCACCGGATACCACCAAAATTTGGCCTATGGTTTCGTATAATCGAATAACAATATTTTACATAAAATTGTACATTTATATAATATGATGCAACTGTAATAATTAGGAAGTAGATTTCAATGCAAATTGCATTTTTTTTCTGAATTTCCTAAGACAATGCTTTCCAAACACAAAATCCGTTTCATGCATCACCTATCTTCAAAAACTCGGCAATTAATCGCGGGAAATTAAAATTTTTTTTCAAGCATTTTTTAACTTTTTTTATTTACAGGTGCGTTTTTTAAGGCATTTTTCTTGATTTTTAGAGCATTTAAAACCGCTTCCTGTACTAATAATACTGATGACATTTCGTATAGAATTATTATATTCGATTCAGACTATTGTTTACGTGTGTATACGTTTACTGTTTGATTCTTATGCTTTGTAACAGTAAAACCAGTGGGGCGGGGGGGGGGGGGGGCGCAAGCCCGGATAGCGCTGCAGTGGCATGCCGTAAGTAGGGATACGACGAGCGGCGCGCTCGCAGTAGTCACGTGTATTACCATCCCGACGCACCCTCGTCGGACGCACAAGGGTTGTTCTGCCGGTATAGTTCGTCTCTCGCGGCAAGTTATTTCGAGGTGACAAATAATTTTTATTCCTTTTCTAATCACATCGTATTTTAATAACAAAATATTATTACCAATAAAAATAAACACATTTTGTATACGACGTACACAAAATATACAAAATGAAAAACGCCGGGTAAATGTTCAACCATTGACGTCCTGGCTCATCTGTGAAAAAAAAACGCATACAAATCAGGTATGACACATTATTACAAGTACTGACATTGATATGCCTACCTAATAATAATACCAATAAATAATAATTATGATAAAGATAAAGTTTCTCGCGAACGAAGGTAAATTTTTTAATAAAATATTTCGATATAGTGTGTGATCTTGTTAGTGAACGTTCGTAACATATACGCCGCTAATGTGAACTGACATCCGCTCTGCCATATATCCGTTTGTCTGGTGTAGAAAACACTTCAAAATAACGATGTCTCCGATTCAGTAGTGGTGGACGTGCATAGTTCTTTTCAAAGAGATTTCATACAGTTAAGCGAGACCTTTTGTACGGCCACGACTTTGTCTATTTTTTCCATTTTATAGATACAATGCAATACTGTTTTGAAACCCGGAGGAAATAATATAAAATTGGTGACACACTGATACTGTGGTTGGTCACAAAACAATCTAAAAACGTATCTTTGTACAATGCACAGTGCAATTCAATGATGAGAGCCAACAGGATCCGGATTTCCTTTTAGTGAAATCAATTTGTAATTTTAAAAAACCAATACCAAGATGTACGAACGTACATATTTTTTTTATTTCATATTCAAACCAGATAATAAAAATAACATAAGTCAAGAACCGAAGATTATACGTCTCATAGTTTTTTTGGTGCAATCTAATCTATAGCCCTTAATATTAATGCTTAAATGCATACAACAATTTATTAAACCAGTGTTTATTTTAAATTCATAACATTATGTAAATTAAATAAAATACTATATAGTTATCTGATTATAAATATTTGAGAATAAGTAACTAATTATTTCAATATAGTAAAAACAGTAATGACTTATAAAATAAGACATGTTTCAGACGAACTGCCACTGCATAATTTAGTCGCACCGTTTAAATAACTTTATAAACAAAAGTTTAAATTACACGTGGGAAGATATAAAGACCTTGCTTGTAATCCTGAATAACAGGTGAGGGTTACAAAAAAAAAAAAAGGTAGACTACTTAATATTTTTATTGGACTCAAGCGTAAAAAAAGTTTTTGTTTTTAATTCTTGACCGTCGTTATCCGCCAGTGCTAGTGCGGTTAGTACCTATTCCAGCCAGCATAGTTCTCTGAATTAATTTATGCACCCCAAACACAGGACCGAATCGCAAAGGGCAGGATTTTTAATGAAGGTTTTTTTTTTTAATTTCATCAACACCGAGTTTTCCATCATACAGCGTTAGGCAGGTACTGACCGTACCAGCAATGACGCTGCAAAAGTTACGAGTAAATGATTAGTTTAATTCCATAGCAGCGATTCATAAACGTTTCAGAAAACATACTTTGACTTATATACGTACATGACACACACATTTTAATACCACCAGCATATTTGCAGATGGTTTGGAAAGTTTGATCACAACTTCTGACTTGAACACGCCCTCGAGGATAGGACATATTGTAAATCGGAATTCTCACCGAAAGAAAAAAACAAAGTGATAATACTCTTTTCTCTGTTTAACTACATTATTCATAAGGATACAACGTAATTTATCGTGAATAAATTAATTTAAAGTTGAAGTTTTACTATACCAAATTACGGTAAGCATTATGTAATTATAAATTGAGGTGTTCGGTGATACTTTAGACCTTTGAACTAAACAAACCTACATTATTCAAGAACTGTTATACAATAAAACAAGACATTAATTTATTGGTTATGGGCTTTTACAGACATAAAAATTAAATATTTTTTTTGACATCATTATCTGATTACATAGATAATAATACAATAACATCATTAACGATACTTAATATTATCATATTATTCATAAATATAATTTAATTGTCATTAAAATATAACCAAAGATTTTTTGATTATTTAGTTTTGTATAATTTAAAAATGATTGAGAAATTTGAAATAATACTATACATAATTACATATATTATTATTTATTTATTTTTAAATACTATGGTTTAGGTACCTAACCTAAAAAACCATAAACTATTGAAGTGCATGAATTCGCAATTATTTTTATATTTACCACTCTTGCGTGCAATTAAATGATGGAAGTTTATACATATTTTACGTCAATTTTCTTGCATAATTTTAAATTACTCACAATGCATTTAAAGTTTTCATAATCGATATTATATTAAAAGGTATACGCTCTACAACAAACGTAAATAATAAAACATTTAAAATATAATTTGATGCAAACAAAATGTGTGTCAATATATTTTTCAGCAAGATTGGATGGAAATTTATTATATTTCCAAGTTGAAATTTATCTACATTTTATGTATATACACGCGCCTTCTAGTTTAAGTAAATTAAGTTCGACTATAATATATATGGAAATTTTCACCAGTATGCATACTATACTTAGAATTTACTCTCATTTTTGGGTAAATTAAATTCACCTATATAATAAATTATACACTGTGTAAAAACGTATATATACCTACTATAGTTGGACCATGTAAATTGTCACCATTTATCACAGTGTATAAAATAAAGTTTCAACTACATTAATGACTATGTACGCTTCTATATCTATTATATGTGTGCTCGTCCACGATGAGTTTTTTTAATATTCACCTAAATATTAATGAATATGCTAATTGAAATAAATAGATAGGTACTTACCTAGTTGTTGTATTTTAGTTAATCTGGAAGTGCAACATATTATCATCATGCCCTGCAAAAATATTTTATAAGAACTCCGTACTCGAAGTTTAAAAAGTTAATAGATGTGCGTACCTAATAACAGAGATTTCAATACTTTAAACTATACGTTCAAATTTAAAGAAATTTTTATAATGATTATTTTCAATATAAATCTAGTGCAGCAATAAACATAATATCACAATAACGAGGGAATATTTTTGGTGGTTTAATATCTATAGATGTTGAATTTATATAGAATGTACAGTAGTGTACACGTATATATATAATATTATAAGTGAGAATAACTACAGCAACACGACCGACTAAAAGTTTTCTATTTTCATCTAAAAAATTCCACTATCCCGGCTGGGTTTAAACGAACATGTGGTACGACGTGGATAAAATCCGGACCGACACAATCGACCACATTACCGTTTTGTGGTAGGTAATGAAATAAAACTTTCGGCGGGTGGCAACAGTTGAAAAGTATTGTATCTAGATATAAAAAAAATGTATCTTTATAATAACTTACTTAGTCTCATCAACTCGTCTAAATAAATTAAATTAAATTGTCCATCAATGTTAGCAATCATTTTGATTAATTTATAATTACATTTCATCTTATAGATTTAACCATATTGTATATTTTCAAATAAAATTGTATTAGTAATTAGGTACCTACACCTATTCTGATAATACATGTTTATATTTAATTTTTTATAAAAAAAAATATGATTATTTTTTAGATTTATCATTAGTGAATTAATTTATTAATAATGAACGACAATTTGTTTTACTCGTGTGCATTATTATACAAAATTTTGAAAATAAACGGCTACAATAATTAAAAAAAATACGAATTGAAATAGTTTTCCTGCAAATATACCTACGCAGGTACATATAATTAAATAAATAAAAAAATTACACAAGTCCCGCATTGACAAACTCGTAAGCTTGGTTTTTCGTTTAAAAATAATATATTCGTTTTTATATAAATAAAAAAATTAAAACATTTCACGATATTATGTGAAATGGTATTTATCGATAAAAATAAAAATAAAAATTTGAATATTTATCTCTAATTTTAATATCCATGTAGGTGCCTACACGTTTTTGCGAAATTACCTTTATCTAGATATTTTTTGTCGTTGTCTGGCCTCAACACCGATGACTTCGGGGACGGTAGTACACGTACGCTTCGTGGTTGTGTGTCACGGGGGTTGGAGCCAAAAGGGTAGAATGTCGAACCTGGTGGGAATTCTAAAGCGGGGCGGAGCCGATTTGTGTATAGGTTCGAAGTGCACCTATCTATATATACGGGCGAACCGGCAGATTTAGGCATTTGTCAGTTTTTCAGGAGACACAGTTCGTGTCGGCACAGGTCATTGTCGAGACAATCCTCCCGGCGGCGTCGTGGAGGTTAGTGTCAAAGCCACGCCAAAGGGATATCCACCTACATTATAGTGTTTATTAATCGCGTGACAGCAACTATCTACAGATGGCGGAGGAGGAAGTGGCGGCTCGTGTCAGCGTCCAAAACGTATTTTGGCACCACGGCGGTGTCGTTAATCAATTCGCAGAACAATTCGCACGGTCAATCGTCCGACAGCCATTAATCACGAATCGATAACACAACAATAATATGTTCGGTAAAACAGCTAGCCGATGAATAGTTTCCTCCCTCCGTCTTTATAATACCATTTCGTCCACAGTGCACAATACCTACACTTTTCCTGCACGTCAGACGTTTAATGTTTGTACGAAATGTTTCCCGAAAGAGTACCTATACGCTGACCGGATAAAATGTAGTGTTTCTAATTGAAGACATGTTTGACATGTTTACATTGCGCATCTCCTCAGATTACTGTTCGTGTAACATAATTATTTTTGCGTTCAATGTTAATCGAAAAATGCACTTAACCACTTGAGACATGAGCGTCTGGAACGTTTTGTGAACCGCTAATAGATGCAAAAAGTTGAAATACGACTATTTGAAAGTGCACCTTCAGCATGCTGATCTCAACAAACGGTTTTTATCGAACTACTGTTTGGTTGAAAATATTTGAGACTATATTTAGTGGTTGATGAATAAATAACAGTTTTCAATTTATAATTTGTAAAGTTGTAACATCGAATACATAACGTGCCTATAATCACTTTCATGTTTGCTTAATAAAATATAAACGATCGCATCAAATGACTAAATCATTTTTTTATTTTTTTTTTTTTTGTACTCATAATAAAACTTGACGTACGGCGTACGATTGAAGCCACAATAAATGATAACTTTAGCTGTCAAAACATGTTTCTATATGTTACCATCGGTATATAATGACTTGTAGAATAATAATGGTAGTAAAACAACATTTTTTTTTTCAATAGAATGGGTTGAACTTTATTTTGATTTTATCGAATTGTTTTTGCTTAATTTGTATATTTTATGTTTTTAATTAAAAATGTGATGATTTTAAACACAAGAATTATTACAAAATGTAAAACTCATAAAAAAATTCTGTACAACACAAGTCACAACTCACAAAATAATGATCATGAATTCATGAATATCATCTAATTCATCTCTGTCAAATGTAAAACATTTTTGAATATGTCTTAAACCATATTTGTGATTACAGACTGTAGTAAAAATTGGTGTATATACTGTCAAGATACCACATTAAATATATTTTAAAGATAATATACGTAGTATTTCATCATCTTTGAATCCTTCATTTTTCAATTTTTTTAATATTTCGAAAAATTTCCAATTAATAACTAATAACATTGATTATAAAATTATAAATGCTTAATAACCACTTAATTTAATACTATTCAGTCGAACATAACTGTTTTCAACCATATTAAGTTATGGATCGATTTCGAAAAAAATGTAGTTACTCACTTGAATATTATTATGAAACGTTATGTTTACTTTAATATACTTGATACGAAGGATAACCCATTAAATATGCACAGTGCACACTCAGTCAAATTTTAAGTGTTGAATTTTTTTTCGTGAATTCCGAAGCAAGTACTATAATATATAGGTACTCAAATAATTAATGTACAACATTTTTAAAAATTATACACAATTCCTTTAAAATCAGAGTAAAATAAAAATATAATTTAGTTATATTTTAATACATTTAGATACACAAAAAAAAATATATTAGGTAGATATTCGAATAAATGATGTCATATTATAAAAATTGAATAATAACTATCATAATATGTACATAAAAATTAAAAGAGAGCTATACAGTTAACGTCTAATACAAAATAAATCAAGCATCTGGACTAATTGAAAAATAGAAAGGTATTAAACGATAATCGAGAAGAACTACGATAGGTTGAATGAGTATTTAACTTAAACAGTAATTTTCGACAATTTTTTTAGTTAAGTAGGTACTCAATTAGTAAGAAGAATTAGAAAAAATATATCAATATTTATAAGTATAGATAAGTAGGTACCTACCTACTCAGAATATTATTAGATATTCATTTATATTGTATACTTTCTAGTTATTACAAAAAAATAAATAGTGAAATTTACGTCAAAACAAGATAATACGATTGTATTTTGGTTAAATTGTTTCTAATAAAAAAAAAATAAATCTTAGTTTTGATAAAATATATGAGTTTATATGACGTGTTATTTTATATACGTCATGGGTTTTGAAACATTTCGATCAAAGTTGGACCTTTTATTAATTTTAAAATAACAATATTTGCCGTCTTAGTTATAAATATGAAATGCTTGACATAATTTTACAGTTAACTGTAGATATTTAAAACATCTCACAAGCTATGAAGATATTAAAAAAAAAAATTACGTTTATTTAATTGTTGATAAAAAAAAAATAGTATTACCTACATAGTGATGATATTTAATTAATTTCAAGGCCAAATGTAATATTTATATAATATACATATTACATAAAATAAAATTCTATGTGACTTCGTATAAACTAACAATTTCCACAAAAAGGTACCTAAATTATTTCAATAATATCAACAATCTAATCAAAAGTTTATATTTATTTTTACCTTATTTAATAATTGAAGCTCCTTATAAAATGTTTGTATAATTTATTATATACTCACTAACTATTAAACATTTTTAAATTTATTAAATTTGCTCATTTAATGTTAAAGTGTAATTTGAAAGTATAATAATGAATTTAATTCAAACAAAGTTAATAATAAGAAAACTTTTGTTCCTGAAAGGAGTGAAAATTAAATTTGAGAGAACTGCGCCTATCGTTTATTGAATTAGTTTAACTGAAACACTTTGTGTATTCTCGAATATGTTGAACCATAATAATTTACGGTACGCACAATCGTAAAAGCAGAAGATTTACAAAGTTCTATTGTACTCATAAGAAGGGTTAAGAATAAATATAAATAGTCTATATTCTATGTATCTTATAAATATTTTATACTATCTAAACTCCAAAACAAGGATTTACAAAGACATAATATATAATGCATTATACATAACTCATAAATCGTTTATTTTTTAAATAAAAAATATCTAATGTATTTTATGGTCATTATAATGTTAATGTAGGACGCACATGGCCGTACAAGCAATACTGCTAATAATAGTTTATTAATAGTATAAGAATTTATCACTGTGTTTGAAATTACGTCATTACCGATTTACCATCAATTCGTTTATTCTGGAGCTGTTGCGCATTGCAGTTGTCTCAGACCTCAGTTTGCGTATAACTAAATATTATTTTCCAGCCAAAGCAGGTAAATTATTAATTTTTATAATTTATTTATATTATATATAAAAACAATCAGAATTATTTATTTCAAATTGTTTTTCGTTTTGTCATTTACATTTGAAATGTTCACTGCTATCCATTGTTTGATCTATCCAAGTATTTTGGTTTTTTTGTATTCCTATGATATTGATATTTGATATCATAGATGTAATTGTTGATCCTTTACTCATTGTGAACAAACTAACACGACGTAGGAATCGATTAAATTTACTTTTAAAATGTTTAATTTTAAAAAATAATATTAAAAATATTTTATTAATATACGCCTATATTTGTATTTGGTTTTCACGTTAGCCTATTACTAATAATTTAAGTCGAACCTCTTCCCCCCCCCCAGACAACCATTAATAATCTATACCTACGTCCCTGCTAAAAACCCACCTTTTAACATTTAGTTGTATCATGTGGTTACTACTTACTAGTAATCTGGTACTCTGGTTAATTAAAGAATGATTTATAAGATAATATATTAAAAATTAAAATATATAGTTATACTGTTCATATTTTATCAATGTGATAATAATATTGGTTTTATGATGCTCTTATAAGTTATTTTATAAGTACCTACTACATATTTTGTTCAATATATTTCACTTGCGTATTGTGGTTATTATAATGTTTTTTTTTATCTTTTACTTGACTTAAAATAATTTAAAATATCAATAATTTGAAGTTTTTCATAAAAAAGAACCAAAAATATAAAGTGATTTCAATTTTCAAGTATGACGAATGACGATGTAGATCTTAAAACTTTGGTTTTAAATTATGACATCAACAGCAAATATAAATTACGAATGTAAATCTAATTGTGTTTCGAGGCTTTATTCTGGTATTTCTTTTGATGGTGTTAAATTATTTATGATCAGCTTTTTACAACTTTTACATAACAAATAAATTTGAAACAATTCAAAGAGAATTTTCTCAATACGCCTCCACATTAAGTATCACATCATATTACAGCAAATAAACAAATAACAGGAAAGAATTAACAGTAAGCTATGGTTTCATCCCCATGAGATCTCATCGCTCAGTTTTGTTTAACTAGATTTTCCCACCATTATTTAGCCCTTTGGGATTTCAGTCCAACAATTAGTTGACCGATTTTCTCTTTATTTGTTAAAGATCCTATCTAATGACTAAACTCCAATTTATATGAAAAAAAATTAAAAGTAAAAATATTTAGATACAATCTCCGTAAAGAACAGTATAATATTATATATCGAAGCGTAAATTGAAATGTTTATCTTCTACTCCCTATTACTTCTACTATTACTATACTTGCACTACTACTATTGCAGTATTTCATTTTTTTTTTGTTTTATATAAAAATTACTTTCTTTTGTCGTATTTAATACCAAACCGTCTTCAGGATTTGTTAAACAATTTATGGGCTCACATTTAAAGTAGGTGGGCTAAAACGTAATAATAATAACGATAATGGAAAATCCAAAAAAAGATACGGAAAGAAAACAGAAGAAATAATATCATTGTTATTGTTTATGTGGAAAACTTCAGTCAGCTATTGCTTTTTTATTATTAATTACGAGAAAATTAATATTTTCATATAATAATTAAAACCTTTCCTTGATCATTACTCTATATAATGATGCTACCATTGTTAGATATGAATTTAAATTATATTTATTTAAGTTTTTAACATACAAAGTAAAATATTATGATGAATAATAATTTTAATTAGATATTTTAAAGTAAGTACCTTTATATATTTGGGAAAAAGTTCATAGTGTGATGACATTTTATCGCTTAGGAAGTCCAATAGCACAATAATTTTGTTTATGTATATTTGAATTAACAAACATCGTATTTTGTATTATATCAAAAAGAGGGAGCAATACAGTTTTACTAGATAATGTATTTTTAGTTACTTTTTTTCTTTTTAACTAAAATTGGGTCATTTTTTTTCTCTATTTTTATTTTATACGGGAAATTTTAATCTAAAAGAAATACACACATTTAACACCAAATAAATTATATTATATTTTTCAATATATTCAATATATTTTCAAATGATCTTGTGTATAGGTACTTAAACATTTCTAATGGAAATTAGTTTCACTTAAAGTTATATTTTGAATCGATGCATTCGAATGTATAAAAAATAATATACACATCTAAGGCCTTTACCCAGGTGAGCGAAGCAAAAAAAAGTTCCAAACACCAGTTTTTGTTTTCTGTCAGATTTTTTTTTTTCTATAATGTAAATATTTACTTTTTTGAACACGAATTATTTCTGCTTCTTTAGAAAATTGTTACCTGAAACATTTTAATCTGAACTCAAATAACATTGAAGGTGTGCTCAATGAATAATAAATCAATTTAGTTTATTTAATTTTAATAATTTAAAGATCATTAAATCGTTTCACGGAAAATAATTAAACACTTTGGTGGACGAAAACGTCGACAACATAGCTGGTCAATAAATTATTCATATTAATTCAAAATCGTTTAAAACTTTTTATATAATTATTATATGAATACTATAATATACTGACTGATGGTGTTAATTAAGATTTTTTTTTTCATATAATTTTGAAGTTTTTGGTTATAAAGCTTATTCATACTCTATTTTAAAAAAAGTACGTATATGATTGACCAAACGCATTTAACAAGGTGTTCAAAATATATTGGATATGATCCAATAAACGTTAAGAATATATTGAAACACTTGTGTCAAATAGATATTATAATACATAATAAATAACTTTCGCCTACACGAAATGAAACGGTTTTTTCTAAACATGGCGTACTAAGGTACTAAACAATCCGGATTACTATTCACAAAATAGACATCCAGACTACTATAACATGAAATTATTATTCCATTATCTCATCAACAGCATGCTGACTTCCAATGAAAATTTTTTTTTTAAATTAATTTTTTCAAATCCTGATTTTTGGAACTTTTAAATAAATGTATGTATTTTATAGGTAGGGACCATATGAGGTGTGTGGCGATTACAACTTCATTTTTCCAAACGAGAATCACTTTTTTTTTCTATAAATTGTAAATCAGAATACTATTTTGGATATTTTGATGTATCTAATTATAAATTTGATCGAGTAGTTTTCGAGGTATTCAACGTTGTGTACTCAGGTCTTAGGATAATTGGCTTATGACAATTATTTTGGGAAGATATAAGGGCTATGATGATTTGAACATATTAGTAATTAATATTGATCCAATTTTACATATTATATTTTATATTTATTAAAGATCATTTTTAAGGATTATAATTCTTAATATTTAAACTACTCATTCAAATTTTGATTTAGAAACGTCGACTTTTTCAACAAAAAAAACGAGCTTAATAATTTTCATTGAAAAAGGTTGGTTCTCATTTGAAAAAAAATTGGTACAAGACAGTCCTTAATGTACTAGACACTCCTTAAATCGTATAAAAAATCTGAATTATTGTATATATGGTCCTTAAGTATACTTAAAAATTCCGAAAATAAGTATTTGAATAAGTTTATTAATAAAGAAAAAAGTGGAGGTGAGCATACTTGGTAAATTGCCATGTATATTAAATTTGATATTTTTATGACGAAATTGTGCAAAACAAATTGTTATTAGGTACTATAAAAATAAATTTATGATTTATGAAAATATTATTGAGAATTATGACATAAAAAAATTTGATTACATAGCCTTAAAACCTGCAGTGTTCTTATTAGTTTTACGATTTATTTCATTGCAAAATAACCAAAAACTTTTTTGGTAGATAATTGGTAGTTTGGTAATAGACATTAAGTACTTTTGATGCTTGTTCGTTAACTTGTACATTGTATATATGTGAACAACTGTGTAAATGTGTAATATTGTAGTATGAAAATCAATTACCTAACTGATATAGTTTTTAAAATTGATTAGGTATGTACTTATAATTATTAGGTTTAATACTATAATATAGTCAGTGACATCACTGACATCGTAATTTTATTTATGTTTTTGGTCATCAAGAATTGTTTTTCAGTTATACAGTCATGACATGATGTTTTTCAACAATGTTTCCAACTGGTTGCTTATTTCCAAGTATACTTACACATTTTTTTTTTAATGAAACGTTTGTATTTTAGATTATGAGAGAAACTAAAAAGCTATTGATTTTACGATGTTTTTTTTTTTTGTTGTGTGTCTTATTATTTAATTTTAACGAGCTTCACTCAGTATAATTTTTTGAATTCAATGATAATAATATACCATTAACTTTTGTTATTTTTTATTTACTTCTTTATTTCATAATATTGTAGTAGGTACATCTTCTACAATAATATTTAATTTCATCGAATTGTGTAACTCGGAACTCCTTATCAAGTTTATTCGAATAGCGTATAATCAAAGAGTTGTGTATACAATTCATTATGTCCGTTAAACGCTGTATAATTATTATTATAGAATACATTGAGCAAAATAACGATTATTATGAACTCTCCTGGTACTTTATAATATTATATAAGTAGAAGTAAAGTTAATTTTCTGGGAAAAACAACGGTATGAGTGTTTCATAGATAGGTCGAATATCGACCTACAGTAAAGATTTATTATTGCATAGCGATAATTATACAAAGCGCTTCACCAAGCGTGCTCGCTCACTATATTTTTCCAAATTAATAATATATTCATTAAAATTCTGATTTTTGTAGTTTTAAAATATATTTAAGACCATATTTCAAAATTGTTCAGACTTGTACTACTCGGGTGTCCTGTAGCGATACCAACTTAATATTTAAAAAAAATTAAAAAACTAAATTATTTAGTTCGATATTAAAATATAAAATTGGATCTAGTATTTATTATACTAGGATTATTCTGACAAATTATAAAATGTTGATGGTCTAATATTAATTACTAAAATGTTCAAATCATCGTAGCTCCTATATCTTCCAATCCAATTATCATAAACCTATTATCCTAAAAAGACGACGTTGAATACCTCAAAACTACGAATTAATATTTAGATACATCAAAATGCCCAAACAAGTATCCTGATAAGTGATAACAATTTATAGAAAAAAAGAGTGATTCTTGTTTGAAAAAATAATTAAGTTGGTATTGTCACACAGTAAGTAATAAGTAATAACTCATACATGGTATAAAAAAAATAAACATTTGAAAATATATAAGTATATTTAATATTTCCAAAAATCAGAATTTGAATACTTAACTGCATTGTTGAAAGAAAAATGGGGTGAGTATACTGAATCACCCCGTTTACTGTATAGTAATGATTATTTTATGCAGACAATTATTTCCGATGAAATAGACTTATGAATGATAATTGTAGACCTTTGATTGTCATACCCAAAGGATTGTCGTACATTTTAAATAATAATCATGTAATTATATTTTCCAAC
This sequence comes from Sitobion miscanthi, assembly GCA_008086715.1. Classification (NCBI taxonomy): domain Eukaryota; kingdom Metazoa; phylum Arthropoda; class Insecta; order Hemiptera; family Aphididae; genus Sitobion; species Sitobion miscanthi. The sequence goes on along the minus strand of CM017798.1, from coordinate 29,254,045 downwards.
ACTCATCGATCTATATTGATTATAATGCATAGGTCATAGACGCATGGAATTAATCATTTTTCCTAGAAAAATATTGTTAAATACATTTATGTAAAGATAATTGATTGTTTTAATATTACGTTAAGTGGAAGTTCCACGAGTGTAATTTATTTTATTTATAGTAACCGAAAAACTGTTTTTTATTTTTTTTATTCAATAAAATATATTGTACTGTGAGTTTGTTAAAAATTACCAATATTGATTGAAATTTCAAATGTGCACACCAAATATTAATTTAAAGAGATCAATTGTGCACTGCGAAACCGTAGAATTCGACATATTTATGGGTTTCCTTATGCGTCATAACTCATAACATAAGTGGTTTTTTCCTGTCTGACTTAACATGAATTGGTTTTACTAAAAGAGTATTTTGATTTTCTTTTTATTCATTTAAATTTTTAATTAAATATGTAGTTTAAGATATTACGTCTTAAAATGTTAGTTTTATTCAATAATATAATGTTACTACAAATCGAAACTCAAAATTTAACAGCAATATAGTTAATTTTTTTTTTATAATTTAAAATGACGCACAATTTTATATATTTAAATATACAATAATTTTCTGATCTGTTTTTACTACCCCTAAGACCCTAGAAATAAACGTGCAAAATATTTGGGCTAACTTAAAAATAAAATATAAGTTTTATAAAAAAAGTCAAGTAAACTCGTATTAAGAACAAAAGTATCCAGCACTAAATGTACATGATAAAGGTGCATTATTTAGATTTATATTATTATGAACATATTATACGTATAATATGATTATTTATAAAACCATTTATGATCTCGAAAGATACTTTAGAATTCAACAACTAATAATTAAAATATTAAATTGTAATATATTTATCATTCAAGCTTAACTAAGATAAAAATTACGGAGAAAATTAAAGTACTGGAGTGGACACACTTCATAGTTTACAGTCCGGCACTGGTATTAAGCTTTTCCGGTTATTTGTTTTTGCATGAGTGGCGAGCATTTAAGCAACACGTCATGCCATGTCCTTAAACGCATAACTTTACACTGTCTTCTACAGTTCAAATACAAATGGTCTAGATAAAAATTAATTCACTAGATACTAAACAATTTAGAGGTATTACTAACCCACTTGGGTTTCTTAATTGTCCAACTATAATATGTATATTTTCATGTCAACAATTTTTAAGGGGCTCTGAAGTGATATGTGAGTATTATGTCCAAAATCCCCTGTAACTGTGCCTATGGACTGTTATAAATTAGATTGGGTGGCTTGGCGTGGCGTGGTGGTTGCAATAAATCACGCAATGTGATTTAGAGTAAGTAAAATCTGCTGCCACTAGTTACCGGATGGGTGACCGCCCGGGTTCGTAGTGGCAAAAACCTTGTCACATATACACGTGTTGCTAACCTACTGTTTCAACCGTACTAAACCTACCTAACCGTAATCCCTACAATAGCTAATGAACATAATGCCAGACTCAAATTCATTAAAAAAAAAAAAATTATATTGGAAAATGTCTTCTCAAATATCGTCTATACATAATACATATTATATTATGCAATAGCTATTCAATGAGTTTTTTTATATGAATAAAAGTATTTTCAAATTGTTTGTATACATAAATTCTAAGTAAACCTTTGTTTTCAATGTTTCCGTAGGGTCTGATAAATAAATTATAATATACATAGTAACCTAGTTCGATCTATAGAAAATGAACCACAATTTTAACAAAAAGATACAGTACGTATACTAGTATGCTCTGGGGACAAGTGGGAAAAACGGATAGGACGAGTGTTGATTGGAAAGAATGACATACTTCCACAGAGAATAGAATATTCCTGACACTTTTCTAATACTCTAGTATAATTTATTCAAATTATAGTTTACTTAAACCCATTTAAAAAATCGTTTATTCATGTATGTATCTTGCACATAAAAATGAAGAAAGTTTAGAATTTCGAAAAAACATGCTTCAAAAAATAATAAAAGTTATATTATATTAATAATTACCTAAGCTATACAGTACACCCACCTAATAATTTAGATCTCATAAAATCGTGTACGTGTAAAAATAAATTAAAATACACCAAAAAAAAAAATTATGAACAGTTAATAAAAACATAGAATAAAATCAAAACAAGAATATCTACATATTTATATCGGTTGCCTATCAAACTATCATAATACAAAAATAACATGTATCTCATAATATGCAGTACATTGTACATATTATATTAAATAGTAAAATATCTAATAACACGCATAGGTAAAATGTAGTAGTATCTCGTGTGAATTAGAAACTGAATTTAAATGTTAAATACAATTTTTGTTGATTATTTACTGATTTAAAACCTTGTTTGAAATAAAAAAAATACTTAGATAACTTAAAACTTGCCCCTTGAATACAAAAATAAAATTATAATCAATTAAAACTAATACATTTAGTGTATACAAATAATATATTATACTCATAAGTATTTAAACTAAATCATTACATTTTTCTTTCTGATAATTAATTTTAATTCTTAGTTTACAAAACATTTCATACTGTAAATTAAATTATAGTAGAAAAAGGCTCTTCTTGTAGGTATGAAGTAAAAACGACAAATTTAATGAAATTATTAAACTAAGACGTGATGAAGTTGTACAATCTGAAGAGAGGAAACAAACATTGTCTATCTCCTTCATTAAGAATATGTCAAAATTACCATTATTTTTAAATAAAATCTCAAAACTTTGCAAAATATATGAAAATCCTACCTATAGTTATTATAGGTATTACATTAATTGGCTATACCTACCTACACAATATAATTATATACTCATAATAATTGACTATATTATAATTTAATATTTAGATAATAATTAATTTTGTTTCTTGCAAACTAAAAACTATAAATAATGAATAAAATTATGTAAAATTAAAATATTTTAAAAATTATTTAAAATAATATGCTAAATACAACTAATGTTTACTGTTTTTATTTTTATAGTAATTCAACTTATAATTCAAATATTAAATATTATTGGTGACGCAAATATCGGTAGAACTGTAATCAACAAACGCAATCCAATTCATAATTTTTCCCTTATAAGTTATAATCATTGTTATAAATCACCACCCTACACTCTGTAGCACTAACGTTGAGGGGATAGCTTCGAAGGACGGATTACCCTTTCTTTTCAAAATCTTTTCCTGTGTTCCAATTCACGTTTTCCATCTCACCTAACCTTACTAATATGCTCGCCTAACGTTTCTAATTTGAAATAAAAATGTTGTCTACAGCTAATATACGTTCTGTCACTTGTATAATAAATTGTATATAGTCGTTAATTTTACAAATAAAATTTTTAATATTAGCTTTGTGGAAAATTACGGTGATTTAAAGGGGTGAAATACTGAAATGTATGAGATTTTTGAAATGTAATTAGATTAATAAAAACCATAAGGATTTGAAAAAAAAATTATTCAAATGTATTAAACCAGTTAAATTTTTTTTAAGTTACCTATTACAAAGTACTTAATATGTATATGCATTGAATTTGTACTCTTATATGCCAATCTACGTATATAAAATGTTATTAATACATTTTTAAACACTCGTGACAGATATTATATAGCTTATAAAAAAATATACTATTTTATACTCAACCAATTATTTACAATGTTAAAGATATAATCAATCAATAGTTTGTTCTAAATTAAATTGCTCAGAAAAATAAACAGAAAAATTTTTTAGGTAAAAAATAGCAATTGGCTGCTATATAATATCGGATAACGTATAATTTATACATTACATACGTTTACTGTAGCTGATGATAGGACCGACATTTTATAGATTTAGTAAGTCCCTTTTTAGGATTTGCATAAATAACACTCAACACTCTTGTATAATTAAAATTGCACTCAGCATAAATCCATTTTTAGAATTGCACACTAGCCCAAAAAGTATTTTCCAGTGAAGTTATAAAGGCTTTTGTCAACCACATAGAATGAAAGAGATTTAAAGCAATGCCATTAAAGCCTGATGACATGGCTACAATAAAGGACATGTTGTGGTCGCAGACAATTCCATAAGCTCCTGCACATGCTGAACATTAGTGTAGTTTTAAGATATTTAAATTATAAAATAATGGGTAGAGATTTATACATTGGGATCTAATGATAAGAGGTGTATACATTAATAGTTGAACTATTCATCAACAATAATTACAAGATAATATACATAAAGGTGAACGAGAAAATATTATAGAAATAACCCGATATAGTGTTTTTGGTAAGACATATTTTAACCCGTGATTTATAAATTTAAATTAATACATTTGAATGCCTTTAATAATAACTAACTCTAACTCATTTTTAATAACAAATAATAATATTCTTCAATTCAAATTATTATTGTTTATTTTACATTATCTTGGTAGCTGTATTACCCTGCGTCGCCTGGAGATAAATGAATCCGAGATAGGCAATCCACCTGCGGCGGATAGTAATGAGTAATTTTTTTCTTGCATGAACCATTAATTGCAATCAGAAACTAACGAAATAAAACACAATGAATATGTGGTTATAATTTTCATATTCCTAATAACGAGTAAGTCACCCTAAAATAATTGGTTCTATCTATTATCTAAACATTCTTTGAATTGTTAAAGTCAGTCGAGTAGGTATTTTTTGATTCTATATGCCTCAGTCCCATACACTTTGATTTTTATATCACATTGCTGTTAATCATGGTTTCTAGTCAAGTATTTTTAGAGCTTATATATATATCCTATTAGCCTGTTATAGAGGACGAAAAAACAAACAAACATTCACTTTTATATATTTGATTTTAAGTATCAAACAGTCTTGTTAAGTACTCGAATACTTATATTTCAAATACTTTTTGACCAATGTATTTTAAATACTTAAAAAATACTTTTTATTTATATTTTTATTTTAAAATACAAAATATTTTTTATCATTCCCATGGTCTATTCCAAATTCCGATTACTAATATTTCGGAAAGTGCTATTTTAAATTTTGTTTCTAAAATATTATTTTAAAAGTGGTTCTAACTTCTGATAATTCATAAATAAGGTTTCGCCAAAATACAAGCAGATAACAGAATGACTGAACGCTGAAACCACCGTTGGCTCCTCACTCCCATATTATACCATAGCATACAAGACACTGATCACCACTGGTTGGATTGGCATTTATCTTGAATCTTTAAATAGACTTCCTTCTTATTTAATGAGTGGTACTGTGGTAGTAGCTTATAATTTGGATATAAGATATTGGTATTGATGTTATTGAACTTTTTCTTTTTTTGTCATATTTATTTTAATTTGTACAATTTATATAAAATATTTTTACAATAAGCACAATAGATTGAGGAATATATTATAAGGTATTGGTTGCCTTGATTAAAGAAACTATTCAATAATAGTACTTCTTGGCGTAGGTAGTAGTGGTTAGTCGACTAGTCATTGAATTGATTGAATTATTGATTATTAATATATCATTTATTGAACTTAAAAAAAGTATTTGTGTAAGTATTTTGAATACTTTTAAAATGTATTTGTATTTATATTTAAATACTTTTAAAAGAAAGTATTTGAATACGTATTTTAAATACAAATTACACCAAGTATTTAAATAAGTATTCTGAATACATTTGAAAAGCATTCTTAACAAGACTGCTATCAAAATATAATTACAATTTAAAAAAATATTTTGACTAATATATAATAAAAAAAAAACTACTAAATCTGTTTAAACGTACTTATACTTACCAAATATATAATTAAGTAATATACTAATATGTACTATTGATCAATTTGATAAAAATCGAAGTTATTTTCAATAAAAGTTAAATAAAAAATAAGTAAAAATAGATTCGATGTATCGATTTCGATTTATTTTCAATAGCATGAATTATAATTTAATCATTACCTAAGCAAAATAATAACAGGTAACCTACAACTAATTTTTAATTAATTATTACAATTTAATCGATTTTTGGTATACGTAGGTCTAATCTACCCTCTACAAAAAAAAAAATCAAAGTTGTAAACATTCAAGACGATAAAACGATATTGTTAAATTAGCTATTAGTTATAATTCCAATTATATGATTTAATAATTATAATACAGTAAACGTACTATACAATTAAAATTTAATTTTAGATGGAGTACTTTTTTAAAACATTTAATTATTTAAATATTGAAGAAAAAAAAGACTATAATTAATTTCGATTTTTAAATGCAAAATGTGTATGTGTAAATTTGGTACAATACAAATGTATACAAAGATTTTGGAATGCATATAAAATCCTTAAAATTATTGTCCTGAAAAGTAGCCACGTAATATTTGTAATTTATTGAAATTACCTAAAGTCAAAACAAATAGCGATTACATTTTTTTTAAACCAACCTAAAATTTATCAAAAAGTCATATATATTTTCCTGCTCTCAACAGAAATATCACTTAAAATTAAACATTAAATAATAGGTATCGTGTTTTACAATGTTATATTAGTAGGTACCATTTTAGTTGAATTGCCATTGAAGTATAAAAAATATGAACGAAAACGGCCTATTGTTTAAAGCGGTAAAGGTGACGTTCGTGTTTATGGTCGTAAGACATTATGTTACCAGGAAAGTTGTGGAAAGGGGAGGGAGAGATTGGCAAAAACAAGAGTCGCGTAGATGTGAAGTCATTAAAAACAACGGCTATTATGCATTTCACCGGTCGCGTGCCAGTAAGTATAGTGTTCGTACACCCTTTCACTATTGCACCTACATATAGCCAATGGCCGACGGGTGGAAATTTAAGGCAGACTTTCCTTCTAAACAATGAAAAGAGAAAAAAAAGTAGAAGGAAATCATTTCTCGTGCACGGCGAGGGGTAATTTGGCTAACCCCAGTAATTTATTGGAGGTATTTCACCTAATATTAAGTCGAACCGACACCTTACACCTATATTCAAACCGACCATAGGCGTGGTTTAATACTGATGATAAATCGTTCATGCATTCAAAATTAAAGGAATACTCGAGACTTTATGATATTTTTGAATGGATTATTACTAGGGAAATAATTACATAGATTGAAAGTTAATGGGCTATGTATTTATATGTGTCATGATCTTTTTTCTTAAGACTTGAACTACACAAAATTGAATTGAGTAATTTATGCTTTTATTATTATAATTATTTGTATTCGCTTAATGTTTATAGGTGTATACATTTGTAATATACTTAAATAATAATTTGCATTTATATCTACTACGTTTACCTAACTATAATAAATGCGTATTTATTTAAATATAGTAATACATTCTCTGGAGAACTACCTGAAAGCAATGGAGCATATCTATCATACAAAACTAACCTTTTTTTAACCTGTTTTAAATAGGTTGGTATCTATAAAATCCAAGTATTAGTTTCGCCTATATCAATTTCTTGAAAAAAAGTCTTCCAGGATACACAAAGTACATTAAAATGTTTTATTATTATTATTAATAATATTGAATTCGCATACCTGTCTGCGCTGATTAATAACAATTAATGTAACCTACATTGACAAATTGGTTTCTTAAAATTCCAACTATTTAGATTCTTAAACTTTAAAAATATAGAATTTGGAACATTCAGACTTATGCATTATGACTTATGTTCAAATCATTCTAGAAAATCATAATTTGTTATCAATGAGTTATCAACAATCATATACAGTGTTTACAGCGAGTTGTTAATTTAGTAGGTAAACCTAGTTTATTTACTGGCCGTAAACTTAGGCGATATACGAAAAGAAGCAACATCATACTTATCTTATCTTATCTTTACTGATCATGGAAAAAAAAATATTTGTAAACTCTTTGTGAATGAGCCATATTCCTATGTTATTCGAGAGATTTCTGCAGTCTGCACCATTGAAATTTTCGTTTGCAGGAAGGTTTTAAATGAGAGAGAAAAGCCAAAAGGAGAGCAAGTAGAGGATTAGGATTGTTTCGGGAACTAAAATTTAATCATTTGAAGATGTTGAAACAAAGAAATGTAATTATTGTTCGAAATAAGTAAGTTTATTTTGTACTGTAGTCAAGGATAGACAAAATAAACAATTATTATACTATAAATACAAAATATGAATTGAGTTGGTAAAACTATTTAAAAAATATATTAAAATATTTTTTTATTCGTATTAAGGGCTCAACTGCGTATAATTGTAGCTTAACAGCTAAGTACCATTTTAGCCTGGTGTCGATAGTATTAAAATGATTGTGAAACTATATATGAACACGACATACAGGTCAAATTATAGTATAATAATTGTTAACAATTTCTTATATTATTCAGAAATTTTAAAAATATTATTCGATTTTAAAAATATTAACTTTTTAAATATTTAATAATTTATTAGTTTGACCCAATTGCATGCACTGAATCATTCTAGACATTACAAATATTGTTTTCAATATGTTTATAATGAATGCATATTAAATGCTAATTTTTTCCTTTTTATTACCTAATATATGTTATAACAATGCTGGTAGACGTACAGTGATGTTGATTATAGTAAAATCGTCATTATAGTTTCATATATATTTGTTACAAACAACGGAAACGTATGGTGTATTATACTGTATACCGATAGTTGCTTATTGTATCGCGGAATTTAGTAGAATATGGCATATGAATATCACATAATATTTAACAGAATTAACAAGTCCCAACTGCCAACAAATATTACGTAAATCTATCTCCAAAATATTTTTTATTTTTATTTATAATTTTTAGACTTTAGTCAACTTTTAACCATTATAATATGATAATAGGTTTTTACACGCAAATTTAAAAAATATTGCACGTTATATTTTTTTTATATAAATAATATCATGTAACATTTTTTTTATCACATAATATTTTAGCAAAAATTACATTTTAAATGTATAATCGGATAAAACGTGGCCCCCTTATTATGAGATTTAAATTTTAGGGCCCTGATTACAAAATGTCAGTCAGCACACCTCGCGCTCCCCCCCCCCCCCGTGTTCACGCTTTTAGACTTAAAAATACTCCAATTTTTGAAATTTCAATACATTCTAAGATTTTTTTTTTAATTTACCAAAACTAGATTTTTATTACCTTGACGTTCGTAACATTGATAATGTAAAGTTAAATTTAAAAAAAAATGATAAAACCTCACATTCAAAAAACAATTTGGAACGGAACTCGCTTACATCAACGTTCAGTATATAATGTCGTCAATAACACTCCTCTATAGTTTTCTTCACACTTATAGAAATATTCAATATTTGAAGGATCATCTAAACTTAAATTGCAATCGATTGGGTATATCTTCTACCCCAAACAGTGTACTCGAGATAAGATTAATTTAAATTTAAATAACATCGTAGAAAGAACCAATACATTATTTGATTCGCTCGAAATGAAATACTTTGAATTCTAAAATAATATTATACATTACATTTTAAGAGTAAAATATGATTTTAAATTTATAAAAAAATTAATGCAGGATACTGAATGTATTTAAAATTAATGTATGATAAATAAACAATAATAATTGTATATAAAGTATTAGCATACGTTGAATAATTGCATTATTTGTTAAAGTAAGCTTTTCTTAAGTATCATTTAATAAGTATCTTATTATTTTTATTATTCTTTTTACAGATAATGAGATGGAAAGAATAAAAACACCGTGATTCATTTTAAGCCTAATTTGAAGATGGGTGAATGTAAATCAACTACAAAAACTACATCTGTTGTGATGGCATTACTGTTTTTGATCATAGATCCTTGCGGTAAGTAAAAACTAAAAAGTATAACTAATAACTATTGTCGTTAAAATTAATTTTAATATAATATAATCACTTTCGAATATTTTACTTGTTATGTGTGTCTATTAATTAAATATATATAAATATGGGCTATCTCCGAAATTAGAATCTAATCAAAATTAAAGTTTAAATCAATAAAATGTTTCTTATTTTAACGGAAAATAAATTGTTGGATTAATTCATATTTTCTGATATATTCACATAAGGTTTTGAAAAACCATATAGTATTCCATGCACGACTCAACGTACGAATGTTGAATTTAAAATAGTCAATCAGAAAATTATCAATTACCTACCCTCATACAAAAGAGAATAAAAATTTTAAAAATTAATATTAATAGAGGACTAAAGCTAGTAAAACTAATGTAGAATTACTAGAATTTGGCAAACATCCATAACCTTGTACCTGCGTTATATTATAACCAAAAATATTAAAGTAATATCAACAAAAATATTATAATTTCTAAATAAACAAAATATATTTTGATAAAATAATTTAAGCTTTTTTTTCAATAATTAATTATTATACCTGAATACTTGCTTCCTAGTTCCTTTTGTTTATACATCATTCACATTTATTATTTAAAATTAATTATAATAGATAAATGTAAATTATTATTATTCATTATAAATCTATATTAAATCTAAACTGAAATATGCATCTACGAAATTAAACCAAATCCTTAAAATCGATTCTACACTAAGTAAATAATTTATCATTTTATTTTTATACTTTATACTTCATAAGTTTTGCTAAGGCTTTAATATTTGTCAACTAAATTATAATTAAATTAATTAATAACTTAAATCGATGGAGAGATACATTTTAAAAATTTAGGAAGTACAATACATCATCACATTCCAGGCCACTGTTTTTGGCTAGCCTTACAAAAGCGTGTGTCGTGTTATATTTTAAAGTGACTTATCCGATTTGAAAACAAATCTGAACCAAACTCAGTTTACAACAATGATTGTGTTGTTTTAAAACTTTGAGGAGAAATTCTATGTATGACTTGTGGACTAAATTGGTATTATGTAGTGTAGGGAGATATTTCATCTATCACTATTGTCCGTTTACTTTTTATACGTAAAAATATTTTTGTGTAATATACTAATTTAATAATAAAGTTCTAGTGCAAGAAAGTTGAAATTTTCCATTCTCAAAGTACTTCCATATGATCACAAAATATCTATACGTATTACTTTTTTCAGTCTTGATTTGAAATTTTTAATATTTCACTCGAATTCTGTTATTTTTTATTGACAACATTTTCTGGTAATGTGGGTTACCAAATAAGTCACATTGGTTTTATGATTTTCAATACATATTTTTAAAATGCAATTACAATTAATACTTTTTAGTAACTTGCAGTAAGAAAACATATTACCTATGTATGGATCAAAACAAAAATCATGGTGGATGTTATAGTTTATAACAACCACTTTAATTGTTTATATTATAGATGGATAACACTAAAATATCTTATAAATTATAATAATATAGCATAGGGATCAAAACTTTCAAAACATTATTAAAATTAATTACAATCTATAGATACTTAAATATAGTACCTATATTATCATAAAATTATATCAGATTACACGTATTTCGTAAATCGTAATTATGCGTTCATTAAAAAAGTTAAATTGTTTCAAATTTAAATCGCATAGCCATAGATTATGATTTATGACCATCAATTGACATACTTGTGGTATTAAAAACAGAAAACCCATAGATATATTAATCCTCAATAAATATTTACATATTATGAAAAATGTTTTTTTGATACTTATTTAGTACCTGTTTCCGGATTACAAAACAAATATTTCATCATTCAAAATACATTTTATATTAAGAAAATGAACAAATAATCAATTTTAATGAGTAAATATCGATAAAATAATTAATAGAAAATCCATACTATGATCATAATATTATATTAGTATGGGAAATTACTAAACACCTTTAGACATTACGTACCGTTGAATATTTTCTTTAAAACATTACCATATTGTTCTTATTCATATTATATTAGTTCTAAGATTTATTACTGAACCAATTTTATTTTACCAGCAAGTAATTAAATATGTAATAAATTATTTTATACTATTTAATATACCCACATTTATTAAATATACAAACGTATTATAATGCATCAATAACAATTCTTATTGAGAATAGAAGAATAGAAAAATCACCATAATATTTCTAAATATAATTATTTTAATGAACACCTGAGAGCAATTGGAATAATTAATTACCTAAAAATACAAATTTAATGTATAATTACTACAAACAAAATTATGGATAGAAATATTTTTATTTCCGATTGTCTTATGAGGAAATATAGTTTATTATTATTTATTATTTAATATGTTGTTAAATATATTTAATTATTTAAAATTAACTTAGTTGAAACAAAATATTATTTGATTCCTTAAGTTACTTAAAAATAGTTGATAGGGACCCTTCAATAATAAATTAGAAAATTATTTTAACTTAATTAAAAATCGTCGTGCACATAGTAATATTATACCTACAAATGTGCCTTCAGAGTTCAGTGTTTGTTAAAATATCTACCATTGTAAAGATTAGTATTTGAAAAAAAAATATGTATAAATATTTTTTATTTGAATGATTTTAATAATGTTTTAATTTCAAAAACAACTTTAACATTAAAACTATATGTAAACAGGTATCGCACTATAGATAAGACTACTATGGATTATTATTATCCAAATACAAACGAAAAAAATTATGGATTGTCACTATATGATTACAAAAATTATTTTTTTAATTTATAATTGTTTGTAATTTAGAAATTGGTGAAGCCGTTCAAATGCTAGGTGTTAAGGTGCCTGCGTACATATTTATGGGCGACTCTGTGCAATTATTTTGTGATTATGATATGCAAATGGACAAATTGTACTCAGTTACCTGGTACAAGGATAATGAAGAGTTCTATCGGTACGTTCCAACATCTTCAAATCTCAAACACAGTTTCAGTATGGACGGAATCACAGTTGATGTAAGTATTTCATATTACCTTTGAAATTGTACCTATATATTATATTCAACGGTAAAACGCTGTTATGGTTATTGGTTATTCAATAAAATATACTTCCACTAATAAATTATGACCAGAACCATTATTGAATATTCACAGTTTACAATTTAAAGAAAGAGTAAGAATGAATAGCTTTTATTTTAAAACGTCATTCACCTATTGATCAGTTTATCGTCAGGCACTCATAAATGGATAACTCATTATGAGTTTTACTTTCAAAAGTTAAATAATAGTATCATAACAACAAAAATATTAAAATACATTTTCAATATCTCATCACTAACAGTCAAAATCACCAATACTAATTTACTTGTAACTCAAATATTAGTTTAAACTAATATATCAAAAATGTTGTACTTAAAATAAAAACCCAAATCAATAAAATGTTAAATGGAGAAAACCACAATCAGTTATAGTCTTATAAAAACTATAATACAGTCGCTTCCTTAAACATATTAATGTATTAATGATAATGGTCTTATGGTATCATTGACAATTTCTACTCTCTTACACACATTGAAAATCTTTTCTGGAGGTAGTAGTGAAGATATTCATTTCAATATTTAAAAATATATAAGCGAGGAAAATCAAATTTTTATAAAATAATCACAAAGTCAGTATTCCTACTGATTTCTCGAGCTTTTTATTATAATTTCGTTATAAATAACTCACTGTACCATTTTTTCAGTGCTTTACATATTTGTACTCCACGTAAAAATAATATAAAAATATGTTTTTAAAATTTAGAATCTAAACTTTAGAAGAAATAAGCGGATTGCCCCGCCACAAAATGTATAGTCTATATAACTCTGCTCATCTAAAATTTAAAATTTAAATGCATAAAAAAAACATAAAAACAAACTATTAGTTTAATAATCAATATTTATACTTATATCAACATTTTTAGAAAAATTTTATGTTTCAGACTATGACATTAAAAATAGTATAGTTTGACGTTTAAAATTCAAAAGTTTATAATGGGTTCACTAATAAATAAAAGGATGAAAAAGTAGGGGTAGTCAAAATATCAAAATTGCCTGTGACTTATATTTTCCTACAATATAATTCTTATCAAAATAATGAATTATCACAGGAAAAAAATCACATTGTAGGTATACTCAGCTATAGAAGAGTTAAATGTTGAAAAATTAAGAATATAGTGAATATTCAATATTCCTTCAAATTTCCTGTACAGCAGAACATTAAATTAACTTAACAACGGTTGTGAGAATCAAACAGTTGATATAGCCCAAGGTAACTTATACTTGCGTAGTTGTGTACCTATATAATAGTTAGATAATATTAATATTAAAATATACGATGTACATTGTAAATAGTTTTAGTTAGGTACCTGCACGGCGCAGCATATATAGACACAAGCCAAAATCAATATTTTATTAAATTTAATAACTTAAATAACAAAAACATATAATGTTTTAGTTTTGATAAGTTAAATTTACTAAATTAGAACAAATAATTTGAGGTTAACTTAAACGAATTATAAATTGAACCAAAACATATTTAGGAACAAAAGAGACGACATGAAGATAACATTGCAAAATAGCAGTGGTATGGCAATAATTGAAATACATATATTATTTGCAGAAGTATAAAAACCTAAAAGATCAACAATTAAAATTAATTTTTTCATAATATATTTTACTTATGGTAGGGTATATAAAAACTAAAGAGTCCAATCAATTAGCCCATTCGTCCATTTCCCGGTAGTATAGATATATTTACAAAAAATATATTTGAGTTCGATAAATGTATTTCATAATGATTTTATATTGAGTACCTTCCTAGTAATAACAATTTTTAATTATATTGTTAAAATAGTTTCTGTAATTAATTTCTGAGAAGTATTGAATTATCCGCATACTTATACAAATAGACAATATACATTTCCACCAGTTGAAGTAATGGTTAAAAAGAATTAAATAGAATATTACGGAGATATAATTTGTTTGTTTTCATTGTTCACCATTACAAACAAACAATCATTCATGAGTCGTGCATCTTATATTTTGATCGAGCTACTGTTATGGCTACAGTAGGCAGGACTGTAGGAGAAAATGAACCATAAAAAGATAAAAGATAAAATTCAAGTTGCTAATATTATACTAAGTTAAAAAATCTACCAATTATAATTTAGAGTTTGAATATTGTGTAAATTGTGTATCTTCTGTAAGTAAATTTCTATATATAAGCACGTCAAACAGTGTTTACTAATATTATAATAAATATATTATTATAATATGTGAACATTGATCGCATATTTTATAATATTGTGAATTTACGTGTACGAAATCACATACAAAAACACGTATATTTAAAATATTGTTTACCTTAGTAGATAACTGTTTAGGTGATCAACTTTGGTGTTTGTATTATAATATAACATTTTGAACTTATTATACTCATAACTTATTAATAAAAATACGAAAGGAAGTCTTGAATTCGTACCTACCTGAAAAAGTTTACCTACCTCACACACGGTTAATGGATAATGATAAATGAATTACGTGTGAGTCTAATCATGGGTAGATTTACTAAAATGTATTATAAAATGGTTCTAATCATGGAATACGTAACAATCAGGTATCCTTTGACTCTTTGAGTAGCACTCCTTTCGGTTTTAAATTACAGTTTTGATTTGAATAGCACAAAACACAGACACAAGGGAATCATATAGTTAATTACGTGCGTTTATGTTTGTTTCGTAACTGTCGATATATTTTAATACACGCTGGTCCTGTGCAACTGAAGCTAAAGCTAGCTGAGGTATCTATTTGTCTATTATTACTGGCTAAAACCGCAATTTAATTGTCAAAGCTTGTGTAATTAGTCGCCACCTAACTATAGAAGCCAACGTGATAATATTAAAATGACGAGGGCTGCTGCAGAAGTGATTACGCTGCCCTCTCTCCACTCTGACACCGTAACGTCTGCTGATGACATCGCAATGTAATTCAACACATTAACCCGTGACAGGTTGTTAGAACTATACAGATTACCGATAAAACTATTTCGTTAAGACCATCTTTGTTTTTCAGTATAATGTTCCGATTATATGTACAATATATTTATTACTACCTATTTGTAAATCACAAATATTTGATGAATTCGTATACCTAAATGTTGTCTTGTATCAATACTAATAATAATAATTTGATAGTTAGTAAACAATTAGTAACTACATTATATGTATAGCACTTGAATTCTAAAATAGTATATAATCAATTTTACTGAAAAATAAAATTGTGTTATTTTGGGTTTAGTAATTTGTTTTTGACTTTTGATTAATTTTCTTCAATAAATTTTTATTAATTTCAAATAAGTTTTAGTAAGTTATAATGTTATGGGGTTTAGCTTATTACTGTTGAACTTGTCACGTTTTTATTTTTAATTCATATAAATCTATAATATTATTGGTCAATGTTTTTGTACTAATTTTTGACAAGACGTTTAATTATCAAACTAAATTAAATTAAAATTAAACAAATGACTAATTATTACATTTGACTAGTCCGTGGTCCGACTATTCATGAATAATTTACTAAATATTCAACAATTTAAAATTGATGGTAAAGTCATCAGATATTATAATTAATTGTATTTAAATCTATAAGCTGAGTACCTACACGATGTTTAAAATTATGATTTGCAGCATATTTACTCGGACAGCAAAAAAGTCACCTTACGCTACGCTAATTTGTTGATGAATGGCGAATACAAGTGTGAAGTATCTGCTGAAGCACCGTTCTTTACAACTGTGCACGCTGAATCCAAAATGGCCATAATAAGTAAGATCACTTAAAAATTAATTATTTAAGTTTTAACAAAATATTTATATAAAATGATTAGATAAAAATTAGTTTCAGAATTCAATTATAACGTTGTTAAACTTTCCCCTTATATTTTCATAAAATATAATTTAATTTTAACTAATTGATTTAAATTAAATTCTTTACGTACCTATAAATAAATATTAAATAGTAAAATTTGAACTCACAAAATTGATTACTTAGAACTATTGGAATTTTACATTTTGTTTGTATACTGTATTTATATATCCCAACAAAAACATTCCGCAAACTTCGTGTAAGAAAAAAGCTAAGTACAAAAAAAACCTTCTCTAAAAGTTGTAATATAATTTTATATAGCTAAGTCTTTGAACTATAGATATAATATACACGGAGCTTGGCGGAGTGTTTTTGTTGGGATATCACTCATATTTGTTGTATCTTATTATTTCGGGAACATATCGGTTTTACAATGATCCTCTTTTTTTTCTTTTTATTTATTTTAAAGAATAAAATTATAATATGTTTATAAATAGTAGCCATTGCAATTGATTGCAGATTATAATAGTAATAGTAGAAATAAGTAATTTTTTTCATATTGGTTACCATTGGTGTCGGCTAGTGCATTGTAATGCGGTCCACGGGGAATAATATATAGGTAATAAAATGTTGAAAATACGCTACTACAATAATTTCTAGTTAAATTGGCTATAACTCTGTTGATATTGTTCAAAATGATTTGAATTTCAAATTTCGAATTCCGATTATATTTCCAAACTTCATTATTTAATTACAAATTTGCAATGCTTTCCCAAGAAATTTTTTTCGTAAACCATGTTGCTTTCTGTAGGCTGTAATTATATGTATGTAGACCCGGCAAGTTTTCTCGTGTTGTATTGCCTAAGTGTGCATTTTTTAAGGCGAAATTTTCTTTTTATACTTAGCGTAACCCTGCCGGGTGGTCGGATTCATATATTTTAAATAATATTTACATATAAATACAATACAACAATATAATGGACAGACCACGAGTACATATTTTAACTAGTAGTCCGACTAATAAATTCTTGGGTAAACATTTGTTGACTTCATAATGTTATTCTGCCACAGTATTTAGGAAGATGTAATATTGCAGTTGTAAACTGTGTGAGTTCTCAATTAAGAGTCATTAAAATTATTAAATAATTTGCATGAACCTTTTTCATCTAGGTTGCCTTTGATAAAAACGTAAACCATAAATAATATTCATCATATTGGAAAATTTCAAAAATGATTTATTTCAAACTAAAACATATAAATTGACAGATATTGTCAAAATGTAACTATATATTTATATATTGATGTTAGTGTACTTATTTTTAACTATTGGTACATAATTATATAGAATTGTATTATCGTTCTGTTCAAGATATTTAAAATCATTACATACAAAACGTTTTTTGAGTGAAGACAGTCTGTCGGTCTATAATATAACTAAGTATATTTTATGATATTATTGTGATTAATATAACTTATTTTACTATTAAACATTAGTACAACAGTCGGTTGGATTAATTTTTGCTGAAAAAATTGCATTTGAAAATGTCATTATGTATAAAATATAATAATATAATTATAAAGTTTCAAGTACCCATGAATAATATTTTTAAATTACAACAAAATAACTAAAATCAATATTCTCTGTTTAAATATCTAATTTCGTCCAAAATTCAACTTAAAATATCTATAAATAACCGTAATTATACATTTTTTAATTTTTGATTATAGTATTGAACTATTTATGATATTCCTTATTTTAAAATTTTAATCCTTAACTATAAAAATTGAACATTTAATACATTTTTAACTACATGCTAATTTACAAATTTTCGAGATATTTATAAACCACAGTTATACATCACTGTAAAATCAATACATTCATAGGTCCACTCAGAATCTAAAATATGCAGAAATAATTATTATTTATGTAGAATATCCTCAATTTATTCAACTTGTATAACTAGATATTTATATATTTATTACATTACCTATATTAATTGCTCACAATGTTTTAAATTAAGATATAGTTTGTTATTATTTATGAAATATACACCAAATATTTTGATTGGGATAAGTCATTATTAGTTTTACGTGATCCATTAAAGATTTTTGTTGTTCTTATCTAAATTGACAAACTTGAAACATTTTAAAAGTTACAAAAACAAAATGTTTAATCTAATAACACTTAATTTGTATTATAACATTTTATCAACGATGCAATATAAATATATTCATTTAAAATACTATTACACATTTTTTAGATCAGATAAGCCAAATTTATTATTTTTATAACTATATAAAATGTAATGTCGATTATTCGGCTTTGCTAATACCTACCCACTGTTAAATATTCTTTAATTTTATTGATTATCGATAATTTTAAATATTAATAAAAATAATAATAAATGGTGTTTATCAAATTGAATTACCAGACAAATTAAACAATATTATTAAAAATAATATTTCATCATTCAATCACAAATTGTTTTCTATATTTTCCCACAAGATAGCGACATCTTTTGTGGTGAATATTTTTGCATATTGATTCAAGATATTGCATATAAGAAAATATAAAATACTTGTAAAACATGAAGAGTATATAGATATTTAAAAAATATATAGGTATACATACAGGTAAAACAACGGTTACTATTGATCATTGTATAAATTTGAATTAGTTAAATATCATCAAAATAAAAAAAAATTATAAATTATTTATATTAATTACCTCGACTAAATTTTAGGTTCAGTTATTGAAATAACTCTTAGGTATCAACAAAACTTATCATTAAAAAATAATTAAAAACTTATAAGTCTCTAAAATCAGATCGTTTTTTTATAATGAATTAAAAAATGGTATAAACAGTATTTAAAAAATACTGTTTGTACCATTTCTTTCGTACAAATAAACGAACACACGACGGTCAATAAACATGTAACCCAATATTGAGGTTTTTTTTTAATTAAATTCTTATATGTTTATAGATATAATAGACAGATAAATTTAAAAATCAGAACGATCTGAATTGAATAACATAATTTTATCACAAAATCAACGATACCTACCTATAGTGTTGACAAATAATGACAATCGTGGTTATAAAACAAGAATGCACACGGTATTTGCAATCGCCTTAATTATGAGAACCGGTAAAAGGTTTAACCTTACTTAAACAAGGAAGCTATGCGCAAAATCGAATACATCAATGTCTCGAAGAAAACTTATCGGGATAGAGCCGTTAATATTAATTATGTTTTAATACTTCACCACTGTGTACACATCGTGTGTCCTCGAAGTATTTCAGCGACGCCTTCTTGCTATAGGGACCTGACAGCGTTGTTATTATTATGATGGCCCCTTGAAAAATGGTCACAGGCTTACACTGCCATAACATCGCTGCACAATACGTCGATTTCCCTTACCCAATTATTTTAATAGCCCATTCACAAACGAATGTGTACGCGCTACTATTAAACGTCCGAAATGACTAAGTAAAAACACGTAACTTTGCACTTTAACAAAACCTTTATTGTGTATCCCGTTTACCTGCCTGACTAAAGCCACACATGGTACACTCCCACCCCCACTTGGTTGTTTTTTTGTACATTTTCAGTATACATTTTTTATGTAACGAGTTGTGTAGGATATTGTCGTTTACATAATAGCTTGTAAAATGTTGAACATATATATTTTTACACATTTTAGACAACATAATAATGTAAACTTGTCATAAGCATATAAACAAATTATTAAATATGTATTTTACTAGTACACATTACATTGCACATCGTCCGTTTTAAACACGCGTATCACCGAATATTAAAGTACCTAGGTATCTAGCTAGGTGGTGTTGCAAACTATAATAGATTAGAATTACAAGCACGCTTAGCCGAGGTATATATTTTTTTTTATTTTAATTTTGAAACAAATCATACGAAGCTTTTGTTACCTACCAATTATTTTTATTATATACACCCACAAAGCGTTATAATATTTTAAAATAACAAAAAAATACTACACGCTGAGTCTGTGGCACAATATTATTGTTCAGTATTCGAATCTGAACATTCGACAACGGATAAATATGAATATCCTTAATTATTAACTGTAATACCAATGAAGTATGTAAATGTATATGTCATATGTTTAAGTGACAACGCGTGTGTAGTACTAAGATAACAGATGAGAATGAACGATGAAACATTTCCTAAAATATTATAGAGGAATTATGTAAATATTTGACTGGTTCATTATTTATAAAATATGTATTTCGCTCTTGATTGCTGTCTATCCACTTAAAACCACGTACCTATGTCAGTGGTTCAAAAAATCACCTGAACCTTAAGATTAGGTATATACAGATTAGTATAACCTTTAGTATTAATAAACTTCAATTTTTGAGGTCACATTTATGAATATTTACCAACAAACATCAAGCTTTAGCGAGGCCTTTTTTCATATAATTTTATAAAATAATGTTTTATTTAGAAAAGCTTAAAAATATATTATTATAGTTGTTCATATTCATAAAAAATGTGAACGACACAATTTAAATACAAAGTAGCCAGTAACGCAACAATAGCCGCGGGGATGCTGAAAATACAGTAAACCCAGAAAAAGGCCTCATCATTTTATACGAGGGCCCTCAAGACTTCCACACTAATAAACACTTAATAAATAAGCATAAAATAATATGTTTAAGTTTTATTAAAATATATTCATCCTTATTAATGTTTGTTATTTCAGTTATTTGCGATAAATTAAAGCATAAATTCATATTTTTAGATGGAAAATAAAATATAAATAATATAAAAAGATTAAATTAATATCTCAAATATATTATTTCAAAACAATAATTATTTTCAAAATTTGAATACAATTTTAGCTTCACGTCACATTTAAATTAAATATTAATTAAAATCAATAGTTAAATATATATTATGTTAAAACCTATCCCTAATGTAATATTCTAAGTCAATAATTGTATAAAATTACTCAATATACAAAACATTCAAACATGGTTTGTTAAATTAACTATAAAGTAATAAATCAAAACTATATGTACCTACTGATTTTTTTTTTTTTCCAGTAGGTACTTAATAATAAACCAATGTTTGACCAACTAATTAAAAACAAATTTTACCGTATAGTATTAAGTAAAATCATTAAACTTTTTACTACCTATATTGAACTCCTAAAATAATATTTAATTATTATTAACTTTCTTTTAGGTTTACCAAAACAAAAAGATGTAACCAAAATTAATGGAGGCTCAGGAATTTATCAAACTAGTGACACTATTTATTTAAATTGTACATCGGGAGAATCATTTCCCGCTGCAAGACTCCGATGGTTTATTAATGACAAAATGGTAAGTTAGATTTGTTTTGACACTTAGTAATATGATAAATCAAAATAACAAATATCAATAAAACTGAATTTATATAACTCTATAACCATGTAATACTCTGTATAGGTAAATACTATAAAATCCTACAATAATGTAACTAATTATTCAACACTTAATTAATGAGTTGTATTCAAACTAATATTTATGGAAAAAGTTTTTACAACAGAGTACATTTTCGTTTTGAATTTTAAAACCTTTAAAAGTTATTCATTGAAGTCTGTTACAATAAAAAATGTCTTATGACTTTAAATTCTAGCGTATTAAATAGAATATTTGTAATTCTAATTAGTTGTACTGATAAGTTTAAAAAAAAAACATTTTTAAATATAGAACCAGAAACTAATCATCCCGAGTGAAATTTGTTACCACCTTTTCAATACAACTTTTATACTTTTCAAAAAACGATGTAATGAAAAATAATTGGTTAATATTAAAATTATATTTTCTCGGAAATATTTTCTAAAAAAAATAAATAAATATCCGTTCAAAATAATCATAACATCAAATATTCAAATACATAAGAAATTAATGTTATTAATCAACAAATGTAAAATATTTTAATTAATCAAAATAAACAACCAATACGCTTGTGTAGTTTAAAAATGTTCAATAAAATAGATAGGTATTTAATTTTCATGATAGTAGATGAATTAATATTAAAATTATGAAATAATTATGTATCAACTATATATAATTCAATAACTTCTTTATTCAAGTATGATTAATAATTATTATAAACATAATATAAAGTTGATATTTTATTATTATTAACGTAAATGACAAACGTTTTAATTAGGTGATTTCCAATTACGACCGCTCGGAAAAATTACGCAACGGTTTGTACATCAGCATATCCAAATTAAATTTGGGAATATCTCCTGATTACTTCAACAATGGCTTAATGAAAGTTACATGTCAAGCCATCATCAATATAGGTCGTCCAAAGGCATTACCACCTCCTAAGGAATACAAACGTGAAGCAATACTCTTGGGTGAGTGCAAATATCAATTATCTAATTCCATTTAAACACCGTGTTCGCGGTGTATTTCATAATTTAAATTAAAGTACCTATGTTATATCTGTAATCAATTAATGTTAATGATCTACATTCATTTTATAAATGTGAACAGATTTTTCAATATAAAGTTCATAGAATGGTTTTATTAAATACATAAATTATGAATACGGGACATAATAATATACTAAAATTAAAAGATTTTAAGTACAAATTCTAGCAAATGAGAAAAATTAGCTCACAGTTTTCATTTTTCGGTGATAGTTTCGTATTTGACATGTATATTGTAATGCGATACAAGTTTTACAATTTGTGTTTAATAATTCTTTTAATTTAAACTAAAACAATAATCTACGAGTAAGTAGGTATACCATATAATTCTAAATAGGTAGGTATTATATTGAGTATATATTGACTAGCTATACGTCGATATCAATATAATGCATAAATTGACAACTAACCTAAAGCTATACCTCATATTGCATGACTATGACAGCTATTCATTTTATCCACATAATTATAAAATCAGACATCAATCATAAAATAGAGTGTGTCCAGTGTTCCCCTGATAAATGTTTTAGTTATATATGAAACTGTAACAAACTTTTCATCATCATAATCCTGGCTACGCCACTGAGTGTGTCAACGATTAATATGTATATATGACAGTAATGATTTATAAGAACTTCCACCGATAAAAATACGAACATGATTTCAAGTTACACATGGTGTGGTAAATAGTATACAGGCTGTATCTTATGTCATTGTACGCGGGGTTTTTAAACGATTATAGATTGTAACTTGGGATTTCGTTAAAACGAAAAAAATACATGTTTCTTTATTTTTAACAGACAATTTTTTTATAACAATTTCAAAATTTTTAAACCCGCAGGTGTACCAATACCAAAATCATCTTTATTTTTTCAAATTGCAAATACTATATTTCTAATGGATTCTGATAAAGCTTTTTTTTCTGAAAATTTTGATAGTCAAATCATCAATTTTGGTTCGCTAGTTTATTAACTATGGCCCTCTAAAGTTTAGTCAAATCTGCATCAATACTTTTAATTGAAATACTTGGTATAGATTTAATTTACAAGAGCTAAATACATTTTTCTTATAACTAACTTTTATAATTTGAAATTTGAACCACAATTCCCTATATTGGTAGGTATCCCATGCAAAGTATGAATTTAGCAGTTGAAATTCTTTAAGAATTCTTTAATAATCGTGATTTAAAATAAACTATTTGCAAGATATTTAGATGAATAGTCAATCTCATTATAGGTTTTTAACCTAAATTATGCATACTTTTAATCTAAGTTAATTACAGATTTTTAATATTATTATAACAAGAATCAAATACCATTTAGGTACCTACCTATTAATTATTACCTTAGTCCTTATAGCCGCCTAATAAAGAACCCAAATTAATGCTATTGTAAGAAAAGTACCTATGATAGAAATGTATAATAGGAAAAGCATGAAATAAAATTTAAATGTCCAAAACCAAAAAATAAGAAGGGTTATGAATTTCAACTCCTAAATGCATACTTTGCATGCGATACCTACCAATAAGTATAACTTATATGATTCAAATTTCAAGTTTATACCACTACGAGAAGAGTACCACAAAACATTGCATTTTTTTCACTACACAATTTTTTTAACCCTCATACGTCATACCTAAGACAAAATGTCAACAACCGAATGTCATTTACCAATTTACAATTATTACTTTAGCCACCTAATAAAGAATCCAAATTTATGATATTATAAGAAAAATAACTGTGAAGTAATTAATTACAATTACCTATAATAACAAATTAATATAATAATATTGATATTGATGATCGTATGTTAAAATAAAAATAATGAAATTTTGTTTATGTTTTTTTTTTTTAGTGTCATTAGATTACCGATTAAATTACTTAAGTGTATAAAAAGGTAGTTGTAAGAAAAATGTATTTAGCACTTCTAAATTAAACCTATACCAATTAATTCAATTTAAAGTATTAATGCAGATTTTACTAAGCTTTAGAGGGCCATAGTTAATAAACTAGATATCCAAAATTGATGATTTGACCATGTTTAGATTTAACTTTTGAAGTTCAACTTAGTTATCACATATAACTAAAGTTGTTTTATAAAACAATATGGAGACTTGCAGGCTGGAGGTTGTTATAAATAATCAGCACTATATATAAATGGCATATTTATAATTGTGGGAGAGGGTTATCGTTATGCAAAATTCAAAATTATAAAAATAAATAGTGCACCGACACGAAATATAAATACATTTAAGATAATAAATATTGATACTATTAAAATGAATAAGTAATAACTCAATTTTAAAATAATTAAATACTGTGTACCTACCATTTATAAATAATTATTTGAATGTAAATATAATATGGTTAAAATCGAAGTTCAGAATTTACCAAAATGTTAAATTAAAATCAAATTAAATTTATTCTAATTTTCTACAAATAGACAATTGTAAGCAAAATTATGTTGTTGATTTATGTAATATTATCATTGTCGGACATCAGTTTTGTGTTTTTTCTCTTTGGCCCACGCTCAACATAGACAAAACGCATTAAAGCAGAATCAATTTTTCCATACTTTGAAGTAATTTAGAGTAATTTCCATTACAAAAAAATAGAGAATAATATTTTTGAGAGAATGACATATCGATTTTATATTTTATTGTTATTAGACTTTCAAATAAACCAACAATTTTTGTAAATTTAAATTATGTTTAAATTGTTCTGAGACATTATATTATTCTCTATCTTTTTTATAATGGGTGAAATGACTCTAAAATGACTTCAAAGTATAGAAAAAACGATTCTGCGTTAATGCGTTTTATCTATGTTGAGCATGGGCCAGAGAGAGAAAAGAAATAGTGCGCTGACATCCTCTTAATACATCAATAAGGGTTCAAGAATTACACAGTAGGTACTTACCTACTAAAACGCCTTTTACTCCAAAGCATACAGTGACATTCATTTTTTTTTTTTTAATACAAGATAACTAAAACTGACAGGAATTGAGGAATGCATAACTAAATAATTCTATCTTCAGCCCGAAGAAAGTAATTTTTGATTGATTCAAACCACACATATTATACGAAATATAAAATCGGCAATGATAACGAAAAGAAGAAATTGTTTTTGTCTATAACAGAAACGAAAAATTATTTTTACAGTTATTTATCATATTTTTATACAAAATCTGATTAAATATATTTGACTTATTATTTTCTATTAAAATATACTACATATAGTTCCCAAATTATATTATTAAATAGTTAGGGTAGTTACGGTGTTGACTACTTTTATTACATTGAAAATAATAAAATTATATTTTGACAAAAAACGAACGCTTTTTTGAATAGAAAATAAACGAATAAAGTATTATCATTTTCTAAAATATAACGAGCTATATAAACGAGCTGCAAATAAAACAAAATGTTATAATTTAAGATAAGTAACTTACCTAACATGTGCAGGATAGTAGGACAATATTATTTGTATATATTGTATTTGTCTAGGTAGGTTATTTATGTGGGTGTATTATTTTTTTACAAAGTGATACCAAATTTAAATATAAATTATATTAGTTGCACCATAATAAAAAATTATCTACTATAATATATACTAATACGTGATGTACCTACACATCATTGTTTTGACATTTTGATCAACTAAAATTACCTATATTTCTTTAGATATCTCTTTAAATGTACCTATATAATATTCATAGTGCATGCGTATTACACTACTACGTAGATACATATAAAACTAATATCATGTATTTTACGTAAGAGTTCTTCAGTAAAAATAATTGTATATAATACAACTATACGAGAGGACAACGAGTTCCAAAAATAATAGTGTGAATCCCTAGCAAAAAAACATGTAAATTATTTATATTTGCATGTTTTTATATACCTATTACCCTTTCTTTGTCCTTTTTGTACTAATTATTAATGTCAAATTGCATGCATAAATTTTAATTTAATTTGTACAGATAAATGTACTTTTGGCTTTCGCTAACATAATAAATTCTCTACTTTTACTTTACAAAATAATGCAAAAAGTATAGTAATGGTGTAAAAAAATAAAAGGATCTTTTAAAAATTACAAAATATTTCTAACCTAAGTGTTAAGCGATTTATATTGTACTTTCTTTATTTTCTTGTATTTTTGTAACGTATACGAGCATTAACGCAATTTTATAAATTAATCCAAAATAGGATTTTATACAGATTTTTTTCTTGTAGTATACCAAACTTAAAAATAATAAAATGTTTGTAAGTCCCTGAAATGTAAATACAACTAATAATATGGATTTAAAAAATGATTTGTATCTCTAAAATGGTGGTCAAAAAATAAAAATAATTTATAATTGAAGAAAAAACATTTTAATTGTTTATTTAATCTCGTTTTGTATGTTTGATTTTAGTACGTGGATCAGCAGTAGCGATGTGCATAACATTCAACTTTAAATTAACATTAATAACATTAACATCAACATTGTTTTTACTAAATACGTCGTGAAAACGGTAAAAATTGTTATCCAATTATTTTGGCTCCTTCATTTAACTTATGTGAAATTGTATGTTATCTTGTTATTTTATCTAAACTGTTTAATAAACTTTATATCCGCACAAGTTATAAGTTGTAAGTTGTAACTATACATTTTTTGTTTTAAACATATACATATTATTTTTTTTTTTATTGTAGTTTAGAGAATAGTATTATTTTATACAATATACATTACACTATAATTAATTATTCAAACATAATTAAATACTAAATATAAAATTTCAAAAAAAAAAAAACGTTTAGATTTTTTTCTGGTACCTATGCCTACGTTATTTTAAACAACAAAATTTAATATATTGATACAAATTTTATTTTTATTTTTTCAACAAGATGTAAATGTTAGTAATAATTTATTATTTATCATTTATATTGTATGACAGTAGGTGCCTACTACCTATTGGTATTATAATGTACCTAAGAATTAGTAACTAATTTATTTATTCATTATAGCCAAATTATATGGTAAGTAAATCACGTTCAAATATTTCTTGAAATATTAGTTATTTCTCAAATTTAATTTTATAACAAATAAATATTTGAAGTGTATTTATTTTATTTCAGATAGTTGTTTTTTTAAATATATATTATATATGCGTACCATCCTTGTTATTCCTTGTCAGTTCTACTTAAAATCTGGTTGGAATTGCTTTAAGTAAAGTAAAAATACCATCTAGATATTTATTTAAATAACGTTAAGAAAGTAATTTTATTTGTTATAGGCATAATTAATATCGTCTTAGCTTCGAAATCGAGGCAATTAAATTAATATGACAAAACAATATTAAGAACAAAGGTTTACATGTTTAAATATTAATATTCTATTTAATAGACTTTTATTAATATTTCTTCTTAAGGATACATTTAGATTTAATCAATTCTAATTTAATTAGTCTAATATAAATTATAACTTATATAATCCTAGTTTAATTTACTTTGATACTTTTATTTGAATAAGTACACATTTCCATATATCTGATGAAAATATATTATTTTCTCTTTGTTATCATCTTTTTTTTTTGGGGGGGGGAGACTTTGGCAACTGAGGTCATTAGCCTGTAGAACTGTGGAATAGGGTACTGCAGGCTTTGAACACATGTGTTTGTTTCGGCCGAATTTTTAAATGGGCACCCGTAGATATCTGACATGCCCGGGTGGGGGATGGTGGCCTCTCTCTCCGGATACCGTGACTGCCCGAAGAAAAATACCGCCTGTTGCCTGTTCGAACCGGCGTCGGTGCGTGTCGCAACTGATACCTTAGTCCACTCGGCCAATCCATCTTCCATATTATATATTATATATAGATTTATATGTATATATATACATATATATATATAGGTATCTATCATTTTAAGAATTTCCAATATACGAAATTCACAAACATTTAATTCTTTGGAATAAAGTTATAAGTTGTTTGTCTTTACATTGGTAAGTGGTAACGCAGCAATTATATTATCAAACTTCGTGTCAAAATCACACAAATAAGAAAAACGAATATTTTTAAGTTCTTATATTTAAGATTCCTCAACTAAACATCTTATCATAAATCATAATTATATATAATATATATATAAATAATCATCTAAAAATATGCGATATTTGTACTATGTTCCATCAAACTGTATTCGGTAGTTGGCAGGCAACTGGCATAGAAATGAGAAAAAACATATTCTCAAAAATGTTGGATTGAAGATACTCAAATAAAAAGAATCCCTTAATCATTTTGATTATTCTCTTATCATTTTTTAAGGGTACACTAATATTATTACCATTACAATAGCAACAAGTATTTTTTGAACGTACTTTTTCATTGGATAACAGATAAATGTTTTATTTTTTCTATTCAACATTTTGACAATGATGAATGGTTGAATTATGAAATCAATTCAATAGTTTTCCGATAGATGTTACATATATTTTCTACCTATTCTAAGTACAGATCGGTTTATATTGTCATCGGTGGCCGCTTACAGTACCTAATCCAATTTCGATTTTATAAGTTTTCCTTACTCCAGGGGGTAAAAAATAAGAGTGAGTGTAGATAGAGATGAAAAATAAAACAATAAATATAGTAGTTTTTGTAAGAGTTTCAATATAAAAGAGCACAGGATTACCGTAGGTATACGACACGGATAAAAGTTTTTAAAAGTCGATAAATCCCTGAGGCGACTTTCTGGATTGAAAAACTTCAAATTTCGAAGTTATACTAACAATTTTGAGCTATTTCACTGAAGTTTATTAGCTTTATTTATAGAAAATTGGATCATAAATACAGTCTAGTTTTTTTTTTGGTTTTATAATATTTATATTTAAGATGAAATTAGTTATGACTAGAATAATAATAATTGTTTGATAAAAATTATTTATTATTTATATAAGTATTTGTTTGAAAATAATAATGAACATATTATTTAAACTCAATTAAAAATTAAAATACCTATACTGAATTATTTAAATCTTAACTTTAAAATAATAATAATAACTAACAATTTATGACTATTATATTTCAAATATAAAGTATAATATAAGTCATATAGTATATATATATGTAGCCACCACTTATATCCTATATTTATAGGATATAATTACAAACAATATCTCAAATAAATCCACATAGATTATTTACAATGTTCATAAACTTCAAGATCTTGGAAAATAATATATACCAGTAATTATTGCAGATATCAACCTTGTATCTATATTATAAACTTGTAAAATCAATAAATTACGATATTTTTCGATTAGGAAATTAATTTAATATAGTCTTACATTTGTGGTAGTTTCCTTACAATGAAATAAAAAAAATAATACTGTATTTGTAATGTAAAATATGTATAGTATAAATATGTTAGGTTACATACCATAAACTAACATCAAAATAAGGCAATAGAAAAAAATTTTAAGGCGCCCGGTGCCGATGCCATTTCGTCCTCAAAATACACTCTGCGGGAATAACGATACTGCCTTGTAGAATCAACCAAATTTCATAATTTTTTTTTAATTGCTAGAGGGAAATATTCTGCAGCCCGCATCGATCTTTGTTTTTAAATATTTTATTCTCAAACTTAATAATTTGTCTAAGAACATACAAGATAAAAAACATTTTTTTACAATTTTTTTAGTACAATTATTTTAAATAAAATACAAAATCAAAGATCGATGCGGGCTGTAGGAAGTCTTCTTCTTTCAGATAAAAATATAGTCATCAAAATCTGACAATTCTACAAAGCTTGAGAGTTATTCCCGTAAAGTCATTTTTTTCGATATAATACACCCTATCAACCCCCCCCCCCCCCTAAATAAGTATCGGGTAGTAGATTAGTGTAAAAGTCTTATAATTGAGGTCGCAACTAAAATATAAAATTTAATTTTCAAATTTCAAATTTTATAGAATTGTGGAAAAATTTAACAACTGGCACCAGGACCCTCTTAACAGCACCTAGAAGTTACACTGTCATAAAACATTTATAAACTCATTGTTTGAAATGAATTTAGTTATAAGCCAAGCCCAATCAAATGGTTAACGATATCAAAAGATGGATTCAAAACTATTTATTAATTCATATTAAATAATGATATAAACAATGTATCATAGTTACCGATATAATATTTAATAGTTCAAATCCATTGTAAACATGACTCAATAAAAAATAATAAACTTATATCCAGAATGCATTAATTTCACTGAGAAATACTTACGTATTTCCATCAAAAATTCACCAATAAAATTTACGCCATAAATAATACAAAAACAAGAAAATACTGCACTGTAGTCTGTAATTCAGAGTTGAAGCATTTAGTAGGTACTCTTCTGCAGTAAATCAATTGCTTCTGTTTCCAGCAGGTACCACGGGTATCTTGTTGTAGCAACAAGTTCATTAATTATTATTTTCAACTGAGAAAAATAGTATAGTCATCAGTTAACATTTTAAAAGTTTATAAATAAAAATAAAATGTACAACTTTTATAACAGAAACACGTATGTGCCTAATATATACAAGAATGCAATATGTACCTAATATTATACATTAATAACTAACACCAATTTTCGTAGTCTTAATCTAAGCTTATTATCGCTGTGTAGTTATATTTAGTTATGTACCTATTAAAGCGAATTTGAATGTTATAGCCATTTTAATCTACATTCAACCAAAGAGCAAAGGTCACAAAATATATAATTATGTTACCGGAAAAGATGACATTTAGTCAATGTTGACAATGACTAGTCAATAACGATAATGCCTGATTTAGTAAGGAATTAACGTCAATAATCAGTGGTCGGGAGCAGCGCGCTAATTGTAGCGACCGGTAGAGTACGATGGAGAACGATTTTATATAATATCGTAAGTACAGAGGCCTTGAATTCCAGTTGTCGTTTATCTTAATGTTTAGTAATAAAGAGAATAAATACGATATCGTGATTTACGTATCTGCAGATAGTTTACGTATCCGCCAAATTCAGTTGTTTGGTGGACAGAGCGGTAACAACGTAATAATTGTATAATATATAGTGTGTAATATACTAATATAGTGCAATATTAAGTATGATGGAAAACTTCAAAATGTATTGATAAAAAAAGTTATCGGTACTACGTTTATTCTCAATTAAAAATGACATTGGGTTATTGTCAAATTTGAAGCACATTTCATTTAAATCCAGTATAGTACTGTCTCAAACTGGAAGTGTCCATAACGATACCTATAGTACGACCATTTTATATTTGTCAATTGTTGAACAATTTTTTATAATTAATAAGCATAACGATAACATAAAACCGGGTTGACCATACTATGTTCAACAATCAGACCGATCACCGATAAAGGTATTTGTATTTGTTTTATACGGATTTAGAACATTGCCAAATATAATACGGAAATGTTGATAAAACTAAGAAATATCCGACTATGCATATCTTTTCCAGTCATTGTCAGCAATGACTAGATAATCACGATAATTCCTAAATTATCATCTTTTTCGGTAACACATACACGTATAGACATAACTTTAAGGGGAATCTTGAAATTTTTTACCAAAAAAGGTATGTTGACACAATTATAAATTTTAACACTATTCAATATTTTTTGTGTTAATTTATATTAAACATATAATAGTTATTTTTTAAAACTGTATAACAAAATTAATGTTACCAATAAAATGAATGGGCTCCCAACAATGCCCCTCCCACCCCTAATGTCTTCCTATGTAACGGCTTTTTCTATAATAGATTTTAAGATTTATGTTGACAAACATTTAAAAGATCTGGATTCCGGAATAAATACTGGATGGTATAGGCACTCATCGAATTACACGATAATAATGTATTATTATTGTTATAAATATTAAAAGAATGATAAAATATCGCATTCAAACTTCAAAGACGCTTCTGAATGACGATTGGTTAAACAATTTTCTTAATGTTTAAAATAATACTAGAGAGTTTACTGCGTAATTTACTTCAAAACCAAGAATTCAGACTAATGTTAGTATACTTGTATATTTACCAATATTATAAAAATATTGGGTAAAATTACAAATTAATGTGGGAAAAATACATAAACATATTGGTTCATGTTTCAGAAAAATAAATTCATCAAATTCAGCAATAAATGTTAACAAAACTACTTCTACTCCTATTGAACGTAATACATTTACAGAATTATGATTTATGACGTTCACAAATAGTGGCATAAATTACTAATAGGATGTCTCAAATAACATATTTACATAAAACACAATCATATGTAGATATATTATGGCCATACGCTGATCTTAAAGTATAAAATAAAGGAGCTGCAAAGTATATATGTCATATAAATATTCAACTACAACACCACTTTTATGTTGTATGTTTGTCAAAACGTCCTCCTTTAGGTACTATACTTATATATTATAAGGTATTATAAAAAAAGCTGGTCATATTGACATTCACTCCTATAATATAAATGAGGTTTTAAATACAATGTAGGCACATTGAAAACTTTGTAAAAACATATTTAATACAATATTCATCGCGAAAAGTTGTGAAAGTTAAGCGATCGAGAAGATAATTTATATTGTACTACAAAATATCTTAGACGCTTTTCTGTATACAAGAAACGTTACCTAACCTTATACATTTTTGAATAATTCATAACATAAAAAAAATAAAATAATTTATCGTTTTTAACAATTAGAATAGGTACCACAACTTACAAGAAATAATCAAACGCCCATCGTACAATGACAACTTTACTGTGCCGTGTAGTAAGAGCGCTTCAAGAACTTAATCCCCTCGCCCCCTCAGCCTCCTCGCTTCTCTAAAGCTAGATGGAATTTTTAGTCTCAAACTAAAAAAACAATAGGTACCTTGTAGTATAGAAATATTATCAAAGATAACTAAGTGCTCAGTGATAACTGGCTATACTATATAGTAGTATATATAATATACTATATACTGTATATAGTATTATAATATATCATTATGACAAAAACCAGTGGTAAAATAAAAATGTAATCAAATATAATTATATGCATGCTCTTTTTATTTATAATATACTTTGTACCTCGAATATAAGTACAAGATAGAAAAACAAGTAATAAATAAGATAAAAATCTAAAAATTATTACTTCTTAAATATCATGCTTAATTATTTAAATAATATTTTAAATTGAATACTCGTATTTGTTAGGTACTCAAGAATCATTTGATATTTTTTAATTGAACAATATAAGTTATAATATTATATGAGTATGAATATTTTATAATAGGTATATATTTTTAATAGTGACTTAAAAAGTATCGTGTTTCATTTTACCATAAGCGAATAATCAATAATCATCATCCATTCAAAACTAATATTCTATAGGTACATTGATATTTATGTTGTTTTTTAACAAAATATTCTAAAAAATATGTAATTGAATTTAAAATGTTTAAGTATAAATAGATTAATACCGCTCGAGAATTTTAAATTTAATTCAAAAGATTTTTGGTGAAAAACTTAAATAAGTTGCATCCTCTAGAGACAAGGTTTTTTTTTTAAATTTATGTTATAACATTTTGTAAAGAACACATCTGTGTAAATTATGTAGAGTAGTGTGTGTTCTTTGAAAATTTCACCGAACAAAGTCGTCTTTTCTATTTTTCATTAACTATTGTAATTACGTACCAAGTGGTTCAAGAATGATATCTAAATAAGATAAAATGATAACTTAAGGGAGAATATATATTATTAATACAAATAAAGGTTTAAATTGATGTTAATCTGTTGTTGCACATATGTATGGATGCCTATTTAGTATTTATATTTAATTTACCAGAAACATTGATTCAATATGTTATATGATGGTGTCAGTTTTCCCTCTATACGAAAAGAGGAAAAAATGTACCGAAAACGTACATTGAGTGAGTAAATGTTGTAACTAGTAATCAGTTGCCAGTCGGTTGTCATAGAATTTTTTTTGTAATATAAATTGCAATACAAATATGCATATTTGTATGTATAATACTATTTATATAGAAATAAATACAACTTCAACTTTATAGTATTATATGGTAAACTCCTCAATATTACTTAGGGCTAGTTGTGCTATGTTATTAGCTCGCTATTTTTTTTTTCATAATAATGGCTTAAAATTGTAAAACAACATAGGTAGGTGTTAAACTCTGATAAATGGTAATTCTTTTTTATTATTGAACAAATAATGGTTTGATTTTGTTTTTAAAACATATTATTGTAATAATTAATAAATAGATAAGTAAGATTTGTAAGAACATAATATTATTATCATACCCATCCGTCATCATCATTTATCGGCTTTAGTCGTTGGAATCTATTCTACTTTTTATAATTTATAATACATTACATATTATTATTTTTTAGGTAAAATAGTTACGTTAATATAATAATGTCATAAAAATATAATCCACAGACATACAAAGTCAACCAGAATTTGTTGATGATCAACTCCGTTATATGCTTATTTTACGATAAAGTCTGCGCTTTATTATTTCTTATTCATTGTACAACGTTAATCTATTAATAAGATTCCACTTTATTTTCTGGTTAGTCAGCACTGGATTATTAACTATATTATAACACATCTGAAATTAATTAAAAAATTCAATCTTATTATAATATTACAGTAAAATATAAAGATTCTTTTTCAATCAACGAGACTTAAAAAAAAGGATGATCATAAATAAAAATGACATTCGTGGACCTGTGAAAACAAAAGTATTCATTCAAGCTAATAAATGATTGAGGTAGATAAAAATGAAAGGCTAAAAAATAAAATGAAGTAAGGGGTAAAAAAAATAATACACTGGTAAAAGAAAATCAAGGGTGGTAGATTCCATTAGAGATCTTTTAGAATTCTCCTCAGCGCTATTGATGATGTGCGGTTGATTAAATACGGGTTTGCAACACGTGTTCATAACTCCCATGACGACAAATTGTCCATTTTCTGTATAGTTCAAAGCCAAAGGGTCGTCACCGTTATAACATCCCCCCCTGTGAAGCTTATGATTTATTACATAACACTGCACGACAATCATTAACTTAAAATGCATCGCTTATGTAGAAGCCCGTACGAATAGCCCGTCAACCTATTGACTAGAATGCTAAACAAATTGGTCATATCATAAAAAATTTCATCAAAGTCAATATAGTAATAATTAATAACATTTAAAAATAAAACGAAAAAAGAGGCAAAGAAAGTAACCGTTCTGCTGTACAGTAAGCTAAATATCGATTGTACCTCGTCAATCTCCATTGAGTAGGTCACAGTAATGTATGAGTTAAGTTTGAATTCAATGATAAATCGTTGCTTAAGAAAAACAATTCTTGAGTTCTGGGCGGAAACTGTCTTCAACCTATGTTATAAATAAATTCCTATATAATTACATTTATTTTACTAATTATAGTAATACGGTATAAACTATAAATAAGCAATAGCTTAAAATTAATTTTATAATTTTGACAGTGTCATTGCGTGTGCCATATACGAAAAATATGTAAATCCTCACTCCCCATCGATAGTGATTTTGAGTTAAGTACAACAAAATAACTAAAATCGTTATTCTTCGTTTAACTGTCAAATTTTGTCCGAATTTGAACATCATGTCTATAAAAATGAAGTTTATATATTTTTAGATTTTATTGGTTCTATTTTGAACTAATTATGAGGAACCTTGATAAAGTGACTATACATTTGTAACTACAAAATAATTTGAATATATTCGTTATTTTTACTAGTTTTGTCAAAATGATCTTTAGAAATTAGATACTTATAAAAAAAAACTTGTTGATCTTCATTATTTTAAATAGCTATATACTTAATATATTACATTTTCAAGCTTTTTGACTGGACAAAATATTTGGAAAAAACAACCAAAAAAAAAAATCAAAAATTGCTCATGTCTAGAAAAAAAAACAACTTTTGTTAACATTAAATTAAGTCGAGCTACTGTGAGTTGCCAATAGACACAACATACTTAATCAATATCTAGATAAATATGAACAAAGTGAAGTATACAGTTTTTGTTAACAATATAATACAGTAGAACATGATAGCTTTTAAAAAACCAAATTATTTTGAAATTGAATCATTTACAGGCAATTATATAATAAATACTTTGGTAAAAATGTCTGAAAATATACTGAGACTTTTCTATTTTTACATATAAAAAGTACCAACTAGATTCAATTTTTATCAGAAATCACCCTCAAAGTTGATGATCAAAGCATTTTTTTCTAAAACTTTTTGTGTATACAAAAAAAAAGTTTTATCCAATACACTATCTACAATTCAAAGTGTTAATAAATTAATTTTACTGTTAATTAATCATTAAAATACGATTTTGATTGTAAATTTAACAATGAAAAAAAAAATACTGGAAGAAGATTGAAGATAGTACCTATAATGAGTATTATTAATATTTAATAATAAAATAAAGAAAAACTATATATATGTAAACTATATACAGATACTAATATAATCTGTTATTAGATTTATAAAAATACGTATCAATATTGTAACAAAATTATAAGAATAAACTGTCTTGCTAAATAATTCATACGTGTATCATATAATATGGAAATAAAAACGATTATCTAATGTTAAAATATTTTTCATAAAATTGGCTTCTTTAGATTCATCATAAAAATATAAATCACAATTTGTATGTGTGGCCAGAAAACGTGGTTAGTTTAATTTAGAATATCTGATTTCAAACTATGAAAGGAGTGATTGTTTGATTTCCTGTATCGAATTGCCATAACAATACATTTTCAACGCATATGGTGTCTCCATCTTACAAGTTACAATCACACAAGATAGTAAATTTATGTTTAGTAGTTCCAATTTTGTGTAGTAACCTTTAGTAATAGAGCAAATTGACTTATTATCAAACTTAAAAGTAAGAATTTTAATTGTGTTATTAATGTTATTATCGATATTTAAATTTTTAAGCAATTATGAGAATTTTTGAATGGTAATATTTAACATAGGTAAATCGTAAAAAACTCATGTAATTACACAACTAATGTATGTTAGAACTGCTGAAAAAATATTTCCTAAGTCGTATATATGCAAGACGGAAAGAACAAACACGAGTGTGACGTCTTCTTAATACGTTTTTGTCTAAAGCTCTAAAAGTCTGTAAATTTCAAGATTTTCAGTTGATTTTTGGAATGTTAGGTCTCTTAATTTATTAACTAAATTTTGTAATCAATAATTTTTACGTACAATGTTTTCATTTTTTAGACAGTCAAATTTTTATATGACCTTCAAGGCCTTGCATTCAATACATTTTTGTCACCGTCAGCCACAAATGTATTGTATCTTATATTGTTATTCCATACTTTACTTCTTTTAAATCCTTCAGCTATAGATGAATATAAAATATTATAGAAATTGATGCTTCAAATGCTTCCATACCATAATATGAACTATATTAATGGGCTAGTTTTTAAAACACAAATATTTTCATTTTAGATTCTGAGTGGAGCAATATACATATATAGATTATTTTACAATAATGCGTGTTTATTATTATTTTTTTTTTTTTGTCTGTATACACGAAAACTAGTGGAAAAATTCTTCGATATTCACTTATAATTATTATTCGACTTTAAGGGTGGTTTCTGATAGAAAATTGAATCTAATTTGTACTTTAAGAGGTAAAATTGAAAAATCTCAGCACTTTTTAAAGTAATTGAGAAAAACAAAAATAAAATATTAAAATGAAACGGGAATTGTTATGACTAAATCGATTTTGTTTTTTAGTGTAGGTAACTCAAAAATGAAAACCTTTCTTATTAGATTTATTAGACAAATCAGACTATTTACAATCAGTAATATTTACATACAATACAATAAGTAAATTTGATAGCTAATATAAGGTACACAACATGAAATGGTGTGAGGAGGGAGGCACACCGCACACCAGTGTGCATACCCTAACCCTCTAACTCGGGGTAGAGAATAATATTATTTTTTTAATTAATGCAGGTCGGGATTCAGGAGATCTCAACACCATAGTGCATAGGCGGATATTGGGGGGGGGGACTTGGGGGGCTTAAGCCTCTAAAGAACAGTCAATCCTACTATATTTTTATAGTACAAAACTACAAACAACTGTTTTATTTTTTCCGTGTAATAAGAGTAACATATTTTAAAAAGACGATGCAGGATACAAAGAAGACTAAGTCTTTATGTCTTTGTTAAGAATTCAAATCAGTTTTTATAATTGATTTCGTTCCTAGCAATTAAAGACCCCAATAATCGCATCAACGCAATGATAGATACGTCCACATTTTTTTCAAAAATCATGTTTTGATATGTAGAAATATTCAGAAAAAAATCTCTATCAATCGGTGCAAAAATCGAAAACGTCCAACGAATAGTATTGAAATAAAAATGATAAAACTGAATTTTAAATTTCTGTTGGGTGCAATAACCAGGTATGTCCGGACGTATCCATTGCAACACATTATATATCAATTTTTTTTTTCATTGGGCGCAAAAAACAAATGCGTCCGTACGTAACTGGTTATTGCTACCAGCACTTCTATTCAAATTTTGGTATTCTATCCGTTGCAATAACCAGGTTCGTTTTTTTATGTAATATAAAAATAAAAATATATTATAATGAAATTTTTAATAATATTACTATAGTAATAATGGATTCATATGATAAAATATTATAATAATGCGTACTCTTATTTTAACATTTTGTAGGTACCTACTAGGTGCATTAAGGGAGAGTATGTATAATAACCTATTAGGTGGTTTATATTATTCCCATGACATAATTTCTAGTTAACTATTTAATTAAAAAATAACTTAATAACATTAAAATATTTATTTTCAAATAAAAAAATCAATTAATCAATCAAATTAATAATATGGTTATTATTTAATAATACATAATAATATTATATAATAGAGGACTTATTATTGACCAGAATAAAATATTTTGTTGGCTGTAATAATCAGTTACGTCCAAGAACAATGTTGGACGTATCTGGTTATTGCAACCATTAAAAATAAAATTATCATAGTTTTTTATAAATATTATCATGAATATAAAATTTAAACCATAGGAAATGGGGTTGAGTGATGTATCTTATTCTTAAAAAAACAATAACACCAAGTTTTTAATTTTTGGTTAATTTACCAATTTTATAGATTGTTTTTTATGTTTCCTGAATAATTTTTAAAAATGGACGTATCTGGTTATTTCATTGGGGTCTTCAATTGGTCGTAGTCAGTGGCCCACCGGGAGTTCGGGATTTTCCCGGTAGGCCCTATCCTGTGTTGATGTATGGGGGCCCTAAGACCATTTATCAAGTACTGGACCCCTTGTGTGATGAAAATTGAAAATAATTTTAATAAAGATGCAAATTGACTTATTTAATATGTTTAACCACTCTACAAGAAAAATACCATAACCATTTAGCTATAAACAATATTTATTTTTAGCCCCGTATCGGCTGTATCATATTGGGAATATTAAGATTTATTTTTAGATTGGAGTTATAGAAAACCGTATTTAATATCGGTAGATTATAGCTGTACTATATAATGTACTAATGCGGTGGTTATACGCTTTTATAGATTTTTAAATTTTTTTAACAAAATGTGTGGTTTTTACGCTAATTTTGAAACTGTTTGAATTTTTTGGCGGAAACCATTATTTTGGAAGTTATGGTCATCCAAAGTTAGCGATTTTACGTTTATACGCATGTGCGCAACACTACTTTAATGCTGCGCGGAGGAACTCGTGTTTGGTGTTTTTTCGATTTTTTTGTCCGAGCGATATTCAATTCTAAGTATTTATTTTTAATTATGTGCGTTACGAAAAAAATTTTGTTTTTGAAGTTTTTCATCAATAACTTCAAAACAAAATTTGTCCGGGCTTTTTTTTACATTCTTAAAAAGCACCCTTAAATACACATTTTGAAAAAAAAAAAGGTTTTTAAAATCGAAAAGTTGCTAAACCAGAATCGTTCCCAAATCTGTACTAAGAGTACCTATATTACTTATTATATAGTTTTGTATTTTATCAGTGGTGTAGCCAGGGGCAGCTAAGGGGGCTATATCGAGTATAACCCCCTCCCAATTGACTCTGTTGACCTTAGAATTTTATCAAGATTAATAAAAAATGTAAATAAAAAACATATTGTATTTATATACTTAGCCACCCCCCCCCCCATACAAAATTCCTGGCTACACCACTGTATTGTATTGTTATATCAAATTAAAATTTCGCTCGCGTCTTATTTTTTGGTTTACTTATCAGTTTTATAATCTATAAATTACAATAATTTCATGGCATGAATGAAATATAATTATTATTTCCTTCATGATTGCCTCCAACAGTTTCTATCTCACTCACACAATTTACATTTCAGATTCGGTTAGATGGGGGGTGAGGAAAGCGCAGTCCATTTATTAATATGTCTATGGATTAGACCCATACAAGTAACAAGTATACAAGTAAAAACTAGAAGAGTAGAAACAGCTACAACTTAAGTTTTGAGCACGAACGTACTTAACGGTTTCACGTTGGACTTGTAAATATCAACTGCTTATTATTATTTATTATACAAAATTATTTACTGTTCATCCATGTTCTGTTTCAGTTTCAGATTCAGACGTTCAGTCTCCAGCTCTAATCGCTCTTGTAATATTCCAGATAGTACCTATAGTGATTCATTAAATCATTTTGTTTTTTATTTACAAACATGAACAAGACGGTGGCATTAGGAAATGGCAATAGTATAATGTTAATGATTGCAATGCTCATAGGAACTGGTAAATAGACTAAAATATACAATTACAACATTCATATTTTCCAACGTTTTGTTTAAACCAATTGTTTTACTTAAAGGTGTTGCAATATGGGAAATTAGAGAAAATTGAAAGAGTTATTTAAACAAATCTTTGATAAAAAAGAGAAGACAAGTCAAGAAGACATGATGAAACAGTTAGACTTATTATATTGTAAACAAAGAATTGAAGAAGACGAAAATTAAATGAAGACAATAGTAAATGCCATCAGAAGATGATAAATCTTAAAAGTATATTTTATATATTTTTATAACTGAATTCACTAATTTTTATATTGCATTAACACTTTTATCATACTTGAAAATAAAATATTAGTTATATTGTACATGGTACTTAATTTGTTGTAACATCTAGTAAATAGTAATTTCTCTAGGTCTATGAATAATAATACCAGAATCTTACGATACAAACTAAGTAGGAATATTTTCTAATGAATGATAAATCATTACATTACATTAAAGGCTATATAGTATAATGGCTAAATTAATGAGCATTGTCTAATTGGCTTTAGGTACTATACATTATCTGTGTCTACTAGATTACTCAAGTAGGTACTAAAAATATAAGTAAAAGATATTATCATTGATTATAAATACTAGTATTTATAATCAACAAATTAATAAGTTATGTCTTATTATAAATGTATAGTATTATAATTTGTAGTTTTGTACTGACGACTTACCTATCAATTTTATAATACTTTATATTATTATGTATTTAAATTTTAATAGCCTATGATTGTTTGCTTTAAAGTTACACTAGGAAACTAAAAGTATGTAAATAAAAATAAGTATTGCCATTTGCCATATAAATTAAAATACATTCAGCCTTCAGGTAGTTTATTTTAAGTGAATTCATAAATGTAAAATGTTCTATCACAACCTAGTTTTGTTGCCCACTGAATATTAAGATTTTTTTAGATTGATACAAAAGTTTTGTGTTGAGAGTTCCGCCACTCCACCAATATATGGAAACACTGAGCATCAATCTACAAGTTATATGAGGGTTATTGCAGATCAAAATTATTTAGTGACTAAGAATAAGCCTTATCAAGTATTAACTGTAATTACTATAACAATAATAATGATAATTAATAGGTAATAATAATATAACACAGTGGCATAGCCAGGAATTTTGTATGGAGAGTTTAAGTAAACAAATAAAATATTCACTGAATGTTTATACTTAAGCATTGCTATATGCATATATAAGCATATGCTACGGTCATACGGTCTTTTATATTATATATTTATTCTCTCAATCGTGGATTATATAACAAATATAAAAAAACACCATAATTGTAATTAACTAAAAAATGTTATCATTGTTTTATCATTATTTTTACTTATTGTAT
Source organism: Sitobion miscanthi (assembly GCA_008086715.1). Classification (NCBI taxonomy): domain Eukaryota; kingdom Metazoa; phylum Arthropoda; class Insecta; order Hemiptera; family Aphididae; genus Sitobion; species Sitobion miscanthi. The sequence goes on along the minus strand of CM017798.1, from coordinate 29,210,532 downwards.
ATTTTAAATTTGGCCAGTATGTTTATATTTTAACAAACCGCCTTTTTTTGCAATTTTGTTGGTTTTAATGTATGTATAATATACCTGTAGTTACCAAAGCATGCTGAAAATGATGAAGAAGTCAGAATTTGACGGTCGGACTTAGCTTTCAGCAACTACACACGAAAAAATGGTGTCCGGCAACCCTAAGTTTACTCAAGATACTTGATCCAAAAATTTGAAATCTGAAAATTGAATTTATTTTTATATATCTGGTAAAAGGCAACTATAGTATACAAAGGTTTTTAGCTTACATTAACTTAATATTTAAACAAAAGAGGCTTAATATACATTAAATCTTAATACAAATATTAAAACTTTATTTACAATTATTTATGGCTTAGGTTTGTATTGCGGAAAACTACTAAATTTTTTTTACTTTTGACACCCCTAAGTTCCAACTATTTCCTATATCAGAAAAGATGCTGCTGAAAAAAATCTAAGCATTTTCACTGTCCAAAAGGCTAAAAGGTGATGACAGACAAAAAATAAATGAAAGAACACACAGCATTATAAAATCAATACGCATTTATCATTCCGTCAGGGTTGTTATGTTTTATAGTATGTTACTTGTTTTAAACAGGTTTAAAACATTTTTTTATATGTTCATTGTTTTAAACGAATACAACAGTGTAAAATCCAAGTGAATATTTTGTTTTTTTTTGGTTTATGGAAAAAAGTATTAAATAATTATAACTATTACCATCCTATATTTTAATTTTTTTTTTTTAATTCTATTGAATAAATTATAAAATTTTAAATGTTTTTACTAAATAGTTAATATAATCATAATATAACGTCCACATAAAAAATCCATTCAGAAAATATTTAAAATAAGTAATAAATAAACAGTGAAACATAATATTATCCTAGTACAGTAGACAGTAGTACATGGCATATTGGCATATAGGTAAGTAAAATACATAGTTATCAAATTAAAATTATGTTATTTTAAATAATATTATATATTGTTTAAAACAGTTTAAAAAAGAAATACAGGTTTTTAGAAAATGAAAAAATGAATCGACTGCTCCGCTCAGAATCTAAAATGTAAAACTATACAGTAAAAATAAAAATGTTTTGTTTTAATAAAGCCTATTATAATCATTAACCTTCAACGTGCCGAAATAGCTCAGTTGGGAGAGCGTTAGACTGAAGATCTAAAGGTCCCTGGTTCGATCCCTGGTTTCGGCAAATACTTTTTTGTAATTTTTAATAATTATTCGATTGGATTTTATTGTACATATCAGATATTTAATATTTACCATGATATTATATTATTATATAATAAATTAAGAAGTAAAAGACAATTTAACGCTACATACCTACCTAATATAACTAATAGTAATTATTTTTTCTCTGATATTTTAGGCTCTAGTATCATAGTACTTAATTTAATCGATAAACATGCAATAAAAAACACATTTGGCAACAATGTAAAAGTACTATCACAGTATCACACATATTATTATTTCGTATTTTGTACTAGGTATGCTACATTATTACCATTGAACAGTAAAGTTAGTAGTTAGTACCAAGATTATAATGTACTGCATTATTATATAACTTTTGTATATCTAAAGATAATTATTATCAGTTAAACATTGTTACTCAATACATTTTATCGTAATTATTATTGACATTCATCCGAAAACCACCAATCATTACCATTATAATATATTCTATTGTTGCTACCAAGTTCTGCTTAATATTTTAGTTTTTGGTATCAACTATCGCACGTCATAATAATATGACACACAGTTAACCTATATTTATTTTAATTTCACAGTAGTACACAGCAAGTTAAAGGTTTCAAATAATTATGTTTGTATTTTTTGAAGTAAGTTTATTACCATTATTTCATTTAAAAAGATCACCAGCATTCTGTTATTTTAAATTTATTACGATTTAGTTCCACGAACTTTTTTTTGTATTGAAGTAGTCAAAGACGTCAATGGACGTCCTGCACATTTATCTTTTTATGGGTATTACTAATCGTATTTAGTGTATAATATAGTGTTTGTAAAATATATTCTCATTCATAAAGAAGCTTTTTTGATTGTTGAATTTTTGATCAAGACTGACTAATTTAATTTCAATTATTATTTACTTTATACCTAATTTAAATTATGTAATTCATCTTAAAATTAATATTACCCTTAATTTTATCAGTATTTGATTCTGTCGAATATGAGGCTGTATTTAAATTATTTATTCTTTCTCCCTTAAAATTATTTATTATTATAATGAAACCACATTCATGGAATATTTAAATTGATGTGTAAAACTACTACATTATATTTATATCCAACTACATTTTTTTATTGTTTTGTTTTAAGATAATTTCAGATAAAACAAAAGGTGAATCTGTCTTGAATCAAAATTATGTACAACACTCAAGAACTATGGACACTCAACAATGTACGGCTTCATATTTTGATATTTTATGAACTATACCTCAACTAGATCAATGCTTCTCTTTCGGTGTCGGGGAAACTTATCTTTCTAAGCTATAAAATGAAAATAAGTTAAATATTAATTAATTGTATTATTATAAACTTTATCTTATATATATTAGTGATAAACAAGCATGAATAACACTTTTAACAGCTAAACACGGCATCAACGCAATATTAATTATGGGGGTTGTTAAGAAAAACAAAACTGTGGTTAGGAAAAGCCCTAGACAGCATCAATGCAAGTATTGTTATAAGATTTTCCCATTTCCCAACGTGTTGAAAAAGCATTACAGGGTCCATACTGGTGAACGACCATATGAGTGTGATTTATGTGGAAATAGATTTACACACCAGAATACTCTAAAAAACCATAAGATGTGCATTCACAATTGTGGTCGGGAAGAAGATTTTACTTGTGGTCATTGTGACAAAAAGTTTCCCATCAAGGAACGACTTATTGAACATGTGCGCATTCATACCGGATATTATCCTCACAGGTATTTTTTTTTTTTATTATCAGTTAATTTGTGTGTGAAAAAAAAAACAGGTATATTATTTTAGTCAAAATACTTTTTTTTCTTTTTCAACTATAAACTGTAGATAACATTATTTTAATTTTAAACATATTCCTTGATTTTAATAAACATGAAGAGCAGTAAAAATAGTTAAAATAGTAATTTAGAATACATAAAACATATATAATACAGAATATATATATTTGTAAAATTACCTTAGTTTTTAAGAAAATACTGGTGGTGGATTTTCAACAAAATAATCAACTAAGGGCCGTTCTTACAATGCCCTGTTAAGTGTCGAGTAACGCTAACCCGGCCGATTACAGATTTTATTACTGGCAGAATTCTGCAGGTTAAGTATCTGTTAACTTTAACCGTACATTGTAAGAACGGCCCTAAATGTATGTATTTATTTTCCAGATAATAATTGCTATTATATTTTTGTAATTTTGTTTTATGATGATTTTTTTCTTTTAAGTCTTATAGATTTATTTGAAAATTAATATCTATGATGATATTTAAAACTAATTAAATTAGTATAATTGTGTATATAAATATAGTTCTACCTTATTATTATACCTACCTATTTGTATAAAATTTTACTTTTATTATCATTAGCCTGAATCTATGTTCTATAATCTCTTTTATTAAAACAAACTGCAATCACATAAATATTTCCTATTTAACTTAACGCTTTAGTTTATTATATTGTAGTCTTTTTGTATGAGTATAAGAGAATTTAAACTATTTTAGTAAGCTACATTTTATAAATATTCATTTTGCAAAATTATACTTTTGTTAGGCACACCCTAAATTAATGGTTTAATAAAACAATGGTAGGTACTACTGCAAATAAAAATGTTTGAATAGATTAAACGATGCTATAATAAAACTACTTGAACGTAATAACATTGATTTTATACTGTTGGACTTGGTTAACTTGAAGTTGAAGAAACCGTACAAAAAGTTCAAGTTATTCAGGAATTTGAGTTATCCAAGGATAATACAATAATTCTAAATTCTAAAGACCTGAAAAAAGTTAGAGTAAACCAAGTTTGACTATAATATTAAATGGAAAATAAATACACATATTTAGTACCTCTATTTCGAATTAAATTAATATATTGTACATTATTCTTTTATTTTTACAATATTAGTTAAAACATGTTGTGTTAGTTTAACTACTATTATGCTCACAAATATTTGTATTCACTTATTCATTTAGTATGATTAAGAAGTTGTTATTTCTTCTGTTTATTAATTTTGTAATATTATTATTATTATTTTCACTTCAATTGGTATATTTCTTGAGCAATTTCTATACATTTTTTAGATGCGACAAATGCTTAAAATCCTTCACACGAGCCAGTCAACTATGGCAACATGCGCGTTCTCATAACAAACAATATACACTAGAATGTGCAATATGTCATCAATTATTTGCTTGTCGTTCAGTTCTACGTGGCCATATGAAACGGCATATGGGACAAAATGATTATGTGTGTGAAGTGTGTGGAAAAGCATTTTTACGTAGGGATGGTCTAACTAAACATCTATCTAGCTATCATAATAATATCAGAGCATTTACATGTAAAATTTGCAATAAACAGTTTAAAGGACATATGATACAACATTTGAGGACACATCGTCATGAAAAGCCTTATGAATGTAAAAGTTGTGATGCTCGTTTTGTACAACGTTCTCAACTGACAGTACATGAGAGAAGACATAGTGGAGAAAAACCTTATCCATGTCCAGTATGTAAGGTATCCTTTGCACATTCAACAGCTATGAAAATGCATGTGAGACGTCATACTGGAGAAAAACCATTCAAATGTCTTGTTTGTACCAATACAGCTTTTACACAACTACCACATTTAAAAAAACATATGTTAACCATACACAAAACAGACAAACCATACTTGTGTGTTAAGTGTAATTCATATTTCAAAACAAAAACTCAAATAATAACTCATGAAGAAACATGTTCACCAAAACAAGAAACAAAAGAATTTATTCCTCCTGGTATGGCTTTGGACCGAATGCGGATGTTATTAGCAGTTTTACTGATACGCATATCAACCACTGAACGCTTAAATGCATTAGGGTTTGGAAAAAGACTTATTGATTTGGTATTATGTGATTCTATTGAAAATTCTGGCCGTAGTCCTTTCCGCGGTAATGGTCAAAGTGAAAATGATTTGTTGAAAAAGAATATTGAAATATTATTGGACTGGACTGTCCCAAAAATGTATATGGATCGGTTCAAAAGTGAAAGACGTACAACTGAAGAAATTTTAGAGGAGCTAACATCATGACTCTAATATATAAATAACATGCCGATTACTTGTTAGCTTTTTTATAGATTAAGAAAAATTTTAGCCATTATCTGGTTTTATTATATAATTTTATAATATACCTTAAAATGGCAAAAATTTACCTGATCAATGAATCAGATTGCATAGTATAATTTATAAGCTACTTGTTCTTCCACAACTATCTTGCAACGCTCTATTTATAGCTCAAAACTGGTGGCGGTAAATTTGAGTACTAAATGTTAAATAATTCTGAATATTTATTGTAATATATGTTCAAATTGAGGGATGTTAATTTTGTATTATAATACAATTTATAAGAGTAGTCAGTAGAACTTATGACTTATCAAGCTTTTTTAATAGGTAATGGAAATATTAACTTATTAATATTATTTTGGTGTTGGTTTTCACAAATGATAATACTATAATAATGTACACCTCTCCCCTTGCTTTTCGCTGTAACTAATTTATTATCATGTGTAGTTTGATTTCAAACATATAGTTAAAATTATTATTTATTCAAACCAAAATGAATTGTTTTTAGGTGTTATGTTAACAACTTGGATGCCAAAGTTTAGAAGTTAGCTAATTTTTATTTTTAATTTTATTTTTTTTTCAAACTAAAGACTTAAGCGGATTACCAAAGAATAACATTCTAGTCACACCAGAAGAATGGTGAGAACCGCTACTTTATCATAGCTATCTATTCATACATTTTACATTAATTTAAATTTGTTGACATTTTAAATTATTTATTTTTTTCCCCTAGTAAAAATACTTTGAATTTCAAGTATTTTAAAATTAATTTTTCCTAATTCCTTAGCATCAATAAACAATTATTTTTTATAGGTATACGATGTATAAGTTAATGAAAGTTGTGTAGAATATTCTTACTTTCATAAACTTAACTGTATAATGGAAATATTTAATATATGTATATGTATTATATTTGTTACATTTAGTTAAAAATTAATTTTTGTTGTGTTCATTTTTTTTTATGGATTATATTTAATTGTTTTATAAAAAATATATTGTATTTATAATTACTTTATAAATTATTTACTAACATTTTAGAGTGTGAAAACTAGTGAATTAATTATAAATAACCTGGTTTATTGTTAACTGTAATTTATTCTTTAGGTTACCAAAAGTGTGCAAACTATGCTATGTATCATATATTATAGTTTTTTGGGAAATTATGTTATTTGAATATCTTATTTTTGTTTTGATTTAAAGAAAAAGAAAATCTTAAAAATCAATTGTTGTGTTTAATTATTTTGCTTTTGACCTTCAATAATTTTAAGAAAAAATATATCACTTGCTCACTCATTACTATTTCTCAAAAACATATTAACTTAAATTTAGAACTAACAACTACCAGATTTTTAAAAATTACAATTTTAAAGAAACTATTCGGATATCAAATATTATTTATTTTTTTTATAAACGGTTATAGATTATATAACTACTATATCAAGTAGACAAATTGAATACAAACATTTACCGTTCTACGTTGTTATCGGAAAAATACAACTAAATTTTCATTACTTTTTACTTTTCAATACATACATGTCGATGAACTTGGCTGACTCGCAAAAAGACCATCATCATTTGTTTATTATCGGCATTGGTTTTAGAAACTAAAATCGGTTATTATGATTGGATATATTGGACATTATTTCATATTTGGGGAAAACCACCAAAGTTATTATTAAAAATATGTACCTATAGTTTAAACTGTTTAAAGGATCAATTAATTACCTTTTCACAGTAATAGACAATAGCAGCATTGTCTAAACTTTCCCAAAATTACCAATTTATAAATGAGCTACAAGCTTAATGTTTAGTAATCATTTACCCTATAAATAATACTAATGAAATATTTGTAACTAATTAACACCGATTCCACATCATTTGCAGCATTAAACAAACTAAGATACTTAAAACACATTTATTAAATAAATACTTATAATAAACTACAAGGTACAAATTATTTTGTGTGTTACCTAGATTTGTTTATAATAATGTATAATTTGATTGAAATCAATGGATAAGGAGGACGTAAGTCCCCACGATTCAAAATGTACTACTCAAAGTTGGGTAGTAACTAGTTAAAATAAAAAATTGAATGTAGAAAATAACTTAGTAACTAAGTTATTTCATTTTATAAATAATTGTAGCTTAACTTAGTTATTTTGTTAAAATTAATGTTATTTACAAAAATGTTCCTATTATGATTTATGAGCTGTATATTATTATATTTATTACTATTTACTATAATATATTTATATATATTTAGCCATGGTAATTACTAATTAGTAGTATTATAGTGAATACTGAATAATGATTATTATTATTTATTACTTATTTGAAATATAATTAGGAAGTTCATATTTTCTATGAAATGTTAAGATGTATTTTACACTGTAACTAGTGTACTGTGTACATTTATAGGTAATAATACAATTTCCAGAACGGACCTAATTAGTAATTTCTGATACGGGGATACTCGTGCTGTGTTTTCTACAAACTACACTCTACATTCCTATAATATTATATTGGTATATAAATAAAATAATATATAAGAATTAATTGTTGTCAATTTATAAGACTCTATATTATACAATATCAGCTTATGTAGTAGCGTGTGTCAACTGGTGTGAGTGTGTGACTATGAGGGTTCCAAGTTCCAACAGTGAATTTAGTCATTCGTCAATGTAATCATTTGAGCGTTTGTTTTACTTTATACCAAAACTAGTTATTTTCCTACGATGAGATAAAAAAAAAACGTATATGAGTAAGTTAAAGGTATTTAAAAAAAAAAAAAAAAGTATCTTGGTTATTTTTTATTTTAGGATAACTTAACTTTAACTAGTTAAAAAAAATTGGTCAACTTGCCCAACTTTGGTACTATATAATATTAAGTTTAAGTTGTTAGGAAATTATTATTGTGAGGTGAGGGACTAAAAAAAATTGGGCTTATGCCTATGGCTAAGATCTTTTATATTGTACACCAGAGGGAAAAAAATTATTAATCACAACTTAAAAAGCAATCATTAATGGCATTAGTAGAATTTTTATTGAAGAAATACTTACCACCATTGATTATAAACACTATATTAAATATAAATGTTATAATCAGTGATACTATATAATATTATAATGTCAACGTATTATGAAACAGGACACTCTAATCTCAATCCAACATTTTAAGTACCTGCCACCTTTATCTTTTAATAAATGTGATCCACATATTAAGGCTTAAGGTAATAATTCTATGTAATTTTCAACAAAAATGTTGGGATTTTCGATCAAAAAAAAAATATACATAATTTTTATTTAAATTTTAGCTATTTCGATAAACATAATATAGTTTTAAATGAATATATACATATAATATTATGATTTAGGGCGAGGTCCATACACTCAACTGTGGACCGCTATTGAGTGTACGTATCGGCTGGTGTTGCTAGCTCCTGGGTGGGTGACCACCCAGGATTTTTAATAACAAATCATTGACACACATACAAAAATGTTTCAATCGATCGTTCCTCCCCCTCACAAAAACAAAAAAACAGTTAATGGCCATAGTTGCCGGGCTTAAGCTCAAAAAAAAAAAATCAGATTATTCAGACTTCTCTACATAAATAATAACAATTGCTAATTTATTATAGAGCACAAGAGTAAACAAATTAAATATTAAAGAAACATTTTTTTTTTATTGCATTCAGTTTTAATACATTAAACATTTTCACTAACTTTCCAGTTGTTAGGTATACTTTTTTTTTTTTTAATGCTAGGTTTTAATTGTTTGTTTGGGACACCATTAATTGGCAGTTTTCTTTTAATAATTTGTGACTTATTAGGAATATTTACGTCAACAATAATATCATTTTTAACTTCAGGTTCTTCGTCAGACTCATCCTTTACCATCTTAGATTTTCTGTAAAAATAAAAATTGATTAAATTAAAATAGTTCTATTAGGAAATTTAGAAAAAGACTAATATTATGACAATATTTATCAGTTTTCACAGTCAATGCCAATATTCTTACAGTAAGCAAAATTATAATACACAGATACAGATTTTTTATAATTTGCTTATATAATCTTATAATTCATATTTTAAAAATATATTAATGAAGTATAATAAGAAAAGAAGATATTCCTCATAAATTTAGTAGAACAATAAGAATACTTTTGATACTTAAAAAATGTAAAAACTCAAGGCAGGGGCGGTTCCAGAAACATGGTTGGGGGGGGGGGGCAAGTCATAATTTTCTGGCAATTTTGATGATTTTTATTTGAAATTTTGTTTTTAACAGTATAAAATTGTTTAAAAATACAGCTTTAGGGGGGGGCGCAGCTCCTAAGGCCCCCCCTGGAGCCGCCTTGACTCAAGTCCAGAGTTATTTATAATAGCTAATCCCCAAACTATTAATATTGTTCTGTGGTTTAATTGTCAGAGCACCAGTGATATCTGGATATATCCCAGAAAGGGTATTAATGTAATATAGTATACTCTAGCCGGTGAGAAATCGCTGATCGTTCGTGCATCCAATGATGGAACTCCGCTGTTTCGTACCCAAATTTCTTCCACTCTACCACCTAGTCGCTGCCGTAAATTCTCCCACTCACTTATAACCAAGACTAAGATCTATATGCATTTACATATTTTTCCTTAAGTCCAAATTGATTGGTTGTAAGAGTTAATGTCCATAATTTGGCTTATTCTTGATTAGAACCATTTTTATTTTGAACATATGCATATAATTTTATATTTATAGATTTTTGAGAATCTTGTTAATATTATTGATTTTTAAATTTTTATACTATTGTTATTTTTAAATGGTATTAATTTAATAAACATCAATAACAATTATGGGTTACTTGTCAAATTGTTGGAAATATACTTTAGATCATATACTATATGGAATATGATCTAAGAAATATACTACCTATATAATCTTATCTTGGACAGATATATAAATTAATAGTGACAGTTAAAAAGGTATTTTTAAAAATCAGCCAAATTATCAATGTGAATTTTTCCCGGATTTACCTTTACCATCCCAACTTATTATAACTAGATGGAGAACATGGTTAAATGCAGTAGAATACTATTCAAATAATTTTGATTCAATAAAATCTGTAATATCACATTCAGACAACAAAGCAGAATTAATTGAAAATCAAAAGAATTGTTTGAAGACATTTAAACATTTAAAAAATGATTTAGCTTAACTAAAAACTGTTTAGTAATAATTTTTGTTTTCTCGCCAAAGCAATTACTAACCTATAAAAAATTACAGTATCTCTTGATGAGGGCTTAATAATTATTTTAAATGTGAAAGATAAACCATATAAATGTAGTGGGAGAGTTGCAGAATTGATAAAAACTAAAATGGACTTGGTAGGTACTAAAGAAGAATAAGGGCTTCAAAACACATTTAAATATTTGTAGCATTATAAATGGTGAATATAAAACAGAAAAAGATGTTAATATTACTTTAACTCCGAGACAAATTGCATTATTTAAATAAGCTCCAATAATATTGTCTGATGTGGAAAGGAGTTTTTGTCAATACAAATCCAATTTATAAGTTAGTAACTCAACTCGAACATTTTTCCAAAGCCAAGTACTCAACCGACACTAAAAACGTTATTTTGTAACAACTTGAAACTATGTAAAAAACATTTATATTTTTTGAAACAATGAGTATTCGACGATAAAAGAAACATTCTATATATTTTTTCACTTTCAAGACAGAGACAACAAATGTTACTGTAACGTTCCCTTTTTAGCTGGTTAAAATCAAGTCATTATAATTTATGAACAACACGGAGGAACCATAATTCCTCTCCCAAGTTACTAAGTATTGAAAATCGAGTGAGGACTGCAAAAATGTGTATTCATGAATCATGTAAAAACTCAACTGTAAATAAGCGATGAACACAAAAATTACCAAGTCACACAATAAATAAGTTCATCTTAAATCTTTAAATCAAATTTACACTAACACAGTCGATTTTAGAGTTAAGTTCTGAATTATTGGTTTTACAATGATAATTTTTAAGTATGCGTCATTTACTATTTTAAGGTAGAATCAATGCTAAATAATAAGCTTCATACAGATATTTTGAAGATCTACTTAATACTTTCAATTTTTAAACCCAAGGAAAACATCTTATAATTTTTTTTTTTAAAAGTACAATTTGTTTCATACATAAACAATAAGTAACATAGTGATTGACATTTTAAAACAATGACATGAAACACATGAAGAGGAGACCCATCCAGCAACAGAACCTCAGAATTTAAAGTTAACTTTTTTATTTTTTATATATATATATTTATTTTATGCTTCTGACGGGGACAATGGGGTAATTCTATATAAAATTATATTTTAAAGACCTTTCAAATGTGGGTAGTAAACTAATTGATAAATTCATGTAAATTGATTTATATTATTTACCTTAAGGAATTATTGCAAATACAAGTAATTCTGCAGTCTAAAAACAACGAACAACTTTCAACAGGTTTTTTACTACCATTGAGTTCCCATACTGTTACATGGCCATTACTTAGTGCTGTTACAAGTCTATTATCAACTTTGATTAAACACTTTACTCTAGTATCTCCAATTTTAATTTCCCATATGCTTTCTTTATTAATTATATCGTAACAATGTAGTGAACCATTTTCTGAGCCATAGCATACCAAATTCTCCTGCAACAAATAATTAACAATTACCTTACGTATTGTAATATAATAAACAAATATATTAAATATAATTGTCACTAACCGCTATAAACGTGACACCATGTATTTTATATTTGTCTTCAATTGTAATAGCAATACCTGCAGTTTCTACATTAAAAATCATTAACTTAGTATTTAGAGGTAGACCATAATACTGTCCAGCTGGAGACCAAATTATATTATCAAAAAAATAATAAGAGCTCATACTAATAAACAAAAATAAATAAGTCAATTGTTAAAGAAATAATCTGTGAATGATTTGTGATTTGTGCACTTACCTAGACTGATTAGTTGTATACGCTGGTCTACCTTTAACTAAATTCCAAGTTCTAAGGGTTTTATCTTTTCCGACAGATAATGCTAGTTTGCCACTAGGGTGAACTGCTAGGAAAGAAACGGCTATAACAATATTAAAAAACAAAAACATGATAACATATTTGTTACAAGTTTAAAATGAAATAGTCACTACTAAATTGATATACACTACTGTTTTAGAATTCAATCATCAACCTACCTGATCCTTTATGAGCTTTGTCCCATAACTTTTTTAGCTTCCATGTACCAGTTTCAAACATTGCTATTGAACCGTCATCACTAGTACTAATTAAATGTGATTCGTCTGGTGTGAATGCCAAAGATGTAACTGTGCCACTGTGCTGTAGTATGGTATGAACGTGACATCGCCTGACCATATTATATACTTCAATAGTCTCATCTGTACTACTTGATACCATATACTTTGATGAACACGATACCGAGCGGATACTAGCTTGATGAACATGATCGTTAAATGATTGCACCAGCTCTAGTTCCTTAGACTGCTAAGTTATAACACAAAGTCAATTGGAATTAAAATTATATTACATACTTATATACAAGAATTACAACTGAACTAAATATATTAATGGGAATATTTACTTGGCTTTTGAAGCGACATTTTACACCAATCACAAATGATTCATAACTTCCAAGAATGATTTCAAAAATATCCATAACTACCTATTAATTACGATAATATTAAAAATGTAATATTCAAAACGGACAAAAACAAAACCACGTTTTAAGATTGTAATTTGTAATGTGCATGATATGAAATATGAATGATAACTTCTATCATGGTAATGTGTACACAATTGTAGGAATGATAAATGATCATATAGATTGTTAACCTAACGATTTAAGATAATATGCACTTGTACGAAAAATGATAAGCGTGGTTTACGGTGGTTACCCTATGACCAACTTTGTGTTGAGGACGTGGTGAGGTGTCGAGGGACATTTTTGTTTTTTTTATCCGTGCTCAGGGATGGTGGGGAAGCGAAGGGCCACGCGGTCGTTACTGTAAATAATTTACAATTTTTTTTCAAATTGGCGTCACTGCTTGATCACTGGTATAAACTATAAACATCCTTATCATTTTTCACTCGTTTCGAAGTTTTTCCCCATCACGCCTAAATGGCTAATTCAATAGTAAATAGTTGTTAGTTAAACTACCGGACGGTGGATCATTTATATATTTAATATGTACTTATCTGTGCGGCTGACATCCACGCGTAGAACGTAGAGATTTCTGTACGCATTATTTACGTGAACCCGGATCCCTTTAAGTGACGTTATACGATTCGTGATTCATAAATTCATTCAAAACGTTCGTTAGAATAGGTTAACGCAGGCCATCTATCTTTCGCGAAGTACATAACATTGCATTTGGTATTTCTATAGTTCCAGGTTATAATGGCCGACGTTTTAGACTTGAACGCTGAAGATTTCGTGGAAGAGGATGACGGTAATATAAATGTGTTTGTATATTATTTACTCTAAGACCTGAGTAGCTTTAAAAATACGCTAGATTGATAAGTGAATACTCCATGCTCGATTTATTAATTTACCCGGTCATACGATTACTATTTACCATAAATACTAGTAAAAAGTAGGTACATGATCAACTACATACTAATTCACTGCATATAATTATAGATTGATAACACTTACTATTTAAATAATCTAATGAAAAACACTTATTTTAAGTTTGTTTACATGTACAATGTATACAAATTTCATTACAACCTTGATATACAAAAATATTTTCCTATTATTAGCTAACTGAAATGACTTGAATTTTCATGTTGATGCTTACACTAATTTCTCACTGAACGTTAGTGTTGTGCAAAATAACTTTTGCATAAAATCTATTAAATATTTAACTGTCCAACCTTTAGATAACATCTTAATGTTGTTTTCAATTTTAAAGTAACAATATTTTTTTACTATTATGAAGTGTTTTATTGTATTTTTGACAGTTTTATTAAAATCTACTAATTTTCAATATTGTAGTAACTTATTATGATAATATTTTATAATTCTAATTAATATATCTTTACTTATGTAGGAAAATGAACCAATTTATTTATAAAAATTAATTATATTAACTGCAGTGGCGTGTTGATTATAATTTTGAAGGGCAGTTCCCTGATAATTTTAGTGGATTAATTAAGGGGTGGTGGGTGGGTGAGTACTGAATTTAGTGAGAAATTGTAGTACAAGACTAACTTCATTTGAATATGATATTTAATCAGAATAATAAGTATTATATTAAGTAGTCAAAGAGTGGTAGATTATTCAACAAATTAATTGCCCAATAAAATATTTCACTTCGTCATGCCACTGATATTAAGTGTAAATTATATTATTAATTCTACAATAATAGCAATATTGTAATAAATGTATCGATTTAGCAATGTGTACTTTTTATTTTTCATTTTTTTGAAAACTTTATTCAACTTATTTTCAACTTCAGTAAATTTGTTAGTGGGAAACTTAATAGTCTGTCAGTAATCTTCAAAAATATCATGGCTACACAAAAAATAAATAATTTAAAACATGTTTATAGTATAAGTATACTATAATTGAATATAATATATTAATATGTACCTACCTAGTTCATACTGCGGGATGTACATTTGAACATTAACTTTGCAACATTGTTTTTTCTTTTCGATATCAGAACCAAAAAAAAGTTATTAAAGTTTAAAAAACTCAAAAAATAATGAACTTTTTCATATTTGCAATATCAAAAAATTAAAAATAATGTTGTACAGTCAATGTTTTCCTCTCTCTAATGTAAAAATTTGGTTGCTTAATTTGGACTACAACCTGAGTGGTTCTTACATTTTTTTCATGATATTATGTTGTACATTTGTAAGACGGAGACAACACATATGGTTGTAGCGTCCTTTTTTACTATTAGACATTAGTACTACAATAGGTTAAATTAACTAACTAATTAACTTAAAATAATTTAAGTAATTAACTTTTGTCGAAAAAATTGCATTTTAAAATGTCATTGTGTGTACAAAATATAATTATATATTTTAAAACTGGAGTAGTATTTTAAAAGACTATAAACTAAAAAAAAAAACACAATAAAAGGAAATACATTTATGGAGCTGAGTGCTCTGGGACTAAAAAAATAATATATAATCAACATTCATTTTTTTCATTAATTTTAGAGGGAGTCTCAAAGCTTAAAGATAAAGCCAGGAGAAGAAAAGGACGTGGATTTGATGACAAATCTAAAAGAGATGATATTAAAGATGAGGCCATGGAATTTGATTCTGTCGATCAAAATGATGACGAGGGCCCTGGACCACAAAGATGTAATTATACCATTTTCATAAAATTTTAATTATTATTTACATTATTTTTTTTTTCAGCTGTTGAAGGTTGGATTTTGTTCATTTCTTCTTTACACGAAGAAGCACAAGAAGATGATTTACATGATAAGTTTGCTGAGTTTGGAAAAATTAAAAATTTACATTTAAACTTGGACCGTAGAACTGGATTTTTAAAAGTAATTATTGTTAAGTATTTATTTTATTATTATATTATTAATGTTTTAAATTTTTTTAAGGGATATGCATTAGTTGAATATGAGTCGTATAAAGAAGCATCTCGAGCACGCGAAGGACTTAATAATACAGATATTTTGGGACAGCAAATAAGTGTAGATTGGTGCTTTGTGAAAGGACCAAAAAGGTATTGTTTAATAAGTTATAACAAACTCATTATTTATTTTAATTTATCAATATGTTATTTTTAGGATTAAAAAATCAAGACGCCGAATGGCTAATTATTAACCAAGTAATTGAAACTCAAGATATGTAAAAAAAACTTACACTTTAATTAAGTTATTTTTTTGTAATACATTTAATGCTATAAACAATTTTTTAGTGACTTATATTTAAAAAAAAATAAAAGTGTTTTACTTTATGTTTTGATGAATTAATATTTTATAAGTATAAATTTAAAAAAAATAACAAAAGACTGTAACGCTCTGCTGTACATTAGGTGTCTAGAGAAATCAATGTAATGAATTTGTTAAATGTTTATTCAATGACTTAAAATCATTGAATACAAAAAACGATTCTAAGTGAAGACTGTCAGCCTATGATATTACTAAGTATATTGTATGATATTATTGTAATCAAAGTAATATATTTTACTATTAGGCATTAGTACTACAGTAGGTTAAATTAATTTTTGCCGAAAAAAAATTTCATTTGAAAATGTCAGTGTGGAGTATGAAACTTAAAACTTTAAAATATAAAAATATATTATTTTAAAAGTTTCAAGTACAAATACATATTTAAATTACAGGTCTGGAAGTGAGTCACTTTTTTAACTAAAAGTCACCTTTTTAAAATTGAGTCACTTCAAGTCACTTATTTAGATTTATCATAATTTAAATTACTTTGTACAAGTACAAAAATAAATGCATTTGTAATTTAATATTTTTATTCTGATTTTATATTGTTTATAAAAAAAATTGGCAACATCATTATTATTATCTTAATTAAAATAAAGAAAGTTTCTAAACAGTGATCTTGAGTATTATTCTATATTATAGAAATTATTAATTTAAAAAGGTAATATGATTTAATTTTTTGATATTAAAATTTGTTTATTATAATCAGTGCCCGGAACTTTATGACCTAAAAATCTTTAAAAAATGTTAAAATTACCTAAAAAATGACCACAAAAATACCAAAATTTACTTTATAATGACTTAACATTTTTAAAAATTTAAGTTTTGTACAATTTATGGGTCATAAAAGGAATTTATTATAGTTTCTAGCTCTTTAAGCTCTTTAATTTTCTAATTAAAAATTTTGATCAATAATCCAATTGCCCAGGTGTTCTATCTGTTGATACTATCGTCAGTGGCGTATATAGTGGGTAGGCCTAGTGGGCTGCAGCCCCCCCCCCCACCTCGAAATTACAGTCTTTTTAAATAGAACAACAATATATATTTTTAGGTACTATTATAAGTTATAATATGTCATAGCCTATTGAATAATAAGAAATACAAATATATTTATAGAAACTGTTAAATATATAGTAAACAGTAGCCTCTAAGTAATAGATCACTTGCTAGTTTCTATCTACTATAGCCCACCCCAAAAATTATTTCTATATACGCCAATGACTATGTGGACTATCTTAACCTAATTTGTGAATTTTGAATAATTTTAGCATCAACATTTTCAGTTTCAAATTATTAGTTTCTTAATATATTGTTACAATGATAATTGATAATTGAAAAATATTAAAATATATTTTATAAGCATTTAAAGTTTAAATGTTGACAAAACACGTAAAGATCAGGAAGATGTGCATATTATTTTGAGTTAGAAATTCATAAAACTTTTTAATTTTAAAACTAAGATTTAAAAAGTGGTTAAATGGATGTCGCTCTGATGTACAGTAGGTCACTTTAATGGGTGGTGTTAAATTCGAGTTCAATGGTATATCATTGTATAAGAAAATCGATTCTGAGCGAAAACGGTCAGTCAGCCTATGATATTACTAAATTTATTTGATGATATTATTGTGAATAAAGTAATTTATATATTTACCTATTTACGTTAATTTTCAATCTTTAGCTATAAAAGTTGAATATTTTATAAATTTTTAACTACAAAATAATTATATTGATACATTTTGTCAAAATTTGAACTTTGTATGGCTTGAAAAAAAATTGTGCTTATGTATTTTTAATATTTTTCAACTGTTATTGTAACAATATATCAGGAGCCTTGCATTAAGTTTTCACGCTTTTTTACCCAACAAATAATATTTTATTGATATTTATAGAAAAAAAATAACTAAAAAAATTCAAAACTGACAATGTCCGTAAACAGCTCAAAAAGAGTCAAATTATTTTCACAATTTGATGGTGTTTAGAAAATTCTAATAAAACATTCAGTAAAATTTTCAAGTATCGACAGTCATACGTTTTTTAATTACAACAAAATAAGAAAATCGTTACATGAGAAATCGAGTGAACATCTAATGTTAAACTATTATATCTTAGCATAGAACAATAATATTGTCATATTACGATCTTAGTCCGTGATTGTGGTATTTGTGATTGTTATCAATTATCAAAACGTCTATCACATTGGTAGAATCACAGAATACACGATTTAAGATAGTACCACAGAACAATAGATAGTACTATCTTAGTCCGTGGTAGAATCAAAACGTATCCGTGGAATCACAGAAATAAGTAAAATACTAGAATTTAAATTTTATTATTTAAAAGTAAAAACTATTATCAAAGTTAATAGTTAAGAGTCTTAACTTAAGACCTTAGAGTATATATTAAATATTAATATTATGCTTAAGACTATAAAAATACAATACTTTAATACGATGTGTTTGTTAAATCTATGGTCAAGTCAATTATTGTGATTAATTTTAACTTGCATGATGATTTGAGTTGAAAAATTAAAATATTGCTGACAAAACCAAGGTTTTATCTAAATCATGAGTAATCTCCATACGACCACAGCATTGACGGAGTTCACTCCGTTAAGTCCCGAACAAGAACAATCATCTGTTGGTTCATTTTTTGCTAAAGTATTCAACTTTAAGACAAGTCCAATAGACACCAATGATACAAATGCTGAAATGATTGTTAGTAATGATGTAAGTATAATTCTAAAAACAACAATAAAATAGTGAAGTAGATACTAATACCTATCCAATCTATTTAATTACCTACCCAAAATATTGAATGTAAAAAAATATGAATTATGTTTATTTATTTAATAACTATCTCTATTATAATATAAACAATTTTAAGTTTAACAAAAAACTGGTTAAAATATAAAACTTAAAAAAAACATTTTTATTGATGGATTTAATATTTAAATCAATTAGGTATATTCAGTAGTTATAATTTTTAAGGTGAGACTATTCAATTATAACTGGACATTTTTTTATAATGTATAATTTTTTACATTTACTTATATAATATTATTATTAGGGCTACTAATTGAATGCATCAGAAAAACTTGAATACACTACCTGGTATCTACCTAACTATATTAAACAACTATAATTTAAAATATATTTAAAAAATTTAAAATATTTTAAATTAAAGATATCATTAATTAAATGTGACAAGCGTAAAGAACATGTAAAAATTAAAAATTATAGTTTATACATTTTATTTATCACAATCTAATTCAAATCTTATTTTAATGAAGCTATATTTTATAGTAAGCCAAAATTATGCATTTTTCTACAAATTCACAGCCCTAATTATTATACTTTATTTTCATGATTAGGATCAAACAGAAAAGGATACTTCACAAGCTCTTATGGCTATAGATGCGAGAAATTTACCAAATATTCTTAAAAGAGTTGGAAATTTATTACCGATTCGTTCAGGAGTAAGTCAATTTTTATTTTTATTAAAGCAAATGTATTTTAAATGATTTCTATTATTATTTTAGGATTATCCATCCTATAAAAATACTGACTTAAAACAGTACTGGATGCCTGATTCTGTGAGTAAAGAGTGTTATGACTGTTGTGAAAAATTTACAACTTTTCGCCGGCGTCACCATTGTAGAGTATGTGGCCAAATTTTTTGTTCAAAATGCTGTTACCAAGAAATACCTGGAAAAATAATGGGATGTTCTGGTGAGGTTTTTTGCATGTTTAATCAATACTAATTGTATTTGTAATTACTATAATGAATAAAATATATAATTGATTTGTATTGCTTTTTAAATATTATTAAAATTAACTAAAAAATTTTTTTTTTCCAGGGGACCTCAGAGTTTGTACATACTGTTGCAAAATAGTATTGTCTTACTTACAGTCTGTTGCTAAAGATGTAGTATTATCCCCAGACTTAATATCACTTAGAAATGAATTACAAGTGAAATTGGGCAATAATGAAGTATTAAGTAACTGTAATGTACCCACAAACACTAAGTACTTTGAAAACGTAATTGAAACAACCAATTCTCCCAGTAGAAAAATTTCTGTTGGCTATCAAGAAGAAAATTTTGCATTAGCCCGGTATGTTTTTAATACACACCAATTCAACTTATAACGTTCAATGACAATCTATTTTTTTTTTTAATAGATCAAGCACGTTAGGTAATTTATCTCCTATAGAAACTACTGATGATCCAAATGTATCTCATAATCTAAATAACTTGTTTGAAGAACTAACACAAATTAATGGTGGTTTAAGTTTAAAAACACACAGATACCATTTAAGAAGTTACCATTCCTGCTTTCTTGGAAATAATTTAATTGAGTGGCTATTAAACCATGGGAAAGTTACAAGCAGGTAAAATATATTCTTTAAAATCATAGTGTTTCAGTATCCTATGTTTACCATGATTACTGTCTTAATAATATACAATATTAGATCAAATCTAAAATTATAGTACCTACTACCTAGTTGATATTAATTAGTATGCATTTGTACATATTTAGAATGCATGGTACAGCAATAGGGCAAGTACTTTTAGATGCTGGATACATAGAAGATGTTATGGAAAATGAAGGAGATTTTTGGATGGGAATTGTTTGTATAGATTTTGTTCAGTGCTTCCTAATCAGTCACATAAGAATCAGAAAAGTAAAACTCCAAAATCTAAAATTTATGGTAGTTATAATTTAATTATTTATACATATTAGAGAATTTTCAGCTAAATTGGTTTTTATTTATTTTATTTTTACAAATATATTTTATTGTTTTATAAAAGAAAAACAAGGTTCAAATGTTTCAAATGGAAGTTTCAAATTAGATTTAGATCTTCATAACAACACAGCTCAAATTTCAAAACCTAGTTCTCAAAAACTAAAACAAAATTCAGGTAAAATGAATCATTTTTTTCACAAAAAAATAATTTTATATTTTAAAAAATATAATGATTTTAGTTGTAGAACCAAGACCTATGGATACATTAATAATAAAGCTGTTAGATATTATTTCATTAACTTACCAGCGCAATAATTTTGGTACTATGAAAACTTGGAGTTCCCCTAAAAAACTGGGAGAAGATTATAATGAAGCACATATTTTTAATTACTTAACGTTAGTATCTATTTATTACTAATTACATAATTAAAAATTAAATGCATATATCAAATAATAATTTCTATAATTTATAAGTTAATTAACCAGAATGATTTTAAATTTTAGAAATATTTTTGAAGATCATAAATTGAATTTTGTCGTACAAATGTTGAAAAAGAATGGTCTCTCCGTTAATTGGGTTGACACCTTAATTGCTCTTTCTGACTTAGTTATTGGTGAACTCTCTCCAAATTTATCTACTGATACAGAAAATATGAGTATTTGCGAGTAAGTTATTTTTAAGTTTGTAATATTATTTATTAGAGGTAGGTAAAACTTAGATCTTAAAAATTAACTGTTTAATTGATAACTAAACTACATCAAAATATTACAACACAATCTACATTTTATTAAATGCAATTTTTATTAAAACATCTATATATTTAAATCATAAGTATTTGGTATATATGATTTAATTAATACTTTCATTTTTGACCCACCTTATATTAATAATTTTGTCTTAATTCATCCTTAGTCTCAAATTATTATATATTTCACAATATTTAATATTAAATTATTTTTGAAAATTGTTAAAAAAAAAACTATTTACATTTCATCTTTTGCTCTGATATTCATTATTCTTGTATATAATGTTTTTTTTTCAGTTACTTACAAATAAAAAAATTAGAAGGCGGTGAACGGAGTGATAGCTGTATTGTTAGTGGCATTGTGTGTTCAAAAAATATTGCCAATAAAGCTATGGCGTCAAGAATATCTGGACCTAAAATTTTACTACTTCAATGTTCAATCATTTACCAACGTGTTGAAGGAAAATTGTTATCATTAGAGCCTGTTATTATGCAGGTAAACTTAGTAAATTTGTATTCCATTCAAGAAGTGAAGATACCAGGCGACAACCGGTTTTCATCCGAGAGAGCACCTACATGTGGTAGTGGTAGGAAGTGTAAAATAATGCACAGAACTGGTATCTTCTCTTTTAGAGTCAAGTGCTGTTTCTATTTTAATAAAAAATTGCATTCTTCTAGTAATTTAATTTATATTGTAGGAGCATGATTACTTCAGAAATATTGTGAGCCGTATAGTATCAATGAAACCTGATCTTGTATTAGTGCAAAAAAGTGTATCTAGAATTGCACAAGAACTCTTTAATCAAATGGGAGTAACATTAGTATTGAATGTTAAGACATCTGTCTTGGAGCGTATTGCTCGATGCACCGGTGCAGAAATATTAACTTCGGTTGACGCACATATGGGAAAACCAGTGCTAGGAACATGTCAACAATTTTATGTAGAAAATTTTGGAAACAAAGCCTTAATGTTTTTTGAGGGATGTCCAGTACCTGAACGAGGGTGTTCAGTTTTGCTTAGAGGCAGTTCTAATAAGCAGTTAAAGATATTAAAACGTATACTTAGACAACTAATATTAATGATATATAATTGGAAGTTGGAAAAATCCTATATAATGGATCAATTTGCATCACCGCCAGTAAAAAATAAGCAATTAAACAATGACTCTTTCACTGATTTATCAGTTCTATCAAATAAAAATAATAATGCTGTCAATGAAAATATTAATGATCAATCAAAATTGTCTGAAGTGAATAATTCACAAGCTATATCAACCAATGCCGAGCAAGAAAATAAATATCAATACTTTTTAAATTTGACATTACTCTCGTTATCACCAATAGTTAATGTAAGTAAAACAAAAACAATAGCACAATTATTTAATTATTATATTTATATCAAACAATATAATTACAATTTTATTTATGTAGTTTTCAGTTCCATACTTAGAATCAGATATTGGAAAACGTTGTAAGTTGCGAAAATATTTTTCAAAACATATTTATGTATCAAAAATTCTAAATAATATGAAATCATCAATAGACTGCAATAAAGAAAATGGACAGTTGGAATTGGAAATAAATGTAGTTGTATAATTCTTATATCATTAACTGTTTACTATTATATATATTATTATGATTCAGAGACAACTATTTTAACTAATTATATAGTAGACGGGAAACAACTTTTTTTAAGCTAACATTTTAATTAATTTGTTGCCATCTAGTTAGCATTAAAATTGGAATAAAAATTGATACTGTTAGTTTAAAATTTAATTAAATTTAGTTTAAATTTAATATTTTAACTAAACTCTGTTCACCGAGAGAACACGCCGCGGCCCGACAAAAATCGGTTCATTTTGTGCATCCCCTTGCGTTACCCACCCATAGCTGCCGGTGGCAGGACGTGACGGCTGACTGTTGTCACTAGCATCGGCGTCAGTCACCTATTGTCGTCGTGAATCTTGGAAAGGGAAATAGAGCCTCAGCAAGCGAGCAGCCGTCAGTCTGCATGCGCAGAACCGGTGTGTTCTCTCGGCGAACAGAGTATAATTTTAAATACATATTTGTATGTGTTATATTTATAATTCATAACTCACATATGTACTGCTTTTTGTATTACAGCTAAAATCAAAACATGCGTTTATAACATCTAAACTAACTGAAGACATAAATAGTGATGAAGTTCAAACTATGTTGGCTTTGTTTCGAGCTCAAGGTGGCAGAATATTACACAATCAATTAGAAAAATCATCTGTAAAATCTAAAAATAATAATTACTCCAAAAAAGAGAAACTTGTTGACATATTTGATCCTGTCAATCATCAAAGATTGCCTGTGATGTTTTATAGTTTTTGTCCAGAATCAAATAATGCACCTTCATTTTGTGTTGAACCTAGGTTTATAGTATTATTTATTATTTATAACTGTTTCATACATTGTATGAATTCAATTTAATTGTAAACATTTTTTCTAGGTTAGTATTTATGGAATTCTATGGAGTTAATGATATATGCTTAGGTAGATTTTTAGAAAGATATTGTTTTCGCGAAACATATGAATGCCCATCTGATTCATGTGACAGTCCAATGAACAGACATGAACGACGTTTCATACATGATAAAAGTTGTTTTAGACTTTTATTATCTAATATTAGTGGCCGTTTGATTGATCCTCCATACAATGAGAATTTAATTTATTCTTGGTCTTATTGTAAGAAGTGTTCTTTAGTAAGTACAATTTTATATGACAATAATCATTAATAGTAAAACATAAAATAAATATGTGAATTAATTGATTTTTTACTTAGATAACACCTGTAGTACCATTGTCAGATGATACTTGGTCATTCTCTTTTGCAAAATACCTAGAACTAAAATTTCATTCTCAGCAGTGTGTTTGTCGTGCATTACCTAATTGCAACCACTTTTTAAATCAAGATTATATACAATTTTTTGTTTATAACAAAACAATAGCATCATTTGAGTATGTTCAAAGATAATTAATTTTAATTAATTAAATAATTTTAAACATTATTCTAATTTTTGTTATAGATACATGAATATTAAAATGTGGGAAATTAGATTACCTAGTTTAAAACTTAAAATAGTCCCTATAAAAGTTAGCCAATACCGTCCTGATATATTGGAAGAAGTGAAACAATGGGCATTAATGGGACATGAAATATTTAATGCCGTTATGAACAAAATATGTTCTTTATCTTTGGAAGCAAATGGTAAAATAAGATACTTAAACTAAATAAATTGGGTGAAAATGCATGTATTATACTTTTCAGCAAATTTCTTACCATTAAAACAACAATTACAAAAGGATCAAGGATTGTTTAAACAAAGAGTAGATGATATACAACTTCGAATTACTTCACCAACACTAACTGATAAGGATACAAATTATGGTACTTAATATTATGTATTATATTTTACATATTTATTCACTTTAAGAAGAAACCTCGACAGCTGAATTGTACACAGGGGCATGGCTTGACAACACAAAGAGCATACATATTGTTGACTTGATGTAGGTGGCTGACGTTTGTTGCCTGACTGTGATAAAAACTGGTTGCCGTCGAGGTTCCTTACTAACTTGAAGAGAGTATAGTATTCTTTATATGTTAATTTCCTATAATATTTATTATTAGGGACATTATTAAATACCATATGGAAGTTGGATGATACAATGACTTTGTTGAAGAGGGCAGTAAGTGAGGCCACAATCAATTGGAATTCTAAATTAATAAAAGTAGAAGCAGCTATTAAAAAAGAAGATAAATCTCAGAGAAAAAGTGAAACCAAATCAAATAACCTGTCTGAAGTATTAGAAGAAATTATGAATTTTGAGTGTGACTCAAGTCGCTATGTTGTTGAAGAACATAGCATTTCAAGTCATCTGAGCCAACATTCATTAGCTTCTGAATCTGAAATAGCTGCTGAACATGATTTTGAAAATCTAAACGATTCAGACATGTGTCAAAGTGAAAAATGTTATTTATCTGTACCACAAGCACCGAGTGATATTACAACAGATAGTGACAGTGATGCTATTGATGATTGTTAGTAGATATTATTTCAACAATCATTAACAGTATAATTTATATATCATTTTTATTTTTTCAGTTGACAGTAATGTACCAAATGAACCTAAGTCTCAATTATCTATATCACAAACTGATAAAAAAAGTGTTAAAACAATTCTATCGCAATTTTTACCATCATCTACACCGCCTGCAATTATTCCTGTATGTATTTTATAAATTACTGAAGTACAATGACTTTAATATAATGCATAATTTCATTAAATTATAGAATCCAATTGAAACTACAGAACACCATGTTTTGAACATATACTGCCGTACTCCTATATCAATTTATGAAAAAGAACCCAGTTCCATTATTGCGTTCACATTAAGCACATCATTTTATCAAAACAACGTATCCAATACAGAATTAATGTAAACCAAAATAATTTAATATCAGTACTAATGTGGTGATCCAAATTTTATATTAACAAAGTTATTTAAGATTTTAATGTGATTCCAGTTTCGTTACACAAATTTGAATGACCCTATATATAATATTTATCTATTGAATTGCCCTTATAAATTTAAAATTTAAATAGGTCAACCATTGAACATGTTGAACAAGATAACGATCAAAAAGAAACAGATGAAAAATCGAAACAACACATTGAGGTATATTAGTTTACATATTATGATGTTATTTTTCAATAATTGACTTAATAATAGATTCTAAACAATCATTTCTTTATTTGATTTTTATGTACCCACCGTTTTCTTTTATTTAGATAACCTTCTCGGATTCTACAACCAATTTTTATGTGAAAGTTTATTTTGCTAAACAATTTGCAAAATTAAGAGAAACATTCTTTGTATCAGGAGAAGAAATGTACATACGTTCTTTAGCAAGATGTATTTCATGGTCAGCTAGAGGTGGGAAATCAGGGTCAAATTTTTGTAAAACAAAGGGTAATTTAAAGTTAATAAATATTTTATTTAATATATTAAGATTTTTATTATCATTTAACGTATATAATTTAGATGTATATTCATTGTATAATATTCAATATTATTTTCTATAGATGACAGGTTTGTATTGAAGGAAATGTCTCGTTTAGAGATATTACCTTTCTTAGAATTTGCACCTCAATATTTTGCATACATACACTCGCGTCAGACAAATAGACGACCCACTCTTTTATGTAAGATTGTTGGAGTTTATAAAGTAAGGTATCGCAATACTGTGAAAGGATCATCATTCAATTCAAACTTATTAGTGATGGAGAATCTCTTCTACAATAAAAATATATCTCATATATTTGATCTAAAAGGATCAGTTAGAAATAGATTAGTGGATCCAAATTCGCAAGATGGAGAAATTGTATTGTTGGATGAAAATCTTATTAAAAGTAAGTTTCCCAAAAAAATGTCCTTCTTTTCTTAAATGACTTAAAATTGTATAGATATATAATCTAAAATAACCATGGTTCCTATTTTAGTGTCATGTGAATCACCATTATATGTTCACCCTCATTCTAAAATAATTTTAAATCAAGCAATCAATGATGATGCAGAATTTCTCACCTCACAACTTGTCATGGATTATTCTCTATTAGTTGGCTTGGATGAAGATTCTGGTGAATTAGTATTAGGAATCATTGGTAATTTATAGTTGTAATAATTAAGATCAGAACTCAGAGCTATCTTCAAACAATGATTAAATCCCATTAACAAAATTCTACAGAATTACTAAAATATGCTGATTTTAAAAACTGTGATTAGGTTGTAGAAATTGAATTTGTTTGCTAAAATATACTTGAAAACAATTAACAAATGCACAGTTCTGAATAAATTTCATGATTATGTAATAATCAAAAGTAGTTTTATTATTTATTCTTATGTTTTTTAATACCTTAAATAAAAACTTTTATTATTGTATACCATTTAATGATTTTTAGTTCATTACTAATAAATTTCATTTTTACAGATTACATTCGTACTTTTACATGGGACAAGAAAATAGAAACAATGGTAAAGAAATCAGGACTCCTTGGTGGTCAAGGTAAATTACCTACAATCATTTCTCCAGAAGAGTACAAGAATCGATTTGTTGCTGCAATGAATTTGTATTTTTTATCAGTACCTAATAGATGGACTGGTATGGCCAAAGGCTTTGAACATCGGTTTTAATATTTTATATTTCCTTTCTGTGATATTATTATGTTTTACAAATAGTTTTAAATGTTATAAAAAGTTTTATTTCTCATACGTATTACAAGAAACAATATTATTGTTATTATTTTTACACTTATAATATTTATAAATTTCATATGTTTATAATAATAATAATACCAATTATTGGTGTATTAGTTATTAGTTATTACAAGGCAGTAACAGTATACAGGGTAATTTACCATGGAGACTCACTGTTTTCTTTTAGCAATATATTAGTTCAAATTCCAATTTTTGAAATTTTCAAGTATATTCAAGGCCCATATTTTATATAATTTAACTTTTTATACCATTTAAGGAGTGTCCTTTACAGACCCCAGTTTTTTTTTTAATGCAAATTTTCTGTAAAGTGTTAAGCAATTTACTTTTTTGAAAATGTTAATGTTAACTTTAAGTTTACTATTTTTAAGGACTATTATCATTGTTTGTATAACCACAAGACATTCCTTAAATGGTTTTAAAAAAAACTAAATTATTGGAAATTTAAAAATTTGAAGAATCATAATTTAAATAAATTCATTATTAAAGTAAAAAATGGAGATGAGCATGCTCGGTTAAATACTTGTATACTATGTGCAATGTGCATAGGCGTGCACACAGGGGGGCCAGTAGTGCGCAGGCACCACTAAATCCTTCACTTAAGGCCCTAATTATTAAATAAAGACCTCAATAGGTTGATTAAATTTTTATATTTTTTTGTTAATGGTATTCTGTATGTAAATAACTTTATTACCTAAAGTACCTACTAAGTTTCTGAAACTTTACACAAAATAAATCCTACAATTATCAAAAGTACAGAGCTATTGATAAATGAGCATTAATGAAAGTTGCTAATAATCTGAAACAACAATAACTTTGTTTTTCTAGGTATCAAAAACGAATAGGCAGTGTTGGAGTCGTTCACTAAAAATTTGATTAATTTCTCAAAAAATGGTATGTTACCAATTATTTGTATAGGTATTTAATTCTTATATTTTTGTCTATATAAATTAGTTTACCTGACACTTATTTTTATTTAGATAGATTTTTTGATCAATTTTCACTGTAACAATAATTGTACCTAATAACTTTCATAATAATTGTTGTGGGCCCTAATTTGTATTATGCAGCCCCCCCCCCCCACACACACACACACTGATCCAAAAGTACGCACGCCTATGACTATGTGCAATATGCCATTATATATATTTAAAGAGAGTTAATATATTATATTATATTATGTATATGATTTAGTGCTAATTGATGTAAATTATACATCATAATTTTACCTAATGGTAATATTATAGTTAGAAATCTAAATAAAAATATATTTTATTGTTAATTGCTTGACTGTTATACCTAATATGACGTGTTATTAATATTGAATATTTTCTAAAAAATAAAAACTTAGTTTAATCAAGAGGACGTCACACCCGCATGTGTTTTCACCGCCTTACACGCATACGACATAGAGAAACGCGTTTACGCAGTCCGAGTAGAGCTCGTTCAATTTTGGTTTTAGAGTAAAAATACCCATTATAAAATTGAATTGTGACAATATTTCTGAGGGCTAGTCATTGCGTTTTCTCCATTATACGCAATAAAACATTCATTAAATCGTTTAGAAATAGAAAACATTTCAACATTTTTAAAATACAATTTAACTTTTCAAAATTTAAATTTTTTAAAAAATATCACAACAACTTGTACTATTTTGTACCATTATTATTATTTGTCAATTATCAATAATAACGCGTATACCTCTTATTAATACATAATAACATAATTATTATATTATGTATTTCTCAATCTCGAATCTCCTAAAGGCTAAAATAATGATTTATTTTTTTATTGGAATTTGTCAAATTGTTTTAAATTGGTTTTTCTATAATAGGTGAGTATCTTTTTTTTAAACACAACCTATAAAATTATTATTTACAATTATTGCATGTGCTGTGTGGGTGTTGGATGAATATGTTTTCCGTTGAAGGCACTTCTGGCTTTGGCATAATCTATAATATCTTGACTTCAAATAATTATATAAAGAAAAATTGTGTTGGTGCTCCATTAAGAGGACGTGGCACTTATATGTGTTGTTTCCGTCTTACAAGTGCATAACATTGCAAATTTTACGCTCAGCACATCACGTTTAGTTCAGTTAGTTTAAAAATTAGAGTGAATTGACCTCTTATAAAATTTAAAGTTAAGATTATTATCTAGGCAGTCTTATGGGATTTTAATTATATTTTAATTTTGAAGCGAGTTATGAGTATTTTAGGATGTACAATCAATTACAATTTTAATATACTTATATAAAATTGTAATTGTTTGTACATCCTAAAATACTCATAACTCGCTTTAAAATTAAAATATAATAAAAAGCCCATGAGATTGCCTAGGTAATGATCTTTCCTTTACATTTTATAAGAGGTTAGGTAAACGTGATGTGCTGAGCGTAACATTTGCCATGTTATGCACTTGTAAGACGGAGACAACAAATGCGGGTACCATATCCTCTTAATAAATCATAGACCTATTATAGGCCTATGTAATATATTGATATCAGCTATTAACTAGGTATTGATTGTTATTTTTTACACGCTTAGTCATTTTGTTATATTATAATATTTTATTAAACTATATTATATTATGACATTAGTTGTTGTTGGGTCTATTATGTACGTATCTAATACTTGAGTCGAAAGATATTTATCTAATTAATTATTACTATATATAGGTAAGCACTATAGGCATATCAGTATATAGCCATATATAAGTATATAATGTGCTGCTATTTTTTTAAATTATTTCTACGAATATTTATCTAATTTATGTATACATTTTAATATTTAATTTATATATTATAATTTATTTTATGCTTGCTATTATTTGTTATATGATACTGAAACCTACTTAACCTGTTATACCTACTCTATATAGTGAAAAATATGACAATGGAAAAATTTACAGTAATATTACTTTCTTTTATGCTGCAGGCTACACATATATCTGGTAAGATTTTTTTATATACCTATTTCATGAATTATGCATTTTAATATAGTAAAATTAACCATTACTATAGGTGTGTCTACGGTGGCAGCCTAGGGTGCCTGGGCTGCCCCTTCAATTTTTGAAAGGTGCCGGTCAACCGAGTTTTAAGTCAGAAGGGTTATTTGATTTTTTTGTGGGTTGTGTTATAATTACCATTTACTTACAAAGATTGATTTCTCGACTTCCGAAATCGGAAAAACCTACTATAAAGACTTGAGACAGACGACGACGATACGGTACCTACGCATCTAGATATTGTTGTATTATTTTTGATTTGTAGCTAGGTGGTGCAATCCAATAAGGCTGTAGATGAATATTATTTCTGAAGTTACTGTAGATTATTATTGTAAGTAGATAATTTAGACTTTTTTAAATGATGTAAATATTTCATTGTGGAGGGCTTAAAAAAATACGGCTTTGGGTGTATAGGGCTTTTTTAAGTTCACTAATAAGGTAGCGCCGGTTATTAGCTAGGCTGCCCCTGCCGATGAAGTCTAGTCACACCAGCTATGACCATTAGTGCCATTGGCGCAAATAGGAGGGGGGCTTGGGGGGATTTTGCTAATAAATTTTAGTATTTAAACTAAGTAAAATAGGTAAGTAGGTAAACTATAAAGTAGGTATATACTTAATCACATATAAATATAGGTACCTAATACCTATACATATTATAAATATTGACTCATAATATATGAAACACTTATTTGCCATCTTATACGAGTGCATATTTAAATAAATTCAAGGTTTAGATAAGATGGATTGCATAACCGAAATCAAAAAAATTGTGTTTAAGTTACTTACCTATATGTAGGAACCTATAATGTTCAGGTTAATATAATTCCTTCTTATTTTCAATACGAATTGAATATAAAATATAATACGTATCTAGGTATATAACCTAACCAAGCCAGTACCCAATAAGTACCCAATTGTTTGATAACCACACATGGTCATAGGCACAATTTGGAGGGGGGGGGCACGCTTGAATGCTTTCTTCTTTTGGTTTTGACAAGTTCGGCCAAGACTGTGGTATCCCTATGATGAATCGACATCATTGCCAAGCCGTTTACTCTAGCCTGAATTTTTCAAATATATGTTTATTGATGTATTTTGCATAGAAATTTTTTTTTAATTTTACATGCCTAATTATTTATTCTTACCTTGTCATAGAATTTCGTAGATATGTTTAAATTCGCTTCAAATTTAAAAAGGAGCTCTCATTTGATGTAGTGGGAACTGGTATAGTAGCAAGGATCTGAAGGAGTTTGAAGACACTTGGGTACATTTCTTTATTGAAGCAAACTGTCATTGCTTGGAGAGCGTTTTCTGGCTTTTTCCCCATGTTTTTTAATCTACTTTGCCACAATTTGTATTCAGTTGATAGTATTGAATGGTTTATGAACTCCAGATCATATTTGCAGTAATCATCGACAAATTGGATAAATTGATCTACATTTTCTTCTGTATCAAACAATGACTGAAAATTATTAAGCTAAATTGTATGGTACCTATTACGGATTAATTATGGATGTACGGTAATCGGTAATACTCTCCGGTGGATTTTGCTTGAATATTCATTCTATGTAGATACTTGTCTTCCTATAACTCTAGGCATTGTTATTTCCACTTAAAATTTTGAAGCTAAATCAAGTGCAGTTGTATATTTGTGGAAATGATTTTTCAGCAATATTTCTAAAATATAATTTCATTTTGTCTAAAGTTTTGTCAGCTAATCTAGTTGCTAATTTTAAATCGATGTCAACTTTTTGCAAATGTTTAGATAGGGGTAAACCAAAACCAAAACCTTTTGATAATATTAATAATCAAATAATCAATTCTCCATCTAAGATTGATTTTTGTCAGCGTTGTGCTTTTCCACTTGTATTATTATCATTCCATTCTGAAATTTCACCAAAAGACTACAATAAATTAAAAAAGTTCTTGAAAATCATGCACTGCAAGGTAACGTTCAATCCATCTCGTTTCACTCAACTACAAACATTTTGCATCATTTACACGTTCTACAATGTTTTTGAGTAAAACTGAATAACATTCTTCAATGATAACATTTTGACTTGTTTCGCACGTATATTTAGTTGTACCATCACTTTCTAAACACATTTTCAAATTTAAATCTCCTCTAAAACGAAGAATTTCTCGAAAATTAGCTTCATTATTTTTTAAGTCACCAGATTTAGTGACAACTAAACGACCATCATCCAAATGACCTCATAGAAAAATGTTCTGACAGTTATTGGTTTAATTTTGTTTCTATTTTCTGTAATCCGTTTAGCCCTTCCGGTATCTAATTGTTGTTCAATAGACATGCTTGGATTTTTTAAAACGTTTGAAAACTTAGTAGCATCAAGTAAACATTTTGGTGATATTCTAGAGATAAGTGTTTGGTAAAAATTTCGACTGCGTGTTTCCAGTTATTAAATGCTTTTAACACAATAAGACTTCTTAACAATTGAGAATTGTGTCCACCATGAGATTTCAAAAATGCTACACAAAATTTGCAAAATTTTAATAGTAGGTATGAAATAACAGAAATAGTGTTGTATTATTGTCCCCTATAGTGGAAAAATACGTAGATATATATAACTCACTATCGCAATATAACAGAACATAGGGAATTAATGTTACGACGGACGATTTTATCAAAACTATGAAAATACGATGGTAAAATATTATTATCATTTCAGTAGATTCTTGATAGTCAATACCTACTTATATTTGAAATATATAAATACATTATATATATACGGTATACCTACTGGGTCAGACCCTGTGTATAGTGCATCATATAAATTATAATTAATTTATGTATATATTAGCGTCTGGGTAGGAGGGGTCCAGACGACCAGACCCCCTGGACCCTGCCCCCCACAAAAAAAAAGTGTTCTCCTTCGAAGTTGGGTAATACGAAATACAAAAAGCCGTTACCTAACCGATTTATATAATAAAAGAAAATAATAGTTTTACCCATGAAAAAGTGTAAAACGTTCATACGAATAAAAGAATAGAAGCACTAACACTTTACACCGATACTTACCAAACTGCATTGCGTAAAGAAATGTAATAGGTACCTAATTTACTATTTATAGAGCGTGTTGATCTGCTCCCAATTTTCATCAATGGGCGATATTATCATTATTGTTATTATTGTATTATTACTTATTCGTTTTTGTCAAAAATGTCAACAAAAAAAAATTCTGATTCTGAAAATAAAATAAAAATATAGATAGATATAGTAATTAATAAAGAAAAAAAACTTGTACTTTATGATTACCTATAATAATTTAAAGGGGCCACTGATTGTACTCCACCGTGGATGGTTCAAAGTAATCCGTTTTACTCAAAGATTTTATCAAAATCAGTGTACAGATGTCCATCGATTTTTGGAGACTCGAATAAGGTATACTGTTGTTACAATACGGATGGAGACGTTGAATGTTGCAATTTTCAAGAATATTTCGTTTTTAGGTATAATATTTTCATTATTCGTAACAAAACATTCTCCATGGGAAAGATGTCAGTATAATAAAATGATTTATATATTTCAGATTATTTTGTCTTTTTCCAATTATTTTAATAGCGTTAATCATTCTATCATTCGTCTGCTGTATGTGTTGTTTTCTGTGCCCATTTTGCATGATTTATAAACGCAGACAAACTAGAAGTAAGCATGAAAATATGATATATTAATTCCTGCGTTAATATTAGTTAATTTTAATTCTTAAATAAGTTATAGTTTATTGCGATGGTTAAAATATCCAATAGTATATGTGAATTGTGTAGTGTTTCGACCAAAATACTTGGCCTCCCCCAAACTAATTAGTATAGGTAATTTAACAGGATGTGCATTACCATCAGATCGTCAGACCAGTACAAGATAAATCGGGCATCATGATGGTTTATAAATGTTCACCACACCACTAGGCTATTATGGCATTCGTTACATTTTTATTTATCGGGAAGAATATAAAAGTAATTTTCCAAACTCAGCGACATTAACGTTTATGGTACCCCATATACAATATTTGTCGGAATTAAAGATACATAATATATTTCATTATTTGTTTGCCAAAAAATAATATGTATTTTGTAATCTTTTTTAGGATAGCTGAAGACAACCAAGGTGCATCCCATTATCTCAATATTAATAATGAAAAGAAAAATTATATTTTATAAAGAGGAAATAATACTATGTTTTTATTAGCTCTGACCTCTATATATTCTCTTGATGTTTATAACTATATCTATAGCAGCAATTTTCAACCTTGGGTTTCCAAACATTTTTAAGGTCAACAATACACAACATAAAATAGATAGTAAGTGTTTTTTTTGTAAATTTTGTTTTAAATAAACTTGTTAATAACTATTACATTAGATTTAAAATTTTAAAATATTGAATTTATCAAGTACCTACCTACCTACTTATTATTTTTATTGTAATACAATAATAACTATTATAATTTGTAACAACTTTTTAATTATAACTGTAACCAAAAGGTCGTTGAAAATCTTAGTAACATTATATAAGGAGGGTCGCTGCTTCAAAAAGGTTTAGAACCGAGAGTGATGGACTACATACACTAGTATACTCCCAGTATCTATAGTATAGTAATATAGTATCAAAATCCTAAGGAATATTCAGATGGGTTTTTTTTTGTTCTTTGGGATGTATGAAATTATCTCAATTTTTGAAAAATGTGTTAACGTATTTTTATTTGCTTTATTTCGTTTAACACGGAAATGCAATTTTTTGTATATTATTAGTTTTTTTATTACTCTATCTTACGTGTATCTAGTGTTAAAACCAATTTTGGAACCATATTTCATCAGAATTCAACATATTATCTACCCCTACCACATTTATTTCTTTTCAATACATTTTAAAAACTTGAAAGTAATTTTAGAAATTTTAAAATATGCTTTCATTTAACCCGTTTCATACATTTTAAAATTTTTACCTTAGGTTTCTCGTAAGTTTTTATTGCAGAGTCATGTCACATTATTTTTTATGAAGTTTTAAATTTGAAATTTTTACGGAATATTTACATTAAATATGATTTTGACAAATAATAAAAGTTTCCTTACAAGTTTTTCTTACAGGAATTAAAATCTATAGAAAATAGTTATTTATAGTTACATTTTTTTTTTTAAATTAGCGTTTGATTGTTAAATTTTGACAAAAACCAGTCAAAATTACAAAACTATTTTGTAATTCAATATCATTAAAGTTTTAATTTTCATCCCCATAAGCTATAAGGCTTGACAATTTAATACAAGGTTTCTCATAAGATGTCATTACAAGTGTTTACAAAAAGAGGCTTAGCGTAAAGCTACATTCATATTTTTTACCTATTGGCTATTTACATGTCTACAACTACAGACCGTCTCCGTTCGGAATCGTTTTTTATCGTATACCAACCTATAGTACCTACCATTGATTATAAATACTACTAGGTAAACTAGTATTTACTATTTATAATCAACATTAGCGTACGTAGGATTTTAGTTCGGTTAGGGTTTTACTTGAGCAATTCATTTACATAATTTTTTGCTAAACTGTTTTTATATAATTGGTTGTGAAAAATTATAGTAAGGTTAGTCTCAAATTTGGTCTACATTTAGAACACTTGAATGTTTAACATGGGTTCTGGACACCTAGTCATCGATAGCGAGCTTTGGGTCGCAATAAACGTAGTAATAATCGATGAACGATGATACATATAATGATACACCATACACGATAATTATGGCAGATGTTTGGCAACGTTCTAAATCAGTCAAAAAAAACTATAACTATGATTATCGACGTCTTTGTCATATTTAATAATTTACTTTTATCTATTAAAAATGACCAACAGGCAACAATTGATCGACTCCCCGTGTATTGAAATGGTGGTAAATAATATTAACAGAAATTTATTTTATTAACAAATAATAAACGGATTCAAAATATATATATATTATATCATATAGCAAAGTATAAGTAAACAGAACAATAAATTTAAGTACCTGCAATTAATATTATTAGTTTTATATGTAGTTCAATTTTATAAAAAAATTAAGCGAAACTAGTAAAAAAATGTTGAAGCACTATTACTTCTAGCACAACTTTGCCTAAAATTTAAAATCATTAGTTAACAAACATTTTGATGAAAACGGATATAACTGGTTAGGCAACAGTGTATGAAAACACAAAAAAACAACAAGACTTATGAATTTCGCAATCGAACTAGACGTGGAAGTAAAATTCCCAGTCAAAATAAGACACACGATACATTCATTCCAAATTCTAAAATAGAAGGTATTGCTAATATGGAGGACACTTAAGTAGTTATATTTTATATTTAAACACTTAAAATATATTCTAAATTCATAATCAATTTTTGTTTTTTAGTCAAGGACAAATGCCTAAAAACCACATTTTTAACTTTCAGTAATTAAATCAAGAAGCCAAAGTAAGATTAAATAGAAATCAATCTTGTATCCAGGTCTCTTCAGTAAGCTGTAATCTTATTTTATTATTTTATTAAACAATTCAGCAATGTTTTATAACACGTATAAACATACACAAAATATTTATTAAATGCAACTAAAACTTAAAGAGACTGTTGCAGTTTCGGTCTGGCACACCAAATGCCCATGGATTGGTTTTTTTTAAGCGGCCTCATAATGAAATACAAAAGCCCCATAAAAATGTACTTAACATTTTGTTGAAAAAATGCTTACCATCATTTTAGATTCTGAGCGGAGAAATGAATGTATATTGATTTTACAATAATGTATTTTGTTTTAAATTATTTTTATTATTTGTGTCTGTGTACAGTGTACATACAGGATAAGTAGTCGAAATATTGCTTTGATTTTCAACATCAGTATCTTGTTTGATAGGAAAGTGAATCAAGTTGATGCATTGTGGGTATCAACCTTTAAATGTGATACCTCCAAACCTTTAAATTTCAGTAGTAATGAAATGATCACTCAATGTCTATAATAGCATTTTCTATACACCATCAAATTATCAAAATATTTTGAATTGTTGTTGAGCTGTTTACGGACATATTCAGTTTCCAATTTTTATCTATAGATGTCAATGAAATGTCGTTCTTTGGGTCAAAAAGATTTAAAATTTCATATAAGACTCCTAATATATTTTTACAATGACAGTTGAAAAAATATTAAAAATAGTCACAATTTTATTAGCAGGATTGGGCAAGCGGGGCGCCCTAGTTTGAGACCATTGTTTTTAGAAAGAGAGATAAGTTGGGTTTTACCTGCAGTAGTGCAATTAATCCAAAAATACCTCCTCTTGTTACTTTTGACATTTGTACTATTATGCCCTAATCACACTATAATAGATGAGCATCTGAGCCATGTAAAGAAAAATTGCACCTAAAAATTACATGCGGTTAAATATTTCGATAAATACTTAACAGAGTACCAACTCCCTACACGACAAGGGTCATGGCAAGCAAATAAAAAAAATGTACGAGACCATTAAAAAAAAAACAGGGGCCCCCAGCCATGGCAAGGCTGACACTGGGCTGTTGGATTTATTGGAACCATAAGACCTATACATTTATATGTCAGATAAAAGAATGGTAAAATAGATAGGACATAATTTAATTTAATGTTCTTTATACTTTCAAATTATTTTAAATAGTTGATAACACAAATTATAAATGTTTAAAATTATTAAAAAAATAACAACTACAGTAGAAGCTGCTAATTAGGAGCACTTTTGGACCAAGGTGAAATATGTCAATTAATTTGCAGCTTCTACTGTATTTATCACACTTTTGTTTGTTTTATTTGAAAATAGAATGATACCTAAGTCATATTTTAAGTATTTTCTATATCCATGATTAATTTTGATTCACAATGGCCCTATTTATTGATAAACTATGTTACAAAATCCATAATGTTTTTACTATTTGTGTAAATAATCTTTGTTATAATATATTAATTAGTATTTACCAAAATAATTTAAAAATATAATCGGGCACAATAATATTTATTATTCTCCATAAAACAGCATAAATAGTTTTACATATTCAACCAATTAAAAAGTATAATAAAAAAACAATTATGTTAAAAACTAATGTAGCAAAATAAATTAATTGACATCCAGACTATTATTTTAAATGCATTTGGCACCGGCTTTAAATGCAACCGTATAAAAAAGTTTTAACTGAAAAAATTCTTAATATTAAATTATTTCATTTGATACAAAATTAAAAGAATAAAATAATGTAAATAAAACATAGATTTGCGATTAACATTACATGTATTTAATATACATTTTTAAAATATATAAAAAGGAATATACATCACTGACAGCAGCTTAATATTTTAAATGAATATAATATTATATTTGCATGTGTAAAAATAGTATGTTGATTAAAAAACTAAATTTAGTAATAAAGTAGTCCATATTGGCAAAAATATAAATTTATGTATATATAATAATACTTAACATAATATTGAATTCAAAATCATGAACAATTCATTTTAAATTTTACAATTAAGAAGTGTATTATTATTTAATGTCAACATGTATTGTTCATTTTTAAATCCACTTACTTCTAAATTATTTTACATATTTTAAATAATATATCATAGATACTTAACATTATAAAGTAAGACCTAATATTGATGAATTACTTGTATTAGTTAAATATTTTAACTATTAGTATTGTTTAGGGTACTCATTAGGTATTAAAGGTGTAGAACCTGTTGAAGCTGAAAAAAAATTGCAAAATGAATACATAGTATGAATTTAAAAGCATCTACAATATGATGGAAATTGTATGCATATTATTTTGATCTCTTTAAATGTGGCTAAAATTCTTCAAAATAAAGTTCAAATACTAAATAGCATAATTTTTCTATTATCCATAGTATACGATGCCGAGTATGCCCTCATCATAAAGTACTATTTTCTTTAGTAACATTTGCTTTTGCATTTTCTATAAGTTATTCAAAAATTGGATTCACAATATAGTCTTAATCTAATTGTCAAAAACATTACTATGCTGCCTCAATTATGTGCTTTTTCCAGGCTTAGAATATTATAATATTGCATACTTTTTTCCACTAAATTGCTCAACTAATGGTCAAATAAAATATTTTATTCTGATATAAATTATAATTCCTTAATAACAATGGTCATATTCTTGAAAGAGTTTCCAATATTAACAAATATTTTGACTGGGATAAAAATCAATTTATGGTTTGGTCTGATGGACCAGACAAAAATTGACAGACCCTCGAGGTTACTCAAGTCTTATATGGGATGGAATACAAATAAACTAATAAACAAATTATTATAAAACACAAATTATACCTGAAGCATAATAGGATCCATCACTGTATATTATAGATGGCATACCCTCAATAATGACACAATTGGTTGAAAGCGGTTGAACAAGTACCCCTGCAGTAATATTTTTTTAAACACAACCTGTGAAAATGCATTAAATTGTAGTCAGTTTTTTATTCACGGGAATTATGAAATCCACAACCGACACAATTACATGCATTTTCAAAATATAATTACAGCAAATAATATTCAATGTTAGTTTAAAATAAATGTCTTTAAACTAAATAATAAACACTAATTATTCAATACCTATAGAATTGTTGAAATATAATTAAGGAAAATGTAAGTAGTTTCCAGCCAGATAAAAATTAAATTAAACTGTTTTAGTTAATTACCTAAGATTAAAGAACATAAACATTTACTACTAATCTTGTAATAGTAAAAGTACATCAATTTAAATGTAAAAAACATTAAAACCTAAAATTAATATAATATAGAATATAGCTGATATAATATTGTATATATTTGTTTTATTACTAAAAGTATTAAAAAAGAAAAACATTGAATATTATTTGTTTATATAAATTCAACATGCTTAATATTACCAATTTAAATTTACACAAGGTGCAAGCATTAATAAAATCATGCAATACTAAACATAAGGCATTCTTTGTATTTTTTTTCTTGGGAACACTATATACTGAGAAAGCGTTGTTGTTATAAATTTGTTTATGTATCTTTTAATAAGAATAAAATTTATTTTCATCATCTGATTAATACTAAATCATATTTATCAAAATATTTTTTGATTTTTAAATGGTAATTAATAAATACAATTATATAAAATTGAATTTATAACATTTAACCATTAAGGTAACAAATAATAAATAAAGATTTCAAATGTTTAAAAGATAATCATTGATTTATGTTTATAGAACATGCACAAAGAAATAAATATTATCCAGAACAAGCTGTGCAAATATAACTACAATTTTTAAAGGGAATATTACAAGATAAATAAATGCTTAGAAATATCAATACTTCTAAAGTACTTATAATAATTATTTAACAAACATCTGTTAATTGTATAATATATAATGATAAGTATGCGTGGTTGTAGTTATTAGTGATATTACTTAATTAGTTTTTTTTAATTATGAATATCTAATAAGCCATTTGTTTAAGTACTACTTACTGCCAGATTGCCTACGTTTGTAAATGGCGCAACATGGGCACAATAAACAACAGATGCAACTGAGAATGGATGAAAGAATTAGCAAAACAATAAGAATCGGAATAAGGCAAATCAATCTGAAAAATATAAAAATAATTAAAATTTTGAATTAAACAAATATAATGATAATGATAATAATATATCCATATATCTACACTTACCCAAAGAGCATAAATTCTTGAAAATTGCAACATTCAACATTTCCGTCAGTATTATAACAACAATATTCTTTAGATGGATCCCCAATAATAGGCGTAGGACATCTGTTGACGGAGAAAGATTCAACCTTAGAGATGAATGGATTGTTATCTACTAACCATGGCAAAGTACAATCTTGTGATCCTAAAATAAACATCAATAAGATTAGTGAATACAGTATACAGTGAAACGCCTTTATTTCAATATTATGGTCACAACAACTTAAATTTTTATAATAGAGAAATTTATTTAATGAAATATTAAAATTATATAAATTTAGTCAACTGATAAAAATACATTATTTATAGTATATTATTAATGGAAAATAAACATTAATTGCAGTTTTCAACAACATTTCTGATTGGATTTTCGAAATCAGTGTAAACTATATTGAAAACAAATTTTTTTTAAATTAAGTATCTATAATTATGGTTTAAAATCCCAATTCTTCTATTATGATCTTTTCATTATTTAAAACAAATTAAGTACCTATAGGTAATTACTATAACAGACAATAAGTATCTAATGAAGTTAGTTATCTATTACATAGGTTTTATATTAATGATGGAAACGTTTTGCGTTTTGCGTACAGTGTTGCAGTCGATGCGCTGCCGACTACTGGCCTATCACAACAGTTCTACCGTTCAGAGGCTGTGCAGTTTTTCCAAACTTATTTGGGTTAGAGTGTATACAATC
Source organism: Sitobion miscanthi (assembly GCA_008086715.1). Taxonomy (NCBI): domain Eukaryota; kingdom Metazoa; phylum Arthropoda; class Insecta; order Hemiptera; family Aphididae; genus Sitobion; species Sitobion miscanthi. The sequence goes on along the minus strand of CM017798.1, from coordinate 29,167,926 downwards.
TACCACACATAAAGTTATTAATTACTTGTTTAATTAAGAAACAAAACAATAATAAAGACTATTATAGACTAAGTGCAAGGTGCAGCTTATGCAAATAGTAATTGATACTCATTAATCAGTAATAAGACCTTGGAATTTGGAATGACAAATTGAAAACAACAATGATTACCAATCATCTACCTAGTACCTAACCGTTAATAATAAAATAGTAGTTCCTCTAATAAGGATGTATTTGGAAACCCCTTCATCAGTGTCTAAGCAACAAAATTAGCGGTCCACAAAAGGAACTTGTTTATTTTGGTTTAGATGAATTTTTTGGAACATATCAGGAACAAAATTCCCTTATTACTTCAAAGAATATAACTGAAAATTTGTTCAATTTTATCATGCTTTTAGTAGGCCATTGTTCCAAATTATTAAATATCTCATTTTAAAAATTGTATTTGTTGTGATGAAAGCAATCATTTAAGACTATAAATTCATTTTTTCTTCGTTCCTGGATCGGGAATCCAACAAATTTTGATTTTATAAGGTAAATTAAACTTCCCAAGCACTGATCATTAGACATTTGGATCTATTTTAGGTAATTTTAGCTATAATATAGGTATACCTACTAAGAATATAAATTGTAAAATAGAGGCAATAGCAATAGCCCTTGTCACTGAACTAGAGTCAAATAACAAAATAAACAATTTGAACGAGACACAATATATAGACCAATATCATTTAACCATTGGTATACCTATGAACATATTTTGTTTTTAGATTTTGATCGAAGCGATAAATGTATTGTTTTTGTAATGACGCAAGTTATTTTTTTTATTTTTGTGTCTGTCATCACCTTTTAGGAAAGTAAAAATACTTGGATTTTCTTCAACAGTAACTTTTCTGTTAGGAAAATAAATCTAGTTGGTACTTTGGGGGGTCAAAATTTAACATTTCCCAATAGTTTTCAAAAGCGACATAAAAAAAAAAAAGAAAAATTAAGGCTAAATGGGAATTTTTACGCAAAATCTGTTTCGTGAGAAACGATTTTTGTTATTGGTGCAACTCTTAAGCAAACGATCGTAGGTACATGAAATTTTGACTGAATGTTTATATTAGCATTTTCTATACACCATAACATTTTCTTATTCACTTATTTAGAACTGTTTACAGATATTGTCAGTTTTGAATTTTTTTGGTTTTTTTTTCTATAAATATCAATAAAATTTTATTTGCTGGGTAACGAAGAGTGAAAATTTAATGCTAGGCTCCTAATATTGTTACAATAGCTGTTGAAAAATATTAAAAATACATAGGCACAATTTTTTTTTTTGTAAGCATTTTAAGTTTAAATTTTGACAAAAATTAATAATTATTATGTATTTAAAAATTTATAAAATGTTCAACTTTTATAGCTAAAGATTGAAAATTGAAAACAAGGCTCCACTTAATAGGTTAGATATAAATTACTTTATTCACAATAATATCATCAAATATACTTGGTAATATCATGGGCTGACTGACCGTTTTCGCTCAGAATCGTTTTTCTTATACAACGATATTATATCATTGAATTCAAATTTAACACCATCCATTACAGTGACCCACTTGTAACCCACTGTACAGCAGAGCGACATCCACTCACCCACCTTTTTATAATCGAGGCTGATGCCTAACATTGTCGAACAATTCTCACCTTTAACCACACAGTTGCAGAACGCAAAAGCCACCACCAACAGCATTAATCCTTTGACAGCCATTGTATCGTCGGGCGTGTATACGATTTTTGTTCAGTCTATGAAAAATAAAGCGACAACAAACAAGATATTAATAAAAATATATTGTCTATAACTCTCAAAATGGTGCGATTTAGATTTAATTTAGATAATTATATAGATATAATTAATTTACTATGATAACCATAAAATATCGCACGTAGTAAACAATAACAAATTTGTATGTAAATCGTTTGCCGTAGATAGGCGGTAAGCGAACGGTAACGTACCAACCTGTGGGACAAACGTGTGTATAACAGTGTTAGGTATATATATTAATAAAATGGAAAGTAGCTGACGACGGCGGACAGGGGTAACGCGAAAAGAGTGAGAGTTGAAACTGACGAACAACTGAACACGTAACAACGGCAAAACACTGAAAACCGAAACGACTGAAGAGTGAAACGGTCGGACTCGTCGGAACGTGAAAAGACGGACGGCGACGGCTGGGGCAGACTAGGGCGCTCGACTGCTTGAGCTTAGTTGACGTCGGCGAATGGCGAGCGGCGACGGCTGCGGTGGTGATGGCCGATGGGCGAAGTTATGAGTGGCGGGTGAGTGGCGAACAGAGATGTATGACGGGCGGGCGACGGAGTCGAGGACAAACGCCGCGGCACTAACCAGTATTTTACAGGCTAACCAATACAAATACGGCGGCCGTCAAGGATTGTTTTTTTTTTTTGTTGGGAACCGACGGGCGACGCCGCGACGGGGCTCGGTCACTCGGACGATGGCATAACCAGAAACAACTAAAACAGTAAACTACGCCGTGACCAGAACCGGCCGAACTACAATGTTATTATTGATACTACAATAATTCCGAACGACCGAACGATTAAATATTAATAAATAAAATATTGTTCTTATTACGATTCTAACAATAACAATAACAAAAATGACGATAAACTGTTCGAAAACGATTAAATTATATCATAAATATTAACGAGGCCCTAGGGCTCTTGAACACTCTGTGACACTGTCAAATAACAAAACAACAAATCGTAGGCGTGAGCACGAAAATATAAAACAAATATACAATATTGTAACTGCACACACTTATAACTTTATAAGTTAAAATAAACAATCTGATGTCACATAATATATTATTATTATTTGGGTCTCGTTGATCGTTATTATTGTTGTTGTTTTTTTTTTATGTAAGAATTTAATTATTCAATCTGTTAGTTACATTACCCATATTATTTTGTCTTTTCTATACTAATTCTTTAATCACTTCACACGTGTGCTTATTGTAAACCATTACTTTACAGATTGTACAATTTCTCTAGATTTATTTTTTTTGTTCATATGTTTTTTATTCTGTTACATAAACGAAGAACAACAAGAACAATTGTTGGTTATAGATTAAAATAAATAAAAATAAAAAGGCAGATTAGACCACAGACAGACTGTAGAGGCCTCCCAGCGGAGGTACTACGATAAAGATTAAAAATAAAAAAATAAATGTAAGATTTTAATAATACATTTTTTTGTATATTTAGGCACTTTTGGATATGGGGTTTTCTGCATAATTTATACAGGTTTTACGATTTATCGTGTCCACTGAAAAGCAGCGGAGATGATAAATGAGTAGGTAATCGTTAATCGTTATGCATTGCCGCATTGGCCAATGGGTAATGGCCATTAGTCATTACTCATTTTAGTCATTACTCATTACTCATAAGTAAAGACTGGATTTATATTCTCTTAAAATACCTAAAATATGATGCTAATATTCTCTAAAAAACCTTCAAATATTCTCATTATATTCTCTTAAAAATTTAAAAATTATGCAAAAATAATCAATAAACATCATTATTTGCCTTAATATGCATTTTTTAATTTTTTTTTTAAATATTATTTTAATAGTGAGGTATTAATTGGGTATTAAAAGTTGCGTATTCTAATGGAATACTATTGCATTTAGTAAAAGTTGGAAATGATAAAAAAAAAAATTGTAAAAGTTCAAAAATTTTTTTCTGGGTACCGTAATATTAAAAATTCAAAATAAATACAAATTTCTCCTCACAATTTACGAAATATTCCAAAATATGCTAAATAGGTTAAATATTCTCTAACCCATGAAATATTCTCAAATATGCAAAAAAAACTTTTTTCTACGCATTTTTTACTCTTATAAGACTGCATAGACCCAGTAACGATATGTTAAAACATATAAATCCGGTCCTTACTCATAAGTCATAAACTCATAACTAAGGATCAGAAGTTGTAAAAATTGCATATTTTTGTTTATGTCTTTTATTTACAGCTAGGTGAGATAAAAATCTGTTCCATAATCTAATATGGATTCATATAATATGGTACTTTTATTGCATATTAATTAATTTATCTCATAAAACAAAAGTTGACCAAAAAACTGTAGTTTTAAATTTTCCTAATTTAGGTTAAGACCTATCTAAAATATAAAACTTACATCTATTAACTTATATAAAGTATTATTAGTAGTACCTATATAAACTATTGTTCGTTTTATTATCGAATATTACATTAATACTTGAATATAAAGATAATAATATATATGATGGTAAATGGACATTACCCCCCCATTTTTTTTAAAGTTAATTATGGACTAATAATATTGAAATTAATATTATAATATTTTTTATTATTTAATATGAAATTTTTTTGGGAAAATGTCCGCGATTCATATATGAATATGATATAATATATCAGAATGTAAATATTCATAAAAATAAAAATTTAATTTTTTTCGTAGTATCTATAGTGTTTTTGTATGCATAATTTATGGATTAGAATGCATATTTTACCAATTTCACCTCATATAACTTCTCATCCCTACTCATTACGAATATGCATTGTAACAACTTAGTAGGTTGTGTTAGTTGTGCTCGTATCCGGAAGACCATGCCCCCTCCTCAGACAAACTAACACACTTCACTTTCCCATGTCCCAGAAGAACTTTTATAATAATTCAATCACTTTTATTAAAAAGCACAGAGATACCTAAATAAATAAATTGTATGACTTTAAAAAAAGAAATTTAATTATAAAGATACACTTCCAACACTTATTGTAATCAAAACTTATTGTGTGATATACTGAAATGCGTTTTAAATTAACAACCCCCAGATCTTTGTGCCTCCTAGATCTTCACTCAGGATTCTTGCAGCCTGACTTCTTATCACACTATATAGGTAGGAATCGCGGACATTTTCACCCCATTTATTTAAAGTTTACAATTTAATAATATTATTTTATTATTTAATATAAAATTATTTTTTTGCTTATTGTCTAATATTTTTACATATTTTCATAAATATAATAAATTATAGATGTATATTTTCGATCAACTGAACTACTTGAATCAAATTCAAAAGCAATTATTAAATTGTTAAATATCCAAACTGGTATATTTTTAAAAAATAATAAATATGAACAAAGCCTAAAGAATATGTGTTTATAAATTACAAAAGAATCAGTAATCAAATGTTTTTTACAAAATGTATCATTTTTATATCAGAATTTTTGGCCATTTTTATTAGTTATTAACTATATTTTATTTTATACTTATTTTTTGAAAATTGTTTATTGTTTCAAGTAGTCGAGTGGATCAAACATAATATAAATTTATAATCTATTATATTTATGAAAATAAAAAAATGTTTATATATTTTATATTTTATTTAAAAAAAATAATTTCATACTAAATAGTAAATAATAATAATTATTATTTATTAATATTATTAGTCAATAATAGACTTAAGGAGGAAATGTCGTACTAGACCGAAAACAGTCAAGGGAAATGTCCATTTACCATAGGTAGGTACTATAGGTAAATTTTGTTTGTACTACATTGACACATTGTACATTATTATTGTATAATGTTTGTTTATATTTGTATGGTAATACTACGAGATTACAATACAAATACAATTATACATAATATCCGATTTATAATACCTAATGATTCATGATTAGGTTCAAACTTCAAACCAGGTATTGAATGATTCAACTTGAATCACTTGCGATTTAATTTATGAATTGGAAAGAAAAATATGGATTGGGAATTGATTTGATGAATTAATTTCATCTAAATGAGTTCATTCACAATTCTCATTTTTAGACTAATATAATATTAAACTGTATGTGTACTACAGCCGTACGGGATATAAGATATAAGTGGATAACCGCCGAACAATAGAATCGACTCATAACGGCGGGGCGTCATAACGTCACAAATATTTATCATTATTCACTAATAATAGCGGGTTGTTTTAAGACTTGAGAAAAATTGTCACGTTCGATTTACGACGGTTATAACAATAATTATCTTTATCTTTATCAGTTAATAACTAACGTATACTTATGACTCAACAAAAGTAATAAATTATATCAAAAATACTTACAAGTACTTATTAGTCATTACTTTTAGACATATTTTAGAACGATTTTCTGTCTCAATATTAATAATATAGTACATGGTACATACATAATATATAAATATATTCCTATAATAACATGGGTTGTATTCATGTCATGACAGTTAGGTAGGTACTCGTTAATAATATAATACCTATAAGGGGGCTGAAAATGAAAAAGCCCAATGAAATGTATTGTATAAAATATATAAATTTTTATTTTTTACTACCAGTTCCACCGTATACTTATTTACGCCATTATTATATGGAGTCCAAAATAATGTTATATGCGTTATTGTGTAAACATTATTTTCTTATTACAAAAATCAATCAATTTCAAAGTGCTAGGAAAACATAACTTAACGTCAATAATAGAAGGTCGCCCTAAATTATGTATTTAATAAAAATACAAATACGTAAGTACAGAATATATAATATTATGTATAAAAAAATAATTAAAATAAACATCACCTAACCTGAGTAACCTAAAATCTATATCAAACATTCATATACCTATTATATAATACGTCTGTACATATTATAGCAATTTTGAGGTATGACAAATTTACTTTTGGCGTTCTGCAGCTTCAATTATTTACACTACAATAATTAAAAATGAACAATGGTTAGATCAAAAATTCTCTTAAAAATTATGAGCTGTCACTTGTTAGGGCGTTATGTCAATACTTGTAGGTATAAACCAAGACATTTTTGACGCTCTAGAGTCTAGACTAAATTACCAAAAATTTTTTTTGAGCTAATTTTGAACTATAGCTAATTGGTAAAATTAATTAATAATTAACTAATTATAATAATTATAAACTATAATTTTGATTTATTGTATTTATTTTTATTTTTTTTTAAGTATGACAAATAGATCTGAAAGTTTTCATCGAATTTACAACGCTCAATTTGAAACGCAAGAGGAATGTACAAAAATGCAATTAGTATTAAAAAATGAATTAAAAAAATGGAAAATGATGGTTTAATTCGTATAAAAGAAGCCATGAAAGAATATAATAAGTATAAAATTCATAAAAATATTATAACATATTTGTCAAAAATTGAGTTTTTTAAATAGTTATACATCTAAAAACATCGTAACTTTAATTTTTTCAAAATTTATATTTTACACATTTTTCCCCAAAAAAACTTTAATTTGGCAACGCTACACACTGCAAATCATACGTATAGGTCAAGCCCGGAGAGGTGCTCAAACTGGGATTTTAAGATTTACAATGGACATTTTTTTTTATAAATGTTTGCCATTAGTTACTCAGCCACATGAGGTAAAAGCATCTATAAAATCGTCACTTCTATGGTATCGAATAAAGAAATTATATCTTAAAATAAATAGGAGAGTTGAATATATATGTGTAGATATTATATAGGCACTCAAAAACTATTTAACCGATTTTGTAAAATTTTCAAATTGTTCTTGGAGATATCAGGAAAGTTTAAAGAGTAGATAGTATATGAACCACGATCAATTTATACCAAGTGCTATAATTACTTGAAACTTGGAGGAGTATTTATAGCATAATTATTCAACTCTTATCGGCTATATAATATAGCTAAAGGGTAGCTCATTCATGATTTTTTTTCAGTTTACGAAAAAAGAAAATGTTTTAGTTTATCTAAATGGTTGCAAATGTTGCAATTGGTTACATATTACATTCATATAATAATTAGAAGAAATATGGCATAAAAATATTGTACATATAATAATAAACCTTGGGCCTTGAAATGTCGGACGGGACAACAAGTATAGCTAATATATTTTGATACGTATAATGTATATACGATATACGATATACCTATATTTATGACTGTATAAAACTGTATAAATGTATACAACGATTCAATAAATGAATTGACATTTTATTTGTGGTATATTTTTGAATTACCTATATAATTTATATCATAGATACAATTGTGTATATGTAGTGGGTGAAAGACAAGTCTCCCACTCTTTTTGTTCTTGAAACTTTTTTGGCTCAAGCTCTATGTATTTGAGGACCCTATTTACGTCTATTTTATAACGTCACTATTTATTGACAACAATATTTATATATGAATGCTAAGCTCTATAGTAAAATAAAGATTCTAGGAAGAAATATCCCCAGATAAAAAAACCAGTAGCAGGAAGCCAGGGAAAAAAGCCCCTTTTAGTAAATAATTATTAATTAAAATGCATACTATTATATTTTCTAATAGCTCCAATCTTCAGCATAATTACATAATATTATTATCATGCATTGTCAAGAATTGTCATAAAGATAAACGTAAATACTAGTTAAATAAAAAATTAATTAATTAATTAAGAAATGTATATTAATTAAAAATAATTCAATAGCATGCTTTAACTGACTCATAGTTCATCGAATCTATAAATGTTAGCGTATAGCGGCAGTTTGCATTCTGTGTATTTTTTTTCTTTTGGGAGGTTTGTTGATTTTTTTCCGAATACCCACTACGCTTTTAGGACTAACTACGGTATGGATTGAAATTAAACTATAATATCAGTATACTTATAATATCAGTCTATACTATACTTAGTAATTTAATTGATTCTTATTACTTACCTAATTAAATATTTAAAGTCTATAACTATGTCATTATTTTTAAAATGTTTCATGATAAATATAAATTTATTACGAAACGTTTTTAACAAATTATGATTACCCTTGAAAATTACTCCTTTAGTAAATGGCAAATGCAGCATGTCTAAATTATTTTTAATTTTGGTAATATAATTAATCCAACACTTTTCTACTATCGTTTAATCATAGATATAATTATAAAAATGTATAATATATTATTGGTATATTTGATTAGTTAAACTGTTGTACTAAAATATTTTTAATTGACTAGGTATATATTATAAGTTTATAACTTTTAAACATAATTCGAGCATTCGTTATTATGGTTATTACTTAATAATTACTAAATACACACAAAATGATCTTTATATATTATTATAATATATTTACGCTTATAAACACATTACACACATTAATATACTATGTACATCAGTGGCGAGCTGAAGGGCTCAATTTTTTGACGCAGTTGCATCGACTTTTCAAAGGGGGTGATGCCACCCTGTGCAGTCTGTGGCGCAGAATTACACGCTAAGGCCTGACCTCTTGACTCTTTTGACCACATTTTATTTAGAATATCATAACTTTGTTATGAGTTATAATGGGTGGTAATAGTGATGGTGATAACTGATGATGAGTACTTAATTATGAAAATGCGTCATTTGAAATTTAAGTTCAATCCGCCACTGATGTATATTATATACGAGAATTATAAAATAAACTAAATTATTTATTAACGTAATAACGTATTACAATTGAATCAACGATTACACGCGCAAGATAGTACACTACACTTCTATGCTATAATACACGGTGATATGCCAGACATGAGATCATGGTTCATGTTCATGTACCTATTATATTTTGCAAGGCCGAGCGTATTCTCTAAAACCACGAATTTATATTACAGACTACATTTATATACTCGTCTACAATAAGGTAGACCTTCCACGAGTTCCACGCTGTGGCATCTATTATTACCTGTGTCTGCAGAGTGCAGACTACGAATGTTTCCGGTTTGAAGCGTATAATTTTATATTCAAATTGTATACTATAAAAACAATTATTAATACAATAATACATAACCTCTTGAAAAATATTACGTGTGTATAAGATTCACAGTTTACCTAACGACTTTTTACGATAATATATGTATATTATACTATTCATAGTATGGTTCTAACCTTGACTAATCAATCATCATCCAAGCAATATTTTATATTCAAGTTTTAATTTAATTTATATGATGGTCTTCTATCCCTCGTTTGAATAAATACAGGATAACCATTAGCACTTCTCATTAATAAATCTAATTTCAACTTTATGTCATTAAATTTACAGTTTGTGTGTACGCTGTAATTTCTCAGGAACGTAGACATCATTACTTTCATTGACAGCATAGCATATTTGGATCCTGTAATAATATTTAACAATTATAAAAAATACAGTCAAGTTACGTAAATTAATCGTTCTAAAATATTATATTACCAATGCATCCTCTCGGACCACCGCTAAAAGCTATAAAGCTATACTTATGGCGTTTGGAAATATTTTCTTGGCTGAAGTTCTCTGGGTTAAAATTCAATGGATTTGGATACGAATCACAATCACGATGAGTGAATAACGGGGCTATATAACATGCAGTACCTTTTGGCAGTACGTGATTACCAGAAACTAAAATAAAAAAGATTATGTTTTAGAAACAAATTACAGTTTCATAGTATTCACTCACTAATTTTAACATCATCTTGGAGTTCTCTAATTACGAATGGTAGTACTGGGAATAATCGAAGGGTTTCTTTTAAGACTTGTTCTAAGTACACAAGTTTAGTAGTGTCTTCAGTAGTAATTGTTTGATCTCCATCACCTAATACGTCGTAAATTTCATCGTAAACTTTATTCTAAAATATAAAATTATCAATTAATGCATCTACCCCAGACAGCAATTTTTTGTTTAAAAATATTATTAGAACATTATAGTCACGAATAATATTAGTATAAATTTATTTTAATAATATTATAACAATATCATTACAGAATGCTGCTGGGACGTCAATAAGTAATTTGCGTAAAATTTAGAACTTAAATAAAATCAAAAAAATTAATATAATATAGTTATTCAAACATAACAAAAATATACATAAATTATAAATATATAGCAAACTTTTATTAGTTTTCCAGTATACGACAAGTGTAATAAGGGTAATAGATATGCGTAATTAAATAGGTACCTAACATAATATAGTCATGTATAGGCACTATTTATATAATAATATATAGCAGAGGTAGGTAATCAAAATTGTTCATTCCTTTCGTTTTTTTGCAACATTTTGGCGACTCTCAGATTAATAAGGACATAGAAAGAAAAATATGTTTTAATGTATAATTATTTATAATATAATATAGTACAATTCTCGTGTCACAGTGTTAGTGGTAGCACTTCTCCGTAACGGCTTGACCAATTCTTATGAAATGTTGTGTGTATATTCAGTAGGTCTGAGAGTAGGTCGTAAAATATTTTTCACCCTCCACCCGGGGAGGTGTTCAAACGGAGATTTTGAGATTTACGGTGGAAAATTTTGTATATAAATGATTGCTATTGGTTATATAGGAGAAATAATTATTAGAAATTAGTATTTATTTATTATTGGTTGCCTTTAGTTAATCGGGCAGATCAGGTGCAATCAACTCATATTTTCGCACATTGCCAACTTGATATGCTGTTGCACATTGACCGCGATCCGACGTAGTTGCACTCAGATAAGGAGTTGAACAATCACAATTTTTTTAAGTAAGTTGTAATTTTTTTCGGGCTACGAAAAGTGTGGCGGATCAGCTAGTATATATATATATGTGTATATGTACATATACACCTATTATAAATACAATATCAATTATATCAAGACAACACATTTAATAATAATTATCCATAGAAAACTGAAATTAAATGTTTTATGTTTAAAATAAAACAATATATTAGGTAATAATTGTAATCATCATTATTTTGTTTCCACTTCTGTGTCACGACTCCCCTGACAAATACTCGCGACGCCCTTAAAACCATGGATTAACATCAATTGCACCAGAAATAACAGATAAAAAAAATTTATGGGATTCAAAAAGGTTACACATCAACTGCGCTGGATGATATAATTGAGGTACAAAAGTTATTATAATTTAATTAAGTGTAAAAGTTGCTCAACCGCTAGCTTCATTATAAGAATTAATTAATTAAATATTGGCAGATGAAACAGTTATTTTAGTTTGTAATATACCACTGATTTATATAATTTAGTTAATTATTCACCAAAAAGTTCTAAAAGGTTTAATTTATATTTGTGAATCAACATTATTGATTACATTCCATCCAAAAATAAGTCTTGTAGATTTTGAGAGAAGTTTACATAATGCTATAATTACTGTTTGGCCTACTACAAGGCAAGACTTTATTTAAAAAATTTAAATTTTGAAAAGTTAAAGATATTTTAAGAATGTTGAAATTTGTTATTTCTAAACGATATAATAATATATAATGGGAAAAACGCAACGAGTTGCCTTCAGAAATATTGCCACAATTCAATTTTATAATGGTATTTTTACTCTAGAACCAAAATTAAGCGAGTTCTACTCAGACTGCGTAAATATGTTTTGTTGTACGTGTGTAAGACGGAGACAACGCATGCGGGGTGTGACGTCCTCCTAACACATTAATTCTAGTATATTTAAAATATCTAAAAATATTATATCTCATATCTTCTTATAATATACCTAAGATGTGAGTATAGTACCTATATATTATCGAAATATATATATTTCTTAGCGCAATCTATGTATATACCTATTTCATTTGTGATAAATTCAACGGCCCACAATATGTATAGCTTTTTAATTTGTGATAAATCCTCTGAAACAAAAATGTTTATATTTCAGGTACCTGTCTTGTACCTCGCAAGCGACGAACATCGGGGGCGGTGACGCTAAGTTGGAGTACCTCTGCAGTCTGCAGATATAATATAATAAATAGTAATAGAGTATTTACGATTTATACGACTCCGTAAGTTTGTTTCAACATTTTTTTTTGTATCAATAATAATATTAAAAATACAATTTTATTACACGCATGCACTGAAAGTATGTCAGTTAAGGCGTTAGAAAAATGAGCTTTTTCCATTTAGCGGGTAGCAGGCAATTTCTTTTTAAGTTACTGTTCAAATCAGATCAATGATTAAAAATATGAACGTATCAATACGTTTTATAAACTTTATTTTATATATCAACTATTAGCTGGTTGGTACAGCTTGGTGAAACAGTTTGGTAAATCCTGAATCCTGATAGCGAGAACAGGAAAATCAATTTAATATAGATTATCGTTACCTGATAATATTACCATATACCGATAGAGGTGGTTTCGGAGCGTGACAAAAAATAGTATAGGTGGCTCGTGCAGGAAGTAAATTTCAGTCTTGGGTGAAATGCTCGTGCAGTCTCGAGTCGTGAGTTCGTGACGCACTCGCATCGCCCGAGAGTGAACTTCCTGCCCTTGGTATACAATAAACGATATTTAATAGGACGTTGCACCCGTATTTGTTGTCTCCGTCTTACACACGTACGACATAGCAATGCTGCGGGAATATACAAATATGGCGCGGGAAAGAACCGGAGAAGATTTCTGTCATAACTAAGAAACGAAATTTTTACCACATAAAGAGGAGAACTTTGGCTGTGTAATATCGTTTTTATTTTTTTGACACCACTTATACGAAATAAGTAGAAACATTTAGAAAATGTTATTTTAACATTTTTAATGTATACAAGTACTTTATTCATAAGGTTACTCACTTGGATATCAGAATGCATAGCTAATAATAAAAGAGAAAAACATAGCGTAATAGCACTGGTTTCACTACCCTGAAATTAAATTAATATTAACAAAAAAAAAAATTGACTTAACTGTATTAATTTATAGATACTTACGCCTATCATCATTGTAACCACTTCATCAAGAATATCATTATCAGAAAAGTTCGCGCCAGTTTCGTTCAGTTCAAATAAAGTGTCCAAGAATACTTTTAAATTCTTTTCTATAATAATATTGAGTACATTACATTTATATTATTACAACGCACTACAACAAATGTTCAAATAACTCACTTTCTTCATCGATATTATTCATGATTATCGTTTTTTTTACTAGTTTCTTTTGTGCAAAAACTTCTTTTTTTTCATTGATCATCTAACAAATTAAAAAATACACTGTTTACTGAATGTCTAGACCTTTTAGTCTCTATTACACGCCTACCTTTAATGGTAGTTTTTTCAAAGTTTTGAAAACATTAGATTGTCCTTGAAGTCTAAGAAATAAAGAGAAAAAAATATTTGGAAACAACCATGGTTTGAAAATTCTTATTGAATCTAATTCTGATGCTCTAAAAAATTTAATATTTAATTATTTTATAGTAAAGTCTTTAAAATTTGTGATAAATTAAATTTTTTACTTGATCATAGCTTTTTCGAATTCGGACCCACATTGTGAATGACTGTCCAGATTGTAACCCATTGCATTTTCTACATATTATGATAAATTTAGACAATAACTAACTATATTAAGCCTTCAAAGTTCAAATAGTATATGAATATTAAACGTACGACATATTAAATTAAGAGTAGTAGGTGCAATGTAGTCCCAAAGGTCAAATGGTTGTGTTTTACCTAATTCCTTCTTTAGATTTCTAATGAGAATCTTGTTTTTCTCATTAAATACAGGAAAAAACTGACTTAGTACGTTGGCATTAAATAAAGGAGTAATAAGCCGACGATGTTTCCGCCATTTATCAACTGTAATAATAAAAGAAAAATTGATACAATGTATTGACTCCAGACAAAATTTACAATTTTGTAAGGTAACGCACCAAATATTTTCAATTAAAATATTAAAAATTTGATTGAATTAATCAAAGTTAATTTTTAACGTGTAGGTAACATTATTTTGAATTTCCGTACAAATTCTTAATTTTGTATACGTTAAATGTGTGTAAGTTACCTAGTATACCTACATGAGATTCTGAGCAGACCGATGAATCTATTTGTTTTACAACGTTGTTTTTTTGGTATGTGTACATAATAATATTATGTGTAAGGCGCAACTGTACGACTAATCTACTAGTAGATAACCGTGATGGCGTGATGTATGATAACCTTTTTTTTTAACATACCTATTTGGTATCCATTATTTCATAATCCTGAAATAAGATGTTCAAACGGAACCTTTAGAATTTATTCTATTGCTATTTGCCACCATACTACTATATAGTATACCGTAATACCGTATAACAGTGGCGTGCTCAAGTTTTTTGAAAAGGGGGATGATATACATTTTTTACTTTTCTTACACCACGTTGTATAGGTATACACTCATTGCTATATCATATATTTTATATTTTTATATGATAAAAATAAGCCAAGGGGGTATATGACACTCGCACCCCCTCCTATGAGCACGCCCTTGCCGTAGAACTCAAATATATATAGCTCAAATTTTATCAACAGCAGATTGCAGATAATTAAACTATTAATCTTTTTATAAATGAGAGGCGTTAAATACTAAACTCAGCAAAACCATTAAGTTTATGACTATTGACTACTGTATAAAAAACTACTTGTAAACGAACTATACCTATTTAAGTTGGAACTCCGTATAGGTACTAGATACGAACTAAACTCAGTTGGTATACATATCAGGCATCAGCTCTTATTATTATTTTAATATATAAATCTTAAAAATCGTATTATAAAGTTATTGAATTACCTATGCTGAAATAAATAAATAAATATAAGCTGACACCAGAATCATTTTTCATGCGCTGCAATAATAAATTCTTAAATTCAAATTATACAGTGACCTATTCATAATAACTATAGGTGAACTTCACACCTACTATACCATAAAATGTAAAATTTCGAGTAATTTTCAAAAGCGCTGAAAAAAATAAACAAAAAATGGGAAATTCTTTGCAAAATCGATTTTCGATAAAATCGATTTTGGTTTTTGGTGTAACAATAAAAAAAAATTACCGTAAAACATAGAACCAGAAAGTAGAAAATCAAATCATTTTTACTGCTTCAAAAGGTGATGTCAGTCACACACACATAATTTTTTGTAAAATCAATACATTCATCGCCCCGCTCAGAATCTAAAAGTTGTCTAATACCTATAATTTTGTAAATGCAAATTTATTTTTGAGCTTTCTAAATATTTTTTATCACAGCTTCTTTCACGCAAATAATCTTCCCCAGCTAGACTTGAGCAATTTTTTGTAGTGAGTTATTTATTTTTCCTATAACAAAAAAGTTTCTATCCACCCCTGTTTGTATAAATTGTTAAGAAAAACCTGAAAAACATTACAATATACATAATATATTTTTTTTATTAGATTTTAAGGCTTGACAATTACCAAACGTGTAAGGTTGATAGGGTTGGTGCAGTAGGGTTGGGACTGTTGGTACGGTTAGGAACACGTGTATGTGTAGCAAAGTTTTTGCGCACAACGAACCCGGATGGTCACCCATCCGAGAACTAGTGGCAGCGGCCGTTGCTTACTCACATCGCGTGATTGATTTCAGCCACAGCGCCGCGCCAAGCCACGTATATATATAATAATTACTTAACAGACGCAGAATTTTCCAAATTTTCCAGGATTTTAGTAAATATTTTAAATTATCAAAGATTAAATATCGTAATTAGGTACCTGGTGCAGTTAGTAAGCCTTCACCAAAAATATTCTTGATAAATTCATAAAACCTGTCCTTTTGTAAAGCCTTTGAATTATTTAACACAATCTGAAACAAATTTAGTTTTATATTTAAATAATTTGATAACATATCGTTTAAATGGTTTAATATAATATATAATAATATAATTGATTTATTTTAACAAGATTTTGCTTATCTTGTTAACTGTTTAGTTTTCTGGATTCGGTCTGTATACTTTTGTAAAGGCACAGAAAATATATAATCAGAAAAATAATTACTTGTACGTCTTCTGGCTTAGTAATGTACACTCCGAAAAAAGGACCAAACCATACTTTAAAAGGCTCCGATCCGTAATTTTTGTAAAATCCCAGTAATGCATTTATCACCTCTGAAACAACAACAAAAAAATAATATAATAGATATACATAAAATAACCATATAATTTTTATTTTTTTTATGTTTTATTTTTGAAGTGTCTTATTTCCCTTACGTTCGGGAGTGCCAAGAAGCTTTAGTGCTGAGCCAATGATAGGGTACGCCGGGGGCCCTTTCATTTTCGAGTCCAATTTATCGATGTGTCTGTTGTTCCATTTGTAGCGGCACCAAAAAACCACAACAGAAATAATGGCCGAGTACAAGAGTACCTCAGTTACTGCCAGTCTAAATTCACTGGCCAACTGCATGATGATTGCTCCTGTTTCTAAAGCATTGTATATCCTAATATATAATTATTATTTAAATAATACTAATAAACTAATAAAGGGGGATGTCAAACGTTGATTTTTTGTCTTTAAGGCCAGAATTTATATTTATTTGCATGTTTTTTTTAACAGTCAAAAGGCGAAAAGTAGCTAGATAAGGTACAAGTTTGAATTATATAGTCAATATATCCGGAACACAAAGTTTTATTTTGCATATTTTTGTATATTGTGTAATTTGTTATGTGTTCTGCATATTTTTTGTATTTTACGATTTTTCATTGCATATAGATGGTTAATTATTTGATGTGTATTGCATATTTCTGTAATTTACGCGAATACCGAAGTGTTTTATACCCATTTGTCGTTACACTATGCCTTAGATAGCAAAATACTATAGCGCGCTAAACATTTCCGGTTAGACCTACAATCTAATTGGTGATTATTAAAATATTAATTATGATTATATTTGTTTATTTATATTATGATAATGATTAGTGTATTAGTGAAGTTTTTGTCCTGAAACCAAATGTCAAATCAGTACAAACTACAAACATTAGTTTTCAATAAGAACATTCTTAAAAATGTAGCGAAAAAGTAGCGCCGCGCTACATCTAAACAAAAGCGTTAGAAGCAGCGCGCTACATTTAAAAAAGTAGCGATAGCGGAAGCGAGCTACTTTTTGGGGGGGAAGTAGCTGTAGCGTTAGCGAGCTACAAAAAACTAGTAACGTCCCGACCACTGCAAAAAATATGGATAAGAATTGAGTATATTATACCCTGTTCAAAATAAGAAGCGCACGGAGTTACGTAACAAAACCAGTTTTGCCCGTGGCAATTTACATGCTTCTATTATTCAATAGAGTATAGGTAATACAACTATTACAAATAGGTACTCACACATATTTCCGCTGCTCTTATTTTAATTATTAACTAAAATGCATATTTATTTGCATATATGTTTGCATATTTTAGGTGCATACATTTGAATGATAATCAATGCATGCATATAATTGCATATTTCGGGAGCCCTATAGACTATAGTTATCTTTAAAATTCAGAGTTTGAAAAGAATGGAACGTGAATGACATTTAAATTTTTAATAAATATGATATGTATAAATATCGATTAATAACATTATTATAATATTCCTATTATATATTTTATTTGATTACGAATTATAAAAATTAAATACTTGAAATTCCAGTGGGCACGGCTAGACATATTATAACTACAATGATATATTTTCAATGATTTTGTACTAGTGTTTGGACGATATATAAAAATAAAATAAAACAATTTAAATGAATGCATTTATATTTTCAAAGAACCTGAACGTGTTCATTTTTTAAGCACTGAACGTGAATAAATTAGTTGTTTTGTTGAATGTTTCGAACAATAAAATGTTAGGTTGGGCACAAGAGATTCCTTCAGGCACGAAACTAGATAATTTTCCATAAGGGAGCGAACATTTTTGGCTTTTACCTCCCTTCTACTTTTCACTAAAATCTAAAAAAAAAAAACGCTTGCCAAGTCAGCGATCGGCATGTAAACTTTCTTGATCACTAAGCGGTATAACAATACAAATCTAGAAAAATGTCAGTGTGAACATCCCCACAAAAAATCATTTTCATTTTCATTTAGTGAGATAGATCTCCAAAAACGGAGAGCAGGTTTCGTTGTTTAGGGTCTGTTGAAGATTTTCAGAACTTTATCTTTAATAGTTAATTCACTACGATTGGAGATAAAAATCTGAAAACCTTCACTGCACCTCTCCTATCCCATGTGAATCTAACAAGACCCCAAACCACAAAATCCGTTCTCCAGTTTTGGAAATCTACCTCGCTAAATGAAAATCTAGCAAAAAATAACTCTTTTTATCTGTGAAAAATTAAATAATTTTTTTAAAAATATTTTAACTCCACATTTAGTATTTACTTGATAATTCCTTTTTAATGAGTTATCAACCAACTTTCTAGCTATCATAGTTTAGGAGAAAAATTTAAAAAATAGACATTTTGGGGCTGTTCAAGTCGACTTTTTTTATGGATTCAAGTGGTTATACCGCTTGGGTGTGATATCAAATCTCTCTCAATAATATTTTATATTAAAGCTAGCTAAATTACTCACCTACTCATCATTACTGAGTTACATTTTTATAATTTTCCTATTTAACACAACTTATTGAAGTTTTCAAAATTCAGAATTTTTCCATTTCAATTACCATACTTACTTGATTAAAAATCAAGAAAGTAAAATACTATACATTTTAATAATAAGTTAAATGAGTTAGGTCAAATAAGTTAAATTTTAATAATAAGTATGAATAAGTTTAAAAAGACGCTTATACCCACATGTGTTGTCTCCGTCTTACAAATGTAAAACATAGCAAAAACTGTTTTACTCGGTAAAGAACAGAGAAAGTTAGTCATAACTAAGAAATTAAATTTTTACCACATAAAAAGAACTTCGACTGTGAAATAAAATTTTATTTTTTCGATATCGGAACTAAAAAAATTACTCAAATTTGAAAAACACAAAAATAATTTATTTTAAAACAATATAAGAACTTTTTTCGTTTAAGTGATATCAAAAAATAAAAACGATATTTTACAGATAATGTTCTCAAGTCTCAACTATATTGTACATCAAATGGAGTCTTAACTATTACTATAGCCAGAGTTCTACCCCGCACAAAAAGTTTTTGGCATGTTGAACATTTGTAAGACTGAGATAACACATGCGGGTGTAGTATCTTCTTAAATAGTGTTTTCCAGTTTTCAATCTATTATTATATGTGTTATTGTGTTATCTCAAATTATCGGGTGATGAATATTTATAAAATTAATTCTTAGAATTTAATTAAAATTTATGATTGTTAATTATACAGTTTACCTACTTATAATATAAATCCAGGATTTAGGACAATTAAACGCCATGATACTCAAAATATTTAAAAATAAAATTGATGGGGCCAGTTTGACATTCCCTAACTAAGATATCCGTTTGTGACGTGCTTGAATTTCTTGGACTCCGTTTTTTTTTATGTAAATACATTTTAAATCTAATCTCATTATAAAATATTTACATCAATAATTATTAATTATTAATTAACCAATGTGAAGTATTATAACTATATTATTTATCAAGATCCCTTTAGTTCAAAGATCAAGGGAAACTCGGAGACTGAGATCATTTATTAGGTATATAGGTAATTTTTTTTAATATATAATTAGGTTTAATATAAGTTCTATAGGAAGCTGCAGGGGCCCAATATTTTACCTGCACATAAGCCCCTAAACCAAACCCATAGTTGTGGCACTGCAGGTTATTATAGTCTATAGCTATAAGTACAACACTTACCTCGAAGGTATGGACGTAATCGTAATGCGCATGCTGTTCAAGAATTATAAATCACAGCATGTACCTACGTTAAATTAAAATTAAATTTTTGAAATATTTTGTGAATTAATTTTAAATTAAATTTATTAAAAATAATGAAAACTTTTTTTATATTATTTAATTTTGGTGTTTGTTGAATAGTGTATCAGCGCATATCTTAACAACTGAATGCAATTATAATAAAAAAGGGTTTTTATGATTTACAATAATCCCCTCTTTGTCAGTTATTTACATGTCATTAGATTTTAATTATACCTAATATGGCTGTATGTACTTAATAGTTCTTTACACTTTAATTTTAAAAATAAAACAGGTTTTGCTCATTATATCCGAATTTGAATTTAACTCTTAAGTGACAATTAAAATCCTACCCGCCTTGAAGTATTATAATTAGAATATCAAAGCATTGTCGGTACAGCATCAAGTCTAAAATTCGTGCAAGAAGGATTCGGTAAGGAAACAAATGTACCTATACATTTAAATATTTACTATTTAGATACATATTTTTATTTAGTATTTTTTTTATATAATTATACATTATCTAATTTGTATAATTATTTGTGTCAGTGTTCAACTTTTAAGTAATTAACTTATAATTAGTCCAGAAAATTATAAACACGCATATAAAATATAATTGTGTATATAATACAACATGAATATACCTTAATAATTATTGGTCTTAACATTATGAAACTACCGATTTGCCTGATCACCTAGGTGTCGTATTCCTTGTGAGCTATAACATGGCGAAATATATGGAGCATATGGAGATTGGAGATCAAAATATACATATTAGCAGGGACGGATAGGTTTATCGGGAAATCAGGATTTTCCCAGTGGGCCCTCGTTCATATAAAATTATAGGGCCCTTAGTCTCAACACCGTATTTTATATGCTGTAAATGTTATTATAATAATACAATAATATAATATCGAACAAAACACAAGTTTAAAAGAGTTTATTTCATTGGTTTATAAATAATGAGATAAGAACATTTGAACTGTAAATGCATATAAATTCACTCTATAATATCAAAACTGACAGCATACTATTGAAACTAGTGAAAAAAGATTTGATGTGGTGTAAAACGGAGATAACACATGCGGGAGCTAGTGTGGGACGTCCTCTTAAAAGTAGGATAATGGATCACTTTAGTCCAATTTTAAATATTAAGGTAAATTACCAATTCATTTTATTGATAAAACTGAATCCAACCCAAAAGTTTTAATAATTAATGTAGATTATATCATTATAAACATCTTAATGTTTTAATAAAAATAGAGGAGTATATAAAAAAATATAGTTGTTACCATTTAAGAAAATGTAGTTTATTTACAACTGTGTGCTTAAAAATAAAGAAATTGTGATAAAAAAATATTGCTTTTTATCCGTGGGAAAAGTTTTCCTGTGTTTGGTTATATGGAATCCAAGCACGTGTAGTGTACACGGTATAGAACTGCAAGGGCCGTAAATTTTCGGCCCGGTCTGGTCCATCAATTTTATACTCAGGCCCAGTCTGGCCCGGTCCAAAAAATATTGTGAAAAAAAATATAATATTATTATGGTATATAAATAGCTTTATTATACCCACCAATTAATATATTATTATATTCATAGTGATTGTATCTACTATGTAGTATCTATCCATAGAGTATACTCTATATGTATCTACCTGTACCAGATCGATTTTATCATTACTATTTATTATTTTAAATTGTGATTATTTATTGTTGAAGAAAAATCCTTAAAAAGCCCAGTGCAACCCTTGATTTATTATTTGAAGTCCAGCCCGGCCCGGCAGTGGCGTATTTATGGAATTTGTAATGGGGAGGGTCCAAACAATTTTCATAATACAGATCCTACTCTTTATTAAATAAATTTACCATATTTTATATTTTTGTATAGAAATTCAATTTATTACAATGAATTAACATATATCCATTTTGTTAATTATTTATTTTAAAACCTAAAAATGAATAACATAATATTATATTTGCCTACCCACAATATTAATTTAATAAGTAAGTCAAATGAAATCTATTTAAAGCATAAACAATTTGTAGATTAATAATAGGTTTGGTTAGGTTATATTATTCTAAAAGAAAGTCAGAATGAAATATGATTTATTCTTACCAGAATTTTCTCTTCGTCACTTAGGGAACGATTGATAAATAAACAAATGTCATTAGGCATAGTAATGAAGTTATCTATACTTATATATGTGTCAATTAATGTAATTTGTGAATGTTCATTTTTCATTATAACAGCACAGCAAAAATGTTGATCAGGCCAAGCACATTTCATAAGCCAACATTATTTCCATCATTAATACAAACCACATGCGAATAAAGTAAAAATTACAGTCTTACTACTACCAAGTACCAGGCGTACATGATGACAAAGTAGCGGTAGTAGACACTGTCTTCGTGGAAAATGTTGTTATTTTAGACATTTTAATATAACACAAAATTAACATACAAAACGCAAAATAGAGTAAAAAGGGTCGTTTACTGTTCAGTACCAAAACCAATAACAAAAGTAATCATTAATTACGATCATTTTGACTCATATATTATCATATTCTGTAAATAGATCAACCATCAATAACCGCGGCAGGTTTTTCTACAAAACAGAAGAGGTCAATTTTAACTTCTCTGTAGTTGTTCCCCCAAGTGGCCTGGTAAACTGATAACAGCCGAAAATAATATCCTCTTTTTGATTTTCAACTTAGACGACAAGACGACGTGTCAACCTAGCATAATAATTTATGATAACATTTTTTTTCCTGATTACGTAAAAAAATAACATTTGTATCCAGACCCCATGGACCCCCCCCCCCCCCCGTAAATACGCCACTGCGGCCCGGCAAATATAGTGCAAAAAAAAAAACCCAGGCCCGGCCCGAAATAAATTTCCAAGACTTAAAAAAGCCCAGTCCAACCCCTGATTTATTATAATAATATATTCGAAGTCCAGCCCGGCCCGAAAAATTGTACAAATAAAGCCCAGGCCCGGTCCGGGATAAAATTCCAAGACTTAAAAAGCCCGGTCCAACCCTTTATTTTATTTCAAAGGTCCAGCCCGGTCCAATGTCACTACGGGCCGGGCTTTTGAAGGACCGGGTCGAGCCGGTCCGGCCCTTGCAGGTCTTTAGTACACAGTAACAGTACCTCTTTAATCGTCGTTGTTGACCTAGGTCACTGTAATGGATGTGTAATTCGACGATAAATCATTTTATAGAAAACCCGATTCTTAGAGAAAACAATTTTTAAAAATATTTTTACATAACTATATTAAATAATCCATTTTTCTATTAATACCTAATACAGAAAGTGGATTGTGTAATATGAATACATTTTTGACAAAATTAACGCAGTACATATATCAGTGGGGCACACGGGGGGGAGGTTTAATAGGTCGCAAACTCTGAACTCACATGCCCTTGAAATTCAAATTTAATCTATCAGTTACAATGACCTACTCAATAATGAAATACACTTGACACTTGGCAGCTACAGCACAGTGGAAATATTTGCCCACTTTTTATCATTTGATTTGGTTAAGCGAACTCCAAATTTAACAATATGAGAAAATTTGTTTGATAATGTGGATAATTATATATAGGTACTAAAGATATTTCAGTAAGAGATATAAAAAGTTTATGCAAATGAAGATACTGTACCATGGCAATGAAGTACAAAATATACTATGTAGGTACTGAACTATACAGAATACTACTCCTTAGCTATAGTAGCTTTGGCCAAGCTATATTTAAATACATAATAACATCAAAACAAATACTAATATAATTATTTATGTTACGTATAGCTACTCTACTGAAGGTATATTATTATTAATTAATTACTATTATCACCATCGGGTTCTTAAACACTCTGTTGTTGTTATCCACCAGCCACCACTAATTTTTTTCGGTACCTACATGCAATGCAACGTACAGAAAAACGGGTTTTCTTTTGTGCATCCGTGAATTATATAGAAATCGTAGCAGATCATTTATTGTTGGACGACCTCGACGCAATTATAGTTTGAAAATGCTGAAATGCCTAAAGGTCGTGATTCAACAAAATTTTACGTCGCTGTGAAAGATACAAAATATGTTAACAAAAATTGTCTCTCGAACATTATACTCATATTATAGTCATATCATATATTAGCATTCAGTCCCATGATTTTCTTTGATTAATTATTTAAAAATATGTGAACATTTTGCAAAATAATTGCAAATTGGTTTTTAGAAAATTCAAATATTTTAAATAGGACGTGGATTTAAATGCAAATTTTATTTTTCTGGGAGCTCCAAAACAGTGTTTTAAATGCACAAATTTTTTCCAAACATAATAACATAAAAAAAAATTGTGTTTAGACTGCATTGTATAACATTTTTGTGTATATTTTATATCTTTATGAAAAATGTTTTTCGGAATTTAAAGAAGAAAAAACTAAAAAATATCAAAAATAGCAAATGTTTAAAATAGCTAAAAAAAATCTTCCCTTTCTTCTGCTGCTACCGTCCATGGTATATCTTGTCGAAACCTCCCCGCGTCCGTTTTCACACAATTTTCCCATTGCAGTCGTAGATGGTAATTGTACTAACTATTTTACATAGTTTTCACGACTCATTATGATCTGCAGCCCACGTCGCCACCTCTTTCAATCTCTTTTTTAATATTATCTTGTCTTTGAAACAATTACTTGAGTTCATAGTTAGATATTATATCCTTTTTGCCATGCTCTCATGCGGATGTCGACACTGGGGCCATAGATTCAAATAAGAATTCTCAATCACTTTTAATCTTGTTCGTTGATTGTACCTCCATTTCCGTAAGTGACCAAGTTCATTCTGATGAATGTGTAGTGGTAGATATAGACTGCATCTGTATTTTCAGGTTACCTAAATGATTTAGTCATATACCTAAGTAGCTCTCAAGCTCAGTATTTTCTCGAGTTTATTAGTTATTACTGAGTATATTTATTATATATTTATACTATAGGTACTATAAATTATAAGAATATTTATTTTATTATTAATAGTAGTATGAATTAATTTTTACCAAAAATATCACATTTATTACGTTACTATCTAACGACCAGAACCCGGCTTTTCCGGAATCTTTCTTTTATTTTTTCAATAAAATTTAAACATTTGATAAAATATTAATTTTTACCATTAAGTTTTTATGTAAATATACATAGGAAATTCTGTTTTATAATACTTTATATTTTTTGTTTCATGAATATTTCGTTAGGATGTCAGATTTATTCTGCGACATTTAGTAAAAAACAGCGTGATTTTGTTTGATAAAGTAAGCAAACAGTGTATTATTTATTGTTTATCTTTATCAAAATTTAAATTCTCAGTAATTTTCAATAAACGCCGTGAAAAACAAAAGAAAAATTAAGGAAAAACGGGAATTTTCACGCAAAATCGATTTTGGTTTTTGGTATAACTTTAAAACAAATTACCGTAGAACTGTTTAGGGACATTTTCAGTTTTCAATTTCATTATTTTTTTTTTCTTATTAATGTCAATAAAACTTTATTTGTTGAGTAAAAGTGCTTCAAAATTTAATAGGTACAAGGTTTTCTACTACCTATACTGTTACAATGACATTTGAAAAATATTTAAAAACCTTAGTCACAGTTTTTTTTATAAGTATTTAATGTTCAAATCTTGACAAAATACGGAAAAATCACAAAAATTAGCAAATTATTTTGAGTTGAGGATTCATAAAAATTTTTCTTTACATAACATTAATAAAAAAATAATTGAAAAACAAGATAATTTTTATAATTTATTACATAAATATAATTTTTATTAATATAATAAATTACAATTATTTAATTATTGATCTGAATTTTTAAATAAAACTTATAATGTACCAATTAAAATATAATACATTTTTTTCGTTTAACAGTCTCATTCTTAACTATTTTAAAAAATATTATCTAAAATATTAATACATTTTTAATACCTACTGAATTTTTCTCAAAAATGTAGTGCAAATATTATGAAACACACGCGCTCATGCACAAATTAATAATAATAACTCCATTTTGATTTATGGCACTATGTCCCATACTCCTATAAACACAAAAAAGGACATAAGGGGTAATATCATAATTAAGTAAGACATAGACAAGAATATAGTTCAGAATGTATTTATAATCCATTTTTTTGATTAGGTATACATTTAAAAATAGTTTAATTATATAATAATAATGATGAAAAACTAGTACTAAGACAAATGGAATGGAAATGAAATGTTCAGTCTTCATAGTAAAAACGCGTTCGGCTTAACTGCTTTTTGGGACTTTCTTCTTAACATAGTTTTTAAGCTCAGAGTCTAACTGACAAAATGTAGGTATTACAAACCATTCTCATAGGTACCTAACTCATATTTTATTTAGAATGCCATAAGTAGGTATTTATTTTTTTTAGGATTAAGCCGATTAAAGGTAGGTTTGTACGTATTTTATAAATGTGACAATTAAAAATACACACAAGTTGTTGTCATCGTTAACCATACAACTAAACAGTTTAAGACCACACCAAAAATTATTATCAGATGGTGTCTCATAAGAATTATGTTTCCGCGTTTTCTGTTAATGTAAAACTATAGATGAATGCATGCCTAAGTATATATTTAGCCATGGATGAATGCATTAGGAATAAGTTGATGAGTAATATCTCTTAGCCCCCATTTCGCATTACGCATCTTCAAATTTTCTCGTAGTTGTTAGCTTATAATTATCAGTATATGGATCATACATACAAATTTTACCTTTTGGCTTTAATGCACAACAGCTGCCTCTAAACAATCCTAAAAATATAAAAATGAATATTATTGTACACTAAGTTAAGAGTACGCAACACCGGCATGCATTCTCTCCTCCTTACAAACGCATAACATAAAAATTGTACGCTCGGCAGATCACGTTTAGTTCTGTTGGTTTAAAAATTAGAGTGAATTGAACTCTTATAAAATTTAGAAGTAAGAACATTATCTAGTGAACATCTTATGGTCTTTTTTATAGGTACTTTAATTTTAAAGCAAGTTATGAGTATTTTAAAATTGTAAATTGTTTGTGCATTTTAAAATACTCATAACTTGCTTTAAAACTAAAATACAAAACAAAACCTATGAGGTTTACTAGATAATAATCTTGCCTTTAAATTTTAGGAGGTTAATTCACTCTAGTTTTAAAACTAA
This sequence comes from Sitobion miscanthi, assembly GCA_008086715.1. NCBI lineage: Eukaryota > Metazoa > Arthropoda > Insecta > Hemiptera > Aphididae > Sitobion > Sitobion miscanthi. The sequence continues at coordinate 29,140,086 of CM017798.1, read as the reverse complement.
CAGAGCTAAACATGATCTTCTGAGCGTACAATTTACGAGAGAACGCATGTGAGTGTACCTCTTAAGATTAATAAAAACCGTTAATAACTTTAAAAAACTATACCTTCTATACATATAAAATTAGAAACATGCAACATGTTTATATTCCTATATTATACCTATATAATCATATTGTGTATTCATCAATTGACCACCAAGCCACACCAACGGATCAGAAGATACATCCAAATATTTTGCTGGTAATACATTTGACAAATTATGTGTGCAAGCAATTATAGTTTCAAAGTCTTCTATTAATTTCAGTTGGCTGAAACTCAATATTTGGAAAATATGCTGACCACCTCCAGAAGATATTTCCAATAAGCTACTATCAGATGAATCCATACATTTTTTCAGAGACGATAAGATTGATTCTTTATTACATTCAGGAGCATGTTCACGAAACATCTAAACAAACATATTACACATACAAATAATACGTGCTATGCAATTTACACAAATAAGTATATTGTATATTAAATATCCAAATTACTAATCTATTAAAATTAGATGTCTAAAAGTTAAAATTATAAAATAATCCCATACAAAAAATGTAACTTTTAAACAAAAATAATTTTTATTATGTATTTTTCATACTTAATGATAAATGATAATTAATCAATAAAATATTGGTTTATTTATTAAAAAAGAAAAATAAAGATTTTCCCTAAAAATTGAAAACCAATTTCATTAATACATATTATTAGGTATATATTAACTAATAAGATGTGTATCTAAAAACCATATTTAGAACATATAAAAGTAAATACAATATTATTTTTTATTATAATAAACCCCAGAAAATGTTGGTTTAAATAAAATAATACAAATTTTAATTTACAATACATCAATAAATATTTTACATTTTGGGTCTTTTGGGAACCCCAGTTAATAGATTAACACTCTTTTCTCTTTTCATTGAAGGATTCTTATTTGATCCAGGCACGTTGCTGTCTTGTAACCATCTAACTTGTGTAGCTGGTCCATACCCCTTCTCATTTTTAGCAGCAATTCGAAATATTATAGCAGGTTTATTAGTTCTATCGATTAGCGCGGCTCCAAGTGACTCGTGACTGACTACAGCAGCATTATGAGGTCCACAATACACACGAACAAAATTTAAATTTGTCGAAGTTGGTTTTGGACTTTGGTGTGGTACATCCTTAGGATTTTTGATGGCCAAACAAACAGAATATTCTAAAATCTTACCAGAACTAGTAGGAGGGGCTTCCCATGTTAAACTAGCACCATCTGGTGCTTTTGTAATTTTAATAGCAGATGGAGCACCTGGATAACCTGGTAAACAGGTCTTAAATGCAGATATTTCACTCCATTCTCCACGGCCACAAGTATTTATAGCAGCTATACGGAGTTTGTAAGCTGTCCCTGGTTGAATATCAATTTTTAATTTATGTGTATAATCTGGTAAATGATCTAAGCTAGTATTTTCATGTTCATCAGTAGTAGAAGTCGAGTAAAATTGTTTCACCAAACAAGTAGTACCTTTAATTACACCAACATCACACCATGCTGGTCCTTCATGTTTAACTGGTACAATTGGCTGTGCAGGTTTTGATATTACGCTTTCTGCAGTTCCATTAGTAGGAGGTGCCTGGTTTAAAGCAGCAGTTGCTAATGTTGATAATGCATCAGCAATATCATTTTCTGATTTCTTCTCTTCTTTCTGATCCGCTTTCTCAACCTTGCATAAGGAATTTTCAAGGTTTTCAATTTTAATTTGGTCTTCACTTTTTATAAACTCTGATTTCATTTCAAGTAGAGGAGGTCCAACATTTTGAGATGGTTCATCAGTTAAAAACTCAGATAATTCTCTCATAACCAAGTCTTTCAATTCTGAATCTTTCATACTTAACACAGATTGTTGATCTAAATCAACTACGTTTTCTTCAAGTTTTAAATCATTATTCAGGGCCGAATCAGTGACAGGAATAACTTGTTGACTTTCTTTTACTAAACTGTCTTGACTAACTGGAACAATTTGATCTTGAGTGGGTTCAATTAAATTATCTTGAGCAGGAACTGCAGATTCCATATCTGATGTTGATAATAATTGATCTGATACTGGTGTAGGTTGATCAACAACACTGTCTGGCTGTATTGGATCGCTAACAACAATTGTAGTGTCATCAACTTTTTCATTATCTTCCAATGTTTTTTCTGAAACTGTTTCTAATTTTTCAGCCTCTTTGACCTTATCAGTATCCTCAATGGATATTTGTTCTGGTTCTGATTCAGTTATTGATTCCTTGTTTTCTTGATCAACTGTAGGAGGTTCTACTTGTTTTATTTCTGCGGTAGCTAATTGATCAGAATCAATAGTTTCAGATGTAGTTGTTTCTGTTTTATCAGAATTATCGATGACATCTTTATCGTCCATGGTCTCAAGTATAGATAGATAAAATATCTGTAAATTAAAAAAAAAAAATGGAAACATTATAGTATTAATTAGATTATTTGTATAGTTCTATACTAAATAAAATAGTAATAGTAAAATAATTATGAACTACATTAATTTAAATAAAATTGGTTAACAACTTATAATACCTATTACTTATAAGTAGGGCTGGGATTTATATGCAATAAAAAATTTTAAATGTGCATTTTAATTACCTTCCAATATAGTTTTTTTTCCTACACAATTAATATTTCTCCCCCCTTTAAAAATGTAAGGGAGGAAACCCCCTTGGTATTTTATAAATTAATTAGAAAAATATTATCAAAAGATATTTTAGATTTATAAGAATTATTTTATCAAGAAAAGTATATTTAAAACAATTAACTACCGAAAAATAAATGGATGTATTAATCAAATAATTTTAATCATTGCCAGATTTTGCCATCACAACACATCATGATAACAAAATTTAATCTTTTCTCATAATTTCGTAAGTAAAAACAAAACCAAAGTGAAATTTTAATTTGAGAGATGATGATCTTTTAGTAATTTGTAACACCGACAATATTGACTTCAATTATTTAAAGGCAGTACTAAAGCTATTTGAGAAAATGTGTTTATCAACTAATGTTACTGAACATTTTGAAGCCAATTTAAATTTGTATTTGGAATAAAAGATTTAATTGGCTCATTTGACAATAATATATAATTTATAAAATGTTTTTAACTATTCCAATGAGTTCTGCTTTGAATGAACGTTTGTTTTTATCTTTTTGTTGCCTCAAAATCTCCAGACACTAAATTATGTGAAGATGTTATCCATACCCTAAAAATGAATTGCATTCTCTGCGGTAAACCCAATGAGAAAAACAAAATCACCACAAACTTAAAAAAAAAAATTATCAACCAAAATATTGCCGCTTCCCCTAATCAAATTTTTCCGACACAAAGTGATCATGGTCACCTGAGTACGCATTGAACACACAAGACTTACAGATTCACATCTAATGCGCAGGGAATCAGAACTCGTATGCGAAACATGCTTCTGTGTTCTCTCTGTGAAACACAATATATTCTTAGAACGTCCTACACGCCTACCTACCAATAGGCTCGTACAAAATCTTATGTTATCACCATCTTATCTAAAGAACTAAGAAGCATGTGAACCAAAACAAGAATCAAGAATTATAGACTCCCTCAAGGGTCAAGATAGCCAATCTCACGATTCACAGCAAGTACAATGCACCAAAGATACCTACCACGATAAAATATATTATATTATCTTGAAATTTTTTACAATTGTTTAAAACTTTTAACTACCATAGGCTAATGAAAACTATATTTGAAGCATTAATCTAATAAAATTAAAAAAAATATATTAAACATAATTTATAAAATATTTTTAAAATTATAATAATAATAAAAACATTAGTTAATATTGACATAAAATTATGAAATTAATCGAAATAAATATAAACTATAAGCCTTAAACAAAGCAAGAACAAATTTATAATGTATTCAGCAAAATAAATATTGATGTTATAACATTAATAGATGAAAATTAAGCTCTCGCCACTTTTATCACATTTAGCTACCTACCTATTCTGAGATTAAAATATCAGTGTTTTAGTAAAATAAAAAGTAAAAATATATAATTTTTTATGTACATTTTATATTACCAATCCTAAATGTTTTTTTGTCAATAATTATTCTAAAACTAGTTTCTACACTGAGTAGTCCTCTATAAGCTGATGACCAATGAGAAAAGTATCTAAACAGTTATAAACTAATGCTTCACTAGTAATTTTTACACCTTAAAAATGTAATTTTAATAATATATAATATTATATAAGCTGAGTAGTAAACATCAGTAGTATGTGGTAGTAGTACGTGGCAGCATCTATGTCAAATTATCAAACAGCCACTGTATATTACAGTATATAACTTATAACAGGGGTCATCAAATTGTGGCATGCTGGTCACATGCAGCCCATGGACAAACTATACAGATTTAAACAAGTACTAATTATAATATAGACAGTGGCGCGAACATGTACATTAGGTAGTTGAATTAAACTGCCTTGAACTTTGGTTGGGTTGGTGGGTAAAATAATAAGAGTACACTTCCAAGTCTTTCTGCTATAATTGTATTAAGCACTGGTAACGTCATTAAATTATCAAATTAGTTAAGCTCGTCTAAAGGGGTGTGTGGGTGAGTAAGTTAAATTATTTGGACTGCCAGTCTCAATTTCATTCGACGCCGCTGTATATAGATGGTCAAAAAAATATTCATATCCAATATAGTAAGTGACACATAATTTAAGTCATAAATCATATATTTTATAATAGTAAAACATAATGTATCAGTCTAACACAACTCACAAGTTTGAGAGTAATTGGTTTAAATCGAGCTTAAATTTTGTACTAGTAACTTTTAAGCAAATAAATCATTACCTTGATTAAATAGATTCAAATGTAAATATAATTTGCTCTATCAAACAAACAAATAACAAAACGAATATCACTAACTTACGAAGAAACGAAGGTAACTTCAATTAACATTGAAAACATTGACTCAAAGAAATCTAATACCTAAAATTTAGAATACTAGAATCAGTAGAATCTGAATTCTGATTTCAGAAATAATGATAAATGACAATTGATAAATAGTAAACAACTCTTATCATGGAAGATATTAAATTTCACTATTCAAGAAAATTCTAACAATTCCATTGCTATTACAAGACGTTTGGGATATTTATTATTTAAAAATGTAAATATAATAATTCTAGCAAACGGTTTAGAAAAATGTTAATAATTATTAATAATAATTAAATTCGTTTTTTCGGATCACTACCTTTTATTCCATGAAATAGTTTTTTTACAAATGAAATGTAAACCACAAATTCGTTAGATTAAATATTTAAATCCTGAGAGAAACGTCGTGTTTGTAAAGGATCATTATTCATTACCACTTGTCCACAATTTTTTTTTTCTAAGTCAACTTATTCCAATGATATTAATTTTCAAATTTTCAAATTTTTTTCTATTTACATATTTTGTTTCAATGCTTGTTTGTCAAAAGATAAATATCTGATAGACATTTCGTCCATAAATTCAAATTACAATTAGACGGGGAAATTGTACTTCCTAAAATATTGTAGGTATGAGTTTCTTATTTTATTTTATTCTATCTATGTGTGTGTGTGTGAAAGAAAGAGCGGAGGAGATAAACAATTATTATTTTAATTTTTATTATAATACCTATTCAATCTTATTTTTTTTTTTTTTGTTAAATGATTTGTGATAAAAATAAATACTACAAATTAATATATTTATCAATAGTTATTATTTTTATTTTATGTAAATTGATTTTTAATTTATAATTAATTCTTTTTTATAATGCGGGTACGACGCGACTATATTATGAATGCATATATTTCATAGTAGTTAGTAAAATTTTAGGCACATTTTTGGAATTTTTTTTCGAAATATACGTGTTTCAACGAGTTAAGAACAATGGTACAAAAAAAATTTTGAGGAAACCATTATTTTGGAAGTTATAGTTGTCCAAAGTTTGCGATTTTAAGTTTAATACGCATGCGCGGAACACTACTTAATGGCGCGCGAATGGAGACTGAATAGACGAATGGACTATAATATACTTATGTCTTATGTGACTTAAACAGACTGGCCATAATAACTTAGTTTAATTCCGAGGCCTGCCCAAGGTGGTTTTACACAACAATTCAAAATTAAAATACGTATAAAAAAAATTTTAGGCCATACTACTTTAATGCCGCGCGCAGCGTATAAACGTAATAATTCAAACTTTGGATGGTTATTACTTCTAAAATAATGGTTTCCGCAATTTTTTTTTACACTATCGTTCTCAATTCGTCAAAATAAAAAAAAATCGCTAGGTAGCTGAAGTGAATTTGTTCCAAAACTAAAAAGTTTCATGACACTTCAAAATACAAATAATATTGTTGAATTATAACAAATTAGGTAACTAAAATCGAAGCCATAGTGTAAGATCGGAACACAGATTCTATGTCATTCATGACACATCTTTTGGAACAAATATTTTGTGAACCTATGTATTATTGGAAAAATTAGATATGGCGTGTTATAGCCTGTACTACCTAATAAGTTTTCTAGAACAAAAGTTCAAAATTGTTTCATAGCACAAATAACTATATACTTTTAGAATCAATTAATCAAAACACTTGAAATAGATATTTGTAACACTAAAGTTAAGTATATTTAAAATTATATTTATTCCAATGCCCTTGTCCGTTAGTTGTTTTCATAAAAACATCTTCCAATAATTATTATTATTTGTTCCAAACACGATGTAGAGAAATCTTCTCTACATCGTGGTTGAGTGGTTTCAAAAAATATTGTATTCAGTTACCTGCAGGCTGTAACCACTTTATCCACAAAATATTTGCTCCAATGGTAATTTGTTCCAAACATTTTTGGAACAAATGTTTTGTGGAACTACCTATTGTCTCGTTTTTTCGGAATAATTAACGGTTTTTCTTCATTTTGTTACAAAACATATAATCGTAATGATAAGATACAAGATAAGCGCCGCTTTCTTCAATATTTGAAAAGTTATAATTTATCATAGTCCATAGATTTAAGGCTTTTTACCAAGTTATAGTAGAATACCTGAATACTATTATTCTACAAATATTAGTGTCTGTAAGAATAAGTTCTATCGTTAATGTAATTTATAACATTTAATGATTTTCTGGAATGTTGTTGTTTCCAAAATATTTATTTGGAACATTTAAAGCTATACGTTTAATTTACTGTGTTTTCTTATAAATTCATCATGCAATTTTCGGTATTTGATGATCAGCCAAAACTATTCAGGTAATTATGTGTTTTATTTTAATAATGTAGTGTATTAAAAAAAATATAGTTGTGTTTAATTTGTTTTAAATATTAATTTTAGAAATTTGAAGAAGATATGAAATATGTTAATTCAAAACTGAAAATTATTGACACTAAACTATCATCTATTCATCCAACTAACAATACATATGTTAGTAAACTTGAAGGTAAATTAAATACAATTTAATAGAATTAAATGTATCTAAATTGTGATGTTATGTTTCAAATTTTAAATGTAGCTAAACTGTAAAGATACTCATTAAGATTCTTGAAGACTTCAAACAAATTTATTTAAGTTACACAATTTTTAGTATCGAAAGTATTAAATATTTAAATTTATCATTATAATTGTATGTATTAGTATATCTTATACTTTATTATTAGTTAGAAATATTAGTGTATGTACACAATTAAAAAAAAACAACTAATTAATATACTTAATAGTTGACATTTTTACAAAACTATTAATTTTACTGACATTGGTATAAATAATATATAATATTCCCTATATTCTATCGACTATTATATTGTATAATGTATATTATAAATAATAAATATAATTCAATAAGTATGTACATATAATTTTACAATATCTACCTAGCAGGCAAAACGACTTATTTTATTTAACTCTTAAAACGCTTAATATTTCTTTCTACCTCCACTCGATTTTAAATACTAAATTTGCATCTGCTATAAAAATTGTTATAACTTTTATATTGGAGAGTCATCTTAGTTGTATATTTGTGGCTTTAAATAAAAAAAAAAATACAATTATTTTACAAAATGGTAAATTTGTTGAACATAAATAATTTAACATTTTACTAATTATATTAAAACATTGATTGCACATTTACACTGTTCCAAGAGAAATTCTTTGTTTTAACATTTAGTTATTATTATAATATATAACAAATATATTATCTTCATTTTGAAAATACTTAGTTTGTTTCTTTTATTTATTGTACACATCAAATATAGTATTATAGCCCACTGTAATTTAAAAGGGTTCAATTACCGATAAAAGTTTGTTTTGCAATGACTATATAAACGAAGCACAAGGTCGAGCATTAGCACATTGTACAGTGGATTTGGAAGCAAGTCCGGCTCAAGGGGTAGGCGATAAGCCCACGTCTAAGGCAGCACTTAAATAGTAGGCATTTTCAAAACAGCGATAATACTAATATTTTAGGTGCGGCAAAATTTGATTTTGCCTAGACCATTATTTTTGTTTGAGCCGGCCTTTGGTAGGCAAGTGTTTCTCATGTGGATATTTTGTACGTAGTGTTTTCTAGAGTAGGACCTGATCAGTTACATGTTTATGCACCACAAACTAAAACTCTAAGTATGGTACATCTAAGGTAATTAGCCTGAAGGATATTTAGTAGATTTTTAACTGTAGAGGAGGGTATGGTTGGCTAGAACACATGTATGTGTAGCGAGGATTGTCAGTAGAACTCAGGTGGTCTGATGGTCACCCATCCGGGAACTAGCAACAGCGGCTGATGCTTGACCTCCACCGCACCACACCAGACCACAATATATATTATTGTACTAGAAGTCTAGAAAATTCCTTCATTTTTGATAAATATTAATTTTAATATACCTACTATTTTTACATCAAACCAAATATGCATCTAAATTAACTTTATTGTAGAATTTAAAACTATATATTTTATTACATAGTCTACTCATTTTTTGGATATTTTTAATAAATATTTGTTCAAACACTTATTATAAATAATAATATTAAATTGGAACAATGATGTGTTGGGTCCGGATTTGTATGTTAAAAAAAGGTGAAATATGATGCTAATTTGCTCAAAAAACCTGCAGAAATTTTCTTTCTATTTTTTCAAACATGATGATACGCAAATCTAAAAATAATTTTCAACAAAATAATACACAAACGTTACAAATTTTAATATTATGATGAAAATCTAACTTTCTTTTTCAAATTAGGAACATAATATTTTCTACATATATTATATTAATTATTCATACAAAATTTGTTTTATATATTATATGATTGAATATACCTTTATATATCTTAAGATATTATATCTACTTTCTATTAAGCAATACTTGTCTTGAAAACAGAGAGTTAGACACTTAGAACATACAATGTGTGATAATTCACAAATAATAATAACAATTTAAACAATCCATGAAATATGTTTCAAAATAGATAGACACAGCTTACAGATAGTATGTAGCTAGTTATTATAAATGTATTCTTAAAGGTAGATTATTATCAATTTAATACTAATACAAATAGGAAGACAAAATAAAATAATTTAAACATTAGAGACAGTACTTAGTACTTACTTATTTGGTTATTTCTAATTACATAAACAACCGATCAGTGAGTAGAGCATTTGTATGCATTAAAAAGTCAAAACCAACCAAATATGAGCTAAAAAATCTTAAATATGCATAAATACCGCACTAAAATGTTCAAATATGTATGAAAAAAATATGCACTCAAAAATTAGAGACATTTATTGTTTTTTGAATATTTAATTAAAATAATAAATTTAAAACTATACTTTTGTTGGTAGTTTTAATCTATATGAAAAAAATAAGTTCTACCTAAGTACTTCTTAATGAATGAGTCCTATATGAATCCATATGTGGTCTAATCAAACATCTGTGTTTAAACACATTTGTTTGGACGTTTCAACGTTTGGTAATAATTATTATAGGTCATAAATCATAATTAAAACGTTTTGTATATTCGGTAACACTAGATCAATAATCTTCATTATTAGTTTGTACTATACACTAAACGGATTGAAATTTTGTTCCCTACACGGACATTTGTTTGTCACCCTCTTACACTCGTACAAGTGCGTAACAAAGTAAATTTATGCTCAGCAGATCGTTAGTTTAAAAATTAGAGTGAATTATTATTAAAAGTATATTATGATACTTTATGAAAGAACATTTTCTCTGTTTCTATGTCGATTTTTTACGATAGTTCAATTTTAAGCAAGGTTTGCGCATATACGAACATATTGGGGCCCATTCTTGAAGAATAAAAAAAAAATAAATAAATATTGTAGCGTAAATTAAAAATGTTCCTAACTCACTTAAAAACTGAATTAAAGTAAAAAAACCCATATACAAACACGGTTTATGTTCTTACAATCAAGTTTCATAATAGTACGTTCACTCTAATTTTAAAATTTACGAAGCTCAACGTGATCTGTTGAGCGTAAATTTGTTATGTTACGCACTTGTAAGACGGAGACAAAAAATACCCCTATACGTCCGTGTTAACAATTTAAATACTATGCAAAAAGTAAACTGTTTACGAATAGTTAATTAAAAAGCGTAAACTCGTAATTAATTTGATTATAGTAAAAAATAAAAAAATGGTAAAAAAAAATTAAACAAAAAGTTATTGCCGAAACCAGGGATCGAACCAGGGACCTTTAGATCTTCAGTCTAACGCTCTCCCAACTGAGCTATTTCGGCAGACAAGAATTGAGGCAATTTTGGATGTATGAAACATAATGTTTGAGCATTAACTTCGTTTTGCTTATCCTATGACCTATAGTTGTAGGCAGTGCGTGCGGGTATGTCAGCAAGGGGGTGAAAACTCAGTGGTCTAGAACTGGCCCCTCAGTTTTATTTTAGATTCTGAGTGGAACTATGAATGTATTGATTTTACAATGATGTGTGTTTTTTTTTTTATTTTTTTTTTTTTTTGTATCTGTCATCCCCTTTTAGGACAGTAAAAGTGCTTGGATTTTCTTCTACAGTAACTTTTCTGATTGGAAAGCGAATCTAGTTGGTACTTTGGGGGGTTAAAGTTAAACATTTCCCAATAGTTTTCAAAAGCGACGTGAAAAACAAAAGAAAAATTAAGGCGAAATGGGAATTTTTACGCAAAATCTGTTTCGAGAAAATCGATTTTGGTTTTTGATGCACCTCTTAAACAAATGACCGTAGGTACATGAAATTTTGACTGAATGTTTATATTAGCATTTTCTATATACCATAACATTTTCTTATTCACTTATTATGAGCTGTTAACAAACATTTTCAGTTTCCATTTTTTTTTAGTTTATTTCTATAAATATCAATAAAATTTTATTTGTTGGTTAAAAAAAGCTTAAAAATTTAATAGAAGGCTCCTAGGTTATTGTTTCTACGAAAGATGAAAAATATTAAAAATCCTTTGTCACAGTTTTTATTTATAAGCATTTAAAGTTCAAATATTGACAAAATACGAAAAAATCATGAAAATTAGCAAATTATTTTGAGTTGAGAACTCATAAAATTTTTTCTTTTTCAATCTAAGATTTGAAAATGTAATACAAGATTATCCATAAGTTTATCTACCTTTATCAAAAAAAAAAATGTTTACAAGAGGGTCAAATTAAATTTTTATGAGCGTTTGAAATTATATTTTTACAACATTTGATATTAACTCGATTTCTGTTGTAACGATTTTTTATTTTGTTGTAATCAAAAAACGTATGACTGTAGATACTTGAAAATTTCACTGAATGTTTATATTGGTATTTTCTATACACGATAAAATTTTGAAAATAATTTGACTCTTTTTGAGCTGTTTACGGACATTGTCAGTTTTTAGTTTTTTTTCTATAAATATCAATAAAATTTTATTTGTTGGGTAAAAAGCGTGAAAATTGAATTCAAGGCTCCTGATATAATGTTACAATAGCAGTTAAAAAATATTAAAAATACAAAATCACAATTTTTTTTTTATAAGCATTTAAAGTTCAAATTTTGACAAAATGTATCAAATTTAAAATTTAATAATTATTTTGTAGTTAAAAATTTATGAAATGTTTAAATTTTATAGCTAAGGATTGAAAATTGAAAACAAGGTTCCACGTAAATAGGTTATATATAAATTACTTTATTCACAATAATATCATCAAATATACTTGGTAATATCATAGGCTGACTGACCGTTTTCGTTCAGAATCGTTTTTCTTATACAATGATATTATATTATTGAATTCAAATTTAACATCATCCATTACAGCAGCGTTTCCCAACCTTTTTGCAATGGCGACCCATAAATTTAATCTTTATTAGGTATGCGACCCCCCCCCCCCTAAAAAAAGTATGCCGTAAATAAATAAGATTTTTAAGACTAAAATAAATGTAATCGTAATAACCGCGAGTCGCGACCCATCAAAAAAGTTTCGCGACCCATGGTTTGGGAATCGCTGCATTACAGTGACCCACTTGTAACCCACTGTACAGCAGAGCGACATCCACTTATTTTTTCTTAATAATATGCAATCAAAAACACATTACAACATGTATTTAATATGTATGTGTATACTGAATGTTTATTAAACATATTATATCCCCTCCTTAAAAACCATAGATAGGTTACTGCAGTGGCCTCAATTGGGTAATGTCCTATGCCTTCTATATTTTTACTATCTACGATTCTATTGATGTTGCCGATGTCGCCATGTTGGTAGTCTTTTATGACCCCAAGCCCCAATTTTGTACCTAGTAATGTATCATATACCAAGATTCGTCGGAGTATAGCATTTTTTACATGATTGATAAGTTTATAAACATAAATAAGAATAATAACTTGTAATTTATAAGTTATAGGTAACAGTGTTGTAAATATTAAATAATAATCTTTAGTAAAAGATTTATTTGAAATATTTGAACATTTTAAATTCTAGCGGAGCAAATGAGTAATGAATGTATTGATTTTACAATGAGTTTTTTGCATAACTCATGAAAAATATTAAATAACAGTAAATAAATCAAAATATTTTGACCCTTTTAAACTATTTGTAGGGATAAGAATGTTTTTATTAGTATGTTTTTAATAATTATTGTTCCTGATAAAATGTTTTTGCTCTTCAAAAAACTCATGAGTTGTTGGTAGAAATTGACAAAAAAGTTAAGCGTAGATCCAGATCTAATATTTTTTTATGAGCGTTTGAAGTTAGAATTTTGTATAAAATAAGGCTTAAATATTGTTTTTATATGAATAGTTTAATTAATCAATAAAAAATGTTGCCGAAACCAGGGATCGAACCAGGGACCTTTAGATCTTCAGTCTAACGCTCTCCCAACTGAGCTATTTCGGCAGATATATGTTATATTCATAATATATGCCATATAAAAAAAAATAACAAAACAAAAGTTTTATTAAAAAAATTACAAAATTTATGCCGAAACCAGGGATCGAACCAGGGACCTTTAGATCTTCAGTCTAACGCTCTCCCAACTGAGCTATTTCGGCCGTGCAAAACGACGACATTTGTACAGTATGTAAGACGGCTTAAAATTACTTTTGATTTAAATATAGATGGCGTTAATGTAATCTATAGGTCTATAATTAATTCAATCTGATTTCTTAATGTCAGTTTACTGTATAGTAGGTTCTATGATCTCATAATTGCAATGTTCAATCATTCCTGGAAAAATTCCTATATTTCAAAGGATAATTTTTTTATGAGCGATTCAGTAGATACTATGGTTAGAACTGATTTTACCTATTATTGTTATAAACTAACTTATTACGTCAGTCCCACGTAAACCGTTGAAAAATTTGAATAGGTTCACGGTAAAAATTCCTTAAAATTGCTCTAAATATTTTTCAAATTTCATTGTGTATATAATATTTATGTATAAAAAAAAGTTTTAAATTTTAATGAACATAGTATGTATTTAGGAACCTATTATTTATAATAAATATTATCCTCCGAACAAAATAATTAATTTATTAATAAGTAATAATTTTATAACTATTAGGTATAAATTATAATAATACCCATATATTTTTTTTTAGATACATCTAATATAAGTTATTTAAACCATTTAAAAGATGAAGAAGCTGAAAAGAAAATTGAAGACGTTTCTACTCTACGGCTAAAACTTCACACAGGTAAGAGTTTAAAAGTTTTATTTTAAATGATATATATTTTTCCTTACAAAGCTGTTGAGCTACACGATTGTTTTAGTATTTACTATTTGGTCACATTTATTTACTAGAACGTCTAGAATATTGTATAATTAAAATAATTATTAATTATTTATTATGATTATATTATCTAAAATATTTTAATTTATTCTCAAAAATGAATTGATATAATTTGAGTAATCTATAATATATTTTTCGTTGATAAGTAGCGGATTGGGCCGGCCAGATACTAAAAATATTACTGGTGGGCCGCTGCTCAAAATTTATAAAATAGTATAGGTACCTACAGACCACACACTGCAGCGATGGCGGTAAAATGTGTCCGGACTCATTTTACCACTACCCCCTATGATAAATACACACAAGTGCGCCAGGATTTTGCAATATACTAATTAATAATATTATATTTTTACAATGAAAATGTTGTGTTATAACTTATAACTTATGAGGTACGGTATACCTCAGGTACCTGGTACGATTTTATTTTTAGTTGAAAAACAGTTGTTTGCTCGTATTAATATATAAAGGCGCATATATTTTTATAAGTATGGTGGGTACGTATACAAGGAAACCGGTGTTCTCTTACTGACAAACACGAGCAACTGAAATTGCAGATGTCTTTGGGCTTATTGTTAAGAGTACTTTTTATAGTTATGTGCACCTTTTTGATCAGCTGCCTCAGATAGGTATGTTGCAAGAAAGTGCTCGTGCCATAGAACATATAAGAGGGGTTCGACCATATTTTTTTCAATATTATGTAGGGTGAAGGAAGAGTCCTTATTCCTTACTCTTTTGTATCCAAAGGCTTTCTTCACCTAGCTCAAAGGCTTACAACATACATTGCCTATGCTTCTTTGTTACTACCTCACAAAGCAAAATTAAGAAACCAACCTAATGAATGGATGAATTACGGCAGAGGCGTAGTCAGGGGGTTGAGACTATAGCACTCCCTCTCAATATTTACTGTGTTTATTTTAGCCTATATTATATTTAAAAAAATATTTTACATAAACCCTGTAATCCTCCCCCCCTCCATATAAAATTCCTGGCTACGCCACTGAATCACAAATATCATTATTTATAAAATATATTAGTAATGGATTTTTGATAACTCAATACCTACATAATATTATACCTGATTTAATACATTGTATAAGTTTTAAATGTTTTTTTTATACAGACATTCAGTGTATTAACTCTAAAGTGTCGTTTAACAATATATTACATAATCGTAAACATTCGTAATTTTCTAACTAGACACCTAGATTGGCTATTTTATAAACTTAAGTTATTAATTTAGATCACTGATAAGTTATATTAGTTTTTTTAAATAAAAAATTTCTTTTGCTTTGCTACTAATATATATTCATTATTAGTATGGTACTTTTTACATATCTAGTTGAATAAAACTTGTAAAAATACCTTGCCTTTTCGAAGAAAATAAAACTATGTCTATACATACCGATTATAACTAGGTAGAGGCTAAGCTTCTCTAAAAATTGGTTTAGCCTCCCCAAAATACTGATCAAATATACATGACGTAAAACGATATAAGAAAGATATTCCTTGGATCTCATCAAAATAACTTAGGCCCCTTCCCACCAAAAAAAAAAATAGTACCTATTTGGTCTACGTTTAAGTATATCTATATTTTACAGCTGACTATTTGTATGACGTATATGATGCCTAGAACTCATTTTAATTACCTAAGTCAATATATTATACATTATACATAGATACAATTGTACAAATAATGAAATTACAATATATTACGCCAGTGGTGTAGACAAAAACATTTTTTTGGGGGCTTTTAATTTTTTTCTCTAGTTTTTGCAATGCAAGAATATCTTTCTATGACCCCTTTGTTCATTAAGTGGAAACACCAATCATTTTGTGACTATATATTTTTGTTAACAACTATGGTACCCACATTTAATATAGCTATGTATTAACATTATTGTAAACCATAGGTTAATTTATTCATTAATATATCATTATACCAATATGTGTTGCAAACAAAACATTTGATTTTTTGTTCGAATGTTATTATAATTTACTAACAAGAATACAAGACTATATTATTAATAAGGCTGTCGAAAGCTTGTCAGTTTTTTGTGCATTTAAACCAATAAGCAGTATAAATATATACTTCCAGTCTCCAAAAGTTCAATTTTGAACTGCGGGAAACTCCGCACATTAATGTTCAGTCACTATACACACCCATAACAATGGATATAGAATATTTAATTTTTATCAAACATAATATAACATAAAATAAGCAAAAAAAAATGTCAAAAAGATTTTGGGGTGGTTGGGGGGTGCGTGCCCCCAGTGTCCCCCCTGGCTACGCAGCGCTGTATCACGCCATTACGGAAATTCTGTGCTTCATCGTTTCATTGTTCTGGCGTACTTTTTTTTAGTCTTTACACTCGGTTTTGTTCTCCCACTCTACGTCTACGTATCAAGTCTCTACTCCGTTTTATATCCTAATTTTATAGTCGCACTACTACTTAAAAATTCATTAACAGGTAGTAGTTATCCAAGCAGACCCAAGGTCTTTGAAAAAGAAAAAACAGTGCGTCGCGCATGTGTCAATTTTATACGCATGTTCACTACTGCGTATATACGCAGGATGTCAATTGTGATAGACATTAGACACCCCCCTACCACCACAAATCCAATTTTTAAAATACAAAAATTAGTACGATACTATAACGTTATGGAATACAAAAGTGACATTACTGTTTACTTGTTTGGAATGTATTTAAATATTTTGAATCGTTGAGTCATTCTAGAGTGTCAGAGATTGAAATGCAGTTAACGTTCTGATAAATAAAAAAATAACAACACGGTGTGTACACGAACGAGATAACGTTAATAAACCAATCAACCTTGCTATAGGCGATCCATAAATGTGTTTTGCATACAAAAAAAACTCGCCTAACCTGAATACCATTGAAGTAGTCTAGAAAACACACGTATGATACTTACAACGTACATACACGATATAAACACGTGACACGCGCATAATAAATGTGTATTAAAATATAATATGGGTACCTTATGAGTTATGGTGTATTCGCGTATGTATTAGTTTTATAGCATACCTATTAATTGATACTTTCGAATTTTGATTCTTATTTCATACATTTTATTATTGCTTAATAAGAACAATGTTCATTCGATTTTTTGATTAGATTTATTGTATTCTACCAACCAACCAATTCTAGAGACTAGAACCAACTAAACCAAAAACATAAAAACATATAAAACACCTATTCACAATATCTTTTTTTAATGCTCAGTTATAGCACTGATTAAACTTTATTGTTACTGTTTTATTGTACTTTTAATCAATGCATAACCATTAATAAATTATAGTTATAAAACTAAAAATAGCCTAAAACAACTATTAAAATCTTTGTTTTTGTACTTCAATAGTTATTTAATTAAATATATATTGGTGGGATTAGTAAAAACTTGGCCCCGCTCTGAGTTAATTTCGGTAATATCTCTGAGTCCTGAGGAATTTTCCAATTCCAAAACTCAACTTAAAATTATTTACGAATTAAGCTCTACAACATAAAATTTGTCCGGTATAAATTGGCCAGTGGTTACTTCATAGTTCACATACATAAAGAACACGAAATTAATGTTTTTATGAGAGATCCGAGATAGTGTGCTACCTATTGTGGTTATAGATTATGTTATACTGTTAACTTTTATTACTTATTATTATAAACGAAGTTAACCCTCTGCAACTTATACAAAATACATTCATTGTTTTTTACAGTTTTTGAATAATTTTATAGAAAAACTACCTATAACAAAAGTTATGTAAGTTCTGAGTTATGTTATGACTTATGAATAATATTTTGGAGGGTTTGACAATATATTAGTAATAGATTAACTATATTAACTATCTATCTTATAAATACTTTTAGATTCTGAGCGAAGCGATGAATGTATTGATTTGACAATGATGTGTTTTTTTTCTTTTTATTATTTGTGCCTGACATCGCCTTTTAGGACAGTAAAATGCTTAGATTTTCTTCTACAGCATCTTTTCTAATAAGAAAGTGAATCTAGTTGGTGCATCGGGGAGTTCAAAATTTAAAATTCCCAGTAGTATTCAAAAGCGCCAGGAAAAAAAAATGTTGACAAAATTGATTTTAGTTTTTGTTGTAACTCTAAAACAAATGACCACGTGTAAATGGAATTTTTACTGAATGCATTTAATTTATATTGGCATTTTCTATACACAATAACATTTTCAAAATATTTTTATTCGTTTTGAGCTGTTTACGAACATTTTCAATTTCCAACTTTTTTTATTTCTTTTTCTATAAAATATGCCAATAAAATTTTATTTGTTGGGTCAAAAAGCTTGAAAATAGGGAGTTGAAAAATATTAAAAATACATAGCCACAATTTTTTTATAAGCATCCAAAGCGTTCGAATTTTGATAAAATACGTAAAAATCACGAAAATTTGCACATTATTTCGAGTTCAAAATTCATAAAAAATTTTTTGTTAAACTATGTGATTTGAAAATTCAATACAAGATTTTTCACAGGTTTAATTTTATCAAAAAAAAAAAATGTCTACTGAAAATATGTCTATGAATAATACTCACACTGACAAACAATCACCGCTCAAAATCTTTTTTCGTATATCATTATATCATATCATTGAATTCAAATTTAACACCAATCATTATAGTATACTTACGTGCGTTTAATTTCATTATTATTTTATAACGTATTAGAAAATAATGGAAAAACATGTTGAAAAATTTTAAAAAAAATTGCATGCCTCCTGTGAGGTTTGAACTCACGACCCCTGGTTTACGAGACCAGTGCTCTACCACTGAGCTAAAGAGGCTCGTTGCGATCTTGGTGAAAATGAATTCATTTAAGCGCACCCGTATATTGTGTTTCAATATCATGAAAATTGATGTAAATATTATAATTTATAAAAAATAACCATAGTATAAGAAATATTCCTTATACTAGGATTATAACAGAAATATGTCTTTAATTACCATATTATGTTATACTTATAATGTAATAGAAATTATTAATTTTTTTTATTTATGCAGTTTGTATAAACGTTTTAATCATAGACATAATATAAATGTATTTTATTTATTTATTTATATGTCTATGGTTTTAATAAAACCCAAATCTCATATATTTTATCATTGATTATGAATACTAGTAATATAAGTTTTCATAATCAATGGTTTTATTTATATTTTGTAATCACTAATACTTATAATTACTTATGTAGAGTGTAGACTTATTTTTGGTTTCTAAACTTCTGAAATATAAATGGTAGAAAGAATTTTATACATTTTCAATGTTGTGAGTTGTTTGATTAGTAAAATATAAATAATAGCATTTATAATCAATGTTTATATAATATACTTATATAATAGGTACTTACTACTTATTATAATATATTGTAATTAGGTTTTGGAGCAGAATATTAGCTCCAATCTTCAATATTGAGCACTCTCAATTTTCTGGTAGAGATTCGATCTAGTTGCTAAGATGTTATCGTAGAAGCTAAAAAATATCAAAATATATAGTATGAACAATCATTTTTATATGTTTGAAGTTCAAATTTTGACAAATTATGTTATATTCAAACATGAAAATATCATTTTTCCTTAAACTATTTTGTTATAACTTAAAACTAATTAACCGTATGAATTTGAAACATTAAATTTTTACTTATGCTAGTTACACAAAAATTTTGTGTAAACATTACTGAATATAATTTAAAAAATACCATTTAGACTAATTTATTTTAAGCTGTTTATATCACAAACCTTTTTATTCACACAGTACGCCATGGACGATATTAAGTCATAAGTTATATGGAATGTTTTTGGTAAAAATTATTTCAATCTGCTAAAAATTATCTCGTCTACCTAAACATTTCCAAGAATACCTCATTTACCCAGATAATATGCTGTATACTTATAATATTAAATTAATAACATAGAATTTTGATTTTAATAATTTAAATTATTTGTTTTAACATAAAAAATATATTTTAGACTTATAATGAAGTATTTTTACCTGATAAATACCTAAAATATCTAAAATACCTAATAAATATGAAATATCAGTTATAATAAAATATAATATATAAAAACCAAATATTATGACCAAACATTTTTAAAAATTGCCATAAAAATACCAAGAAAGTTAATTTTTTTTTCTTATCAATAGTATAGATCAAATGAGTTTAGTTATAATATTTTTATAAAAAAGTTTACTAGCATTCATAATACAAATATTATGTCAAATTAATAGCTTTATAACTAGTTGAATAATTGAATGTATTATTATACACATTTTTGATTCAAAAATTATTTCTATATATTTCATTAATAAAATTTGACATAATATGTCCTCCTGAAAGAATAGTGACACAACTCAAAAAGTACGTTTTCGAATTATTACCATCAAAATTTGGAGAATTTAATTCTTTATATTTTAGTATGCTTAAAATAACAATTTAAGTACCATTTTGCCTTTGTTTTATTATGAATCTGATTTCAGTTTGACTTGTGTCATTACTTCTGCTTGGAAAAAAAATATTTTATGTGGCGTAAAACAAAAAACATTTTTTTTTCAAGCAGAAATAATGACACAAGTCAAACTGAAATCAGATTTACAATAAAAAAAAGTGAAATAGTACTTAAATTATTATTTTAAACATATACAAGTAAACTATAAAATATGAAGAATAATATAAGATTGAAAAAAGAAAAATCAATTAAAAATCCTATTTATAATGACTAAATGACATAATAAAACATTAAAAGTCAATTTCCCAACATTTTGAAAAAAAAAAAAATCATAAACTCTTGAGTACTACCGAACGGCGGACACCATTTACCAATAGTAATTTATGTAAATATAATATAAGTTAAACCATATTATATATAACAGTGGCCTAAAATTATTTTGTCACAGTGAAGGGAGGGGGGAGGGTATCTTTAATTATCGATCAAATTTAAAAAGGTTGATTCCGTTTAAAAATAATGGTAATAGGTATATTGTATAATATAAATAATTATATTTTTGATAATTTTCTATATGTATAACATGATGTACCTATACATTAAATTATTTGTTTTAGCTGAAAAGGGAAGAAACGTGCCCATCTATTTCTTAAGATTATAATATATTATGTGGCCGTATGGGCATGGCCGCTTTAGGTCTTTTAAAAATTGATACCGTCTCTTGCTCAGAATCGTTTTTTTTATTTACAATGGTAAATGATTTATCTTCTATTTATCTTTATATATATAAAAATAAGTGTACATTTTGAATAAATTTTATAACTCAAGATCCACCTGACCGATTTCGATAAAAATTTTAGGGCATATTAAAATTGATATATAGATGGTTTCTGTGAAGTTTGTACGCTGTGCGATAAGTGGTTCCGGAGCTATGGCCTCTTAAGTGCACATCTGGCAACATGGCCACAAAACAACGTCTATTCCTTGGTCATCGCATCATGCGTGAATGTCTGGACCGATTTTGCCAATTCTTTTTTTTTGTGTTCGTAATTGTCAGGAGAAGGTTCTTATATAATACAATTTTAGGAAACTTAACGGGAAAAGTAGGAAATATGGATGAAAAAAACAGCAATAGTGGTGCCATCGGTCCAGAAAAAAATTAACTAAATAATAAAAAATTTAGTTGCAGATTAAAATAATAATAGTGTATTGTATATTGCTTGCTATTGGTTGCGGGCATGTTTGTTGATTTGTATTATTATTTTTTGTCAATATATATTATATAGGTATATCTTCTAACTATATAAATGTAAAATGAAAATCTTTGTACAAGGTAACTCTGGAACTTCTTATCAGATCTTCATGATTTTTTTTTAAAAGGAAAGGGTATATCACGGAGAAAGTTTCTATGAAAGAAAATTTTAGGAAAACCCAATGAAAAAGTAGGAAATTTGGGTGTCAAAAATACTACAGTGAATCATCTGTCCAGAACAAAATAAACTAAATAATAAAAAATGTAGTTTATTGTTGAGGATTAAAATAATCATAGAGTATTATATTATATTGGTTTCTATTGGTTAATTGAGCATGTTTGTTGATTTGTATTATTATTTTTTGTCAATATATATATAATTATATATAATTGAATGTTTGTGTGTAGATTAGATCTCTGGGAAGAAGATAGGCTAATTTAAAAATGGTTAAATTTAGTTTTTTGCTGCGAATCAGCATTTTTAGCCTGGGCAACGGAAAAGTTAAGATTAATTTTGAATACCATACACTTAATATTAAATAATGAATTGAACAAAGTTTGAGTCATATAGAGTTGGTACATTTAACGAGCAACGAAGTGCACGGGTTCAGCTAGTATTTATATATATTTATTGAATCCAAATTCAATTCATTTACACAATATACATTTTAGTGAATACTCATTGACCAAAACTACAATGCAGGCTTACAGCAAAATACATTTTTATGATTTTTTTTTAAAAAATATTTCTGATACTTCCTATTCTTATAGGAACATTAAATTTCAATTGTTAATCATGAATATCCTAACTTACACTTCCTTATATACTTACAATTTATCAATTGAAACTTTACATATTATAAAATATAAACACATTTTGATTAGATGATGAATCGTTTATTTAAGCTTTAAGTTGATAAGTTAATTTAACTTTTGTTTTTGTAATTGGTTGATTTGGTAAAAAAGTATTTGCCTCCTGTGAGGTTTGAACTCACGACCCCTGGTTTACGAGACCAGTGCTCTACCACTGAGCTAAAGAGGCACAGTAAATTTAATACATTTTGTATTTACTAAATTAAATAAATAAATTTTTGTTTTTCATTTTTTTTAAATTCACAATTTTAGCCAAAATACCGTTATATTACATAACTATTAAAGATACATTTAACCCAAATATTATATTATATTTTATTGTTATATAGTTATATACAATGTATTAAATCACTATCCAAAAGCTCTACCAAAAATCAGAAAAATGTAGGCACCTAGAATTCATAAAATGTTTATAACTTGGTCACTTAGTAGGTATATTTAAATTAGGTATATGGTCAAATAGCCAAATAGGTAAATGTAATTTAATTTTCTGGCTAATTCTGAATAATATGGAAATAGGTATATGATTATTAGGTATTTACCAATTTCAATGATTAATTAAAAGGTAGTTGCTGTTTTTGTTTTAATTATTTGTAAATCTATAGAGCATAGGTAGTAAACATTTTTTTGTATAACTAAAATGTCGGTTTTATTGGTTAACCTGTAACCTATACTTTATAGCTTATAGTTCAACGTTATCACTTATCAAAAATTTATCGATACACTTTCTATGTATTTTTATAATTAATATAATTTGAAATGTTATGTAAAATTAACATTTCAAATTGCAATTTATCAGTTTAACAATAATATTATATTTAGATTCAATTTTATAGCACAGTAACAATAGGTATACTTAGTAAATATTGATATAATTATTTTATTAGCTACTATAATACTATAGCTATATTATAGCTTTCATATATGAAAACTTACATGAATTATGAATACAACAGGAGGTATACCTAATCTTTAAGTATAAAAGTATATTGTATAGAACATAAGAGTATTTAATAAATATAATTTAAAAATAATTATTCATTAATTCTTTTCTCACTATTAAATTGTTTTAAAAATTAGTGAGCCACTATTCCGCTCAAAATCGTTTTCAAACTACAAACATATCCAATGTACCTATATAACAATATAATATTTCATATTTTTATTTAACATAGTCACTAAGAATAATTTAGAATTTTGTCTTGTGGTGGGAGGTGTGTTTTAATTTATCCTAAAGCATCCAGATATCTTAAGATTGTGATAACTTAATTTTCATTACATTTTAAACACAAAATACATTGCCAAAATTATAATATAATAAGCTATTTATCTGATGCTAAATATTTTTTTCAATAGCAAAATATATTAGCTAGTAGGTAGCTATTACGTAAATATGTTACGTGATATTTAAACATTATTATTTTGGTACTTTGTTACATATTATTTAACACACTGTGTTTTGTATAATATACATAGTCATAACTCATAGTCATTTACATCTATAGACTATAACACAAAATCCAACTTTCTGTTTTTAGACTTTACTCATCAATGACTTTATCTATTATAATTTTGATACTCCAATGTGCAGTATTTTATATCGATTATATAATTAAATTTCTACCCCTCCCCTTAATACACCATTATGCATATTATGTAGGGAATATAATTTTCAAAATAATGAATTTAATTATATGTTTTTTATTACAAACAAACAATTTAACTTGTTACAAACACGATAGGTGTATTAATAATGAATACGTAAACATCATAATATTGAATAATAAAATTATATAGTAGATAACGTCATAAATCATAATATATAATGTAAATAACACTCATGAAATGCAAACATATCGCTTAAATGTTTATTCATAATTTATTATATTGACCTTGGTCTAAATAAATTAATGGTTTTCTAATTAAGATTCTAATGCACAAATAGTTAATGTTTTCATATCATAAAATTAGAACCTTAGATTATTGTACATTTGTATAAGATTTTTCACTGTAAATTAGAGAAGTAATTTTACAATGACGTATTTTTCTTTTGGTAAAACTTAAATGATTTAAAAAAATTGACAAAAGTTGCATGTAGGTAGGTTCTTTTAATCTTAAATTATAAATTAAATTTAAATAATACAGGAGTATTTAAAGTATCTTATATAGCAATATGTACTGTACATACAACTATAAAAGGCTACACATATAACAATGATTTTTCTATCTTAGAAAGTAGACAGTAAAATTTAATATGTAAAGTATGTTTTTGTACTAATTACAAACAGTCGCCCCTGAAAAAATTCATATACCACTATGCCAGAAATATTATGTTTGTGAATTGTGGGCACCTATACAAATATGTCTTTTACCTTCTGATCATAGGCGTATATTTGATTAAAAATCTAAGGAAGCCAGTAATATTACTTAATGTATTAAGTAATAACATAATTTATCATATTTACAAGGTTAAGTTAGGTAATACTCTGGGGGAAGCCTTCCGGTGTTTTTAGGGAGGCAAAGGCACTTTAAAGCCCATCTACCACCATTTTATGCCTATGCTTCTGGTTATTAATTGTAGAGTTAAAAGAATTCACAATTATAATCTACCCATAAACAATAACTGTATATTATGATTGATTTAATCGAATACTGGACTTTCCCACCCACTACAATTACATCATATTTTTATGTATTTTTATTCAAATTTATTATTTGATATTTTTAATATCACCGTATCAGCTAAGTTCTATCTGTTAAATATTACTATCTAGTTTGATGAAACTCAAGCAGGCAGCAGCACTAGCTTCATCGGTCAATGTTATAGATAGTAGCTACTTTAATTTAATTTGATTGCATTCATAATGGAAAATAAACTTTCACAAGTGTATTTTGATGCTAATATATTGAGTATAAAATGTAAATTAAATGAAATATGAATCACTTTTTCCAAAGTACAAAATATTTCTGGAAGTTTATTAACTATATTATTTAAAAATATTAAATTAAATATTTGTCACTAAATACAAGATTTGTTAAAGATATATTTTCGCGTATTGTTAAACTTTCCAGAACTTTTACCAGTTATCCCCTGTTATATTGTATATTTCATATTTGTATAGTCTTCCAGAGTAAAAAATACATTTCACAGATAGATGGCGTATGTATAAGACTTATTGCACCGAAAATATTTTATTTTACTTCTGCTGATACAAAACTTGCTATTTAAAAAAAAGAAATCATTTTGTTTTTAGTTTTAAAATAATATCTTACTACCTTAGTCAATATATTATATTTAACTTGTAAAATATGGATTTACAATTTTGTCATTGTGTAGTCTGTAGACTGATATTATTATTAGTTAGATATTCATTACTATGACAAATATTCATAAGACATAGCTGCAGAATGCAATAATGTTTATGTTATTCTTACGATCGAAATAATGTGTAGATTGGCGTATAATTCAAAATGTTGACCCTAAGTTAAAATGTACGATTGTCGAATTGTACCTAGGAATTATAAGTTTATTAAAAAGTTAATAAAAAAAAAAAATAATAGTTTTGGAAAAACAATGATAAGTATTATTGCGTATTATTATATTATATTATATAACTCAACCTTTAATCTTTTAATATACTTATATACCTATGGATTATGTCCCGTGGTCCGTACTAGAATTAGTGTCTCTAGCACATAGTATATTATATAAACTAATTTAAATATTAGCATAATCATAGAATATATTGTAATAAATCAATTTTAAGTCATGTTATGGAATATGGTGATAACTGTGCGTAAAGTATGCCTACGTGGCTTTTAGTATTTTATAAATTACCGAGTCATCATATAAACTTAAAATATCAGCATCGTCTGCTATAGTTAACTGACACGCACTTAGCTTGTCTTTTATAAAATTTACGTGTTGCATTCAATATTCATATTTCATTATTATTAAAATTTGTCTGTGCAGTTGTAATGTCGAGCAAGTATATTGTATAATGTTTATTATGCACACGATGCAATTTTGCGGGACATTTAAAGGTGATCTAACCTACATTCTTAGGATAGGTACAAGTTCTTTATATAACACTAGCCAGATATGAGCTAGAGATATAAGTATAATTTATTGATGAATACTACAATAATACGTTTACAGCGCAAAATTCGTACTTGAATGAATGGCTAAAATTGTTATACTCAATAGTAAATACTCGTATTTATTACTTATTGTTATAACTTATTAACTTATACATTTTAAGTTTATAAGTTATGACATTGATTTGGTACATATAATCAAAAGGTCTAAATAATAATTAATGTGCACTATATTATATAATCTAGAGGTAATATATGTAATAATTATTATTTATTTATGTCGCTTTCGAGATATAGTATTTAGTATTTACTCTGTACTTTAATAAACATTCGGATGGGTGTATAAAATATATCGTTTTAAATTTTAAAATTAAATTAAATGGTGTTTTATCAAGCTGAGAATAATGATCCTGTTCTGTATAATTAACCAAATTTGGTAATTGTTTTTTAACTAATAGAAGGTAATTCTACAGACCACATTGAACTCCGTTTTTCAATATAATATAATATTTAAGCTTTTTTTACAACCTGTAGAAAATCTTCTTTTTTCAGATAAAAATTAATTATCAAAATCCGACAATTTTACAAGGCCTAATAATTATTCCTGTGAAGTCATTTTTTTCGATATAATACACCTATCACCCCCCCCCCCCCATCTAAATAGGTATCGGACAGTAGATTAGTGGATAAGTTGGAAAAGTATTATAATTATGGTGAAAACTAAAATATAAAATATAATTTTCAAATTTTATAAAATTGTGGAAAATTTGAAAAACCGGAACCGCACTTAATATTTTTTGTTTGTTGACCGTCTGGAATATGTAATAATAACAGTCTACGTATACAGCGCCCACATGTTATAGTAGGTAAGTAGGTTCTTCAAATCGTACCCACTCGCATTAAAAACTAACCAACAACAATTCCACCAATTTATACTCGTATATATGTATGTATGTTTGTGTGCACGTGTGTGTACATATTTTTTGAAACGTCCTTGTTTTTTTGTTTTTTCCCGACCATTAAAAATCTTATTTAATTTTATTCACGCATAGTTTTCGCGAAGGCGACTCTGAAAAAGGACCGGTTCTGAGAGGTCAGATGATCGCAATTTCTACGGTTGGACGGGTATGAAAAAACCTGTTTGAAATTGTGTATACGTATAATATGACGAAGAAGGAAAAATTTCAATATAATATGTACAACTCCGCTAGTAATTGGCTGCATTGGCGTTTGAGCATAATTTAGAGTCTGCAGAGACTAAAATATTAATATACTATAATATTGGCCCTTCTATGTACTGTAAATATCAAGTAAATAAAAAGTGATAATAAAACCGCATCATAGGTATAATTATTATATTATATATATATATTTAGTTAGATAAATATTAGAAATCGAAAATAAAATAACATAATAATATGTAAAATAAAGGACATCGCATACATATTACTATGTTATTACTTATTTGTAGTACCTACCTAGAAGTCATAATAATAACTAGGTAATAAGAATATACCTAACCGATAATATAATATATCATAATATATTATACATTATTATAATATATAAGTCATTCAATATACGAGATTATATTATATAAATTTAAAAACATTAATTTATAAATTCTTCAAAATCTTATATAAATTATTTTGTTCATTTATTTTTGATCCTTAATTAAAAATATAATCAAATTTAAATCATACTTCGTAAATATTTCAAAATAATTTTTTGAACTCTATTTTTGAAATTATATTTAAATTTTACACAGTGTATATGTTTTAGAAGAGTTTGTATAGAAATACAAAAATTATTTTATAGGTTCATAACTTTGTAATTTTTCAATGTATTTTGTACATTGTTATTATTTCAATTTTCAACAATAGAAACTTGAAAATTTTTGAATTCCGTGTACTTGAATTTGATTCTAAATCTTAGAAGATGATATTTTTTTGCTTAAAAGGTAAATCTATTATTAATAGGCTACCGAATGGGTTACTGAATAATTTAATAATTTTGAATTTTTATTCATAAAAAAATATTATCATTTTATTAATTCCAATTTTTTAGATATCATTGTGCATTATATTTTGCCAAATGTTGGAAACAATAAAAATTCAACACAGCATTACCAGAAATTGTATAAATGTTATTCTTACCAACATTTGTAAATATTAAAATCTTGAGTGGATATTATTGATTCAACATTTCCACCAGTACTTTAATACGAGTGTAAAACTTATGTAACGTAAGATTTGATATATTATTTTCATTGAACTTGAAAAGAAACATAATAGCATTACTCTTTATTGCGCTGTGTTGTATATACTTATATACCTAATATTTGTGAATTGAATAAATATATAAATAAATAAAATATAAAATATATGAATGTGTAATCGATGTCGATATATTTTGATGAATCAGTTTGCTTCACTAATGCACTATTAGTTTCATATAATTTTAATATTGGTTTATTATTAAAAAAAAAAACTTCTTACACGAATAATAATTATTGTGTCCGAAACGAAATTAATTCTTCTTACGTTTACGAATTACGAGCGTATTAATATTCATATACGTATTACATATTTCTGTATAGCCTGTAGGTAATAGGTATTTAAAATATTATGTACGGAACATTTCGCATTATTGATGTAGGTCGTGTACTCGTGAACAATGACGGTTCAAGTAGATTCGCTTTAACAATCAGCTGTTACCCCGCAAGGTAAATGATTCGAGTGCCTTGTTCAAATTCCTCGAGGCATGAGTCGAGTATACACATTAAACTATATTATAATATTATGTATAAGTAGTTATACTGGTTTATATAGTGTGGCATTTAACGTGCATTATGCGTTGTATTATTTTATTATTTTAATCACCCGTGCGTATTTTCAATTTAAAATATTTAAATATTAACGATTATAGTATTATACCCGTTGGATGCCTATCCACTCAGATAAAATTTTTTCATTGCATTATATTATACAATATATTAACCTATAAACCAGGGCTTTGCACCCGAACGTAACCCGAAACCCGTTTATACAAAACTGATTGAAAAAATTAACACCCGAAATAACCCGAAACCAGAATTTCCATTTGAAACCCGAATTATTGAAAATTAAGTGGCATATCAATTTGTATGTATTTTTTGCAACTAACGCTACTAAGAAGATAAGAAGATAGTAGTGTAAGCGTGTAACGGATAACTCAATTTTTTTTTGTAACTAACAAAAATAAACTAATAACTAATAAGTATTAATAATTTAATTTTTTAATTATTTTCATTATGCTTAATTTAAATATAAAATCAGATTACTATACCAAATTTGCATTGAAAATCTCATGTAGTATATCAAATACAACATGTGTTTTTTTTAAACATCTAACCTAACCCGAATAAATTTGCATTTAACCGTAACCAGAAGTGTATTATCCTGTAACACCCGAATTCAATAACCCAAATTTTCTTTCAACACCCGAAACCGGAAACCCGAAAAAATGATTCCGGTGCAAAGCCCTGCAGTATAAACCAAAAGCTGGATTCACAGCGACACAGTTACTTTTTCGTGTCGTGTGCCTTTTATTGTATTCTGATAGGCCGTTCCAATAATGGGATCATTCACTAACCAGTAACTACGATCTACCCGGAAATTTCCAGTGTTGGACTTGGCTAAAATTTTAGACACAACACGATCCACGACGTAGCAACTAGCAGCTATGGCCTGTGAACCCGACTTTATACTTAACAGTCTACAGCATATTATACTATGATGATATATGATATCGAAAAAATATAGCCATAGCCCATAAGCCATGTAGGTAAATAATAAGAATTAAATATAATGTCGCACTCAGGCACTCAGGCTCAAGACCTTAATTCGTTTCGGAATTTCGATAGATCCGCGATATGGTACGTAGACATTTGGGCAAATCACCAAAGGGTAACCGCTTTTGGTGAATGAGTTGTGTATACAAAAACGAGTTTTATTGAGTATTATCATTTATCAGGCATCGTGATAGTATACAACATTTGTGAAATTATACATATAAATAATAACTACATTATACAGTTGTTCGTTCGCATCATTATTGTGAGCGAATGGGCGGTAAATGTAACAGATATAACTTTAAAACAACTTCACAAGCCACTGCGGATACGATTAAAGTCGCGCGGTGTATTGCGCGCATAAATGGTAAATAATACTACATATTACTACTATACCTACTCGCATTCCAACGTTAATTTTTACGCTATTATTGAACACGACAACTGAAAAGTTATAATAATTATTATTTAGGTACAGTTATGTGCTAGTTTAATTTATTGGTAATACCTATTTTGTATAATATTATAGTTTTTCGAACGTAATCGATATTATTATTTATTCGTCGTGGATCGCCACAGACAACAGTTCAACACTAATACACTATTGTCTATTATACTATAATATGTATACCTATAATTGGCTATAACACACAGACGGGATCGATCGACCACAAATCGGAATGATGTAACGGGCACTGCAGGTGCGCCGCATCGCAATGCTAGGCAATCGCGCAAAAACGAACGAAACGTTTCGCACGGAGATCCAGCATCCGGTGTTCACTGTTCACGCGCACCGTTATCATATTATCGACGGTGTGCGCAAGACATCATTATTTTCGACAATTTCCGATTTTCATTGTCATTGCAAAGATCGCCGTCGTCGCGGATTCCTATATTATGTTCACGAATTGTGTGGTATATACCTAGAACAATAGAACCTCGCATGCAATTTATATAGACTTTAAATAGTTCATTTGTACTGTTTCTACGGTCTAAACCTAAGTCTTAGCCTTAGTAATAAATAATAGTATAATATTATAGTGAATATGATTAGTAAGGGCTCGGATTCTGTAGAAAATACAATTTCAGCTGGAGCGTATTGTTGAGAAGACAATTTTCACACATAACTATGTTTTAAATCATTATGTTTGCAATGAAGTTATTCAATCGTTATTTAGCATTTTTACATATTAAATGTGCAAATGAGCTCTTAGAACAGTATAGTTAAACATTTTAAATAATATCATTTACATGAAAGATTGTCATATTACATCAGTTTACGTAGAGAGATCAATAATTGCAACATTGCAATGTATAAAAAGTATATTAGCAGTCAATAGGTATGCAAGTTTTAATGAAAATAATTTAATTAAATAATGAATAATATATTGCAGTAAATTTGTTTTTTCTTGGCTTTTTTGGTAATAAATTACAAAATCTCACCTATATTAATAATGTAGTAGATAATATGATATTTTATCATTTATTTTAACATTATATCATATATTTTCAACTGAAAATTAAAAAGTCGAATCTAATAGGTAATAAGGTTTAAAGGAGAGTCCGTTGAAGGGTTTCTCCACTTCACGAGTGTTGGACAAGTCTGTGGTGTGGAGGTTAAATAAATGCCATTCAAGTAAACTTGAGTTTGGCGTTGGTACTATACACGCTATTATATCGCTGGAGCGTCTTCTTTTTAGTCGTGTAACTGCGGAAAAATGGCAGGTCAACACTTATGTTATTATTTTTCACTTCCGCATATATTATAGCGGAATGAGGAGACGACGTTGTAAACGAAACTTTATGCCCGAGGTTGATGCGAAACTATTTTTGAAATGTCCCTCGAAAGTGAACAGGTGGCGACTCAATTTGGCACACATTTTAAAATAAATCTTAACGGCGCAACATGGCTGTGACGCTATTATCGGTGTACAATGCGTACAATCATAGTCGTCGCCTTTTCGCCATCGCGTCAGCGGTAAGCGGTATACGATGTATATCGTGGTAACATCGGCAATCGCATACGTGAAGTAGTGGTAGTCGTTGTAGTATGTATCGATAGTAGTACTGTAGTAGTATTGTAGCGAGTAGTAGTAGTAGTAGTAGTAGTACTTAGTGACGGCGACGCGAGAGCAGGACGGTGACTATCGGAAAAATAAACAAATAAAAGAGGGAACCTCCTCCATGTGTGTGTGTGGGATTCTACAGAATGTATAGATGGTCGGAAGGTGGTCGGCACGGCGGCGGCGACGTCCATAGTAATATAACGTAAGAATAGAGTTCAAGGCTGGTGACGCACGAAGCAGCTCGGCCGCCGCGCCGCCGAGCGCTCGTTCGTTCACGCAATCGATGGTCGCCACTCTCCACGTACACGTAGTACTATTATAACTTTAGTGTGCGTGCGTGTCATGCATCGGTTAACTCGTTGCCGGGCGCATGCGCATCCTGTATCCATGGCGATAACCCACCGCCGCACAATCATCGATCGATTTATTATTATTTTTATTATTATTATTATTAATAATAATAATAATAATAATGTTTCCCCGTACGAACGAATTTATCGTCGAGCTGCGCAGGATGGAAGTGACTACCTGGTAATAGTAACGGTGGTGTGCGGTCGTCGTCGTCTCGACTCTCGAGATCGAACGACCGCGGCAGCGTTACCGTGACGACGCGACCACGTCGGGGCAACAGTTGTGCTATAGGATGGGGGGAAGAAGACCGCGGTGGGGAGTGATTTCTTATTATATATTATTATTATTATTATATTAAAATAATCGGACCGTGTTGGCACAAGCGATGCGTGCAGGCGGCGCGATACACGCGCACAAAGTACGGCGGCGGAATATTTTGGAGGCCGTCCGTGAACCGTGTCGCCGCTGTCGTCATGGTTCCGCGGACGCACAATAGAAACTCTTGACCGGAAATTCTGCGCTCTACGAATCGCCTCTCCACCGCCACCCACCCGTCAACCATCGTTTCACGTTGTCGTCACGTCTACGACACGACTGCCGCGGTTATCAGTACGCCATACGGTCGACTTCTCCGATCCTCCTCTGCGGGCCGCACTGCAGAGAACAATCTTCTTGACGTCGGCGGTGCCGCGGTTTTCGCCGGTTACGCGCGCAAAGGCTTTCCACTCCCGCTCCCTCCAAAACCTATCACCTTTCGTCAGCTAACCGTCGTAACTCGTAACGCCTCCGTCTGTGACTTTGCAAACCCAAACTGTTTATTCCCTTATTAGCTACATCGACATCAGAATACGTCGTATAATAATGATATAATATTATAAGATACGATAAAATGCAATGTTCGATGTCCTTGTAAGTAATATAACCTACGTTGCACGGTTGATAATTTTTTTTATCGAAATTATGCTTGGCTTGGCATATTGACTATATTATTATACTATTATTATTACAGTTTACCAACTACTATGTAATAGTACCATTGATTATAAATACTAGTTACTAATAACAATTAGCATTGTGTATTTACTTTAAAGTTTAAATATTACAAATTACAAAGCATTTAGTTCTTGTTTAAAACAAGATGTTGTTGGTGTTATATATACCAGCTGTGTATACCCCGGCGTTGTCAGGGGATAAATGAATCTGAGATGGGAATTACGCCATTATCTGCGGCGGATAGTTATAACTACTAAGTAATAAGTAACTTTTTTTTCTTACTTGAACCAATTTCAATAATAAATTATAAGTCATAACGAATATGTGGTTATGATCTTAATACTATCGATAGGGTAGGATAAGGCACCCTAAAATAACAGGTTCAATCTATTATCTGAATTTTCCTTGAATCGTCAAATTTGGTCGAGTATTTATTGGTTCTAGGCTCAGCCATAATATAGCTACGCCATATACTTCGAATTTTATATTAATTAGCTGTTACTCTTAGCTTCTATATTCTTATACTATTATGACCCGCCCGGAATCCCAAATGATATGTGTGATCAATTTGGTGCCAACTGCCAGTTGGCTAAAAACTGCGGATTTGCATAATATGCCAATATGCGTCAATTAGTTGACTATCTATCGTTTCCGTTTTTCTTCAGTTGAAATTTGCTCAAAATCGGTCAAGTTTCTTTTTAGGAAATAAATAAAAATACACTCCATCTGTAATTGTAATTTATAATATATAATAACTGTTACTGTTACTTAATTTTACATTTATATATTATAATATAGAGCCAGCTGAATATCCCGGCTTCGCTTCGCCCGTGTACATTATTTTTATGGAAAATCCTATATAGTAATAGTGTATAGTATATACTTTACACGCTATATATAGGTATACCTCAGTTCTTGGAAAAATCGGCGTTAGTGGCAGCGTCAGACCTAGCTTTATGAAATAATTTGACCTAGATGGGCAACCGCAAGTCGATGATTGGATTTAGCATTTGGTATATTTTTTAACGTGGTTAAACTACTTACTCTTTAAACTTTTCTGACATTTCTAAAAATAATATCTGAGATTTTCGTAAAATTAAATTAAGTAGTTTTTGAGTACATAAGCTACACACATACATTTGGTTTTAAGACAATTTGATGCATGCTTGTACCTGATCTGCTGGAGTAACCAATGGTAACCATTTATATTAAAAAAAAAATACAAATTTCTACTATTACTATTATAATGTGCAACCATTTATAAACAAAAACAAAAAAGTTTCAATTTCCATGGTGCGAATTTCAAGATCACTGTTTGACCACTTCTTTAAAATGCGAATATCAGAAAATCCTTTCATATTGCACATCTAGATCATTATAGGAACCACTATATGTATAAGGAACTTATTCCAAATTTAAAGTTCGTACTTTTTATAGTTTTTGAGATGTAACGATGAATGAATGAGTAAGAGGGTGGTATTTGGCTTATTTTATATAAAAAGATAGCTTTATTAGCCTGATGAGAAAAAATAATACAAAACAGAATATTATATCCAATCATCTGAACTATTTTATTATCTGTTACCAATGGTAACCTTATACATAAACCAAAAAATATTAGATTTTCGTAAGTCGAAACAAAATGAACATGTGAGTCTACTACTCTACTGTGGGCCACCCTATAGCGACATACCTATTATATGGTTTGAAAAACGATACTACAAACCTTCCCCATGTCTCAACTCTCAAGGAATCTATAATGATATAATTTTTATTGAAAACGAACAAACGATCCGGTAGCTTTGAGTCTATAGATGACTGACAGACAAACAAACATTCAATTTTATATTACATCAGATGAATATTATTGTACTACAGACATGTCTAACTAAATATACATTGTGATTACTATGCGGGCCGCAAATTAAATGTTTTTTTTTTAAAACATTGTATTCAATATTTTTTATTGTATTTATGACTTACAATACTATACAATACTTATTTAATTACAGTTTATATCAGAAGATAAGACAGTAAAGCATCATAATTTATATTTTATACCTCTCACTAACATAGTATTGTGACACGAAAGGAAAATTGTATAATTTTTTTTTCAATTAATTGTTCATTATTAAGGTATCCACGGGTCATAAAAAAATTAGCCGAGGGCCTTTTGTATATTCTACACAGAAAATTAAAATGCTTTAAACTTTAAAGTGAAAATAATGCAATAATTGCACCTAATCATTTTAAAATATTTAAAAAATTAAGAAGTACCTATATCATTTTATGAGAATTAAATAAATTGTATTGTATAGTATGAGTAATCTTTCATCAGTATATAATCATAATGCCTATATACCTATTAATATAAGTACATACAGCAATTAATAAGCAAAAATATTTATTTAAACTTAAAACAAAAATTGATTATATATCGTGCTTATTTCGATGAAATATATTACTTTTGTATATATTAGTAAATAGAAAAATGTTATACCTATATTCTACTTTTTAATAGGTCCAACTTTCAACTATTACCTTCGAATACTCGATTACGTTAACTATTATTATTCTTTAGATTTTCAAAACAAATTATGTTGTAATTTGTATTACCATCATTGTAAAACGAAATAAAAATATTATGATTTGGTTGAAATTTGAAGGTTCTAAATTATGTATAGGTTAATATACATATTAAGACATTATAATATAACGTTATATATTATAATAATTATAATTATATACATTTTATATTTAATTTTTAACAAATTCTTATAATATTCAATGTTCAAATGCAATCAAAATCAATATTGTAAATTTCAAAGACAAGACTCTAAAGTTACCATTAAATTCAAAATATTGATAATTATATGACTGCCAACGTGTATTAAATAAATAAATCTTAAATGCATGAAATGGTTATACAGAGTGATTCACCAAGCATGCTCACTCCCATTTCCCCCCTGAATAATGAATTTTATTTATTCAAATTATGGTTTTTGGAATTTTTTAAATATACTCGAAGACCATATTTTCAAAATATTGAATTTTTTTCTACTACTAAAGGAGTGTCCTGTGGCGATACAAACTTCTGTTTTTTAAATAAGTACCTCTTTTTTGCTTTAAATTATTTAGTGGATGTTTTATTTTGAACACATTTTGATGTACCTAATTCAAAATTTGATTGAGTTATTTCTTTGTTATTAAATGTTTGTTTTAAGGATAATAGTCCTTATAAAATGGTTTTGTATAAATATAAAATAGACGTCAAATTGGATTTAGTATTTATTATACTTGGGCAATTTTTACATATTATTAATATTGATAGATTAACGTTAATTGCTACAATTTTCAAATCACCATAGCCCCATATCTTATAAACCAAATACCATGGTCCTTTAAAATACTAAGTTAAATAACTCAAAAACTACTTGTAAGAATTTTGATATACGTGAAAAGTTCAGAAAAATTATCTACTAACTGTATAATTTGTAGTTGAATTGGGGTGCTCTCATTTGAAAAACAGAAGTTTGTACATCCACAGAACACTCCTTTAGTAGAACAAAAATATCAAGAATTTAAAAATATGGTCTTAAAGTAGATTTAAAAATTCAAAAAATCAGATTTTGAATAACTGCATTATTGAAGAAGAAAAAGTGGGTGGGCATGCTTGATGTATCATCGTGTATACTTATACAAAATAAAATATAATAAAATGCACAAGTGTTTTGAAGGGAGGGGGCGTGAAGTAGGCATTCGCCCTTTCTTTCTGTGATAATTTGTTTACCCATTTATTATGTACGTTTTTGTCCATTGTTATCAATAATATATTAGTATATGGTTCGAGCCAGAAATTGATTAAGAACTGTACTATTAGAATGTATTAATATGTCTTAAACTACGCTACTGGAGAATGACTATTCGTTAGGCCTTTTCTGGATTTTTTGTAACTGATGGGTGTATAATTACTGATAATAATGACATTTATCAATCTTTAACTTTGTAATACATATCATAATTATTACAGTTTATAAATGATTCCGTACAACATATTACATATTATTATAACACACGTCATTATCTCTGACTGTCTTCAAGTATTATTACGGCTCTCAAAAACTAAGTTGAAGTAGTAATGCCACATCGCCACTGTTCATGTCATTTTATATATTATTATACATGTATAATATATTAATATATTAAATTATAACCAATTACGTTGTGTTGGTTTTATTTAAAATCGACAATTTATTTAATAAATCACTTGAATTTCCTATACTTATCTCACCTTGACGTTGAAGTTTGATATTATCAAATAGTTTATGTATTAAATACTAAAACACCTACGCAATAAATGTACTTATAAATTATAATCATAATAAACTACATTAGATTAATCCGATTAATAAATAATAACACTAATGTAGTAATATCTGACGTTGTTGGTGTCGTCAACTCTACTGTAGTTAACGAAGTAGCGGTCTATCATATCTTATTTAGATATCAGATACTCAACCAACATTTCGGGCAATATAAAAATGTAGAAAAAAGCAAAAACTAAAGATTTTATATTGCACGATTGTTTGATACTTGAGCCACCAATCACAGCAAGTGTTTATCGATAGTTTTGAAACGAAAATAATATCATCTAATTTTCACGAAATCTCCTTCGTAGGTAGTATTTGGTTTACCGTTTACTAGTTCTCCGTTAACCAATTGAAAAACTATTTCAATCGTTAAGTAAAAATATTTATAATCGAAATGTCGTCTAAATTGTCTAAATAGTATATTATTATATAATTACGTATGGTGCTATTTTGAAGAAAATTGTTTGAACCTAGTCCAGAAATATGACGAGCCGTGTACAGTACTACAAGTTACAACACAACTGACGTAAATCGTCATCACGAAAGTGCACGTTGGTATTATTACCTACGATTACCCTTGGCGGTGGGTTACATTAAGACCGCCGATAATAATATTATAATCCGACCGCATTTTCCCATAAAACCTCGTGGGTCTAGGTCAATATTGGAGCTATGAAAATAAACAAACGAAAAAATAAACCCGTATTTTATTACATTTTGTACGATGACGCGACGGTGAAATCGTGCGACGGGCCGTTGCGCATGAACGTGAAAACGATTCGGTGCGGAACCTTCGGCGTCCAGAGCGCCTTCGTCACATCCGGTATGGTGTGACGCAATCGCCGCGACGTCGACCGTGTCTTCGAGGCGGGCAAATGAAAAGTAAAAAAGAAATAAAAACATCGAACTCGACAACTCGGCCGTTGGAAACAACGTCTCGCAAACCCTATTGATGCCTGCCCCCCCTCCCACCGTGGGTCGCTCTACACGTATGTATGGCCATCGTCGGAGACTCGGCGGTGACGACCGAATAATACCTTGCGACGCAATCGCTTGTGCTGTATAATAATAATAATATAGTAGTAACGATAACCGGTTTTAAAGTCGACGGAATGGATAAAAAAAATGGTAAAAAAAATCTTTTCATTTTAAACGTGACGGGACAGGCGCAAAAAACCTCCCGTGTGCAGCAGCGGCGGTTGCACGCACGCGCACAGGTGCATTCCACCGTCGGTACACGCCGGCTCGGCATCGCGCCGGTCCGGTACGGGGTGGTGGTACGCGCGAGTGCAACGACGTCGCCGCGCCGCCGCCGCCGGGGAATGGAAAGGAAAATAAAAAACAAACAAACCGGTCCCGA
Organism: Sitobion miscanthi; assembly: GCA_008086715.1. Taxonomy (NCBI): domain Eukaryota; kingdom Metazoa; phylum Arthropoda; class Insecta; order Hemiptera; family Aphididae; genus Sitobion; species Sitobion miscanthi. The sequence continues at coordinate 29,100,053 of CM017798.1, read as the reverse complement.
CAGCATTCCCAGACGATCTTGTCCGTTACCACCGTCCACCACCGCTTGCGCGCGCACAGCGGCAAGTCCGAATGCCGTACACGTCGCGTACGTACGTGCGCCCGGAGCGTCGTGTATTCCATATTATTTCCATGCCGTCGGTTCCAAGGTCCTCGTCGGGTACACACCGATCTCTCTCCGGCCGCCTACTCACCCGCGCGTTGCACGACGATATTATCACTATCACTCGTGTGGTATTTTTGCGGCGGCGGCCGTGACTGTTTTCTACGTCTTGCGGCGCAAATCTAACCACCGTCACCCGAGTGCATCATACGAACAGAATATTATGTCGTGTTCCCGTCGTCGACATCATCATTATTAAATTTATCATTCACCGATTTATCAAACTTACCGGTTTACTATAATAGTATAATATAATATATTATTATAGTATTATTATCGTAAATATTAAATTTCGTCGCATTAGTTTTCCCAATAACTGCGTCGTAGTTTTCGACTTTGTCCCCACCACGCATTCACTCCCACATCCACGCAAACACTCGTTGTTGTTTACTGCGTTCGATCGTTTTACACCTTCCGTTTTTAGATTTAGTAATTCGTGATAAATATTAATTAAAATAAGTATAGGTAGTATATTTGTATCTTGTAGTAAAGTCTCAATTAATTGATAAAATAGTACTTTATACTATTTGTTAGCTAACTATTATAAAATATGTCTTGTTGATAATATAGAAAAATTACATTGTATTCTAGTTTCAATGAACATTTTATCGCCATATGCAATAAAAAAAAAATATCTATTATCTAATCGATGTTTAAAAATTTTTTTTTCTAGATTTTGTCTCCGCAAATATTCTTATAACGTATTTGAATGAAATATTTTTACTAAATATTATTATTCATTGTCAAGTCGCCCTCTATTGAAAGTATTTATAGAGATTTCAGTCTTGATTTACCCATCATACGACGATTTTTATTTTTAGATTCTGAGTGGAATGATGAATATATTGATTTTCAATGATGTGTGTAATTTTTGTGTCTGCTTCGATTTTCTTCAACAGTATCTTGTTCGATGGGAAAGTGAATCAAGTTGGTGCATTTGGGCGGTCAAATTTTAAAATTCCCAATAGTTTTCAAAAGCGCCGGGAAAAACAACATACAAATTAAGGGAAAACGGGAATTTTTACGCAAAATCGGTTTTCACAAAATCAATTTTGGTTTTTGGTGTAACTCTAAAACAAATGAAATACACATGAAATTTTCACTGATTGTTTATATTTGTATTTTCTATACACGATGAAATTTTCAAAATATTTAGATTTGTTTCTGTTTAAGGAACATTTTAGTTTCCAATCGTATTGGTTTTTTTTTTATAAATATCAATAAAATTTTATTTTTAAGGTAAAAAAGCGTGAAAATTTAATGCAAGGCTCCTGAAATTTGTTACAATAGCAGTTGAAAAATACATAGGCACAATTTTTTTTATAAGCATTTGAAGTTCGAATTTTGACAAAATTTATCAAATTTAATAATTATTTTGTGGTAAAAAATTTATAAAATGTTCAACTTTTATAGATAAGGATTGAAAATTTAAAACAAGGGTCCTTGTAAATAGATAAATATATAAATTACTTTATTCACAGTAATAACATCAAATATACTTAGTAATATCATAGGCTGACTGGTCGTTTTCGCTCAGAATCGTTTTTCTTATACGATGATATATCATTGAATTCAAATTTAACACCATCCAATACAGTGACCCACTTGTAACCTACTGTACAGCAGAGCGGCATCCACTTACGACTTACCCACTTTTTTCACTATTGATGGTGCAGAAAGGATCGTTCACTTTCACAGTTGGTAACTAGTATACTTAAAAAATTCGGAAAGCTACATAAATATGTGAAAAAACGCCCAAAAGTTTATCTTTAACAATTATTTTACTATCGAACAGTAATATATTATTTATCGTGTTGGCGGACCGGGAAGCACGTTCGCTAATGATGATAACGAGCTGCGAGTCGAACGCGACAAGTGACGACCACTATAATTGTGTGTCGGTAATTAAAGTATTTGAGTCCATTTTCGTGATAAAAATTTTAAATTTATAATAATGATGTATTTATTTGATGATGCTATTTTTAGTAAAAAAAAAAAAACGAGTCGATACATAGGACCTTTTCAACTTGCATCCCTGGGCTAAGCCCCTCTCATCTTGATCCAGCTCTGAACTTGCACCATAAACTTAAATAATATTTTTTATCATTAAATTTGTTGTTTTCTAATCGGAGTGAACAAGAGTTTTAAAATTAAGTTTTTTTCTCTGTAGTCCGTCTCTGTACTCAATACTCTATACGTCTCTATACTCCATACTTTTTTCAATAAATCGTGATACCAGTGCATAATACGTATTTGGTATTGGTACAATACTGCAGTCTGCAATGCATCGCAACGTTTTATAATTATGAAATTAAAATCAAAATATTATAAAATCACTAATAGTTGAAACTTGTTATACGTAGTCGTACAGATTATTGAGTCTGCATGTCTTTGCAATATGTATTAACTTTAATTACATATTTTCTTAATTAGTCAACATATAATATTTGTACGGCTATTCGCTGTTTGTTTTTAAGTTAAAAATATTCGTTCGTACTTTGTTGTGATATTTAGTATTTACTGTCACATGATTGACAGGATAATTTTGAATTAATATAATATTCGTATGATATTAGTATACTAATATATTATAAAATGATTCAATAATTTGGCATTAGGTATGACAAGCATAATGGGGCAGTATAATCGGTGTGTATACCTATTCTAAAATAAGTTTTGAAAGGGAACAGCGGCTCCGTCTCGAGTAAAATAGGAAATTGCAAAATGTGCATGTATAATACGTATGAAATATTATGTCATGTATATTATAAAACGTTCAGTCGTCGACACGAATTAATATAAACACCACACGCAGGATACAAATTTTTGAATAATTTATCATTTATCAACAATATTTTTGGGTCTCCGAGTTTCTAAAATTGCGGCAAGATTACTACCGCTTAAATAGGATCGCTCCGAGTACGTTTGCTGAGTGCTATATAATATCTTTACCGCAGCGTATGAAAATGCGGGTCTCACTTATGACTTATCACTTATACGTTCGTTTCGTATCCTTTATAATAATGTCATAGTATAATACTATAATATCTAAATTCTTGGTCGTCGGCCTTGTGACAGAAGCGATATTATCGTTTGTTGCTGTTTGCCCCCAAAGACGAAAAACAACCTTTTATTATGAAAAAATACATTGGCAACTACTCGTTATCCCAGATTAAAAAAAAAAAAAAAACATTTTCCATCCCGAGCGATTTTCGTCCGTCAACAAATGCGGCACACACACGTGCTCGCCTCCTGAATATTTTATTATTACATTATTACGTTATTATTGTATATTATTATTGTAATCGTCATTACTGCCGGACGCCTGTACAAGGGCGGTCGTCCGTCCGGCGGAGCGTAATATTATAAACGCTGTGGACGTGCGGGAAAAGGGGTGGTGGTAACATTGAAGGACACCAATCTGCGTATACGCGTACAATAATAGTAATAATAATAACGTTTGCGTATTAATAACGTGTGCGTATAACAATATTGTGTGCGAGTGAGAGGCGCTGCTTTGCTGCACAGGTTCATTGACGGACGTTGTCAAGGTCCGACAGTCGCCGACGGGGAAGTTTCGATTCGGTGATGGTGGGAACCCTCGCCATCGCAGCGAGGGATATTATTATTATTGTTATAGTAGTAGTAGTTGTAGTAGTAGTAGTAGTAGTCGTAGTAGTAGTAGTAGTAGTAGAAGTTTACTCCACGTAATCGTCCGTCTCCGTCTTTCACGTAAGATTTTACCGTGACGTAACGCGTGTTGTTGATTTTATGCACTTATACCTTATTATTATATTCTTCTCTCCATTGTCCGTAATAAATACAAATAAACGTTCTCTTCTGGAGCGCAGCAAACAGCAGTGTGTAATAATTACTACGGTAATTAGTATAACATAGGCGCCAACGACGAGAATAATTAAAATAACAAAAACAACAACGACCCCGACGACGACAATCATGGTAATAATAAAAGGAACGATTCTCAACCCCCCCCCCTCCTCTCCAGCAATAAGATCACACATACGTGCATGGTAATAATAATAATAATAATAATAACAACAACAGTATAATAACAACAACAAACGTGTGTAATCAGCGCGTTCGGTCGAGTGACGTCACGTCGCCCTGCCGTACACAATGTAGAACAATGGGCGCGCGCGCGCGAAAGCTATTCAACATTTCAACCTCCGAGACGACGGCGGCCAAGCGGCGTCGATACCCTTGGCACGTCTGCTTTTGCCGCCGACGCCGTCTGACACCTGACAATACGAATTGTAATCATCAGCAGTACAACAATAATATACGTGTAAATAATAATACGTGTACGCAACACACGTCGTGCGCAATGCATTTATATTATATTATTATTATATTATGCGAGTTATTATAACACACACACACCGGTTCCGAAGGTCTACCATTATTATTATCCTATCCCGCCGAGTAGTATTAGATGGATAAATGGATAATAATAATAATATAATATGCGTTCGACTCATGTAATCAAAACGACACTGGTTTTTACTTTTTCCTTTCTGTTGCATTATTTTATCGTGTCGGGTTTTTTTTAAAAATATTTTATCTCACTCGGTCTCTCGCTATATTTTGTCTGTCGAACGACCAACAACGAATAATAAGTAATAACACAGCATGTCATGAAACCGACCGACCGCCGCCACCGCAATGAGTCAATGACGTAACGCCATTAACGCGCACGCACGGCAGCATTGTAGCGGCGGCGGCGGCGACGACGACGACGACGACGTCGGTTATATATAAGTTCTCTTTTCCCCTCTTCAACCCATCACAAGCGACCCCCTTCGATGGTCAACCGGGCGGACGTACACAAAGGAAAGTGCGCGCGCCCAAAACATGACCTTGATGTTCGTGCATGTGAACGCAATGCCGACGACGGCGAAGACGATATCGACTGCTCTCGGTGTTACAAGCCCGTCCGGTATCGACGGGAATAAAGTACAAATCATGTGTATTAATTACAAGTTCCATAATATATAGGTTAGGTTTGAGTGCTGTTTTGAGGTACTTTGATGTTTACCGAAATTTTGTCGATGGACAAAACGTGTCGGTCGAACCAGTTCACCAGTGTAACATACTAATATAACTTATAAGTAAATAACACGTGTCCACCACGAATCGCGGAAAAAAGCCCACAAAAAAAAAGTTTGGAAATATTATTATGGACACAATATTATGTATACGTCATAATGAATCCCGGACGAAAAGTCCGGAATGAAAAAAGTTGGACTAAAAGTCCGAAAATACAAAATCGTCTATAAAATTTATAATTATAATATACCTGATACTATACTATAATATAGGTATGTATTATAAAAATGTAATATTATATTATATAGTCAGTCCATGTATAATTAATATTTATTTAAAAAATGTAATTATTGTACCTACTTTTATTATATTATTGTATTTTTTTTATATTTTATTACTTCTTATTATTTCTTATACCTAAAATATAACGGAATCCACTGTAGTTTGGTAGGTAGGTAGGTATATGGATATGGCTATATCTATCTAATGTTTATCGCGGCAGTATGTCTACAGTTTATCTGCCATAAGATTATACATACATACTACAATAAGTAATAACGATAATCAATATTATTACCACGATTATAATATAAATCTAGATAATATATTATATAGGTACCTATAGTATCATGTACATTTATCTCATCGATATAATCGATTTCATGAGGGATGTAGCGGGCTTGAATTATTAAATTGAATTTGTCACTTAGTCAGTGTATCCCGAGACGCTATTTAGTTGAGATGGAGGTTTTTGTAGTAAAAGAAAATAAAAAGATTATATTTGACGGATATGCATATACGGTTCATCATAATCTAGTTGCAAGTATTCGGTGGAAATGTTCCAATAAAATTTCAAAAAAATGTCCGGGCATTTTAGTAACTTCCAATGGTAATAATTTCTTAAGGAAACGTATTGTATATTTGTATTGTATTTTTGTTATTATTATTATTGTATAGCCAAACGTAATGTGAAAATTATAAAATGTTCAATTTTAAGAAAAACAAAAGGTTTAAATTTTTTCTGGGTTTCTGTATTTTAATATTATAGACAATTTTGTATTTTTGGACTTTTTGTCCGACAGTAAAAATGTAATGGGACTTTTTGTCCGGCAATCAAAAAATGAATCCGGACTTTTTGTCCAACTTTTTTCATACCGAACTTTTTGACCGTTTACCCGTCATGATATATTGTGTTATAATTTATAAGCTATAAGTTAAAAAATATCAGTCTTAGGTATATACATGTATACAAAAATTGAATCTAGGAAAAAAATGCCCCGTACCAACTACATACATTATTCTTTTTTATTATGATTTACATAATTAATTATAATCATAATGATATTATAACCATAAAATATATAATATTCTAAAATACTAATTTAGTTATTTATTTTTCATTAATTATTATATTGTTAGGTATGTATCTGATTTAATATTTATTATACTAGACAATACATTTATTTTATTAAAAGGTAACTATAAAAAAAATTACATCTAGTATATGACATTAAACAATAACTAATTAAATCACAGTTAAAAAAAATATAACATAAATCATAAATCAAAATCTATATAATAAATAGTTCAATAACATATTGTATTACCAGATTCTATTAAAACAACAAAGAGTTATGTTCTTACCATTACATCGATACACAAAACCTAGTTTAACTTTGAAATTTAGGTAGTTTTACAATATCCTTCGACAAAAATTCCCAGGACAGAAGTGTTACCTTTAATCTTTATGTTTATATTCTTATATTGTATTAGAAATTCAGATACATTTATTATATTATTATCCCTGTATCTTAGTTCAGAAATATATCATCAAAAAGTACATTTTTATATAAAAAACCGGTGTTGGAATTTGTTATTAATTATTATGCTGTCAAATGAATTTGTTCAGAACACCACAGCTAAAAATATTATGATAATAAATCAGTCCATGCCCCACTGAACCCCTATCAAGAGCTTTGCCCCCCCCCAGACATTTTATTTTTTCCCTCAGTTCCTGATAATTCTATAATAATACTACAAAAGTTGAAAAAACCACGATTTTTCTCAAAAATTTGATTGCTGACAACTGGATACTACCATTGATAATAAATACTATATTGTATTTGTGTTTTAACAAAATTGTTGCCCTCCCCCCCACAGGTCGTTGCTCTGGATCCGTGCTTCACGCCCACACCTGAACCGGTAAAAATACTTAAAATTGTGATAACTTAATAACATGAGAGTTAGAAATTACGTAATGCATAAAAAATATATGCAATTTTGAATAACCCATAAACAAATAAATACACAATTATTAGCGTTTTACCTTTGAACCACATATTGTCGTCACTTGACAGAAGTCGTGATCCTGTTGAAATATTGAATTGTCAAACATATTATCAGTGTCGACATGGTACTTAAAGGGCCCCGTATGCATTTATACAGAAGGGCCCCTAAAAATGTAAGTTAAAAAATGATAAAAAAAAAAATCTAATAAACAGTTTGTGCAAAATATTATATTTTTTTAAATGTACCTTATTTAATATACACATTTAAGTTAACTACATAGTTATAGTGATTATTTATAATTCTAAAAAATCATATAAATAATAGGTACCCTATAATATTTTACAACTTAATATTTTTTAACGCGATTCAAGTTGTGTAATTGACTTTATTTATATTAGTAATTTTTGATAATATGATAATGCTAATAGTATTATCATTTTTAATGATATAATATTTAATAATATTCAATATCCAATATTCATTGTACTATCGGGGCCCCTTTACAAAAATATAGCCGGTGGCCCCGACGCGTCCGTGGCCTAGCGGCTATGGCCAGGCCGACACTGCCTAATATTTTCTATTTTATCAAGCCGACATGAAGCTGAAAAATTAAATGAATGTTTTAAAATAGGGTTTTCAATGAAAAATGTGTGCGCAAATTAACTTAATAAATGTATTTAACAGTCCATAACTACATAATACTATAACAGATATTTTAACTTTAACTACCTATAGTTAAACAATTTAGGTATACACAATTATTAATAATAATAAGTATTTAATTTTGGATATGTTTGTACCTGTATATATTTCTCTGCGTTTATTAATTATTTGCTCTCTACGTATTTTTATTTAATAATACAATTATTGTAAATAGGGTTTATTCAAATTTTGTTGGTATTTTTGGTACAACTCCATATCATATTGAATATTTTAATTAAACATCTACGCGTTTCCACTTTCCTTACACATACAGTAATTGAAAATACCAACTTTACTAAACTTTGATGCTATATTTAAAATATACAATAATTAAAAGAAATATTTTTTAAATAAGTAATTTTTAATACAATAATACTTTTATGAATTTCTATTGGTGAGTGGTGAGTCTTATCATTAGGTACGAGGGTACAATTCAATAAATAAATACCTTAGGTATTATAAACTCTTATATAAACTCTTTTGATGTGTTTTTTTAAATATTGGTTATAGATGATTATTTTTAATAGTTATGAAAATGCGATTGTTAAATAAACGATTTAACGATATAATATAATAATATATAATATACATGTTTCATAGGTATTTAGTATTTATTGTTGAATAGTTTGTAAATTGTCCTTCAAAAAATAATACCAAAACAAGGGCAAATAAAATGAGTTTCGATGTACCGTACCTCCTATTCAGCTATTCATCAAGTTCGAATATTATTTAAAATTATAGGTTAAAAAAAATCGGTTTATCTCAGCGATAGTACCTAACGTTATATATTCGACATTTGTTGAGAAATGTGTATAGCATTTTTTTGTATTCAAATGTGACAAGTCGTACATTTTTCTGTTTGTTGGGCAACACAGATCCTTGTTCAATATAGGAAAAAAATCTTCTTGATGTATCAAGATTATATTTGACTTTTTGAATAAAATATCAATGATGATGCTGAATTATAAAATCTCCCTGACACACCTTGTAGTTTAATAAATATTTTATGAGTTTAGTTTTTGGTACCAAAATTGAAAATACATCATTGCAATATGACAATTATAATCACATTCAATAAGCTTAGCAAAAAAGTAAACATTTTTGAAAGTTAGCCAATAACCTTAAATGTTAAAGCCTTAACAGTTAAAAAAAAATATATTTTAACCAATTTAACCTATTATCACTTAAAAATACGTAATATTTATTTAGGTTGATTGTTTTGAAAACCTAACAGTAATAACTAGGAAACTCAGTAAAACACAAAGACATTTTGAAAATTCTAAAATGTATGTAGTCAGGACGGCAAGACGTGTAAAGATATAAGTGATGAAATAACGGAAATACATAATATAGGATAGTTCAGTGGTTGAATACTTGAGAGTTCAAGGGAAATAATTTGATCTGTTGTTCAAAGTATTCTAAATATGTTCGTGAAACAACTAATTGAAATAGTCATTAAAAATTGCAAACTGCAATTAGCACATTTTAGTACTTTACTGACTCATTTCTAGTTTATTTTATTTTTTTTAATTAAACGCCAAAAATCAAAATGGTAATAATAGTTAACATTTAACAGCTAACATATTCATGATTCATGGGTATTAAAGATTATTGATCATACTCATACTGATCGCGGAAAGTGGAGAGTGGCCTATCCGGCTATTCAGACCATTAGGTAAGTAATGTCATAACCAGATAACATAATTGAACTGGTCCAAGCCCAAACCTACGTGGTTTGAAAATATTATGTTGCATTTAAGGTATTGAATTTTGTGTATCTACGTAGAATTATAGTCAGATATTGGAATAATATAAATTATTAAAATATTATATTATGTATAAAATCCATTAATTTTTCCTCTTTCGTTGTCTTGGTTTAATAACCGTTTGTAGCTTTACAAATATTTAAACAGGTGCACGTAGCAGCCAGCCGGTTCTAAACATTAAATACCAAACATCATGAGTTCAAAAATTATTAATAATAATAATATTTCGGAAAGGAAAAAGGAAACAATTTAAGACTGCCACCTGTTTTTTGGTCTCGATTTTTATATTTTGTTAGCGATGACCTCGAACCGCCGCTGATTACCACCGCTCTTATGTGCATTAACTGTTAAATAATAATAATAATATTATAGAAAAGACCTCGCAAAATGTGTAATCGCACTCACGCTCAGCGATGACAGTCACATGCCACAATGATAAAAGCTTAAACGCACTTTTTTATTATTCAGTTATCGTTTAGAGGCAATCCGGAATAAAAATAACAATAAATAAACTGAACGATATCGTCGTTATCGTTATCAACCACGGATCCGTCGTCCGGAAATGGATATCCCGGATGCGAGCGCACATATTATTAAAATAATTATTAATAATATAATACGTACGTGTTTTTTTTCCATCCGCTTCCGGCGCGGCTGCTGTGCGCGGCATGCGGTGGCATCGATCAGCTGTTTATTATTATTATTTGACGCTAGCTCGCGCGCACGCGCTTGTAAATAATTTGTTTTAGATAATATAAAAATTTATATACATGTGTATATTATTATTGGGTGTGTGTGCAGTGTGCTCCTGTATGGAGATAATAATTTATGTTATGCAATTACTAGTCGTCGTGGCGTCGGTCGATGTGGAGGTGGTGGCGGGGTCAAAGACGATAACGTGACCGGCTGCTGCTATTACGTCATATTATGGCGGCAATCTCGTCCATATTATATTATAAGCTAGTGGTTCTCAATCTTTTTTGTACCTCGACCCAAATTTCCTCCGAAAAATCTTTCACGACCCACGTGGTTTAACTTTTCAAAAAGTAGTTATAAAAACAAAATTTGCTTATTACTTTTATCAGGTATTTATTATTTTATAGGTTTATAATCAATATATTTTTACAAAATAATGTACTTTTAATACCGAGGCGAATTAATATCCGTCGTAATAAATAAATATACGACAAATTATTATTTATTACCCACGTAATTTTTGGTACTATATTACTATAATAATATAGGTATATTTAATATTACATACATTTCTTGGAATCTATATAATTCAAAAAAATTTTCACGACCCACCAAAAATTGACTGAAAGTAAGACCCACAGTTTGAGAAACGCTGTTACTAGCCATAAGGCTTCGACGGCATGTTCTGTACGTGGTGTTCTAATCACTGATATTATACAAAATATATAGCAAATAGAAATATATATATTTGTTATTTGTACTTATATATAAATATATAAGGTATATATAGGTATGGGTATTGTATACTTGTATACATATATATAACTATTGAGTATTAACTATATTATATAAGTACCTACAAACAACAAATATATATTTTGTATTTTCTATATAATATATTGTATTAATACAATAATAATATAATATGTAATTATTAGGATCGCCACTGATTTGTAGTAGTGGAAAAAGCTCAGACCTTAAATTTTTCGCGGTCGTCGTCATGGCAGTGGTGGAGGTATCCCTAACCTAACCCTAACCGAACTTCGCGAGAAATCGATCGCACGACGGGGAAACACAAATACATAACAAAAACACTCACCCGATGTTTGTTGTGCTTATGTGTCGTCGTTTACTGATACAACTTCTCGTATGTAGGTACAATAATAATGGCGTATAGGTATAATACTGTGTATAATGGCGTGTTTAGGAAGTTTTCGACAGCCACTTGAGAGAAATGAGTTATTTTTTTATAAAACTGGTAAAGATATTATTTAAATTGCATTATTATAATATAATATTGATATAATTTGAAGGGTTTTGTGTTTATATATAGTGGAATCTCGCTAAGTTCAATAAAGGTATACTGAAAAAAATACTATTTGTCTTTAAGTCAATTTAAGGTATATAACATTTAAATTGTTTTAATTTAGTTTAAGGTTATCAATTATTGAAGTTAAGTGCGACCGATCCACGGTAACGATGTCTCAAACATTCAAACTAAACCCAATCATAATACGCAGCCTCTTTCAAATAGTTAAAATTTAAAAAAAAAACAAAACAAAATGTTTGCGTATTTATTTATTGGTGTACATTATGTGAAATCTGAGATGTCTATGTAATGCGGGTGTGACTAGAATCAATTCGACTATAGGTTGATGTATTTTATAGAGTTTGGTTTAGAATTTTTAGACTCTGCGATATTCTGTACTATAGTCGTCTGCAGTTAATAATTTTATCGTGTGAAAAAAATGTTTACAGATAAGTATACGATTATTAAAATTAGTTATGTCAATAATATTGATATATATAATTATTTAGAATATTTAGATAAACAACGCCGAAATGCGGGAAACATACCTATTTACCACGTGTCAACTTTCAACTTTTCGCTCGTCATAATTTTTGTTACATTTTCTGCAGAATTTTTCCTCCATCCACCATATATGTATACTGAACTCGTTTTTAACACCGTGACTGTCTGCTGTTTATCCCCACAAAGTCGTTATGCTATCTACTATTTTACCAGTACAGTGTCACCTTATACAGTTATGCACTATTATACATATTAGTCGTAAGTTGTAACTATTCTTATCGTCGTTTAATCCTTATATACTGACCTATATATTGTAAGTACTTATAACTTATGTATCATGTTATCAAACCGTCAAAAGTATTGAAATTAATTTGAATCTTATCAGCCATTGACCAACTGGTCAATATCAATATTATAATCAGTTCTTATCCGAAAAAGGTAAAATATCCAATTTTCCTTTCTTCTGAAATGTTTTAATAATTTTTTCTTTACCAGTTCTTTTCGGCCATAGCATTATGCGCGGGCTCGATACTTCGATAAAAACGCATTTCTGTCTGCTCTCATGAACTATGAAGAAAATAATAATTTTTACATTGATTATGATTTATGAATTTATGATTTGTAATATTATGCCTATACTACCTATAATCTATATCGTAGGCGAGAAGTATTTGATTTAAAATTAAATACTTAAAAAGTTGAAAGTTATAAGTTATAACATTAAACATACTCATAATTTCATTAGCAAACTATGCATAGATTTATAATGTTTGTAACATATTCTAAACATATTATTCTTGTATGAGAAGTATTGATTGTATATTAGTCTAATGACAAATTTAAAATTAATTTTTATTACATTTCTTGTATAATCCCTTCTTGTTAAATCTGTTGACTGTCTTTATATTGATATATTTGTATTTTGTAATAAATGTATTAATAACAAAATATGTCCACTAATTTATATTTATACTCATAAATAAATAAGTAGAGAGTAAGATTTAAATAAGTAGGTACCTATTATTAAATTAATGTGCATATGTGTATAATTCTGCACATTAATTATACACATGCATATTTCATTAATTGTAATACATTAACATTATAGGTGTTAACACAATTTAACTACAATTTTATTAAAATACCGGAGCGTCGCATCAGTAATGACTAATGTTGTATATGTAGGCATACATGGGTTTTAGCTAATAAAAATAATTTTAACTATACAACTGCAATTTAAATGGATACAGTGGCATATTTTATTTAAAAAAAAAAGTTTGCCGCGTTTATTTTATGTGAAACGTATTCTTTCACTTGTGTAGGTAACGTAAGGCACGGGCACATAGATAGGTCAATGGCCAGTTGATGAACCTATACGAAAAACTCGTTTCTGGTAGTTTTCATAATATCGTTAAAAATAATAACTACGATATTAAATGATAACTAAATGTGATATTATTGTTAATCTATTGTTAAAATACGACAAGTACCAGTGTATTATAATATAATCGCATATAATTTATAAGTATTTCGTAGTATACAACGTATTAGTTTATAATTTTATTTCCGTTAAAAAATAAGATTAAAATATTTATAGATTATACAGCAGCAATGCAGCATCCTTCTATATGTACGTAGTATGTACCAATTTACCGTTATCGAGCAATAACGTTAAATTATGTTTTTTTTAAATTGAGTGGCCGTCGTTAAAATAATATACTTACTCACGTGCAGGTCAACCGTATAATAAATTAATTTGATCAAGACCCTGAATACTGCAGGTCACTGAGAATATTTAACATTCAAAAAAATTTTTTTTTTATTATTATATTTTGCAATTATTTTAAATAGTATTACATAATGTTAATATATACTACACAATTCATATATATAAATCAATATATCTAAGTAATTAATTAAATTGATTTTCGTATGCATATAGAATATAGAATACACAAATTTGCTCCCAACAATCTGGCTACTGGGAAATATAGCTGTATGGTGTAAGACCATTAAAACTTATCTACTTTCAAGTATTGAATACAAAATATTTTAAACCACTTTTTTAGACATTTGTGATAGATGTACTATAAAAGCTATGCAAAACAAGAATAAGAAACAAATAGATCAAAGCAAAAAAACTTGACGCACTTATAAATTGTTCAATTTTGTTAAACCGTATATAGTTCCATAGTAGGTACTATGTTATGAATTTTACTTCTTGATTTCATGTCTATATATGATACCTACCTAACTATTTTACATACTATTAGTACCTATACAATACTACCCGAAATCTAAATACCTGATGCATTAATATTCTAAATAATATATTTACGATTTAAGTGTATACTCATACCAATATTAAAACTATATTAAATAATCTGCAGATTTGTTATGTATGTGAAGTAAGCTTATACATTTTACTCATTTTAGTACGTGATTAATATTATAATGGAGACAGAGTTAATATTTATTTACAAAGCTGATGCTATGTAAATTTACACTTAATGATCGTTAAGTTGAACATATTTTGACATGACAAACAAAATTTGATCGGAATATATTTCTCATTAAACTATACGATTTAATTTTATAGTTAAATACGTGACATCGATTTTTTTGTAAGTAAACATAATATATATGTAATGTATTGATTATGGTTTCTGATTTAAAACAGTGTAATAGGTACGTAATTATTTTTATTTCTTATTAAAATATTATTGTCCTAAAAATGTCTTTATATATAGTATAACTTTTCAGTTTTGTATATTATGTGGCGTATTGACTTTTATAATAATAACGTACCGAATATTTTAAGTAGTCGATAAATATTATTATACTGAGATATTAGAATTGCTAATTTTTACTTGAACGTTTGATTTTGTGAAATTAATAAATAATAATAAACAAATAAATAAACTAATTACTGAAGTGTAGCGTTGTCTGTCAACATAACTTGTATAGGTACATTAATAAACCTAAACGTTTATGTTAAGGCATTATCCAAGCCTATAGGATTGTATTTACTAAAAGTTTAGACTGAATCTTATTAAATTAATCATTTCGGAAATGTATGAAAATTTCTAGTTTAACCTGAATGTAAAAGTTATTTTAATAGGTAGACAATAAAATATCGTGATCAATGGCAAATTTTTAAAATAACTCTTACAATGAATAAATGAATGAATATTCATTGAAAAAGATTTTAATTTGAGAAAAATCATTAATTTTATAATTTAATGAAGTGTGATTTTGTTTTATTATTTTCGAAATAGATTGATTAATTCAACGATCGATATGCAATATTCATACATGCTACATTATATGTATGCATGTTAGTTATATGAAAACGATGTGTAGGTTGAGTATGATTATTATAAATCGTTTAATTTCTATAGGTACACTTTTCATTTAAGTTTCTTATCCGCCTCTATTCATTGTTATGGAAATT
The DNA here is from genome assembly GCA_008086715.1 of Sitobion miscanthi. Taxonomy (NCBI): domain Eukaryota; kingdom Metazoa; phylum Arthropoda; class Insecta; order Hemiptera; family Aphididae; genus Sitobion; species Sitobion miscanthi. Next base: position 29,084,104 of record CM017798.1, on the reverse strand, counting down.
GATATTGAATATTTATACATTCAAGTTATTCTTAAAACATGTTTATCTAATATTTTAAACGTATAACAAAAAAATAAGCACTTATAGGCATTACATAATAATGATAATATATAGTTTATCGCGATTCACGAGTTGTTGTTAAAAAATTTATATTCTGAAGTTGAAATGTTAATAGGTTTCTATCTTTGAAAATTATAGAAAATTACAAAAATTAATATGAAATAATTAAAAAGGTTGGAGTATTGCGATAGTACGGTTAGAGTCTATGGCGTATCTAGGCGAATATTACCCTCCTAGAATTTTAGCCTTAATTTAAAATATTTATAATTAAATTTATAATATTAATAATATAATTCAAATTATCATTGTTGTAATTATTTATCACAATCATCACGTCAGAATATAATAAATAATATCATTTTTGATATTGTATTATATTATCACAGAGAGGCAAGAAGCGATTATTGTCAAAAACTATATTCAAAATTATAGCGAAACACAAATATCAAATAATTTTATTCTAAAAACATAATCAATTTCAACTTTTCTATAAATTTACATAAACTTCTAAATTTAACTTAAATCTTACCAATTATTTTACTTTGACATCATGTGAGTGATTATTTTCCACAATATATTTTATCATACCTTATGCCTAGGGTGCTATCTCTCACAAAGTTTTCGAGTCTTATCTTAGTTTTTATTTTTTTAAAAATCAACATATAGATAACTTCAAATATTATTTAAGACTCTTATGTACTTGCAAAAAATCGTATTAATTAGGTATTTTTGTTTTAATTTTAATAATGAAAAGTTAATATTATAAAAATTGAAAATTATGATGCAAGTGTAATTTTAAATTCTGAGCGGAGTGAGGGATCTAGTGGTTTTCCATGGTGTTTATTTTTTTTTATATCCTGTATACAAAATTTTAACCAGAAAGAGTGCTTCGATTTCAACAAATAGTATCTTCTCTTTTAGAAAATTGGATTAAGATGGTACTTTTAAGAGGTCATTTTCGATTTTCTCAATAGTTATTTAATGCCACGTGAAAAACCACCGACAAATTACAAAAAACCGCTAAAAATGGGATTTTAATTTCTAATGCTTTGTCTATCACCATAGACTTTCAGGTTATAACAAAACATAAAATATCTAGACTGACAAACCGTTTCCGCTCAGAATCGTTTTTCGTATACAATGATACATTGAATATCATTGAATTCAAATTAAATACAGTGATCCACTTGTAACCTACTGTACGTCTGTACAGTAGAGCGACATCCACTTTCCTGTCTTTTTTTATATTTAAATAGACACTAGTATCCACTGTGTCACTTATTTTAAGCACTTACATTTGTTGTTGAATAAAATTCGTATAACAACGTACCTATTCTAGTATTCTATATTACGCATTTGTAAGTATAGATACCTATGTAATTTTAAATTGCGATAAATATAAAATATGTAGGTATAATTGTTAAAATTTACGATATGTATAGTAATACTAAAATACCTTGCTTCGTATCCACGGTTATGAAAAATATATTTGTAAAATGAATCACGCAATATTGCAATCGTTTAAACAATAACAGTATATTATTATTATTTTTCAAGGTGATTTTGATAAAACACAACAAAGCATAGAGACAAAAATAAAGGTATAGCTTATTGGTATGTTAACACAATATTAAAATATCGTATATTGGATAATATTATATTAGAGGCCGTTCTTGGCAGGTTAAAGTTAACAAAGTCAGGTTAAAGTTAACCGGCACTAACAAGTCTAAGGGCCGTTCTTACAATGTCCGGTTAAAGTTAATCAATGCTTCACCGGCCGAATTCTGCCGGTAATAAAATCCGTTATCAGTCGGTTAGCGTTGACCGACACTTTACCGGACATTGTAACTTGTAAGAACGGCCCTAAAATTATTAATATCTTTATGCACCTACCTACATAATTACAGATTAGACACAAGCCAATTAATATTATTATGTTTATCAAAATAAATTATGTACTTAATTCTGAATTCTAATCCTGAATAGTACCTATATACTAAATTTGTTTGAAAACTAGTACTTAATTATTGTTATCAGGGTCGATATTTTGGACAACATGGTGAATATATGTATAGCGCAAAATAAAAGCCGGTGTTGTCAGTTGTGGAATCAGCTGAGTGCCTGAGTTTCACGTGCGCGTGTGTAGAAAGTATTTATTATTTAACATTATATTATAGTTTATACTTTTGTAATTAAAAAATAACAAGTTATGAATCGTTGAACCCAATAAAAATAGTCGAATTGAAATATTAAATGTAACCGCGGGAAAAGTTGTTAGATTTTGGAGGGAAGGAGCGCATTACTTGTTTTTTAACGTTACACTTTTATTCAATCGATGTTAAGACTCGAAGATAAACGGTAGGCAGGTGTGCCGTTTAAACGTGATAATATTTTGGATCGAAATGTGTTGTGCAATAAAAGATATTTGATTTGAAAAAAATCAAATGTCACTCGGGACCTTTCAATTGAATGCCACCCGATATTATCTTTTACCAATGTTATTATAAACAGCGCACAATGACGGTGTGACGACGCGAGTGTCAAAAAAATAAACAACACACGAATGGTGGTGGGGGGGGAGGGGAGATAGAGGGAAAACGAACAAAATCGAAAATGACTCATTTAAATATTTTAAATTGTATTGTGGTGCGGCTCGGTAAGCTCCTCCGAAAGGTGTACACAACAATGTACGTGGCGGTCGCACACGCGCACTGCAGCTGTGCACACATTAAAATTTTAAACTTTGAAGAAGACGTGCGCGCGCTGCATACCCGGGAGGCGCGAAAGCTGTGGCAACAACGTGCATAATGTAATCGAACCGGTTTCCGGGACGGAGAAAAAACTTACAAAACACACGCGCTCACGCACGCATGCACTTATAGTCAACCTGTAACCGTTTGTTGAACCCGATGCGCTGCGTCCTAGATTCCGCGGGACGAGGGGTCCGCGGTGTAGGCTCGTACGCTCGCCCCTCCACCGCGGCCTCCGCCGACGGACAGTTATAATAGTAATAACGTAACATGTAACGACGACCAAATTCGGTACGAGATTATAACATAATAATATTATTATTATATAGGTACACGCATACAATAATTAATAATAATAATAATATACGGCGTATAATCTGTCGGAAGATTTTTTCCATCGCCTTTCCTATTGACGACCGGTCCCATGTAGGTATATTGTAGACAACGTGTACGCCGTCATCGCGAAAGGAATTATCTTTATTTCCTCCCGTTTCGACACTACCCGACACGAAAGTTGAACGCACTCTGCTCTCCCCCCCCCCTCCCTCCATCCACCACCTTCTAACGATCATCAACCGCTGACATCGTACTTCATATTATTATTATTACTGTCATCGTTACTAACATACTTTCGATTTTAATCGAAACGGTTTTTTGCGGTTCTTACCGTCTCGTTTCTTCGCTCGAGTTATAGCAGGGTACCCTCACGCAGCGCATCGTAGCATTATTTTATTTATAATATTCTTGTATTGTTGTGTGGACTGTGGTCCTGTGGAGAGTCTTATTATCATGTTATAGTTTTTACGATGTATTGTATCATTAATTTTGTTTATAGTCTCCCCGTGGCCCGTGCATGTATTCATTATTCAACATTTCGAGCCCTAGCACTTACAACATATAGTAAAGCCGAGTGGGTGACCCTGTCCAAAAATTATATATCATTATTTCGATCTTTAAAAGCGGACACTGGCGGTTGTCAGTATTTTTAAGCACTACGCAGTCGTATGTACAATAATTATATATTATTTAAGTACCTATATAAAACAAGTCAATGGTCTCATCATCGAGGCTTTCTATTCTTTAATAAAAAAAAAAATAATAATAATTAAATAGATATTTTAGTGTGTTATTGATGTTAGGAATATCGCTCTTTGTCACAAGCTCAAAGCGTGCCTATGCTCCATAAAACCGTTACGGAGAAACGTTACTCAAGTAGCGTTGAGGAAAACTGCTGATACCAAAGATGTATTTATTACGCGTATTCAGTATTTTATTATGTGTTTTCACGCGAAACGTGTATTATTTTTCAAACGCACTTGCCCTGCTGAAGTGCTGGACGTTTCCTTTAAAATGTAAATAATTTAACTAACGAAAACGATATGAGAAGACACTATATTATAATAAAAATATATTAAAATGTATACAATCTGAATCTGTATTGCAGTTTACATACCGCAACTGAAAATAAAAATCGTCAAAAGTCAAAACAAAATAACTATATGTTATTATGACTATTGCCTATTAGCAGTGGATACATTTTTACTTTTTATTTTATATATTTACAACACTTCATATTTTGTACTATATGAAATATAAATCTTATTCATTATCAGTTATTACTTTATTGTAGTATAATTAAATAACTCTTTACAACTAATTTGAATCAAAAATGATGTATTTTTTTCAGAACTGAGTAATATATTTAAACTTTAGTTAATAATTTAACACCTAAGATAACTCTATAGGATATAGCGTGTACTGTGTCACCACGTTCAGGTATAGGTATGTTATAAATTATAATATCCATGTAGGTATGAAACTATATTACTTAAAAGTATGACTATAGTATGCCCCTATTCCTATTGTACAATAATTGCATACTACACACTTTTGATGTTTAATCACAAAATGATTTATCGACAATCGACTTTAAAATGTATTTGCATTTGTCAGTTAATAATTGTGTCACTTAAGGTTTATTTAACACTCTATCATGTTATGTTACTAAAACGTATAAACATACAACAGTGTAATATTGAAGATAAATTTTTTTCTGTAGACATCATTCCAATATTTTTAGTTATAAACAACGTCTTATCGGAAAGTGTTACACTGTTGCCTAACCAACTCGGTAAAAAAATCTGACTTCAGACTTGTTTGGGTAATATGTAGCGTGGTTGTGTAGGTAGAACAGGTAGATAGATATCTATTAAATAAATACTTATCAAGCACATTATACATCTAACATTCGAATAGTCCCATTGCTCAATTCTCAATGTATAATATTATTATATTAATATGTACATCTTCAATATCCAATCTAAATCAGCTGAACTGTTCTGATAAGACTATAATATAAGAGTCTACATTTTTTTAACCATATGTATATGGCTTTGCAGATTGCGTTTAGTTTTTACTTTCTTGACATTTAACCCTTCGTTTATCTATGTATTGCTTGCTATATATAGTGCAATTTACTGATAAAAAATTTCTGTACTTTAGTCCGGTCGTTATTACAAATGATGTGTTTATATACCATCATAAGTGATAAAATATTTAATAATAAATTCACTCTTGATCGGTGAGCTCACTGAGATAAGAAGCTTGCGGCATTTATAATATTCTAATTACAAATAAAAACATCAATACCAATCGCAGTTATTGAGAAAACAACATGATTATGGATCACGAGGCGACCATGAGCTCGACCTCTTACATCATATAGGTTATCTTTTGTTTATTTCAAAAACATGTATTTATAATATATTATGATAGGGAATAGATTTGAGTACTTGAGTGCTTCTTTTATTTCGCGATAATAATATCTGATATTCAAATATTTAAGTATACGTTTATATACATAAATAAGAGCAGAGAATTAAAATTATGTTTCCCACCCCACGATTTTAGTATAGGTCTAAAATTCCGATAAAATGTGATATTGTTTATAACTAGATAAAGACACAGACTTGTACATTTAGTAAATCCTACAAATAATATGAAATATAATAAAAATAAACATAATATTATTATCATAGTGAATATTTACCAAGCTTTTCAAATATCCTTGGGTAAAAAAACACATACCCATATACCTAATTGTAAAAAAATAATTAATTTTAATATTTTATGGTCATAAGTTATAAAATATTTATCATGTTAATGTATGAGTTAATGTATGATTGATAATTCGAACCCAATAGCCAATATTTATATTTGTTAAATGTTATGTTTGTATTCAATGTAATATAAACTATTATAATATATTTATATTCATCAAGCTTTTATGAATATTTATATTTTAATACTTGAAACACATGACGAAAATATAATTCAAATTATAGTCAATATTAACTGAACAAATACAAGTAAAAGTCTATTAAATTTAAAATGCATTATGAATAAGTGAGCAGCTAAAAAAAATAATTTCATGATATTAGACTTGTGAAAAACATATGAAAAATAGATTAACTATATTTTATACTAAAGAAAAATATTATCAGATCGATCGATTTTCGATGATTAAGAAACAAATATATTAAGCAAGTCCATATTGAAATATTTATTTAATGTGATGGGTTATAAATATGTAAATTATTAATTAAGATACTACTCAATTGATACTAGTGTTTTCTAAATTAATAAAACTATTGTACCGGTATTAAAATACATTGATAATATACTTTATATACTAAATTAATATGATAAATTAAAATTAAAGTTATACAAACTCATTACAGTTAAAAATCTCGAGTAGATGTTAATTATTATTAAAATAATATCGCATTTTTAACTCCTTTTAAAATGTATTTGCTTGAATTACTTCAGGTTTGTTCTCTTTAAAATTAACTTTATTTGATTTATTTACAATTTAAAATATTTATACTTGAGATGTACAATAAACGTATGTGTATAAAAAACTATATTATCACATGTGTAAGAAATAATAGAAATAGATTTTATATCACAAATATGTTCCAAGATTTCCAATCACTAGAGGCTAGTATTCCTCCACACTGTTAAATATAATGCAAATAATATCATGTGTTTTGAATTTTATTTTTATACATTTATATAACTAATAAATATACCTATTCCCAATGTAAATAACAGTATACACCGAATATTTAGTAGACAGTTTCAAAAGTTAAATATTTCATATTCCAAAATCCAAATTAACAAATTAATAGTTTTACAAATCTTATTATAATTATGCTGTCTACTTTATTAAATAACCTATGATTTATCTATACTTAATAATCTGTTGACAAACTTGCTACGTAACTAGTTCAATTTTAATAATCAGTTAAATTTTATCGTTTGACATTTGAATAAATTTTCTGGTTATTTTAATTAATTTCAACGTCATTTTTACTAAATGTATAACACAAGTCACAAGTGTTCAATAAATGTAACACGTGACAATAGAGTGATACTTCGTAACCAGGAAAGCATATTATGTTCTTATTATAATATTATAATATTAAATAAAAAACGTATATAATTTGCAATGTTTATTATTGATGTTGGTTTTTATTTATACCATTTCTTAAAGTTGGTAGCTATACGTGGAGTACCTAATGATTAATAAATATCTATAAAACGCGCCATGTTTAAGAGGATGTCAGTATATCGCTATTTGTTTTCTCTCTCTGACCCTCACACAGTCACACGCAACATACCAAATTTGCCTTCAAAAGAACCAATTTTGTGTTGTTGGTTTTAATGTTATAGTGAATTGAGTTATTATCAAACTTTAAGATAAGGATAGATCACCTAATTGTATTAATATTTTAATCTTTAAACGAGTTATGAGCATTTTAAATTCGTAATATTTTTATATACCTTGTTATAATTCACTTTAAAATAAAATATCAATAGAATCCTAGTAGATAATATACCTCGATATACCAGTAGTAATATACCAGTAGGTTGGTAGGGTTGATATATTAGTGTTGGGATGGATGGTGCAGTTGGTTAGGAACACGTGTATGTATGGCAAGGTTTTTGCACACTACGAACCCGGGCGGTCACCCATCCGAGAACTAGTGGCAGCGGCCATTGCTTACTCTCAATCACGACGCGTGATTGATTTCAGCCACTACGCCACGCCGAACCACCGAAAATTATTAAAGTTAAATTCAGAGCAGGCGATAATGTAATGATATAATAAGGTATGTGTGTGAGGGTGTGCGCGTGTTTGAAGACACTTTTTAAATTTCAATCTAGCGCAAATAGTTTGTACAATTCAAAGTTATTTTCAAAATAATCTGGAAAAACTGAAATAAAAACACAAAATCGATAATTATTTTTGTTGTAATTAAAAAATATAAATATCTTTAGAGACTTAACATTTTCATCCAATATTTATACTTATTTTTTAGACATGTTAAGATTTTCAACATTTTTTTGCCATTTGGGTTTTTAACTTTTTTTAGTTAATTTTTGATTTATGTATGATAAAATTGTTTTTTGTGAGTCAAATAGATAGCTTGAAAATATAACACCCCTTTTAATTTATTCTTACAGAAATTAAAAAAATATCGAAAATATATTAAATGAATAGTTATTATATACATACATACAGACGGATATAATAACTTTTTTATTAGCATTTGAGGTTAATATTTTGACGAAACTGGATGATCAAGGATCAAACATATAACAACGATTTCACCTCAAACGATTTTAGTTATTAAACTTATTAATATGTTGTAATTATAAAGATATTAATCGTAGGAACTTGAAAATTTAGCATTACATAATATATTATCTATATTAGGTATATATACAATGAAATTTTCAAAGTATTTTAACTAATTTTGAGCTACCACGAACCGGGACGAACCTATTCATACCATTCTATGTTTACGTCTGTATTGACTTGAGTTTGAAGTTAATAATAGCTAATATAGTATTACTATAGTTACTAATGTCTAATATTATTTGAAATGTGCCATTTGCTTTTGGCAAAAATTAGTTCAACCTACCGTATTACCCACTAATAAAAAATAAAAATTACCAGTAGCATTTTAATATTATAAATATTTCATAAAATATACCTATAGATATATATATAGGCTGACAGGTGTCTGTTCAGAATCGCTTTTGTATATAATGCAAATGCAATGATTTATTATTGAATTCAAATGTAAGTTGTAACATATTCGACATTTTCTATACAGCATATGCCAGGATTATATAGCAATAATAATTAGCGACTTCATATTTTTTTTTTTTTTATTAAACACGTATACTAATGAATTGATATTAAAATTGTTTCGTTGTCAATTTTATTTTTAACGTTACTTGTTATTATTATTAACTGGATGTTTAAACAATATTTGTAAGAACAAATTTTTTGTAAAAAACTGAAACGATAGCACAATTAATATTAATTTTAATCTAGATATCTAGTTTAGTCTACATAACCAAAATTAATATGAATATATACACCTACTGATAGGATATTAACCTACAATTTATAATATGTTTTATCTAAATATTTCTCAATAAAAAAATAACTTTATCGAGAAATTAATGATTAAAAGTAACTTTCTTTAAAAAATATTTAATTATTATTTCATGATAATAATAATAACAACAAAAATATAATTAAAAAACGCTATAATATAGGCCTAATAGCCAATATGTATAAGGCTTTATCATATTATATTGAGGTTAAAATTTCATTAACTAATAATTATTTACCATACTATAAAGTCCATAGATAATAAACAATAATGGGCTACAAAGTATAATTTGGGTAGGAATTGCATTTTTAAATAACTACATGAAACAATTTAATTTAATATATTAACCAAAATTTTAAAATATACTAATATAAGGCGTAAGACCCATAATTAAATAGTTATCTAAATGTAAAATGAATTGTTTTTTAAAATATTTTTATAATTTATAAGTTTTTTGGTTCATAAATTATAAGAATATTTATTTATTCTGATAGGAGGATGGTATGCATTTTTGAAGTTAATTTAATACAATTTATGAATAACAAAACGAAGATTACAAAAAGAAAAAGAGGTACTAGTGTCTAGGTAGCAATACAAATGTACAATATTTTATTTTCTATATAATAATAAATTATAGGAGGATTTCAGTGTACTGTTGGTTTTTTCGCTGACCCACGTGCAACATAGCACATTTACGTTCAGTCAGTGGCGTAGCCAGCGGAGGAGGTGTTTAACCCCCCCCCCCCCCACCATTTCATAATCATGGTTACGCCACTGCATTCAGTAGAACCAATTTCGTATTATTAGTTTTAATATTAGAGTGAATTCATTTATTATCAAATATAAAGGTAAGAATATTATCAAGGGGATTTCGGTACCTCGGTCGCCGAAGCATTAAAACCTAATAAAAAAAAAAAAAAATATTATTTTCATTAAAATTGTACATATTATGAAGTCTCATCTATAAAGGCTTTTTATTATAAAGTTGAAAGTATTACCAGCTATCATATAAAATTAATTATATAATTATTTTATGATAATTCGGCATTAATCTATTTGTTTTTGGAATAACAAAGGTAGGCAATAAAAACGCCACTTTCACTTTCTAATTCAATTATTTTGGCACTTATGGCGCAATATTCTCCTTTTTTATACTTAATAAAATCAATAAATTATAAATAGTTATGATAACAATATACTATAAAATATTAATACAGGTATTAGATATTCGTTTTCCTCTATTCAACATAGCAAAGGATTATTCTGGTATAATGGTATGTCTATAAGTCATTATTAAAAACGAAAATTGGAGTTTCTATGTAATTAATTAAACCTCGGTAGGTGAGATTTCTTAAATATTTTCAATTTTATTTGAAGTTGCAATTTGGAAAATAACTCATGCACAATAATTATATATTAATATGCATTTTAATTGTATAATAACTTCTTTTTATTTTTTGGGGATGAATATATTATTTTAAGATTTTGGTATATTTTACTATTTTAGTATTTATATTTATCAATCAAATTTCTGGAAATATTGCTAATTGCCATAACTATATGTAGTACCCGGTCATAAAACTCTTAAACTGGTCACGTGCAAAATTTAATTCTTAATAGTTTTTGCAAAAGTGTGTCGTTAAGTATTTGTTTGAATCAAATAAAAACGTAAGACTACTAACTTTTATGTACACACTGAACTTTAAACTTTACTGTTGTCAATTGTTTTACACTATTATAATATTTCTGTATTGTATTTATTACTTTTATAATTTTGTATATTATATCACATTTATGTGTACGTATGAGTATGAAAGAGAATGCCTTTATAGTTTATACAATAGAATATAATATTATTACTGTATATTCCAGCATAAAATATTAAATAAGGCGAGGAGCCCTCTCAACAAAACTCTATGTTGAACATTGATTTATTTCGTGTTTGTTTTGAAGATGTAATCGATAAAAATACTTACGTCTTATTACTCTTGTTCATCTTAAACTATAAGTACTAAATTTGTGACTGTATCAGTATTTATTAATTACAATTAACGGCAAATATAATTGTATTAAATGCGTTAAACTCAATAATCCTGAGTATTTTATATACTTAAAAAAATATATAACAATAAAATAACTAGGACTGGGTTTTTAATTTTGATATTTTTCTAGACAAAATTATTTTACAATGCTCCTATTTTGGTGCAAATTTGTTTGAAATCTCCTCTAAACTTTATTTTTTATAATTTTTAAAATTTTTAAGGAATTTTATAGTTTTAGATTCTGAGCAGAGCGATAAATGTATTTATTTTACAATTTAATGTAATATTATAATTACTCTATAATTACAATATAATATTGTGTCTCTGTGTACACGATAAAGTAGTCGAAATATTGCTTTGATTGTAAACTACAGTATCTTTTCTGATGGGAAAGTGAATATAGTTTGTACTTTTTAGAGATTAAATTTTAAAAATACACAGTATAGTTTTCAAAAGCGTTGGGAAAATCAAGAATAAATAAGCAAAAGCTGGAGCTTTTACGAAAAACCAGTTTTTGATGAAATCGATTTTGTTTTTTTTGGTTTAACTAAAACAAAAATAACCGTTGATACTTAGGTTCATGATTTACTTACAACCTACATACAATGGCATTTTCAAATACAATTTTTTGGGCGAAAATTAATTCAACGTACTAACTGTATTATTATGTCTACTAGGACCTACTGTGCGGGTACATCAGAGCGGTACTCACTTGCCCACCATTAAAATATTATTTTTATGATTTATTAAGGGCACTTCGTATATGAAAATTGTATTTCCAGATTTTAACGTAATTTTATATATTATATTCTACCATATCAACGCAAACAATTAAATTGAAATTTAATATTTCAATGTATCTTTATTAGATGATTGTATTAATCGATTAGGACCTACAGACATTAATATTATATGTATCAAACTATTATATATACCTTAGACTTTTATGCCTTTTAGACACTATTCATTGAACATAAATTAACTAAATTCAGCATCAAAATATTTAAGCCATTATATCACCAAATTATCATAATAAATAATTGAAATAATGTATTTTTCTTGACATCGTATTCCTAATATTTTTGTCATAATTATAGTTGTTTTCTTTATTTTATAATATATACAATATTTTTAATTTTCAGGGCATCATTCACATACCTAATTATAAAAAATTAAAATATTTGTATATAGATAATATTTTTCATGTCAAATTTAATAGCGTTATGGCGATAGTCTTGATAACTTTTACAGATAGACTATAACATATTACATAAAAAATAATAAAATCGTCAATGGCATATAATATTTTGATTTATAGTATAATATACTATTTATACATTCGAGGGCTCCTTGAATGCGTTATCGCGAGAACTATTCGTACGTTTGTTTTTCGATCGCACATATTGTTTTATAATAATATGTAACGTCATATTATATTATTATGTCGAACCGTTCGAGACAATAAATATTGTGCCCATACGGTGTAATGACATGAAGGATTACGAGAAAAAGGAGTTTGTGCCGAGCGATAATTTCATATTTTCATCAGTTACACACACAAATCGTATGTGTTCATAGTGTTCATACATAATTCATTCGGCAGTTTGACGCCTAGCCAAGCGATGTATACGAAGCCGTTGTTCGGGACGCGCACGCCTACTTGCACACGCATACTTACACACACGCATACTTATACATACGCTCGCATATTTACACGGACACTCGCCGCATACTTACGCACTCGGTCGACATACACGACTCTGTACATGATACGTGCATATTATACACGATGATAGGAGGACACTAACGGGTCCGCTATTACCACCACCGCAACAGCCGCGTCGATGTCGACGGATACCGTCGACGGCCAGGCACCACCGTTTGACCTACAACAACGCTCGTAATAACGTAACCAAGAACTTTCTTTCCACTCGCGTGTGAATGTAGAACGTGACGTCACACGGCCGCACCGCCGCCGCCGCCGCCGCCGACGACGGTCTCCGCGTGTCCCGCTCACCCACAGTCGTAGCCGCAACCGTTTACCGGCCGTCCTGCCGGGCACACGCACCCGGGCACGGCCGGCAGGGTCGACGAACTCGATCTCCACGCGCTGTAGCTATTATCAATATTTATAATAATAATAATAATAACATCGCGTAAGATATTGAATTATTATTATTATTATTTTAATATCGCGTTTAAATTAATACCATTAACGTTGTCACCGTCGTATACGCATGGTATTGAAATATTTATGCATGTACGAAGCAACCTAACCTAACCGAGCGATTGAAAAAAAAAAAAAAAACATTAATGATCATGAGTTCTGGCGTTCTTCTATCGTAACGCTCACATACCTCGATACCTCGCAATAGTGTAATATCACATTATTATCATTCATAGCATCCGTCACGATTCGACCGGTGAAAGCCGAGGCGTACTGAATGAATTACACATTAATAGTTAATAGCCGTTTGGGTTTCTTTTATATTTTATGATTTATTTTCTCATCCCTCTTCTTTGCCGGCATTTTCTCTTCGAAATCGTCGTAATCGTTTTATACAGACGCGGCCACAACGGGTTTGGCGTTTGCGTATAATATATGTTATTTTATTATTATTATTATTATTATGTTGTACGCCACGTAATCGTACATAATATAATATTAAAGTACCGCTACGCGAACGTATACCAAAATATCCTATCCCGCCCGTATGTTGTAGCGCGCGCGTGCAACTCGTGTCGGTTGCCGAGAATTGATAACACGGAGTTTATTGACCCGGAAATTCGTTCGTGATGCGACCGTCGTCCTCATCACGACCGTGTCAATGTCGTCGGCGTTGGTGCATCATGTCGTGTCAAGGAGTGGTGTCGGTGGACTCGGCACGTCATGTCGTACATACATCTACACTGATGTAAATCCGACGAGCGTTGGAGTTTCCGTTTTCTGTACAGGCTGTTTTTTGAAGTCCGAGATGTGTGGATAGGCAAGGTGCGGCCATCGCTAGCTTTCGAATAGTTTCTCTTTGAATTTTGACTAAACGTTTCCCGACGTTTGGGGATCAACCCAAATTCATGAGCGATCAATACTTATTCCACCTGCCAAAGGGACACATCCCAACGATGCACCTATACATATTATGTCATATTCATATGGCTGATACCTGCAAGTGAACTATCTATAAGCAAAACCGCCCCAAAGTTATTCGGGACTTAGGGAAAATTAATGAGGTGCCTCTAAATAATCATAACACGACATAATAAAAAAAACTGAGATTTTCAAAATGTTACTAAATTAATTTGACCAACCAAACTCTAGAATTCTAAATCATGATATCGGTGTTAATATAACTCATAGTTTTCAGTATTAAAATAATAGCAGCTACCCGCACTTTATAGCGATTATATAAGATTATGTACCTGCACGATACTAAACAGTAAACACAGAAAAACTAAACAATGAATAAGTTATAACGAAAATTCAATAATTATCCATGGGTAACTTACCTATAGTAACTAATAAGTAATAATTACTATATTAACCGCCCATCCGCCTGACTGCTATGCCACGTCGGTACTTGCAATAACGAATTTCTGTGAATAAAGTTGGATATATGTTGGAGATTTTTTTTTTATCACACAAAACTAAAAGTAAAGTATAATAATATATATCTAATACCATTGATTATAGATAGTATTTAAAATTAATGCTAATACCATGGCATATAAATATAATATTATAATAAATATCACTATAGTATATTATTGTCATCTTTCATCTGGGCAAATGTTCCAATTACGTCAAAACGTCTGACCTTTTTCATTGCCAAGTGAGACAAGCAACGAAGGTACGATTTTGATCATTTTTGTCTACATCTATTAAAACCTATCTTGACCTTCGAACTACTCACTAGTCATTGGTACTGGGTAGTATAAACTAATACTGTTTAACACATTAACATGTTGTACACAGTAACATTTAGGTAAGGTGAGAGCATAAGACACGTGCATTTTATAACAATCAACATCATTGATTTAGAATATCTTCATAAATGTGGTATTTGGTATTCACTATTCACCATCCTAAATCGGTTAAATCCTTATTTAAGTGATAATAAAATCTTAAAAGAGGTAAAACCGTAATGGTAAATTATTTATTGTCCATACACTGTAATTTTATTTTATTTTATTATATTACCTTGATCAGTTTGATACATTTTAGAAATAGGCCATGATAGGTTAGTTAATGCAATCCTTCACTACTAAACTACTAAAATACTAAACATTTTATGAATATTTTGCTATAAAATTATCAGAAAATGTTAAACGAAATCTATTTAGTTTAAATAGAAATTAGAATACATCAAACACTCGAGTGCAATAATTAATTATTAATTAATTAGTAATTACTGATCAGGTATACAAATCTAAAAAAAGAAAATGTTCATGTAAAATTAAATTGGAAACTTTTCACCAAACACCCTTTTTTTAAATTTTTTTTGTTGTTTTAACGTAGTTAATAATTAGACTAAAAACGACAGTGAAGGCAGAATTTGGCGCACGGACTAAGTTTTGAAGTTCTAGCTAATCAAAGTTTAATTTACACCCGCATGATCACTCGCTCGCTCGGACTGATATGTTGTGTATGTGTCTTAATTATATTTCACAACATTAAACAATATATTATCATAAAAAAAAAACATTACTGTCATAATAACTAATTGTTCATTAATACATTAGGTAATAAAAAGCACGAAACATGTGACTGTGTACAAGATATTTAATAATATAATAAACTAAAACTAATGTCTAATATATAAAAACATAACCTATAGTAGTAATAATAATAATGTTAGTGATAAATGTATGTTACCTTCACACGGATTATAAAAATCGAAAGATCCCTCGAC
Organism: Sitobion miscanthi; assembly: GCA_008086715.1. Taxonomy (NCBI): domain Eukaryota; kingdom Metazoa; phylum Arthropoda; class Insecta; order Hemiptera; family Aphididae; genus Sitobion; species Sitobion miscanthi. The sequence goes on along the minus strand of CM017798.1, from coordinate 29,067,869 downwards.
TACCAGTAAAATCACGTAGGGTGGGTCTCGAACTTCAAGCGGTTTTAACACTTCAAAACTAAGACAAGCGCTAAATGTTGACTTCTCCATCGTTTTCAGCATGCTTAACAACATGTAAAAAAAAAAGGGCGTTCAGTAAAACAGAACTATACACCTGACATTATACAACATTTAGTATTAATGATTCATTCATATTTGATATCATGGTAGAAAAAAGTGGTAGTGGACACTGGACCGTGGTACTAGTAACTAGTATACTAATATACTATAATACGTCTATATTATAATGTACTAATAGGTATCAAAAAATAATGAAAAATTATGTTAAGAAATTATTAGCTAATAGTTTTTTCAAAAAAAAGTACAGTTTCGTGTAATTAACACTATTGTAAATGACACTAGGGAAATACTATAAAAAAGTACTGTCCTACCTCTACGGAAAAAAATATGTCTGATCAGTGTATAACAGTCATAAAAAAATCATTAAAAAAAAGGTGGGGAAGTGGATGTCGCTCTGCTGTACAGACAGTATAGTAGGTTACAAGTGGGTCACTGTATAAACTATAATGGATGGTATATTTGAATTCAATGATATAATATCGAAAGAAGTATACGAAAAATAATTCTGAACGGTGACGGTTTGTCAGAGTGGATATTTTATATTATATTTGTATTGTTATTATGTACTTATTAGTTATTACTTATTTATTATTATTAATACGGTAGCCGGTAAGTTATATTAATATTAATATATATATATTACAACAAAATAACTGAAATCGTTATTCTTGGTTATTTAGTATGTAATTACCTCCAAACTTGAACATAAAATAAGTATAAAAAAACTGTGTTTTTATATTTTTGAACATCGTGTCACAAACACAAAATATAAAACAAAGTAAAATCAATACATTCATAATATCGCTCTGCTCAGAATCTAAAATATAGTTTTTTATAAATTAATCATATCCCCGTTTTTTATAAATAAATTGGATAGAAGGTATAGCAGTTTAAGAACTGCTTTTTATAACTGACATAGTGTGTTGTATAATATGTATTATGTATTCATGTGTGTAATACAAAAACACTGATGTCATTCATTCATTCAAGAACGTCGTATGCTATCAATTCATCAATACATAAAATTATTATCTTCTTTAAAACTATTGAAGATACTTTTTTTATTTTTACGTAGCTTTATTTATTTTGCATCAACTACTACTTCAACTACAGAGTATCTACTTTTTATCTACATTTACCAAAGTAGTGTATTGTGAATGATCATCTATCAATAAAATGTTAACAATAACGATAATTATTTTTGTTTCCGTATAGTCGTAAACTACGAGAGATTAACCACTAATAATTAAATCATGATAAATATTATGTAACTATATTAATTATTTCTATTATAAATTAATGAATGAACTTATTTTTGGTTTATAAATATTAAATATAACACATTATTATTATTATTTTTTTTTATCAGCACCGAGGAGTACACGATACACACAAACACAGATTGTCTATTAAAAATAGATAATATGTTTCAGATTTTTGCTTAAATTCTTGAAAGTATACGTGTCATTAGTATTTAATGTATTCTGCAATTTAAACGTACCTACCAATTGTTTTTACGCATTATGTAGACATTACATTTATTGTGTTTGCTTATAATAAGATTATTAATATACGGGTCATTATTATATTATATTTCCATCACAGTGTATTTTGTAGTATAAATATTAAAAATCCTATAATCTTTTATACCTATCAATTGAAGGTTCATAATACGAAATAATTATTAAAATTCGGAACAGTGTTCTTTTTCACGTCCAAGTTATCTCATATTATAGTACTATCCTGTTATATTCATTAGTCATTAGCACGGCTATAGATAGTACTATCTTTAATCGTGGTCATTAGTAATTTCAGTTATTTGATAGATTATAGTAAGGTACCATATTGCGAAAAGATAAACGCGTAACTGCAATCATTGTAGTCTGTATAAATAGTGTAGATTATTCAGACATAACAATGGAATTATTAAAGGAATTATTACAGGTTTCTCAAAACCAAATTTTATGATTTTGAAAGATAATTTTAAGCACCTTAGTTAGCTACAAACTTATAACTTATAACTTTTAATTTATAATTTTATCAATAACTTTTAATTTTTAAAAAACAGAGGGCTGTATGGAAATGTTGGGGCATTCATTTTTAAAAAATATAATATCGTAAAAAAGTAAAATTATGCAGTGTTTACGAGGAATATTGTTAATGGTTATATTAAAGATGTGCAATACAAACATTTTTGAAATCGTGCATTGAAACAACCGGTTGTACAACTTTCTAAAATGCTCTGACAAAATATTCGATGAGGTCTATCGGATGTTATTTTTTTTGTTAATTCGGAACGTGGTCTCTATTGTGACAAAAGAGCAATGCTGCTTAGTGTGTGTTTAATAACCATATATTGTGAAAACGGAGTTCTTCATAATAATAATAATAATAAAAAAGACCTTAGACCGGTTTCGACCTCGTCCAGAATATCACAGCAGGTGAATACAAAAATGTAGTTGAATAGGGAACGGACGCACAAAATAAAAGAAAAAAACAATACGTTTGGGATTCTCTCACGAACGTGAGAGGGTTTGTTTATTATGTTCCACCTCCGGTCGAAGTGGGAAAAAGTGACCTTGACATTGTTCAGCATCCCTGTTATTCATGATTCATGAAACACATGGGAATCATTGGTTGGTTTTTTTTTACTACTATTCACTCACTGAGGGTGGTCCTACGGTCTTTCACCCACCTCGCCCAACCCCACTCATAGTAATTGTTGCACCCGCCGCTATAAACAACCGAATTATATAAATTTACACGTGTATCCAGAAACCGGATAATAATTCGGGCACGAATTTCAACGACTGGGTCTCCATATGAAAATATTACAGTATCGTATTCACTAACGTTACGGTCAGTCGCTAAATTCAAAACATTTTTATAACGAATCATATCGGATTTAATCCAACATCAGTAGAGTAAAACATAATATTGTTATTTGTTGTAAATACCATCATAAAAGTACAAGAAGCGTGTTATTCTACGACGTGGCGACCGTCGACCGTCGCATTTCCACGAATGCCGTGGCGCGCAAAGTCGCAGCAATGAAAACATGAAATAGAACACCGCGTGAAAAACTCTGAAACAAATCGGTCGCGAATTGTCGAGTTATCGTCATCGTAATCATTCCGAACACCTCGGAAACAACAAAAAATCGCATTTATAGTCACAATATTATAATATTATAATTTATAACTTATAAGTTTATAACAGTACACAGAGGAGTTGGAGTGCAATAATACTATTGCATCGACATTGGCGACGACGTTGAATATTGGACCAATAATTTTTAGTATAACTGCATTATTATAGTTGTTTTTTAGTATTATGTATATCGCGTTACTATAATATACATTATACAATATATATCTGACGTCGGGGGCGTTATAGTAGAGTAAGCAGCAGTTATTGATACTTGACGATATCGTTTACACTGCCGGGCGTTTGTGTGAATGTATTCGATATTGTGTATTTTTTTCTGCTCATTATTCACCGTTTTTCCTCTGCACCGGCGCGCGCACGTTACCGAACAACGAGCGGTTCGGTTTTTATCTCGCGTGACGTATTCTCCATCCTAGTCACCCACCCTCCGACACACCATGGCCGACGACCGTAACAACACGCAGAGCCGCTGTGTCCTCGCCGCCTTCCCCGCCCGCGTCCCGACAACACCCGTACTCCGAGGGCATCGCCGACGACGTCTGACCCGGTTGATGGATAAGTGGAAGAGTAGGGTCGGCATGCGCGGTGTGTTTTTCGTGATGGTGCGCGCGCCGCGCGCGGGGTTTTCGGATCAATGATAAAAATAAAATACGACGATTACGGCGGTGACTGCCGGCGCATGCGCGTCCTGGAAGTTCGCTCTCACGTACGAGTTTTAGTAGATACGTCACGCGCGCGTCGAGCTCCAGAGAAGCCGGTTGTTCATTGGCCGCGCCGCTGAAACCCCGTTCTCTCCACACCGCCACCCAAGAAAGGTTGGCAGCGCTGCGACGACACACGCACACGATCGTTGTGCCCGCGCGCGCACGGACACCGACACCACCCTCCCCAACTGATCCCGTCCTGTGACCGGTCACACCCCCCTCAGCTCTCGCCATCACCGCAGCGACGTCACTCCGATACGGCTGTTCATTGCGCTTGCTGTGTGGCGCTGTTATGTTCAGTTTCCGTGTGTACGTGCCCGTGTACGCGGTCGTGGTATCCGCTGTCCGTGTTCTCGCGCGTACTGATTATTATTATTATTAAACTATTAGTTTTGTTTTTTCGTGTTTTTTTTTTACAATTAAATTTGATCATATGGATTTTTATCGAGTGGCGTTTATTGAAAGCAAATACAACAACGGCTCAACGACAACATCGCGTGTTCAGTACTGGTAAATAATACCTATCGACTTCTACTGAGACCACGCGTACACATCATCTGAGAAATCCGTAACCATGCAGATGGGTAAGCGACAACACTGTTACTTGTGTGACTTGCCCCGCATGCCGTGGGCAATGTTGCACGATTTCACCGAGCCCGTGTGCCGCGGGTGTGTCAACTACGAGGGAGCCGACCGCATTGAATTGGTGATCGAAACGGCCAGACAAATGAAACGGGCCCATGGATTCCAGGAATCAGCCCGGTCCACGTCCGTGGGCGGTGGTTCCAACGCCGTCAACGCGCACCACCCGAAAAACTCGCACCGACACGAGAACGGTACTCTGGAAGTGGTGGGATTGCCACCGCAAGCACACCAGTTGGCCGCACGACAGACACAACAACCACCACCGCCCCCGCCGCCGGCCGCGGCCACGTCTCACTACGCGGCCCTGCACCATCAGCGGTCCACGCTTATGGAATATCCCGGTAGGCCGGGTGGTGGTCACGTTGTCGACCACGAGGTGGCTATGAGCCGGACATCAGTGCGCTTATCGCAGAGCCAGCAGCAACAGCAACAGCAACAACAACAACAACAGCAGCAGCAGCAGCAACAACAGCAGCAGCAACACATGGCGCATCACATTCCGAGCCGGGCCCAAGCCGGCAGCCAGGGCCTGAAACGCGGACTGAGCACGCAAGCCGATGACGACGATCACCACTCTGAAAGCAACAAGCGCATGATGGAAGAACAGCAGCAGCGACCGCCGCTACAGAGGGGCGAATCATTGCCAGCAGTCAGTCTTGCCGTGCCGTTCGTCGAGCGGTCGTTCAAAGCCGAACCTAAACACCCGATCAGGACCACATCGTTCGACACATCCACGTTCAAGGCATCCAGTAAGTGTCCTTACCTCATATTAAATAATAACAAATCTTCCGGCATTAGGTAGCGTGGTGGTTGCTATGTAGATGATCACCGTGTTTCAAATCCCAAAATCACTATTATTTTATTTATTTTCGAAAAAAAATATTATTGCCTTCCTTACCTACGTAAATGTATATTGGCCATTGGACATTTTACTACTATAACCGAAGGATTATTATTCATTATCGCGGACGTTCTTCTGTGACGTAGTAATTTTGTAGAGCCAGCGAGCGGTTATATTTAGCGTTGAGCGGTCGCGCGCAATGGTTGGGGGCGTGAGCTTATCGAGATCGTCGATAATACACTCGTCGACGGGCGACGGCCAACAACAATACGTCGGCTAACGAATGGGCCGTGACGTCATGGGATCCAGTTCCCCGACCTGGTTCAACCGGCAGGCCACCATGTTAATACATTTGAGACGTGATTTACTGTGCGATCGATATTCAAAATTCACCTTCTTCTGTGGAACAATGACCTTGGTGGTGGGACGAAAAAAAGTACGAAATCCCGATTTATTTATTTTACGTTTCTGGAGGGTGGGTTGGTCGGTCGGTCGGTCGGTCGCTTATAGATTTGGCAACGTTACTCGTATACAACGAGTCTAGTGACGTAACATGCACACGCACGTAATACGTTCCATTGCGCTTGCGCACATTTTCTACGACAATCGCTCATCGGATGATCCGATCGTCCTGTTCCTCACCCCCATCGTAGTGGTGATTGATTGTTGTGGTGACGGGTGGAAATAACGGGTGCCGATCGGTGGTGCATTTTCGTGCGTTTTGACTAGAATGCGGATATTTCGCTTCGCGTGCATTCTTGCGTGAATTACCGATCGGGGTGTGGTAACCGTCGTCGTCGTCAATGACCTATTAAAAAACAAAATAACACGTGGTTGAAAAAGGGATCCTCAAAATATAAACGCGTTTTCATTGAATACGAGTGGAAAAATAAAATAGTTATATTATAAAATCTTATTCAAACAGCCACAGACGGCTCTACGTTTTTTCTTCTTTCATTCTTCTTACTAACTCTTTGTTTCTATTATGACTTATATGCACTGCCTGTTCTGGCAATATCTTACTACACGTTCTTATCTTTTGGACTAACAGACCAGTTTTTGTTTGTCTGTTTTTTGTTTGTTTTTTTATTTTTACTGACCGTCCCTTGTGTGCGCCAGGTGGATATGCGTCGGCCGCCGTGGCACAACAGTGCATGACCAACGGAAACGGACCGGCGGCTGGATCACCGCTGGCCGCCGGCCGGACGACCGGGTCGCCGACGGACGGACCGCCGTCCATGCAGACGATCGGTGCCGGCGGCGGCGGGCAGCCGGGCGCGCAAAACCAGCAGAACGGGCCCAGCAACCCGATGGCGGCGCTGATGAGCGTCGCCGATAACCTGCCGCCCGGTTCTCCGCAGAGTGCCCGCGGCAGTCCGCCCGGCTCCGCCGGTCCCACCGCCCAGGTGCCCGGTGGTCCCAGGTCCGCATCCCGAGGATCTCAACACTCGCCAAACTCCACCGGTATGTATTTTTACACGCCAAATCCATCCATCATTTTGTGACTTGGGAGGGGGATGTTTTAAATGTATCGATTGTTCGACGGCACACGGGTTTATTGCACTCCACAGAGTTTTTAGATTTTTGTTTATCTCGGCACTCGCTCCCTCCCTCAACCACTACGGTTACCAAACCACCGCTGTGTCGCGCCTTTGTATTGATGCGAACTCACCACTCGTTTTGAATAGTGCTACTTTCTTTAAATACAAACCTACGGTTTATTAATTTCTCTAGCAGTACATTCATAATAACAACGAATTCTATATTTCATTATTTCTCATCGGTCTGAATCTTATTTTGTTGTTGAGCTGATATAACACGCGTTCCGTCAAGTGGGCTCTAATATACTGGGGCCCCCAGGTCAGATAAGGCCGAGTGTACATCTCTCTTTCATGTGCACTTTAAATGCTCGTCTTATCAATCTGTGCATGTGACAGTTTGTTAGATTACTCGTATTTATAGATCGATAGCTTTCCGTCGAATTTATCATCATGCACGCATAGTTCAAGTACTTACACGGCTGGTTGAAAATAGTACCATAATAATATCTTATCGCGCGCCGTTCGACGCAGCCGGCACAACATTGATAGGAAATTCTTTAAATCCAATTAAATTGTATCTGTTCGAATTCTTGACCACGTAGTAATGGTACGCCAATGAAAATATGTACAGATTGTTCGTTTTGTTATAAATCTTATCTGGTCGCGCATTTAATAGTCAAAAGTTAAACGTTAAAATTAGTGGTTTTCAAAAATTTCTACGACATTGCATATTTTATTTTTTTGCACGTGCGTTTTTTTTAATCAATGGCAATAAATATTGATTATACAACGAAATAAACTTATCGCGGATTCATTGCATAATAGCTTAAAATAGTAAATAACTTGTAAATTGGTCAAAAATGCTTATCTCAGCGTGTTTCGAGATAAAAAAAACCGTAAAACGCTGAAAAATGCGTATGGCTACTTTTCGACGCCGCGTCCACGACCTGTATACGAATGCCACAACAGCACCGTTAATAATAAGTAATAAGTAATAACAATATTATACCGTTTTAATATTGTGGTAACATTATTTTGACACATTGCCAACCAGACGTTACGCGATAAACGTATTTTCGAATCTCGTTTATAAGTGCTGCTAGGAAACGTGTTACCGCGTAGCCATTTTCGCGCACTACAACTACGTACACGATTTTTTGATTTAAGTAGAGAGATTTATGATTTTCCACGCTTATCGTGTGACTGAAAAATTGAAACAAAACAGTGTTTATATTTTCAAGAGCAATAATTTTAAATAGTGTTCCGACTGATGAGAAAATTGAATTTGTATAGGTTTTATTTTTACTTTTTTACCATGCGTCGTGGATCGGAGTATCATAACCGATAGTCGTGGGAAAAGGAAACATATGCCTTATACGCGCGCTACAATCGGAAAGTAGGAAAAAAGTCCGTTAAATAAAGTCTCAGTGAAAAAAAAGATCTTTAAAGGAATTCAAGACTGTTGTCAGTTATTACATTAAATCTATTGTCATTTAATATTTGAATCAATTCAATTGTTGTATTAAAAATATTTTATTATTTCGATTTTATGAATAATAATTGCATGGCCGGTGGGGATTATAAAAAATTTCAATAATTTTGGCATTATTTTTGAGATACAATAATTTCTGTTAAAATAACATTAAGTAAAAAAAAACGTATCGACTCCCCTGCCCCACGATGCTATTTCCTGATACTTTTTATCCTAGAGAGCTCTATTCTCCTTACTACCGTACTCTAGTTTTTGTTGCTTGAAGTAGATTTGTTGATTTGCCATCCTTTTTTTTCTTTAACAAGTCGCGTTTTGTAGGCGGTTCGTCCAGCGGACGTAGATCATCCGGAAGCCGTCACGTCAGCTCCACAACTGTAACATCGAGCGAGGCCAACGGCGGCGGCGCTCCCGGTGCCGGTGTGCCCGGCGTTAACGGTCCCGGCGTTAACGGCCCGGGCGGCGTCGGCGGTCCAGCCGCCAACGGCACCAGTGGAGGGAACGCGTTGAACGCATCGGTTCCGGTCGGCGGCGGTCCCGACGGCATCGCGCCCGGAACCCCTATGGACGCCACCGCACCGACGTTGCCGCAAGTGCCGCCTTCCGTGCCTCTGACGAATGCAGCAGCCGCTGCTGCGGCCGCTGCCGCCAACACGGCTACACTCAAGTGTACGCTGTGCCAAGAGCGGTTGGAAGACACGCACTTTGTCCAGTGCCCGTCCGTTCCCCATCATAAGTTCTGTTTCCCATGCTCGAGGGACAGCATCAAGCGACAGGGGGCCGGCTCCGAGGTAAATTGATGACCTTGAGCGTGTCTCATTGTTTGGTTTTTGTTTTTGTTTTAAAACTTGCGTGTTTGTTTCGCAGGTGTATTGTCCGAGTGGCGAGAAATGTCCGCTGGCCAATTCAAACGTGCCCTGGGCTTTCATGCAAGGCGAGATAGCCACCATACTGGGTGAAGAATTCAAAGTGAAAAAAGAACGAGACTCATAAATTATTTTATTATTATTATTATTATTATTATTATTATTTTTATTATCATTATGTCATATTATTTACTGTAAATGTGTTTCACATAATCATATTATGTATGTTATAATATGAAACTTCACCACCTACGAATCCTAACAGATTATCAGACTTCTAGGCCTGGAAGGATCGAGGCCTCGGGTGTAAAATATGCATTTATTTATTAAGCCCACTGTATATTACATTTTGTATAAAATAATTTTATTACGTTACGTGAAAATGCCAATAGCTATTATAACGGTATTGTACGTTCCCGTAGGGGCAGTCCTTTAATTTTACTTTTTAGGTGAAATTTAGAATAATTTTAGCCTTGTTATGTTCTTGTTTCCCTACCGTTTTCCTTCGAAATCCCGTCGGCTCGTTCGACGTCGACGGGACGCGGAAGGGAGACGAAAGGAAGCAATATTTGGCGTCAAGACTGAGTCAAGTCGTGTTTGTATTTTACATTTTTTAAGTAAAACAATTATTAAGAAAAACGGTCCTAAGACTGTGCTAGTCAAAGCAAGTATATGTATAATATATATAAATCTTAAGTGCACAAAATGTATATTACTGTTTTTTAGCTTTAAACTATGTACTCTATAATTAATATTTAGGCCGGTAGCGTTGAAACTACGTTTGACATTTTTGTTTTCGAACGGAGATTATATTTTGTAAAGGAACTCACAATCTCGCTTGTTTGCATCTCGTGCGTGTATATATTTTCAAAAATATTATCGTACTAGATTTTGTGGTTTCTCCCTCACCCGCCGCCTCTTCCCTAATGTGTTTTAATAAGAAAAATGATAATAATAAAAAATACAAATCGGTAATCATCGGAAACGTTTAATATTTTATTACCAAGACTATAAGTAGGTATAATATATTGTGCATACCTAATATTGTATTTTTGTCGTTTTATTCAAAACACTTGTCATTGCGTATTCGCGTGTTTGATTCTTAAAAAATGTAAAATCTATGGTACGTTATGGTAACATGTAGTGGAAAAAAATGCGTGCCCGCCCGATATCGTTGCAGCTAACTTTGCGTTACCCAAAAGTTGTTGTTATTCTCGGTCGAAGTCGTGAAATAAAAATCGCCCACGTGGAGGTCGGTTGGATAGCGTCCAAACATTTTGTCCGCGTCGAATACCTCATACGCCCGTACCCACTATTTTGAATCGTCTACGCTGCTGCACTTTAGACTATAACGTTTGTTCACGGGTGAACTTTGTGCAACAATCGACACGATTTTACGCGCTAAAACCTTTTTTTGATTAATCGACGTCCGGGCGAATGCGTCGTCGCCCGGCAAACTCGTCTTCTTCTCGGGTGACGATAATCGCGCGGTGCCTGCATTTCCTCGGGCACTTCTAATTTCTATATATTGTTGTGTACACGCAAGTACGCAACATTCCGTCTATGAATGAACATTTAAACGCTAATGTTTACGAGTGGATACTACGCAGGGGCGGTCGGGCGTTTGTTTCGTCGCGTGTGTAAAAACTGACGGCGAGTACCGAGTAGACGTCACATCATCCACACGCTAGACTTTCGAGTGACGTCACCGCGGCTAAACCTCGTCGAGCTTCACGGCAAGACCTTCTCGTGTATATTATACATTATAATACCTAATTTGATATTGTGTATTCGTACACGCCGCCGAGTACACGCGAGACGGGCATTTTAGCCGAGGAGGGGTTTGTACGTTATAGTATTGATCGGCGGCGGCATCGCGACAGTATGTGTATTGTGTAAGCGCGCCACGAAGGGTCGAGTCGCTGACGGGCTGTTGCTGTTTTTAAACGTATACTACATTAAAACCGACGCCCTCCCTCCCCGGACACCTAGTCGTGTATCGATCGATATAACCGTGTCGGCGGTATATAATATTATGATATATATTTACCCGTTTCGTACGTCACGCGATAATTATTATTTATTAGTACCTAATGATGGTCGTGCCGAAAATTGTTTGAATACAATTTACAGTCGTATACACTATACTTGCCCCGCAAGTTCCGATTAAAGGTACCTAAAATATATATCTACTATGATGGTAGTATGGTTGGATATTTATAATATTGATTATATTATATAATAATTATATAGTAGTACTGTTTACGATTAAATATATATGAGGTATCTCTCACATATTGTGAACAACAACAATAAATAACGATAAAAATGGTACTTCGAGGGTTCGATTGTTCAATTACCTAATTGCCAGCTCCGAATAGTGATATACTGATATGCTATCAGTTGATAACTTAAATTGAGACAACAATGTTCTACAATTGTGTTATTATTTACCCATGTCGGGCTATGTAAACCACTTATCCGAGCATCACTCATTTACTTGGTATCTACGTGACTATACACACCGGAGCGTAACACAATCGAGTATTTACAGAAGACAATATGGATCGAAATTAATATGCTTTTCACCGACTATGGGTACTTATAGAAATAAATAATAATAACCCACATTTTCATTTTTAGACCGTGCGCTACACATTTATATAATTGGCAGTATTAATATAATATGATTTTATGACCTGGCAAGTCCCATACAGACGGTCGCGGGCCGGCACGATTTTAATATTCGTATTTTCACATGCCTATCATAGTATTAAATATTATACCGAGTTTAGCGGTTGCTACATAAACATTATCGATTATTTATTATTGTAAATATCGTCGTCGTTTTGTGCACACCGTAGTGCCGTACACTATAGGTAACTAGGTAAGTCGGAACACTGCTTGTATACTGCAGGACGGACCGTCACGGCGGCCTTTTCCCGCGCGATCCTTTTCTGTACAATTTATTTATGATGTACGCGTAATGTGTGATCGGGGATTCCCATGACCGCGGTATATACTATATTATGCTGGTTAGTCATTCGTCTGGTGTACAACGATATTGATATTTAAATATTTAAAGGTTGTTTACGATGAGCAATGGTTTTATCCGTACCACGATCATAATATTATACAACGTACCCTACTACCTAGCTGGTTATTAACATTAATTGTTTATGCGTTTTTTTCCTCCCGAAATTCATCACCAAGAATCCTTACGCGAATGACTTCAGATTGTAAAATTCGTCGAGGAAAACGCAACACTAGACAAATTAAAATTGTCAAGCGCGCGTATGTATGTAGTACGTATAATGCGCGTGCGCGTGCAATGTGTTTATGTGTATATTATTATTATGATTGATATTATGAACACGAATATTGTACGCCGCGGCACATTTCAATGATGGTGATGTGTAGTTCTTATTTAATATTATTTTTTTCGTCGACCTCATTTTTGAATATTTTAAATATCATCAAAATGTAGTATGTATAGGTACACATTATTATTGTTTGTTGCGTGTATTTACATGAGTTGATTTTAACAGAGAATTTCTCGTCAATCGTCATAATGAAATATTTCTGTTTCGTGTTGTTTGATTTTGTTTTTCGTTTTCTTTGACTGCACTTTGTAAACATTACTAAGAATAAAGACGACCCGCGAAAATGTTTTCGTTTTGGTGACTTAAAAATGTATTGTCTCCGTTCTGACATCCAACATTTTAATCTTGAGATAAATATTTTTAGTCGTCATATTCTCTTATACTCGGAGACACGTGTTTCATAACCATGATTATAGTTAACCTTATCTTATCTTATTTTATCTACAATTGTGGTCATAAAGTCACAACTATGATGAATTTTACCCGCGTCGATCGTGAAATATGTTATTCTATACGTGTCGCTTGTTCGTTACCTACTCGGTACTCAGTATACTCTATACTACTATACTGTATATATTATTATCTTCTATAGCTTTGTTGTAGGTGGGTATACATTATAATGAAAGACGACAATACGTTTACTCAATATATATCTCCGATCTACATATCTGATATATAGGAGATACTGTATGTAATAATATTTGTACATGCTGACATGTAGTCATGTCACTCATCGACTATAACAATACTATATTATACATTATAATGTACCTATTTATATCTATAAGAAATTTTAAAACGATTGAACTATACGTTTTAAATTTTAAATGTGCTGCAGTGTACGAATTTATGTATCTAACAACGGAGTGTTTTATTTTTTATGACGATGAGTTGGCGTCGCCATTCGTTTGATAAAATCACTAACAAGTGCTCGAAATGGTTGTGAGAGATCCACTTTTTATATTTTAAGAATGCCCTACCTAACCCTTACCTACTAATTATTTTTGCATTGGTACGTTAATTTTAATGAAATAATGTTTATCCCGTAGGACGCGTAGGTAATGCATTAAGCAGTACGCAAGTATACCTACTTATATTATTTTTATAATTGTAAAAAAATGTTTTTAATAAAATATTCAGATTAAATTTAAATTCAATACAACTTAATATTATTATTTATTCTGATACTGCATAAATAGTGGCAGTACCCCCTACCCCTTGTTTTGCAGACAACATTAGGCACCTACTTTTATATCAAGAATAATTTATGTATACGAGTGTCTAATAATAATGAATAACAAAATCATAAATCCCTTGTGCACCCGTGACCCAACTTCCGTTTCCTTGTACTTAATCCGCCCCTGACAAAAGCTAGCTAAAGATACAATTTTAAAAATAAAAATTAATATAGGTAGTAGGTGCATTTGATTAATTGAAATAATATGTAGGTTGAGTTAAATAGTTTTAAGTCACCCTATTTGTTTTAACTCTAAGGTCCGTCTTTTTTTATTTTTCCATTTCGAACACTGGCTCAAATGGTTATGCATCATTTAAATACTATGAGTCCCGCCAAGAAATGTGGGTATATAACTCGTGCAGTAGGTTAGGCATACTAATTTGGTCGCAGACAAACCAAAACGTGGAAAAGCGAGAGTAGTTTGTAATTTTCTATAGATTATAGTATGACGACAGTACGACATTGTACCTAACGAAATAGTTATCGCAAGAATTGCGTGTTTCTGCATTTATCGATTTTACGTCACGGCCCACGAGGAAATTGCTCTCATTATAAACTGTTGGGCAGACCATGTCTATCTACATACAGTACAAACAAGTCGCAAGTTTGAGTAGGCTAAACTTAATCCCCGGAGTTTTCTTACCAGTCAAAAATAAGCACTAATATAGGTAATAATAATGGTAAACGCGTACGCGTAAAATTCAAACGTACGAACGTCCGCCCGCCACCTTTACAGTGTGGGGTGATACTGGCCGCCTTTCCTGGACTGCAGTCTGCATCGCCGAGAAAACTACGTATTTCGGGAAAAACGCTTCTATAATTATTAATACTATTATCGTCTGATATTATAGCATTGACGTCACGCGAATACTCCCGTCGCCGTTTTCCACGGTCAACCAGTTAACGATTTTTTAACGATTTTTAACCTCCGATGTACCATATATCAAACCGGTCATTGGGTTGAAAGCGGGGAAATGCTTGAAATTTTAACCATTTATTTAGCAATATCCAATATAAAGCAGGCTTCAATCTCGACTCAAATGTTGCCCCGAAACACGTAAATAAAGTAAATCAATAGCAAGTGATAGCCGATAGGTAAATGTTTATTTAAATGTTATAATCCGATAAATATCACAAGTTTTATAGAAACGAATCAAACCGTCTGGGAGGAGAGGGCTTATGAAAACATCTTCGGTTAACCCAAGCCTCTCCTAAGTTCTCCTCCCAATTATCACCAACCACCCACGCGTTTTATATCATTGTTTATAGTACACATTAGTTGAGCAAATTTTATTATTTCGAGTTAACCGTAGCGGCGTTTGTGTGCGCGTGCGTCGCTCCGTCGCGTGAGGATGAGACAAAACCGTCGTCTGGCTGTTTGTCGGGTTACGTCACTGCCACATTTTTGGCTTCCAGCCCCGAGATTCCGTTTATAAATTTGTGTGCGTGCGTGCGAATGTTTATATATATTTATGTACGCATGACAAGTCTTTCGCCCCCTCCCCTCTAGAAATTCTTGGCGCAACCGAGACCCTTTGGACGGAAATAGACGCGTCTTTAATTATAGATAAATAGACGGGAAGTCAACCTCGGTCTGGTTTGATATTGTGAGTGTTTTGCGGCGCTGCATATGCGATTCGGTTCGCGTCGAAAACGTACTGCCCAGACTAATGGTATCGGCGCAAAAATACAACGATACATGCAATACATTATGTATACATTATGTATAGACATTATACGCGTAGTCCAAGCACCGACCGTGTTTAAAAAGACTTTTCCGATGTCATGAAAATCGATCGATGACGGGTATGCAGAAAAACACTATTATCCTTCATTGGAAATAATTATATATTATACTAAAATGTTTTTTTTTTTTTTTTAATGACAACCTGATAAAACTGATACGTAAATGACAATCAAATAGGGTTTGTTATTTTATAACTCCACTTTTTTTTTAAGAAAAAATGGTGATTTATCGAGGCCACAATTGTTCGTAATACATAATAATTCATTATACCCTGCCAATTAAATATTGTCATCGATAATAGGTGTACGCAACTTATTTGTTTATAATGTGCGTATACACTATGCGGCCGCTGTATAGTGTACTATGCGTCTATGCGTGTATAATATTGTGATACATAAACAAAAAACACGTGTATATCATATACGTGTTCGACACGTCATGTTATATGCGAAACCACGCGTCTCGATCCTCTCTGTAGTGTTTAATGTTTATATAGGTACCTATCTCTAACGCGTACAAAAAAAAAAATTAAACTCGAATCAATGCGCCCGCGCGCGCATGTGTGTACTTATTTTAATATTTAGGTATATCCATAAAGGTGTGTAGTAGTCCAACGTTTGCGTAGTCTGTTTTCTTATATCAGCGGTATAAATGTTGTAATATTGATTCGGCGCCGAGTACACGTTTGGTCGCCCTCCAAAAGTCAGTGATAATTAACAAGTGGGAATACGCTGAGCTCTTGTCTCGCAACGACACGGGCGCTCCGCGGCCGTCCCTGAAGACTTGCGAGATCAATACGACGGGGCGCGAGGTCTGTGTTGGCAAATGGAAAAAGGCCGTTATCCTGGGTACACGATATGTATATATTATGATGTTGTACCGTCCGGACCGTCGGGGTGGCTTTTATTGATTTCCAAATTTCGTATTTTAGCGCGCATCGATGTAATTAACTTGTCTACCAGCCTCCTCCTATGTGGATTAAAATTATATATTCACAGGTATAATAATATATGTGCAGTGCATGTCCGCACATTTCACGACCGGTTGCTTGTACACATTTAAACACGCGGGTTGAATGAAACAAAACACTACGCTATATACAGGGTCTTCTGAGTTATGGCATTTATACATTAAAGGGATTCGACGACCATGTAACCGTGTAGGACGGGTGGTGTTGCGTTTGTTTATATAATAACAGACGACAGTAAATTATGTCATTTATTTAGACGAAAATCAAATAAACTAATCAAATGATATTTTTCATATTTTAAAGTATTAAACTTCAAACTGTAATTCATTTCTGAAATAATGAAACGATATCATATTGTGTACGAATCTTGATCCGACACCCCCGAAAATTAGGTGAAATTGGTATTATATGGAGTATCAACTCGTTTATTCGATACATGTCGATGCACTAAAATTGCATACTCAACGCGCCTTGTTATAAAATCCGTTTGTTTAAAATTAACAGCAGTAAGTTATTTAGTCATCACTTATCTTACATAAAATATTTGATTTCAAACTGAGATGTTTCGATGAAACTTTGAGTGGCAAAAATATATACAAATATAGTTGGTAATAAATATATTGTCAATATGTCTTAGAGCGATGGCAGGGACATTGTACCCCCGCAATACACTCTCCCCCAGGGAGTGACGTCACTGTTATTTATTATATTATATTTCGTATGAAAAATAAAAACACGGGCTTCGTAGTTCGTATTTCATATTATATTGATCGACTGAACGCGATGATGGAGGAGGCCTTTTGGTTGGAGGTCAAGCTCCCGGGACGTTGCATTACGAGTTCATTGGTCTCGAACTCTTGAGTGTGTGTGTGTGTGTGTGTGTGTGTGTGTGTGCGTTTTGTGAGAAGCTCCGAAGTACGTAAATAATCTTAATATGTATACGTCATACGACCTTCGCGGGACGACCACGAGAATAATATAATATATAATAGTTTCTATTGTTTAACATTTTTATACAGTTACACGCACACCGTAATATTTTTCATCGCGTTATTGTCATTTTACACACGGAAACGAGTTATAACAATAATAACTCGTACCTAATAGGTATTTGTACATTGTAAATTATCTTCGGGTGGTTGACGATTTTCACTCTTCGCACAGCCCATTGATAATATAATATAATTAACCGACATCGCCTAGCTCGAATATACATAATTTATGTACAATAGCTGTATTTTAGCAAACGTCCCGATATCCTAATGTTTTTTACTCGAGTAACCTTTACTAACGTCTTTAATTCTATAAAAAAATATTAAAAAAACGCGTTTTAGTGTCTGGCATAGGTTTATAATGTATAACATATTATAAAGACTATGTCACACGCGCGCGCACCAACACATCGGCTAGTTTTAAAAATACATACTCCTATTAAAAAAAGCCTCCGCTAGTTTGCTGTATATTATGTATATATATAAATATAGTTAAAAGGCATGTGCGTATTGTGATTTGATAAGATAATATATTCGAGTTCACCAAAATATGCTGCAGGTAGCATTCAATTTGAAAATTATTTATCGTATTGTAACTATTTATATGACTAATAATTAAATATTAATATTACTTATACTCTAACAAAATTATTATTGTATATATTGATGAGTTATGACACACTTTATCATCATCATTAATTATTTTGTTTTAATTTCGTATAATTTGTTTTGTTTTCAGCGACACAAGCCAAAACCCAAATTTCCTAGGTGCAATATCCGAAGTTACTACAATGTCGGACCCCTATGATGCATTTTCAAAACTGAAGGTATATACTATGTATACAATATTGAATATACAATATACTATTAAACTGTAGGTAACACAACATACGCTTATACAGTACGTTATTAATTGGAAAGTAAGTACTACTAAATAGCTCTAATTCGAAATATAATTGCAGATATTATAGTGCAGTTTTTTGAATGTAATATATCAGGGGCGTAATTAGGGGGGGATTAGGGGGATGGATCCCCCAAAACTTTTTTTTACCGTTAACATTTTGATCAAAGTATTGATAATGACCATTCATGTTTGCTAAAAACGTATATCCCCCCCCTCCCCAAAACCAAATTCCTAATTACGCCACTGTAATATATAACTAATATGCTCTTTTACCATGTTCTAA
Source organism: Sitobion miscanthi (assembly GCA_008086715.1). Lineage (NCBI taxonomy): Eukaryota > Metazoa > Arthropoda > Insecta > Hemiptera > Aphididae > Sitobion > Sitobion miscanthi. The sequence continues at coordinate 29,048,979 of CM017798.1, read as the reverse complement.
GAAAAAATTTCATAAAAAGGCTTAAAATCATAAAAAGGTTTTTAAAAATTTAAAAATAGCAATTTTGTAATGAAATTAAAGTATCTGAAAATGTCTGGGACATATTTTAATTATAGCTTTAATTCCGTTACATAATATACAAAGATCATGGGTCTATAAAACTGACTTGTGCACAGCAGACATCAGTTCATGATAGATAATATCGACGAATAGGATTCTTTATTATCTAATGGATTTTCATTATAGTTATCAAATCGCGAAAACCATACAATTTTACAATATTATGCTGGGTTTTTGAAAATAGAAGTTCAAAATTCAACCGATTTCAAAATTGTCTTTTTTTCAATATTATATAAAACAACTACCTACAATAAAAAGGCTATTTTTAAATTTTTAAAAAATCAAAAAATTCGGCCTTTTTTAAAAATTTTTTTTTAAACCACGGTAAAAGGGAGGCTATTGTAGGGTTGGGCCGATACCACTTTTACCGATACTCCGATATATGCTGCCGATATAAAACCGATACCCGATAATATATGAAAATATAAAAACAACATTTTTGACAAATAAACATGAGCCGATACCATCGACCGATATATAATAATACCGATACCCGATAACACAAATATTACTTAGAAAAGTGAAAACATTGATTATTATTTAATATTTATTAATGGTAATATTAATATTTTATTATTAATATGCTGATCTATAGGTTTTTTTTTTTGTATCGGTTTTGAAAAAAAACCGATACCACTGATATCGGCCGATATCTAGTATCGGCCCATCCCTAGTTATTAGTAACACATTACATTTAAAAAAAAATCACTTCAATATCTGTATTATATTTCGAATTACAGATTACTGATCTTCCAATTAATTAACATACTGTATAATATAAGTAAATAACGGTAAATAAGTAATGCTATAGCCTATAAATTATAATTAAACGAAATCGTTTATTTACATAATTGATATATATAGAAACGAATAAATGATTGTGGTTATGTGTAAAACAAAATTAACTCTGTTTTTAACATTCTTAAATTGTTGACACATTTTTTAGGGATATCAATTTGGTACGAATAATGTAGTCAGTATCAATAAAGAAATGGTCAAGAACGACTTTGTGAATGCGTCTACATTGATTAATAAAGCAAAAAAGAAGGCCAGAGAAACTGATTTGTATTTAAAAAATCTACATGAAAAAGTATTGCCAAGGTGTCAGTCTGCAGATATCACAAGTGACATAGTTAAAAGGTTGTTTTTAATTGTATGCAAGTATAATGTATATCTATGGGCTATGGCATATGCTTCGATGCTCGTTGAGGTGCGTTTAAAAGCCGCGAACGGATAAATGGAATTAGAGATAGGTCAGAATTCAATTTTCACGAACTCGGACTTTTTGGAATTCTGAACATTTAAAGTTAAAATTTATTTATTTATTAATCCACTTTAATTTTAAACAGAACCTTTATGAGTTATGAATAGGGCTGTTTCAACTGATATATCTAAGGCCGTACGGCAAATACGATAAATAAAAATAGTATTCTATAAGGTACGGGCGTACGGCTGTTTATATTTTATAAAATATAAATTATCTTTAGGTATAATTACGATATTAAACTTTTTAATCTTTCCTGAATATAGTTTGAATTTTTTCAAGTTTGGGCTGTTCAATAAGTTTGAGAACCTATCCCTAAATTAAATGTTATTCAGTGTTAATGACATTCGGTTCCGTACTTCCGTCACAACGATTCGCTTACGAGCAAGGATTGTAATAGCAAACAGAAAAAAAATCCTGTGCACAGAGGCGGCTTGATCATGCATTTTGTGGTTCACTGAACCATCAAAAAGTTTGGGGTGAAATTAGAAAAAAAACCTCAAATTTGTTCATATTTAAAAAAAAATTATTTCATCAACTCGTTATAAATTATACTTTTTGGTGTTAAGAAAAAAAGCTTGTTGCCAAAAATTTGAGTGATATCATTTTTGATTATACCAACTATAATTATAATTGTAGATTTTATTAATTACAAATTGCAAATTTCAATTCATTATAATCATTGAATTATTATTTAAATTTAGAGATATATATGCAGATATTCCATCAAAAACCGTACAGCGGCTTCAACCTGATCTTAAAGAAAATTTAGTAAGATTAAAAATTGGACTTAACTATTTTTAATCATGTTTTAATTTAATTATTAATATGAATTTAATTTATTTTAATATTCATTTTAGGGTAAAAATATCCATGCCAATAATGAAAATTCAAATATAATTTCGAAACCTAGGTCATCAACTCAAGAAAAACGTGTTCATTTTAACAACCGTTCGGGATATTTAGGTAGAACGAACAATCCTCATCAATTGAACGACTCTTCTAAATCAATCGAACGGTTATCAAAAAATGACCGGCAAAATGTTAGTATAACGAATGTGAATTTTGAGGCTAATATTTCAGATGGAAAATATAATAATGATTGTAAAGTAAACAAATTAACGGTGCGGCGAATTCCTAGAATTGATTTAAAAGCTGATCTAGTCACTCAAAAATTAACTAACATTCAAATACAACCAGATAATAAAAAGCTCTTACGGTAATATAATATTAATAGTTACTTACTCTTAATTTAAATCAAAATATTTTATTGACTCTATTTTTTTAAATATTATATTTAGCAATTATAAACCTAATGTAGCTTACCAAGAGTTCGCTTTTGGATTAGAACCGGAAACATGCAAATGCCATTCAGTAGTTCAGCCAAAAATATCCAATGATAAAATAGTTGCTCGTCATGAAATACGTAAAATTATATGTGGAATGTTAGATAACGCGTCGTTAAACTATTGTCTAAGCGATCGATTAATTAGTCAATTACAAAAAATATTAAACAAGTTGGAAAAAACAAAATCCTTGGATTATAACGATTCAAGTGAAATAGAAGATCTTATTGAAGAACACAGTATGGTTGGTTTTAGTGAAGAAGTAATAAAAAAAAGACTATTGGAAATAGCCGACAATATAGTAGAGAACGATATTGATGGTACTTAAATAAAGATATTAAATTAAAAATGAGTTAATTATATTAGTATATTTTTTTTTTAATTTTAAATAATAAATAATTTTTTAGGAATTTCATTTGATCAAATGTCTGTAGAAATAGAAAACAATTCTCGTCAAGTATTAAATCGACTAACTAAGATTAAAAACTCTATTGTGGCATTAAATCCATTAGCAGAATTTCCAAATTTACCTACGGACAATAAACTTGATGATGCAGCAAAATATGTTGATGAAAATCTTACAAATCATCATCCTAGCAATATTTTATCCTCAAAAAGTAAAATATTGATGTAACTTTGTTTATAACTAAAATTTAAATATTAAATATTTTTTTCTTTTTTTTTTTACAGATCAACATGAAATACCATCAACTGGATGTGTCAGTGTAAAAGACTTTTTACGTTATGGTTGTAACTTCACAAGTTCGGAAATGTAAAAATCTTTGTTATTAAGGAAAAAAAAATGATTTTGTTACAATACTACTTTTATGTACTTAGGTTCTATGATATTATGCATTATATTTTTATTTTAGATTTGAAAATGCATCAGTTATAAAGGAATGTGGTTCTCAAATTACATTATGCTCCAAAGACAACATAAATCAAAATAAAAATATATTTAAGACTCAAAACGCTTTGAACAATCAGAACAATATATCTCAACTGAAAGTAAAAATGTGTACCGATGTGTATTTGTAATATTCAACTATTTTAATAACTGAAGCAAATAGTCTTAATTGTCATAATTTAGTAAATAGTAGCAACTACTACCAGGGCTGGCACTAATGGTTTTGTAGACACTGGCAAGATTCAATTTTGCTACTCTTATGACTTATAATTTGATCAGACTTCTTCCAAAAAAATAGAAGTTTATTTTTTTTACTCCTGCATAAAACTATAAAAGTAAAAGAGTAACATTCTTACTACCTATTTGTAATGGCACTTTCTTTAAAATCATAATTAATTACTCAAACTGAGAACGCTTGTTAATATATTTTTTTAATTACTTATTTATTATAGTCAACATATTTTATGAATATTGCAATTTGTATTATATTTCTTATAATAATATCACTTTTGCTAAATAACATTATATTAAAATACTTAAAACTGAATACTTTATACTAAATGTATCAATAGAACTTAAGTTTTACTTTAAAAGTGTACTTACCTTAATTTTAAAGCAGGGGCCTTCAATTTGTGGCTCACCTTGTCACTATTAGACCCTAGAGGTCTGAGGTCCGCAAATACATGTTAAGCATAACATGTGTATTTTATTATTCCGTACATGTTTAAATGTTTTCATTAAGAATGTGACCACAGAGATTTTTCAAAAATAATATATGACCTGCTGCCTTAAAAGGTTTAATATCCCTGTTTTAAAGAATAAATACTAGATTCAGATCAAATCATGATAAAATAATAGATCATAATTGGGTTTTTATAATTTGAATTTAGAAAATGTTTCTCTGTTACTGTCATAGAACAATAAATGGTTGTCGTTACTATTTATTGGTATGAATTCTGGACTATGGTAATACAATTTTCAATGCAACATAAATATTAAGAAATATTCCTGTTAACTTATTGTAAAATTACCTGTAAATCACTTTCTTCCTTATTTAAACGTTATTATTTGTTCAAGTTCAATAGAATTCATGTCAAAATTGAATTCAACATTTGATTTTGCTTTTATAATATTTCATTACATTTTCATAGTTATTAATATTTAATATTACAAATATTGTATAAGCTATCATAGTTTATACTAGAGGCTTTAAAAAAAAAATGAAAATGATAAACATTGGTCTTAAAGTTCCATAGTTATTTAGCAACTTTAGAGTCAACTACTAGCGAAGATAATAAAAGTTTACTTTAAAATGTTGTTTGGGATCTATTCAGTGTTGTAAAGTACTTGAGTAAAAGTATTCAAATAATCTTTAAGTACTGAAATAAGTATTTTAAATACTTTTTCAAAGTATTATTTAAAATCAAATAATTTTCAAATTCTTTAAAAATTCTTTTTAGTTTATATATTTTCTATTTTAATTTTGATCATATGAAATAAAAATAAAATTTGAGAATATGTTAAAGTTACCCCAAATGATGCGGTGTAAAATATATGCTAAAATTAATGTAAAACATGAAAATCGGTTCAGCTGACTTATAAGAAAAAAATATATTTTTAAAAATTTGAAAGTATTTGGAAACACCAATCTATTAATACTTTTTCAAAATTTGTACTTAAATATACAATATTTAAATTTCAAATACTTTTAAAAAGTATCTTTTACAATACTAGATCTGTATAAAATGCATGGAATTATTATGAGATTTAAATGCAAATTTTTTTTTTTACGTCAAGCTCAAACTTGTTCTAACTATTTACAACATCCAGTTTATTTGCCAATTTTCTTGTCTGTTTTAGAACATCTTTAAATTTATCATTAATATCAGGTTCGGTCTGGGAGAAAAATTCTGGTATTGCCCAGGCCACATTACTATGTATATGTAATAGGCGTAACTATGTGGGTTTCGGTGGGGGCTGATCATATGTTAAAACCACCCCAACCACCTACAATATGGCTTATAATTATTTATTTTTCTAACCTTTTAGTTTATATTATATGTTAGAGGACCACAAAAAAAACTGTCCATAAATCAGTATCAATATTTTGGTGTGACTACTCCCCTAAATATTTCTAATGCATTGATACACTTATTTATATTATTTATTGAACTTTATTCTCTTAAACATTTTTTAGAAAAGTTTAACAATTTATTAAATGCAATTACAAGTAGGTATTACTAAGTTTGAAGCTTTTATAACAATTCATAATTTATACCGTTAAGGGTGTCAGTGCCAATGCATTTCTTATACAAAAACATGTCTCACAGGAAAAATTCCCACGCCCTGTAGAATAGTTAGTTTTCATCCATTATTTTATTTAAAAGAAAACAACAATTTTTTAGGTAGGATAAACGAGTACAAAACTCCAAAACAACTATGAACTACAGGTACCTATACTACTATATAATATAGCTTATCAAATTAGGATTTTCCTCTTGAAGTATTGTTTACAAATACTAGTAAGCATATTTTTTTTAGTTTAAAGAAATAATTAATAAATACTAATTATTTAAAATAATAGTTTCATGCATCCATCAAACCAATGGCAAGTTCCAATAGATCAGGCCACCGGGAACATCTCGGTATCCCAATGAGCCAGGCCGTCACTGATTACTGATTAGTATGATACCCTAGTAAAAATATTTTAGTTTTTTTTTTATTACAAACATTTTCAGAAATATCCAAAGATATTGTTTGTAAAAATTTCTAGAAACCTACTTACGTTTATTTCGTATAATAAATCATTCCATGTTATTAGATAATTAGAGAAATGTTATTATTAATAATAAAAACTAGCATTATTGCAAAGCAACTATTAATTAAAATGAATATATTTATATTTTCTTGTACCAATGTACAATGAATTAAATACATTTTAAAATATTATAAATTTAATTTATAGTATAATATTTTTTTCATAATTAATTCATAAAATACCCCTTCTGTAAAAAGAGTTATTAATGCTGTTGTAGCCTCGTACCTATATCACCTATTCCCTAAACTGTTCCTGCTGGCTATTGACTACTGATATCCTGCTCAGAAAGAAACATACCACAAACCAGAATAGGACTCTCAATGATAATAAAACAATATTATACACATATTAAAAGTACCTTAATATTAATATTCTTAATCATATGGCTTAAAAATTATAAATTAGGTAATACAAAAAGATTAATCATAGTTATTTATTTTTATTTTCAATTAGTTTTAAATCAGTATAACTTTATTTTTTAGAGGAATCAACTTAAATTTCAAGATCAGAGTACATTATTTGAAGATTCTGTATCATCTCAACCTCAATCAAGCCATTCAAGTATAATATTAAAACATCAACTGAAGTCATCTGATGATGAAAATCTAAATAATGATGTATGTATACAATTTTACATTATATTTTCTTATCTAATAATTTACCAGAGTAATAATGAGTATTAGTTTAATATATGTATTAAAATCTTGAAATTTAAAATAGAAAAATTATGGTAATATGACTACGACAAATGGATATGATCGGGAAGCTGAAAATAGTTTGAAGATAAATACAGTTTGTGAAACCAATAATGACACAATATTAACGAGTAAGTTTTTAGAATTTTAATTGTGTTATTAAAACAAAAACAATTCTATAATAGTTCATTCAGAAAGCGATCAATCAACTAAATTTGAGAAGGATAAAAATGTGTTGAAGATAAATACAAATATTGAACATTTACCTATCAACGATACACGTAAGGATAATGGTAATCTTCAATCAAACATACAAGAGTGGCAATTAAGTTCTTTATCATCATTAACATCCAATAATTATCAACAAACAGATAAAGAACAAATTCTAGACGAAAAATCACAAAGTTCTGCATCAACTACTTCTTCAATGGTAATAATAAATTATAATTACCCAGGTATCTATGTTGAAACTTAATTCAATTTTATTATAAGACTAAAAAGAAATCAAAATAATAACAAAATAGTATCAGTTTAGTAATGTGTGTACTACTTTATTTCTAAATGAAAGTTGTAACTGTGTTTTTAATAAGACCAGAACAAAATAATAAATAACTAAGAAATTCACACATTTATAAATGTTATAACACATTTAAAAGGAGTTCTGAAGAAGTTTGGTTTTTTTTGCATATGGCGCTATGTCCAGAAGTTTGATGAATTTATTATATGGATGTAAAAACAAATTTTACAGTTTCTATTAAGTACTAAATAAAAATCATATTTTCATAAATATTAACTTATTTTTATATTTTAGACTCTGAGCAGATGAATGTATTGATTTAACAATGATGTTTGTTTTTTTTATTTTTTTGTGTCTGTGTACACGATAAGTAGTCAAAATAATGCTTCAATTTTCAACTTCAGTATCTTGTTTAATGGGAAAGTGAATTTAGCTGGTGCATTTGGGAGGTAAAAATTCTCAGTAGTTTTCAAAAGCACCAGAAAAAGTTAAAAAAAATTAGGAAAACTAGAAATTTTCACGCAAAATTGGTTTTAGACAAAAACGATTTTGGTTTTTGGTGTACCTCAAAAAAAAATTACCGTAGACATCATATGTCCATGTTTTTTTGATCTACTCTCATACTTGAATAGTTTTCAAAATATTTTGATTCGTTTGAGTTGTTTAGTGACATTTAAAATTTTTAGTTTTAGATTCTAAGCAGAGCGAGGAAGCTAGTGGTTTTTTTTTTATTTTTTTCTATAATAATTGTCAATTGAGTTTTATTTGTTGGTTAAAAAAGCTTAAAAATTTAATACATGACTCCTGCTATATTGTTACAATAGCAATTGAAAAATATTAAAAATACAGTCATAATTTTTTTTACAAGCATTTAAAGTTAGAATTTTGGCAAAATTTATCAAATTTAAAATTTAAAAATGATTTTGTAGTAAAAAATTCATAAAATGTTCAAATTTTATTCACAATAATATCGTCAAATATACTTAGTAACATCATAGGCTGAATGACCGTTTTCGCTCAGAAACATTTTTCTTGTATAATGATATTATGTCAATGAATTCAAATTTAACACAATCGACTACAGCTAACATTTTTAGCTGCTCTTGAATAGTGCATTATAATTTATAATCGCGATATACTGTCTGGTGACCTGCCATATTCATACTATTATTGCCTATTCTTTACACTTACCATTATTGTTAAATTATGATCAGGCCCGGTTCAAGGGGTAGGCGGCATAGGCCCACGCCTAGGGCGGCACTTAACCAGCACTTTATAAAAGGGCGGCATTTTCAAAATACTGATAATATTATATTGTTAAGGGTGGCAAAATTTGATTTTGCCTTGTCACTATTTTCGCTTGAGCTGGCCCTGATTATGATGATGTTTAAATATTAAATACCACTAATGACTAATTACTTACTATCACCTACCCACCCACCTGACCCAACCCTAAATAGTTCTGGGGAATTTTCCTCAGTTGATAGCTGTATTCGACGCCACTAGGGACACCCATTTGCCCACATTTTTAACTTTAATCTTATATTGTGGTTTATATAACTTCAAAGCAATGGTGGATCCAGGATTTAATTTTTTGGGAGGGGGCTCCTAAAAAAATTACTTTTAAGCCATAAATACAATATACATTATAATGTTCTAGTTGATGTTTCTAAAGATATGAAAGAAATGGTTATTAAAGGAATGTTATTAATTTTACTATAGTTGATTTAGGAATCGTTTATGTTAATTAGATACCTATTATAATTAAAGTCTGTTGAAGAGGTCTTAGGGGTAGGAGGCAAGGCCCCTGCCCCCCCTCCATGGATCTGCCATTGCTTCAAAGTTCCAAGAACATTTTAATGATTAAAGATATTAATAGTTATAAAATTCATTCAGTAGATTTTGGTATATCTGTGGTATTGTCATAACTCATAAGTAATATGTAAAGTACATTAATTATGCTTACTATCCTAAAGTCCCCCCCCCCTAAGCAGGATTTAAAATTATATAGAATAGATAAAGGTATGCAGTACCTATATTGTGGCCTTTAATATTTATACTATTTTGAGTATTCCACATATATTTAAATAATTTTTATTACTTAAATGTTAAAATTAAAAAATAACTTAAAAATGTTATAACATTGTCAAAAATAGTTTTGGGCGCAAGGTCCTAATATTAATTAGACCAAATTATTAATTTAATTTAAATTACAAATTTTTCATTTCTAAGATAATTTTCTTTTAATCCTTCATATTCTAGCACCTCACTCATCCAGAATATAAATTATATAATGATTTAATACAAAAATGTTTATTTTTAATTAAGTATGTTTCTAAAATAAAACATTATCAATATAACAGAAATTAGAGATGTTAATTATATTTTCTTTAGGACTTTTATTAAAATATTTAAGCATTGTACCTATTATAGTTGTCTTGATGCCTACATGGCTATACATAAAATACAAAATATATATTATAATATTAGGTATTACATTATATACTATGAAAAGTATATTTTAAGTAAGCATATGAAACAGTGAGATGATAAAATAAATTGAACTAAGTTCTTTGTATGGTATATATTTAATACCAGACTAACTGACCAAGTGAACTAAATTTAATATGTATTTAATTATGTTGATTTGATTCATAATTTGTGAACTATTAAATATTAATATTTTATTATTATTTGCTGTTGCCATAGATTTCATTGAAACAGTCAACTCAAGAAGTTGGAAGTGAAGCTGAAAGTTTAACTAGTCTTGGAGAAGTTAACTATTTTTCTAAATGATTCACAATGTACTCATCTGCTAGAAAAGTTAAACATGAATAAATAGTTTAATTTTATTTAAATGTTCAAAGAAATATTATGTTTTATTTATAAAAAAATATTTAAAATAAAAGTTACTTCCTTGATTCTAATAATTTGAGAAGTTATATAATAAGACATAATAAATTTAAAAATATATCTATAAAAATGTCATAATTTTTGTCAATAATTTTATCAAGATAGGTACCTACTTTCATTTTAATATACAACATTTATGAATAATAATTGATGTATTATTCTTACATTTTTTCTTATGATGTACGAAAGTTTTTAATAAAATAGGAAAGTGTTTACTGAGATCTTTGATTTGTATTTTAGTTTTTTAAAAGACTATTGCTGGATTGCATAAGAAATTAATTAATAGTTCACTAAAATTTAATGGGCCAATAAATTATGCTTTGGGACTGTTTGAGGGACTATTAGTCATTAGAATTACAAAATTAAAAATAATAATTATATATATATAAGTTTTAAGTTATGAATTACAAATTTACAATTCTTAAAAACTAAGATTGCTTATTATATACAGGTTTGGAAGTGGTTAAAGATTTAAAAAGTGACTGATGTCAATTTATGTGTCACACACTTGACTATGTAATGGGCATAAGTGACTGAATTTAATCATAAAAGTGACCTTTATGTAAGTATGTTTCCTAACAACTTACTGTTATTATTATTTTTCTTTAATTCTCAAAATATATTTAATGGATTCTTACTTAGTTATTTACATAAAAATTTCAAAAAATAATGGTTATAATAAATAGGTACAAATATTTGTTCCAAATTTAAAATGGACTTTTGTTTCGAATGTGGAAAGTGGTTTATGGAACATAAGACAAGTCTATCGGAACAAATATTTGTGGAAAAAAATGTTTATTTAACAAAATTAAATTAAAAAGTCTTTATTTATAAACATCTAACAACTATACAACAAAAAAAAAAAAATAATTTAATTTAGACAAATCGACATACCTCACACAAATTACCTAAAAGACTCAATTTCAAAAAAGTGACTTACTTTCAACCCCATAATTGTAGGTCTTCTTGTTTTATACACATATCTATTGATAATAGAAGACAATAGAAATCAAGAGATTCTCCTGACTCATAGCCAAATTGAAGAAAATAGGAAAAATATTACCCCTGTGATCTGCTATCACCGTTCCAGGCTACGTGAAACCATAATTTATTTCAGATTATAAAACTGTAACTATAAATTATCATTTTAAAATCAGGAATAGCTTATAAGGACATAGAATGTATTTAAAATTTCCATAAAGCTAATTATGAAAAAATTGAAATACATCCAAACTCTGAATGCATTCAGACATGTTTGACGTTAAAAGAATTTGTGTTATAATCTTATAATCTTGTATTTTTGTCAATAGTTATTAGTTTAACAAAATATTTATCGTTATTCTTAGTTCTAACGAAGTTACGACATTATAATATAGTTCAAAATAAATACTATGTTTACATGTATTCGTAATTTCGTAACTATTGAACGTAAAATAAAACGATCAACAGTAGACAGGTATAATCAATATTATAATAACTAAATTATTCAAGCAATATCATAATAACAATAATATTATAAGGGTCTTGACTAAACAGCGATTGATAAAAATTAATTATATCAATACACTCCATAGTCCATAAAAATAAATACACAGGGCCGAATTTAGGGGGGGGGCACTGGCTACAACTGCCCGGGCCAAATTTAAAAACTGGGCGCAAAATGCAGCACTGTGAATAATGAATATACGAGTATACTTATTAATAAATTTCTCTAAATGATATAAATATCATGACAAAATAGATTCTATTATATGTTAATGTCCATTTACCGGTGGTCAGAGGGTACTGACGAAAATTGTAAATAATTTTGAACGACCCGAAGATTAGCGGGAACATATTTGAGGTTAAAAACGAAATGTGAGCGGTTACTTCATTATTTGTTAAGTTTAATCGCCAAGTGAAAATAACAACGACTACGAGGGCATAACAAAACTTAGAGCTTTGCGTTCGGCTAGGCAATCGATCAAATATTCAAATGTAATTGAACAGTTTTTCAATAAATCACATAACCTCAAATATCGTGGAAAACGAAAAAACAAACGGTTGGTCCACCCTCTTTGTCATCACTCTATTATCGTGTGCCGCCACAAGCGTCATCCCCGCGATCTTCGCACGACGCCCCATCGTAGTGTACCACAACCACACTACCACTTGTCTTTTCTCTCCCCGCTCGTGCTTCACCGGTTCCCGCGATTTATTTGTTGATATTGTTGACATCTCCCGATCGGCGGACGAACCGACGAACGCGTTAACGACGACGACGACGACCTACCGAATGCAGAACTCTCGTGGTCTACTCTCTCATTTCGTTATCGGCTTCTCTAACTGCTTCTACGATACGGATCCTGCTTGTGCTTTTAGCGTTATCGTGACAACGTCTCCGTCAGTCGTCCCACCGAAAACCGCATCCATGTAATCCGATTGACTGGTGGCGTTTTTCCCGGGCAACTGTGGCGTTCGAAGACATTTGCACAACGATCGTTGGACTCGTCCGTCCTGCTCATCACACGTGAATCGCGCGTTTCCTGCCGGATAACGCCGCCAGCACATCCTGTATTATAAACGAGTACGTATGCATCCACATGATAGCTGTAGAATTGCAGTTATAAATGGTTATATATTATTATAATGTGTATTAGCATATTATGCGTTATAAGTGAAAAATTGTGTTTATAATTCACCTACGGATGAGTTTCGTGTCATTGAAGGCGAATCGTCTTAACATTATTCTCCGATGACTGAAATTCAGTAAAAAATATTCTAACCGTAACAACTCTATATAGGCTTATGGAGAAAAGTTATCCATTTCTGTTTCGTTCATAACCCTTTGGGGCACTGCGTTATAGGATCTGATCATACTACTTCAACGCAATAATTGGTTGACATATGTTTACCTTAATGTAGAATGGTGATATGGTATTAGAGTAGGTATACCTATTGTATGATTGTGTGTTATTTTTATTCATACCTTTGAATTATGAACTGATTTATTTTGCATGTTCAACTACTGTGCGGTTATAGGAATTTTACAACACGTTAAAAATTTACTTGCCAATATTATGAAACAGGTTTATATGAAAACCTCTTTTCAATAATAAACGTAAGATCTACTTATATACGTAACATGCTAAGTAGTATTGATTGTATTTATAATATTAACTTGTATACTTTCAACAATTGATGTAAATACTAATAATATGATAATTTATATGAAAATAATATTAATAGGTTACCTACCTACCTAGTTAAGCACTATTAGCGTGGTAAACTGCGTTTATTGTGAGTTCTCGTTTGTAGGTACTCAATCACATGAATTCCTTAACCTGCTGATAGTCGCTCTATGATACAAACGCCCCAATTTAATTTATATATTCTATTACACAACCAGTATGTTAACAACTATAGGACTTACTTTTGCTCCAGCTGATAGTCTGACACATCCTACTGTCCACAGCTCTTGTTAATGTTTGCCTCATTTAATTTTATAAATTATCTGGCAAAGACCAAAAGATTATCTCACCTATATACTATCATGTTATTATATTCTACCAACGAAAAAGAGTAAAACTAGGCTTATTGATGGAATGTGAAGTGGTGGTAGAACACGCTGGCTATCACAAAGTTGTGGACGTACCTATTTACTTTGTAGTTTGTGGTGAATCAAACTACAATTATCATGAATTCGAAATTCAAACTTATTTTATTTCTCAAACTCAAATCCATTTTTTACTTTAACATTCAAACTCAAATCAGACAATTTGTAAAAACTGATAAAGATACATGGGAAATACTGGAAATAAAAATAGTATTCTGGGATGTAGCTATTTATATTTATATTAGTATTTTAACTCGATTTTTCTTAAACTGTTCAAAATGTTAAGTTTAAAGTACCTATTCAAATTTGGGATAAAGTTCAAGATCTCATCCTTATTATTATCACAGATTATATTTTATATAATATAAGTTTAAATATATGTTTTATATAATCTGTGCTATTATGTAACTAATAATATTTTAGCTATATTTTTTTTCTATTTGATTTTGAATTAGTTTTTGTATCTTTTACATTTTCAACATGTTTGAATATTTTATATTTTTCATGCGTATCTATATTTTATCAATTTTTTAACTTCCTAACCCCTAGTATGGAGTAATATGAATTCATTTTTTGGCTTGTATGCCTTAATTAATTTTAGTATGTGTTATAGTTTCTAGCACCAATAAATTAATTTTCAAATATATATTAATTTTTATCTTTTATAACAAAAAAAAAAAATATTAATAATATTTTAGTCATTTTGTATTATTCTAGGAATCAAAAATGGATAAATCGGAGAGAAAGAAATCTGCTGGTCTAAAAGTAATTATTAGATTTTTATGTATTAAATAAAAATTATATTTACTAAGTCTATGTCACATTGATTTTTTAACAATATGATTTTAAAATAATATGACACTTTGGCAAATAACTACTTTATCAAGATGACTTTTTTGCAAACAATCAATGTATGCTGAAAACAATGATGAAATCATAATTTTGCAGAAACATTTTAATAAACAACTGCTGGTTCTAACAGCATAATTTAGTCAGTTGGTAATATAGTAATAACTTGACTGCAGTTATAATTGATGACTATATGTTTAATTATAAACATTTTATTTTAACATTTCATGTATATCTATACAATATTATAAAACATTTTATTTTTATTTTTAAATATAATAAGACACTAGTTAATTTCTATACAGTTATACATTTTATATGTTTTTTAAATTTCAATATTTGTCTTAATGCATTGTTTAAGAGTATATGGATGATTATTTCTATGTTGGTATCACTGACCACCTATCTCATTAACTGAGTACTGACAACTGTACATCAAAAGATTTTTCTTATCCATTATAATTTTCAACATTTTTAAGTTATTTGCCTTTTTCATTATTATGGTTTTAAAAAATGAGTACCTTAATGGTAAGTTTAATTTGTATTTTATTTTTTGTAAGGCACTCATTTCAGTTTAAAAGTTATGATTTACATGCAATGTTAACAATATAGTATGTACTGTTCTAGTGCAGATTAATAAAAACAACAATTAAAAATAATTTATCTTAATTTAACATTTACTAATCTTACTAAATAATATGAATATAATACAGCTTACCCACTTATCACTTATCCTAATTAAATGTGCTTGATTTCTATATTATTCTTTATACAAAAACCAATTCATTACCTACTAAAAATTTAGTTTAGATAAGCTTATAATACGTACATTTTTTGTAGTATTAATCATATAATATTATAGTAAGATTGTATATTATGATAAATTTAAAATAATAAATTATAATTATAATTTTTTTATTTTTAGGAAATCAATAAACCAGAACAACATTTTATTGGATTTGATATTGATGATGATGTATCAATAATAATTGAAAATAAGAAAAAATGTAAGCATTTTGTCCATGATATGTTTGTACAGTTTTTGTATTTAACTTAAAATTAAATATGTACCAATTTTAAATTTTATCAATTTTTTTTGTTTATGACCACGTTCAGCGGTAAAAATGGAACTAAGTAAAGAAACAGGTGAACCTATGGAAGTAGAAGAGCCATCCATTGTTAATAATAATCATGTTAATAAAAAGAAACAGTCTAAATCAAGTAGTAAGTTATAAAGACTATCTGTAAACCTGCTTATGTTCTTATGTTTTATATCATTATGAACGTGTAATAATAGTGTATTACTTTTATGATTGATTTATAGTATCATCGCCAGAACCTAATGACGTTAAGAACAATCGTAGTAATAAGAGGCATAAGAAAGATCATTCACATGATGCTTTAGAATCTTTGGAATTACAAGTTCCCCCTACTTTAGGTGAGTGACACTTAAGGTATAATACATGTACCAGAAAATGGACAAAATCTCCTTGTATTTTTAAGGAAAACAAGCATTTTTAACTGCAATTATATTATGATTTTTACTTCTCAGTTTTTCACAGATTTTTAGTGCAGTTAAATCCGGTATCGAGTCATAAGCTTATGCCACAATTTTGTTATTGTGTATTTATATAGTGCCTTATAAATTATCTTTAAGGGAACTAATAATTAAGAAGTTAAACTTGACACACAAGTCTTGGTCAACTGGTTTCGATGCCACAAAAAAAATAAAAATACAATTATTATTTTTTTAAATTTTATATCATGATTACTAAACATAGGTATTTAAATCATAAAGAATGATGTGTAGCTTGAGGAAGTTTAATAGAATATAAATTTGTTACAGCACACATTTCATTAGGTGTTGTGTTCAAAAAATTAAAAATCTGTAGCTATGCACTACAACCATAGTATTTTTGTACAATTCAGTATCAACTAATGTAAATAAATATTAAGATATTTGTTTAATTTGATACCCTATATTTATATATCTTATGTTTTAAAAGTTAATAGTACCTATTATATTTTAGGTTCAGTATGATGTTCATATATACTGGGTTTACTTTAAATGAATAATGATTGGTTTTAAAAAAGATAATTTTATCAAATAGTTATTTATTTTTAACATTTTTAGAACTTTCTACTCCAACATTCAACCTTACCTCTTCTAACACTAGAACGCGCCGTAGTACGGGTAGAAAAATGAATGTTGATATCAGTGATGCTATTTATAAACTTCCATTTGAGCATGGTAAGTAAATTATATAATGATATATTTTTGTGTAATCTTTGTGTTTAATAATTTTCAGGTTGGAAACGAGAATTAGTATACAGAACTTCAGGTGAATCTACTATTCTTAATCGTGCAAATAGAAGTGGTGATGTATACTATTATTCTCCAACTAACCGAAAACTTAGATCATTACGAGAAATTCAGGAACAATTGGACATCTTATCTGATAAAGATCTAACCATAGAAAGTTTTACATTTTTAAAACAACCAATTGGCATGAATGATCGATCTAAAGAACTTATAAGAGATGCAAATTCTAAATTATCTAAAGTAATGAATACAATTTTTACTTATTTTTGTCTATTGTAGCAAGTTATTTCATAGTCTAATAACAATTTATATAAAAAAAAAACACTTAAATTTGTCAGCTTTACTTTGTAATATTATTTTTTATTTCCTCCCTGCTTTTTCTTTAATTCCGAGAACCCTTAAATATTGTAAACTGAGTATTTTGAACTGAGAAAAATTGATGTTTAATCTTAAATGGTTTTAATAATTAATAATGTTTAAGTAAAAGAGAAGAATAGTTAGATTTATTTTTCAACCTCGCACACATTTTGATATCACATTAACAATGTCTGGTTATTTAAAATTTTTTTTTTAGATTTAATAAGTAATAGCTCAAAACTATTTTGTTAAAAATAAAAACCCTTACAATTTAATGTCAATGTTTATTTTACTCTATTATGTTTTAAAATCTTTAAATTAAATTTTTAAGAGTCATGTCAGTGCAGAAGATTTAAGTTTGAGCTTAGGAAATAAGTTTGTCATCCCTAATTTTTTTATATTATTATTATATAAACTTAAATATTAAAAAAGATGGGTAAGTGGATGTCGCTCTGCTGTACAGTAGGTTACAAGTGGGTCACTGTAATGGATGGTGTTAAATTTGAATTCAATAATTTAATATCATTGCATAAGAAAAACGATTCTGAGCGAAAACGGTCAATCAGCCTATGATATTACTTAGTATATTTGATGATATTAAGGTGAATAAATCTTGTTTTAAAGCTTCAATCCTCCGCTATATTAGTTGAACATTTTTTAAATTTTTAACTACAAAATTATTATTAAATTTTAAATGTGATACATTTTGTAAAAATATGAATTTCAAACGCTCATAAAGTTTCTTGTAGACATTTTTTTTTTTAAAGGTAGACAAACTTATGGGATATTTTGCATTCCATTTTAAAATCTTTTAAAAAGAAAATTTTTTTATAAATTTCTAACTCAAAATAATATGCATATTTTTGTCAATATTTGAACTTTAAATGCTTATAAAAATAATTGTGACTGGATTTTTTGTTTTTTTCATCTGCCTTTGAAACAATATACTAGGTGCCTTCTATTAAATTTTCAAACTTATTTATCCAACAAATATAATTTTATTGATATTTATAGAAAAAAGAACTGAAAAAAATGGAAACTGAAAATGTCTGTTGAGAGCTTAAAATATTTGGAAAATATTATGGTGTATAGAAAATGCTAATATAAACATTCAGTCAAAATTTTATGTACCTACTGTCATTTGTTTGAGAGTTGCACTAAAAACCAAAATCAATTTTTTCGAAAACCGATTTTGCGTACAAATTCCCGTATTTTCTTAATTTTTCTTTCGTTTTTCACGGCGCTTTTATAAACTACTGAAAAAATTTTACTACCATCTAGAAAATCTAAGCACTTTTTCTGTCCTAAAAGGTGATGACAGACAAAAAAAAATAAAACAACACACATTATTGTAAAATCAATACATTTATTGGTCCGCTCAGAATCTAAAATATTACTTAAGTAATTTTCAATTTCCTTTCATACATTTTATGGTTTTAGGAAGACTCTTTTATTGGTGTTGCTGTTAGACCTAAAAAATCTAAGACACCTGCACAGCGGCCACCATTTGATTATGAGTTGTCAGATGATGAAAACAACAAGTCTTCAAGTAAAATGAAAATTGTTTTTAAAAATGCTAAGAGCTCCTCTAGATTGAGATCTAAAAAAGGTAAATGTAAATATATTTTATTATTATTTATGAATTATGAATAGACATTCAATTTTAATTGAGTATAATATACCATATCGGTTAAGACGTAATACCTCGTATCAGCAAAAAATGGTTTTTTCATAAAACTGATACGGGAATCAGTGAGATTATACTCGTTCAGGTTAAGATTGAACCGGCTTTGTGCATGCAGACCGAGCCGCTGAACAGTGCCTGACCCTCCATGCGATGGCTATGCGTTCTGTGATTTGCCGACAGACATCGTAGTGCTGGCTGCCGTGTATACGCTCCCATTGGTGTCAGGAATGAGGGAGCGGTTCAATCTTAATCTGAACAGTATAGATATGCGTGACAGTTGTTCAACTTTTATATTCTCCTTAGGTGTTTGTGGAATTTTCATGATATTTTCACTAATATATGTTTATTTTTTCTGTATATTTTGATGTATATATTTCAAAATACCTTTTATTTTACTTACGAGGTATTATGTCTTAGCCGAATATATATACAATTTATTTAGCACTTAATATATATTTATAAATTATTAAATAAACCTGCAGTTGTGAATTAGATACTCGCATTATCTCAAATAATACTGCATCTCATTGTAATATTCTAAAATGCATACAATATAATTTTATATTTGGTGGAACTCTATGTATTTATTTGCCTATTAACCAGAGAAATAATTATTTGTTTTATTGTGCAATTTAAATACAGAACTGACATTTTACATTATCACCTAGGTATTTCAGAATCAATGAATACATCTTCATCTACACCTGAATACATATCTGAAGACTGCCAAGCTATTCAATCTAGTGCATCACCAAAAGTTTCTTCTCCAAAACTTGAGAAAATTGATATAAATAACACAATAATTAAAAGACGGTAACATATTGGCTTAATTTTTTATTGTTAATGCTTAAACAGTTTTTGCTTATTAGTTTATTATTTGGCTTCACAAATTTAACGCACAATTTAAGGGGTTGTTATCCTTATGCTTCCTTCATAATCCTTCCTCAATCAAACCATATACGTGAATGGATAAAAATAGGTTGTCAACATCAGATGGTGAAGTCATTATGCAGACACCTTGTGGGATACGGTGCCCAAATAACGATGAACCTGCCACTTTAATGTGTGCTCAATGTCTGGTCTACTATCATCCAGCATGTGTCAATTTAAATGCTAATTTAAAAATTGTTGGTTATGTATGTATAGTAAGTGATTATTTATAGTTTTCTTTATTTTTTTAAAACAATAAAACTTTTTCCTTTTTTTTTATTTAGAACTGTCGATCTACTGTGCGACAAAGAAATAGACGTGTACAGTCTTCTCATACTGTGGTTGTTGGTGCTACTGAACCGGAACAACTACGTGTCGAACCAATTCGTATACGACAGGTGCATCAAGCGTCAGACACACCTAATTTTTTTATTGACAGAACACCTATTTCTAAAACTGAAGAAACGCATTATGAAATTGATGAATATAGTGATAATAGTGACTCTGATATAATTAATACAGTTATTTGTCAAGGAAATGTATACAAAACTACAATGGTTGATGGTAGTTTTCATGAGCAGTATGTTTATGAAATGAAACAAACACGAGGACCCAGTTTGATGACCTGTGTTATTCAAGAACCTAAAAATCTGGATGAGTAAGTAAATATTTTATCTTCCCTATCTTTTGGGGGAATGTAATAATAGACCAGGCACACAGTAGCGTTGGTCATTGGTCTTATTTGTATGAATGAGTGTATGTTAAATGTTCGTTTTTTTACTACTTTAATCATTTGATTGTGTTTGTTTTCAGATTTGAGCAGAAAGTCAGCATTCCTATATTCCTTTCAACCCCTATTTGTTACTTACTAATTGTTTCATACATGTTCTGAGGCCTAATTTAGTTTGCATGTTAAAGCTAGTGGTCTTTATATGTGCCTGGTCGAGAACATAAATAAATATTTATATAATGCTTTCAAGTACAATAATTTAACTATAAACCTAATTTTTTTTTTAATAAAATTTGACAGGAATTCTGAAATGAATGGTTCTTTAAGAGAAATTGTTACACCTTCCGCATCCATGCAATCAGTCAATTACATGGTTAACTCAATGAGACATGTTTTTAAACATTTGAAAACGCATGAGCTGTTATCAGCTTCTAGAGTATGTACAGCCTGGCATATAATTGCAATGAACAAATACTTAGTAAGTATAACCTTAAAATGTCAAATAATGTATTTTGCTTATTTATATATTATTTTTAGTGGCAGAGTGTTCGTTTAAAAAATTCTATGGTCTATGACTGGGAAAGGTTTGTAGATTCAATTGATCAACAAAGAACTGATACATTAGACACTAGACGTATGTTGATACCCTCTAAAGTTGAAGACTTCGAAAGTTTTTGGTTGCGATTTGCAAATGCAATGAAAAGAGCAAAAAAGTTAAAATTTATTGAATTGTATAGATGTCCTGTCACTGTAGTTGAAGATATTATTTACTCATTACCTCAAATTGAAGTACTTAATGCTACTTCAATAAAGTAATAAAGAAAATATAATCCAATTTTTTCAATAGTTTCAATAATAAATTTTATTTTTAGAAATCCAAATTTGACGAAAGAGACGAAGAATCTCAATGATTTAATGTACCTTAACTTAAATTATTTGGGACAAATGACAAATCTCACAGAGTTGAGACTTAAAGGTTTAACTGGAATAAAATTGACGGCACTACCATCATTTGAAAAATTAACAAATTTGAATAGATTTGTAAGTTTATTAATAATTAGTTATATATATAATTAAAATATTTAAGAAAAGAAAAATATTATATCAACTCTTATTATTTTTATGATTATTATTTAGTCATTAACCTCTATTAAAGCATTTCCAAAGGAGATCTATCAGAGTTTAAATACTATTACTGAAAATATTGAGTTTTTTGAAATTGGTGATTGTGAATGCTTAACAAAGGATTTTGCCGTGTCACTAAAAAGATTTGTCAATTTGAAAACATTGAGATTAGAAAATTGCTGTAATAGATGGGATCAATCTGCACAGGATGTTTTTACTGTCATTAGAGGTCTTGAAAAACTCAATGTTCTGGAATTGGTAAACATAGAATTCAGTAATAATGTCGAAGATGAATTGGAAAAATGTCATGGTATTAAAGCTTTACTGATTATACCTGCTTATGTGAGCCAAGTATGTAAACTTCTTATGTATTATATTATTTTATAACATCTATTTATTAATATTCATCTAATTTTTTTTTTTAGTCCGCAACTACTAACTGTCACCTGATAGACTGTCTCAAGAAACTCTCCAAGACATTAACGCACTTGGTTTGGGGATTGACACATGAGTTACTCCGTGTTACAGACTTATTTATAACTCAATATCAACAGAACCAGCATACAATTGGTTATAACTTAGAATTATCCCATACCAAAGAAACGACTAACAATATACCTATACTCAGAACAAGAAAGCCCCGACAGCGACCAGGAGATGAGGTTGCTCCTGAAAAAGAAAAAGACAAATCAGATAATGTTGATATACTTTCAGTTCCTGCTCTAGAGAAATTGTTAGATACTATGATGCCTGATGCTAAGACTAAGGTAATTAAAGTTCCCTTTTCTGGAACTGGTAGAGTTTATTTAAGTGAACAGTTTAATGATCTTTAAATTAAATGTATAGTATTCATTTGTTTCTTTACATGAGAAACCTTTTGCTTTTTTGTGACCAGGAAAAATTTTTTTTTTTGTACTTCAAGGTGGAGATTTTAATAACAATTTAAATTATTAGTTATAATGTATATGTATTATGTTTTTCTGTATGTATAATAATAACTGATCATTAAGCATAAATGTTATCATACATTTAGTAGATTTTTAACTGTATTAATTTTATTTCATTTATAATTCATATTTTTTTTTCATTTTGTAAATAATATAAATCTATAATTTGAAAATGTAATTCTTGCTATTCATTGTATAGTAAATTAATTTTGATTCAAATCTAAATAAAATTAGGTTCAAGAACTTTTTAATAAACAGTAATATTCTATGTACTTTTTATGAAAAATAATTCATGCCATATAGAATCATTTTTCAAACTGAAATCAATTGTCTTTAATTTAGATATGATTTTACAATAAAAGTTGGTACATCTTTTTGTTATAAAATAAATAATTGAATTTAAATAACTGACTATATATCTCGCTTAAATACAAGAAAATAACTTTTCAGGTGATCTAAAAATGAATGGATATAGATAATCTTGAGCCGTAGTCAATACTCAATACCGATGTACTATAATTATGAATAGGTTCACAAATTAATTAAAATATTTTGAAAATGTTATTGTGTATTTGTATATGCCTTATGGTAATAATTAATATACATAATAATATGAACACTGTGGAAAAAACTTTCATGTCTCATATTTTATATTAATATTTGAAATTTGAATATTTTCATGAATTATTTTAGTAATTAAGATCCCGAGACAACTAGTTTTCCTATGGTGGCTAATTTGAAAGTTAATTGATTTTTACTTCAGGCGACTGACTTTCCAGACATTCCAACACGGTCTTGGACTTAACACTTTTTACAGTCAAAAAAAGCAACATACATAGACCAAAGGACTGTATCATTTAATTACCGATTTTCGTGGGCCATGGGAGATTTCTAGGCACTCAAAAATTAGAAATGGTACTTACCAAATTATGCTGTTAGCTATAAAAGCGTATAAAGTTTTCATAACAAAATTGATTTATTACAAAAAGGAAAATAACCAATATTAAATTATATCTGTACGTTCTGAATATGCAAGTTGAAGATTATGCCACCAGAGCGCGTATCGTTGGCTTGTTTTCTCAATATAAATATAAATCGTGTCGGATTTTGATAAGTCTTATCTGTTTTTGTACTATTCATACATTATTTTGTGTTGTTTTATTTTATATAAGAATAAGAATCTATACTTTACACACAGTACACAGTTATCGTAATTGTGGTGATTCAGTTAACAAAGACTAAAGAGTCTGAATAGGTATATGAAGTACATACAATTGATGCTTGATGCTGACGTTCTTGACAATTAATGCGGACATTTAAACAAGCACAACGCGCTTGTATAAGGTGATGATATATATTAACAAAACAATATTGTAAATCATTCGATATGGCCAAGATCGTTCATTTTTTATACGCTTACTTGCTTTATCTGAACGCACGACTGTCATTAGCGTCAAATGTGTCTATATCGTCAACCGTGTCTATGTGAGTACATTTTTCATGATTTATTTTTGGCTCTGTGAATAGTAGTGAATGGTATTTTTAAGTAAATAATTTTCAAATGAATTCTGATTTGATGTCCATTCAATTCTCGGTCTAGAGATGTATTGCCCGACGGATGTCAAAATCTTCTGCAATCATTTGCCAACGAGACGGCCAGGTTCACACTTTGTGTAGTAACTAATGCTCGGCCAATCACAGTATGCGAAAAATGCGTGAACGAATTCAATCAAGTATTCAAGAGATATGAGGAAATTCAAAAGGTTTGTAAAATTGTGAAATAACCACAAGATGTTTAGTAAAATAAACTGTTATTTTTTCTCCCTTAAACAGTTACATAACAACGATAGTGAGGTAGACTGTCGAGCAGTTTTGACTAATATTGATCGCTTACAAGTTGTATATTCAAGTTATAACTATGTGTTGGACATGTGGGAAAAGGCTTCTTGTAAATGTCAGTACTTCCATAGTTAATACAACTAATACCTATTGTTCATACTTGTAATATAACCAGTTTTTATTTTATTATTATAGTGTGTTTAAATGGTACTGTTTTCAATGACAAGACAAGAGGAGTGATGATACGAGGTGATAATTTAGATGAGTGTATATCCAAACACATAAATGACACAAAACTCTCAAACACATCACTTTGTGCTGACTGCAAACAATACTATTTAAATTTAACCAATTACTATAATAAGCATAAAAATGATAACACATTTTGTATGGATGTTGTTGATTTGGTGAGTGTTTTTGGCTAGTTAAGTAGTTAATTTTGAAAGTTAATTCATTTTTAACCACTGATTTATTGTAGATCAACAACACTCAAAGTGACTGGAGTTTAAAATGGAAATGCCATGAATCGAACTATGATTCTGAATGGATATTACTTGTCATTTCATTTATTGTACTTTTAATGCCTATTTTATTTTATTTTATCAATTGGTTATTATCTCAGGAAAGATCAAATGTATTATTATCACGTGAGTATTTTATTTATTTAAATAGACGATAGTTAATTTTATAGTGATTTATGTCTTGGTTAACTTGTAATATTCATTGCTTTATTTTACAGAAAATCGTTGGCATCAAAGATTTACGAATAATGCTGCATCGACTTCCGGTTATGTTGTCATATCATAAGTTAGTGTTAGTGTTGATTGGACTATCAGCACTTTAAAAACGTATATTACATTTATTATATTGTGACTCAAGTATGATATGTAAGATAATATGTTTATTCATGTAAAATCAATAATTGTTAAGTTAATTAATCATATTAAGTGTCAACTGTGATATTCGGAAATTATGAGACATAAAAAATAAAAATATACAATTTGTATATATGTTCAACCAACAGTATCTGAAAAAAAATTGTAACTTAATCATTATTATTATTGTTTTATTTTTATAGAATTATACCATGTTATACTTTATTTTAACCGGATCTAATATTTTACTTTTTGTAATTTGTCATTCACAATACCCAAATACTCGTTATACACACCTTGTGTTAGTGTTCTATATTCTTTTGATGCCAAACTGATGTATTGGCATAGTAGACAGTTGTTTTTACTCAACCAATCATTGAAAAATGACATTGTTGCAGTTCTCTACGTGTATGTGTCTATTATTTTTATATATATAAACATATATGGACAAATTAAAAATGTTGGTCTCCAGCAAATAAAACAACAATTCATAATTCCACATGTTCCTGAACACTGAAACTACTGCATGTTTTTAACTGTACTATCTTAAAAATTTAAAAGATGGTAATAAAATAATAATAATTTAAAAATTAATACTTAAAAACTTACAGATTCTATTCTATCTGTTCGTATTTTAGTTAATTTCAATCGTCAACTATATTTCACTGATTAATAACAATACAGTCATAAAACTACTAACTAAACATATTAAGCCACTATAAGAATAAAAAAAACTAGTTCTGTTATAAAATAACAACAAATAATATTGTTATTTTGCATAATGTATGCTTAATTTGTTATTGACATTTCATAATACGTCTATATAATTGTAGATACCAATTTTATTTTCCAATAATTTAATAATAAAAATTATATTAAATTGAATGTTCAATGTTTGATGGGAAAGTGAACCTAGTTAGTGCATTGGGGAGGTCATAATTTAAAATTCCCAATAGTGTTCCAGAGCTGGGGAAAACAAGATAAAAATTAAGGAAAAACACAAATTTATATGCCAAATCAGTTTTTGGTGTAATTCTGAGCAAATGACCGTATATACATGACAAAGACCGGAATATAGGCACCCTGGTTTATAGTATTGCAATTGGCTGGAATGTTAATTTGAAATGTAGTGTAATATTCATTTTTAAATTTGTTTTCAAGTATTTTATCTATCTATATATATAAAAGAGAGTTCAAGAAAATGTTAGATCATTTATAACTCAAGCAAGGCTGTACCAATTCAATAATTCTTTCATCATTAGAATGCTATATTATCCCTGAGTGCTGTACGCTTATTTTAAAAGGGAAAATTAGAAACTGGAGAGGTGCTCTAACAGGTATTTTGAGATTTATGATGGAAATTTAAATTAAATTAATTTAATATATAAATATATATTCAAGATGATCAATGAAAATTTTTATTTTTTTTTATCGAAAATGGAAGCACCTTAATATTTACACACATATCTCAAAAAGTACTCGACAGATTTTCATACGGTTTTCACTAATATATCGGTCGAGTCATAGGGAAGAATTTAATGTAAAATTTGTCTTGGAAAAACTTATTCATTTGCCAAAAATAATAGCAATAATAAATTAATGTTTGTCTGTATGCCTTTTATGCATTTCTAAACAATTGGACGCATTTTGATGAAATTTATTGTGTGCTTAAACTTTAAGTAGATCTCGGGATTATTTAGATTCACAATTGGATCCGGTAGGTCTAACCTTGGGAAGGTGCTCAAACAGGGATTTTGATATTTGTGATGGAAATTTTTATTTATGCTTTTGGTTATAGGAGAAATAATTAGTAGAAATTAGTATTTTATTTGTTTATTGGTTGCCATTTGTTAATCGAGCAAATCAGTACAAGCATGCATCAAATCTAATTTTCGCACATGCTTACCTAGGTGCCCGAGTTGCAGTTACTGCAGAGAGTTCACCCAAAAAGAGTTGAACAATCACAATTTTTTTAAGAGTTGTCATTTTGTACGAGCAAAAAAGTGAGCGGGATCAGCTAGTTATTAAATATTTAAAGATTTATTTAATGTATGTGTATCATGTTTTTATTAAAGTAAATAAAAAAAATTATTTATTTTATAATTGATCAATAATTGTTGTGTTAAATATTTTGTAACTTAATAATTAATAAATGTCTTAGAATTAATGTTAATTGATATATAAACTATACATTTATAAAAAAAAGGTTATTAAATTTGTTATGTTAAAAAATGTACTATTTTGTTTTAGTTTTATATAACTGTACAATAATTTACAATTAAAATTATCTTCGTACAATAATAAACAATTCTAAACTCTAGATTACAGTATTTATAAAAAATTTACAAAAATGTTGTTAGTTGAACAATATTAACATAACATTAAGTTCTCACTGCGGTCGCTGGAACTGTTTTAAAACCTGAATGAAATAAAATTGTTTGTTAATAAACAGATTTTATGCAAGTGTAGTTTTGTACAATATCTTAGCATGCATTATTTTTTATACGCATATCACAATTAAATAGGTAGTAGGCTGATGTTAAAATATGAAATATAAATATTTATTAACTAATTTAGATTGTTCAAAATTTGAAAATATATTTTATGGACATTAATATTATGTTACACATATCATATTAAAAAAAAGGTATATACTTACTCTATTGAGTTTGTTGAACGAAGATCATCGATTCTTAACTTTTTTTGTACTAGAAGCTCGTTTGGCAGAAGCTAATGGATTTCTGGGAGTGGTTGGACCATTTGTCAAACTATTAGATTTTCCACTTTCTTTGGTCATATTATCTTCACTACCACTATTTCCTGTTTGTGACTCAGTTTCACTGTTAATTTCAGCTAATAATAATAAATATTTAATCATATTAATAATATTAAATTAATTTTAATTAGTTATTAAAACAATTAAATAATTTGGTAAGTACCTTTTTCTTGAGCTTCTACTAAACCACTCACAGCCTAGAAAAAACATAATTTTTAAAATGTGAACTTACATCAATAAATTCAGATGTGATAGCAATTATAACAGTCTGATGGAGGGCTTATAGATTTCTAGCCCTAAAGTTTAAATAGATACAAAAATAAAGTACACAATGTTTATTTTAGTGTAATATAAATGTACAAGTAGCTATATTTAATTAGTCACTAATAAGTAAAATGTAGATTATTTTAACATATATGGCACATAATATATTATCTTAACAGTTTTCATTGAACATAATAATGGAAGTTACAAATTCCAGTGTGGCAGTATTCAACCAAGATAAATATTTATGGAATAATATAGCAGAAAATGTTGTTAATATGCAAGAAATTGTGCTTTATTCTTAAGGAAGATGAAACAAACTAATTTTTTTTAAATTTATATTTTATACAATATAATAAAAAAAAATATAAGATTTATCTATTTAAGGGCAACTTATAATTATTGACTATTGGTTATTAATAACAATAGTATAATTATTAATTACTTATACAATTATTCTATAAGTGAAACTATGCTTTTAACTTTCATAAAATAACAATGATAATTAATATCAAAACAATTTATATTAAACCATCAGACAGGTTAGGTTTGGTTAGGACATCGCTAACATACAATCAATTATATTTAAATGAGCCTGCAGTCCGAACTCATTTTGCATGCCTAGCAGGAATTAAGAAAAATTTGTTTTGAGAAGTAACATAAAATTGAAAAATATTTATGGTTTTCTTTTTTTAAACTATATTATAAAGTTATTATTTATAAAAAATAAAACTTACAGCCATCGAAGTAATGGAAGATTTGGAAAAAAGACGCTCAGCTTCTTTGAATTTCCTGTTACGCGGCTCATTTTTAGAATTAGGAAGCTTATTAGCTGATGTAAGATATCTGTCCCAACCACGAATGATATTACCGTATAAATGAGTATCTTCTAAGTAACTTCCTTCAAATGCATAAATTTGACGTTCAAGATTGGCCAAAGTTTCCTAAAACCACAATTAGTTATCAGTTTGAAAAACAAACAAGTATTTCATACAAATATTTAAATTAAGTTATTTTATTTCAATATTAAAAGTAATCATAAAATGTAACTATCAATGAAATAACACATTTTTTATTTATTTAAATATTTAATGCTAGAGTACAGTAGGAATAAACATAAAAATAAATATAAAATTTGTTTGAAATTTTAGAACTATAATCAGAATAATTGGTCAATAAATTATTGTCTATTATTTATGTCTATTAATATAACATTTCAATTCCAAATTAGAGCTACAAATGCATTCTCATTGATAGGTACAAACTTTGTGTACAACTCAATTACTTTTTATTTTTAAACATGAATTACATAGGTACACAGCTGCTGGTAAACACAATATAATTATTGTTGTATCAACACGTACTGTATCTCTGGTCAAACTCTTATATTTTACGTGTAAATTAAATATATCAAAGAGTTTGAATGATTACGGACGGTTTTAATGATTATGATATTATATTATATACCTCACGTAAATACGTAATGTCATGTAATTTACAATGTAAAATAATAATCTGTTCAGTTAGGGTAACGTTGAAAAACCTAGGCAACCTTGGTGCGTTCTAGTCGTCCGTACAAAACAAACTTACAGCGATATCTGATTTGCGTTTGACGAGCTCGGCCAGCTCGGTGCGCAAGTCGTTGGAACCGGACGACTTGGACATGGCGTGTAGGATAGGAAACGGTGCCAAGTATCTACCGTTCGAATACGTTACCCGCCCAAACCACGATTGAGAACTTGAGAAAAAACCAATGAAATAATAATTCGTTACAGCGTTCTTGACTAGAGCGATACGCGATGCGTCGTCGCCGTTATTCAATTATCGTCAAATCGTTATGGTTTTAATTTTTCGACAAAATAATCGGCGTCTGTTATCAGTAAATTATCACAATATCACGGATCGCTAGTGACCGCGGTTTGTTCATTTGTTGTCGTCGAAATATTGGCGGGATCCGAAAACGGACGGCAACGTCAACGACGCGTCGGTTGAGAACGTTGGTAGCACTGAGCCGCTCTCTGATTTAGGCGGCGCGAGCTTTATTTTTTGCCTGCATCCCGCGCGCACCTCTGAGCTTTGTCCTGGCGCTCCGGGTGGATTGATTTACGGCTTATGCGTATTATTGATTCGCCCACGCGCGTACGCCGATGTACGCGCGCACGGCGTTCGACCGCCTGGCCGGACGGCTGCAGTATAGTTGGCGGCGGGTTAGCGCGCCGGACAGCTGCTGCACGCGTCAAGCCGCACGTCGTCGCGTCGCTATAAATAAAACGGTCGTTTGCACGCTGGTGTTCGGGTGCAGCGGTGTGGGTTAGCGCTCTCCGACACTGTTCGACGGCTGGACAGTAGTACGTCGCGTGTACCTGTCGGCTGCGAGCGGTAATCGAGTTAAGTCGACGGAGTCCAAACGGGGTGCCTGCAGTGCTGATCGCGGCTGTCCGACAGGGGACAAATCGACGGAGGTAATTTTATTGTGGAGGTTTTCGTAACGAGGAGAGAAGTATAATATATAAAATATTGAACATAATAGGTACTCAAAACCAGTGCGACAGTGCCTTTTGAATAAATTGGAATACATATAAATTCGATGATATTATATTATACCTACCTATACTGCGCATACGAATATACGATTGAGGAACTTGGAAAAAGTTTTTTTCAAAAATAAGGATAAGGACGATAAGGTGGATAAGTCTTAATCGATAGGTACCTAATATATATAATGATTATATTGTATATACCTGTACGCCAAATGTAATCACTATACCCGGTGGGGGGGGGGGGGGCTAGAAAAAATAACAGTTTTAATATTATTCTTATTGTGAATATGACTGAATAATATATAAATATTGTCTGTTATGCAATATTGTATCAAATATTTTTCGACCGAGATACAACTCGAAATAGTGTCTTCATGTTCACGGGTAGACAGCACCCTAATACCCTATATCAGATCGAGTGTTCGACATATCATATTATGTACAGACGCACACGCACATGGTCCAGTCTGTGGGGGCAGATGCAAGTGATGGAAGCGAAACTCTAGAGGGAATGGTCAACGGGCATGGTCGAGACATTGTATGCAGTGGCTTGACGAAGGGTAATTTCTTAAAATTGCCTTCGAAAATTTAAGACTTTTGGCCTTTGGGTGGTGGAGGTAATTTTTCAGGGTACATAAGTATGCCGTATACTCGTATGTGTTACATTTGGCCGTTTGGGTTATTTTAATACCTTATAATTATATTTGGTATGTAGATACCTAAATAAGAATATACAAATACATCCTACAGGCTGCAGGTGGCAGGTACACGATTACAGTTTACATTTTAAGTCGACACGATAAACATTATAAACGTAATTCGTAGGTACATAACATTATGTGGTCATGTAGATAATGATTCGTAAAAGAATTATTGAATTTCTGTGTAAACGTATTTACTCTTTAGTAATCGTAGTTTGTGCAAAGCCTTTCACAGCTTCAAACGATAAATCCTATAAATATCTATCTGTGCCTAGCTAATTCAGTCTTGTGCGGACTTTTCCCCCTCTCTCATTAAATAAAAATGAGCACTAGCTAGATTCGACGATGAATATATAAGACTCCGAATTGGGATCCGCGTTTTTGATCATTTAGTTATATCGATGGTTACTACTATAGTATATCATTGTGCGTTTTTTTTCAAATACTATAGTGTTTACGTAAAAGTTTTCTCGCTTAATATGGCTGACACAGTCTAGGCTTTGAAAAAATGGAAAACTGTCAGAGCGTTTACCCTATCTCCTAGGTAAGCCACCGTAATTGCGCACATGTTTATATTGTGTACCTACAATCTGCAGTCAATGAGGACCGACGAAACTTTTGTTTATATTCCGAATGACAAATATTGTGATCACCATAATTTGCTCATTATTTAAGACGTACATTAGTAAAATTAGCATAATATGTACATTGTACACCGTACTAGCCCGTTAGTAAATAAATAAATAAATGAATACAAGCGCATAACTAGGTACGATGTAGTTGTTATGATGCCATATAATGTATATTATATTATTATATATTTATATATAGGTATGCTATATCAGAAACATGCACGCTGCACTGCTGCAGGTGTGAACAGAAATATAAGCACTTCAAATTAATCGCTGCGCATTTGACCCGGAGCTCGACGCGCATCGAAAACATATCATTTGCTGACTTTCTGTATTAATTGTATTGTACTATGTTTTGCTAGTGTTTTCCCGTTTCCGGAATTGTTTTTCTATCGATTTGTAGATAATTACTAATTTATAGAAGCTAATTCGTGACACGCATCTACAGTGGGTGCAGTCTAGCTGGTGGGTCCCAGTTTAAACTTATTCCAAATAGCATAATAATTAAAATATTATTTATACTGTTATTGGGTCCCGATGTTTCTTATTAGTTATTACGGTCACAAACTGTGTGTTTGATCACAATCAAAAAAAAAATTAAATTAGCTAAAAAAAACCACAGTAATTGTTGGGTAATTTAAATTGACAAATAATTTTTGTTTCTAATATTTATTTTGTTAATTTGTTTCAAGTACATACTTCTTTCGTAACAAAAATGTTCGAGACATTATTTAAATTTAAAAATTGTTATTTTAACAAAATTAGTATTGGTGTTCAGGTGTACAGGTGTACTTACATATAAAATGTTCAAATGTAAAATAATATATTATATTGATATGTTTGTAATTGTACAAATTATATTATTTATAATTCTCGTTCTAGTTTTTCAATATCAAACTGTTATAATATATAAATAACAATTATCTACTTTCTTAAATTAATTATTTTTAGATTCTGAGCGGAGCGAAAGAATGTACTGGTTTTACTATGATGTGTGGTTTTTATTTTTATTTTGTCTGTCAGCAACATTTCGGATAGTAAGCATGCTTTAATTTTTGAGATCAGCATCTTTTCTAATAGAAAAGTGGACCTAGTTGGTACTTTTGGGAGGTAAAATTGAAAATTCTTAATAGTTTTAGAAAGCGTCGAGAAAAACGACCAACAAATTACGAAAAACCTCTAAAAATGGTATTTTAATTTAAACGATTTGTATATCACCATAGCAGCGTATAAAAAATAATAATATTATAAGGACTAAGTTAACCGCTCAGAATCGTTTTTCGTATACAATGGTTTATCATTGTATCAAAATATAACACATCTATTACAACTAATGTACAGCTTTCCAATTGTTTTAGTTTTTTATTCTATAAATATCAATAAAATGTTATTTGTTGGGTAAAAAAGCTTGAAAACTTAATAGAAGACTAATATATTGTTTCAAAGACAGATGAAAACTATTAAAAATCCATCGTCACATTTTTTTTTACAATTATTTCAAGTTCAAATATTGATACAATACGTACATTTCACGAAAATATGCAAATTATATTGAGTTAGAAATTCATAAAAAATTTTCTATTTAAATCGAAGATTTGAAAATGCAATACGAAATTCCTCATAAGTTTGTCTACATTAACCAAAAAAAAAATGTCTACAAGCAAATCAAATTAAATTTTTATTTGCGTTTGAAGTTCATATTTTTACAACATAGAATATTCACTCATGTAGCGATTTTGTCATTTTGTTGTAATTCAAAAACGAATAACTGTAGATACATGAAAATGTCACAAAATGTTTATATTTTCATTTTCTTTAAACTTTGAAAATATTTTGACTCTTTTTGAGCCTGTTTACGGAGATTGTCAGTTATCAATTTTATTAGTTTTTTTTTCTATAATTTTCAATAAAATACGTCACCCACTTGCCCACCTATTTTTGATGTTGTTTTCTAACTTAAATAATATATGCATATATTTATTATATAATATATGTACAATGTTATAAGTAGGTATATACCATAATTTAAAGATATCTTGACATGTATTTTTATGTTTCAGATTAAAAATGTCGGTCATAACCATATGTAAAGCTGTCGAAGAAATGAATACGTTTAAAAGTCAACCAACTACTAAACTTATCAATGCTTCTACTCTGTCAAAGTTAACTGAGAAAACATCAATAACTGTGCCGTCTACATCATCCGTCCAGTCTAATCAGATATTGCTGATTAACAATGTCGAAGGACAGCCCGTATCTGGTATATTATTACCTTCTAATCATTTCATGTTAAAATTGAATCAAAACCAGCTCCAACCCGAATCAGATCCAGATGATAATACCGAGCGCGAATCTACTTCAAAGTATTTTTCAATGAATAAGAGTGAAAAGAAAATGTTTAGAGAAACATTTTTTTGTACACTTCTTGATTTTATGCACGAAATTGTGAAAGATGGTCGTATTGTTAGTTCTTCTGATCATATATGGGAACGTGTTGCTTCAAAATTAGATAATATACTAAAACCAAAAAGTATTTACAATCGTTTTATTCTAAATAAACATTCTTGTAGAACTAGATTAATCGAAGCATATCTCAAAGACCCTAAAAGTCAAACTACAGATATATCAATACTAAACGATATGATGAAAACAGGTATTATGCACCATGAAGTTGTGGGAAAAAGACCGGGTCATGTTGATAATGAAACATTTTATGATGCTTTGTTCGCGTTCAAAGATAAGGTTCTAAAGGATGGAGAGGTAGCACCAAGTGTGGATTCTGTTTGGAATCAAATCTCAGCACACTTGAACCATGCTTTAAAGCCCAATAGCATTTACTTGAGATTCAAACGTAATACCCACAACTGTCATAAAACATTGCTTACTCATTGTAAACTTGACCCCTCCAAAGCTAAAACCTATGACGTTCCTAGTCGAAAGTTTGTACCATCCGTGGAAAAGCAACAAAATAAAGTAAAAAAGAAAAGTTTGAAGTTTGAAGATTCTTCCAAATTTTTCAAAGCATTATACACCCATAGAAAAAAAATCATACAAAATGGGTCAATAGCAAGATACAATAATTCGGTTTGGAATGATGTGGCAAAGATGATAGATTACGCTCTACAACCATCTGATGTCCATTCTAAATTTATTCGTAATCATGACTTATGCCAGACTAAACTTATTGAGGAATGTAAGGAAGATGAGAATTTCACACCATTAGTCGTTCCAAAATTGAATAAACCTAATAGTGTATCTGACGAAACATTTTTCAGTGTATTATGTAAATACCGTGATGAAATTTTACAAAATGGAAGTGAAATAGCTAAATTTTCTAATCCTGTTTGGACTCAAATTTCAAGAGACCTTAATGATACCTTAAAGCCAGCAACTGTATACTTCAGGGTAACAAGAAATTCTCAACTATGTTTAAATAGACTTCTTAAACCTACTGGATTATTGACAGACTACGCTTACAAAGATACAATTAATAAAGACCAGTTTTTCGAAACAATATGCTTGTATAAATATTCAATAATGAATGGTGATCAAGTTGTAGATTTAAGTGATCCCGTTTGGAATGAAATTTCTCTTCGATTAAACTCTGCTTTATCTCCCGAAGTTATCTTTGACACAATTTCTAAGGATAAAGATTTGTGTAAGACAAAAATGATTCAAGCTCTTAAAACAGAACGCAGTGTGTTTTCCGGAGAAAATCCTGAAGTGTCTGAAAATATGACTGAATTAACTCCAATAGTTGAATGTAATATTTCCAATGAATCTACTGATGATTTTGTTGAAGTTATCAATGAATTTAAAGATTCTATCTTACTAGCTAATGGACAAATAGCTTTAAAAGATGATCCCGTATGGAAACAAATATCTAGTCGTTTGAAAGATCTGAAGGCAGATGAAGTTTATTCATATATCATTAATGATTATAAAAATTGCCGTACTCGACTTTTTAATAATAATTCTGTTCCTAAAAACAACTTATTTGAAGCAATATTTGCACATCGACAGTCGGTTATAAACAATAATGTTATTGCAAATATTAATAATGGAGTCTGGACGAAAATCAGTCAAAAACTAAACTATGCATTGAAACCCAGAGAAATTTATATGAAATTCATTAAAGATGTAGATGGCTGCCGTACAAAGCTGTTGAAATCTTCAAAAAAAGAATTTTGTCGTTCTCAAGGTATTGATAAAGACAAGTTTTTAGAAGTGATAATTAACCATAAAGACTCCATACTTAAAAACGGAACACATGCTAAACCTAGTGATCCAATTTGGAGAGAAATTGCATCTAAACTTAACTTTTTAGTAAAACCATTAACTCTTTATAATAACTTTATGTTAAATAGACATAACTGCCAGCAGAAACTTCTAGAAGCTTGCGAAACAGATAAAAATGAAGTAATTTCTTCACCAATTTCATCAAAAATTACTTCTCAGATGGACCACGATTACACAAAAGGTGACGCAGACACTAGTTTTGAAGATTTGATATCCATGAGACAAAAAGTTGGCTATGTACAAGAAAATGACTTCATTGGAGCTTGTTTAGTGTTCAAAGAAAAATTAGTGAAAAATAACTGTATTGTGCCTTCTACTGATAATGTTTGGAATGATATATCAAAACACCTTAATTATGCAATCAAAGCTAAAACAGCTTATTTGAGATTTAAGCGAAATACTCATAATTGTCAGGGGAAATTGTTTGGAAATTTTCAATTAAATGATGTTTCTTATGAAGGAGATGACGATGCATATTCTGCTGAAGAACAAAGCATCGAGGATGAAATGTTCTTTGATGCAATATCAATTTTTAAACATTCCATTATCAATAATGGTATTTTTGCTATGGAATCTAGTCCAGTTTGGTTGGACGTTTCAAATTTAATGAATAATTTACTCTCTCCTGATGAAGCATTTTGGAAGTTTCGTCAAAACAGTGACTCGTGCAGAACAAAATTAATAAAAAAGTGTTTAGCCGATTGGACCAATGAACCTTCCTCGGTAATTAAAAATCGAATCCAAGTTATTAAATCAAAAGAAGCATTGTGGAAAGAAACGTTTAAAACTGAACAAACTGCAAGGATGGATAAAAAAAATTACACAAAAACTCCAAATTTAAACGACGATGTATTCTATGATGCTATTTATAAATATAAAAGTGATATATTTCATAATGACTTGATTGCAAGCTGTACAAGTCCTGTATGGACAGCTATAGCCAAAGAGTTAAACAATGAAATGGAACCATCAACTGTATACTTAAGGTTTAGGAATAACATGACTAAATGCAACCTGAAATTTGCAGAAGCCGCTCAAAGACACAATACCTATCAATTAAAACAAAAACATAGCCAAATTAAAAAACAAAAACAATTACTTAATGAAGATAATTCTAATGAATCATGTGATCAACATATGATTATAGACTATGATGACGAAGAAATTATAGAAATTGAATCTGATATTAAAAATTACAGGCCTGTTCATAAAACTATACCAATGCAAACAGAGTTGCAAACAATTAAACATGTAAATAAATGGAAATAATAATTTCAACAAATTCAGTTTATATTAGCTACAAGCTACAGTTAACCTGGAAATGATGAATAAAACTTATATTTAATCATAATTTGAAATAAAATTTAATAAGGATCTCTGATGTAAATATGTTTTTTTTTTCATTATTCTTTAAAATTACCTACTTAATAATGACTGATTAATGTTACCTGTAATTTTAATTTATTTTATTTGTTTACTTTGTTTTTATTTTTGTATGTTTCCATCAAACTATGAGGTTGTGCAATATGTGTGTTCAATCGTATGTTTTTAAAGGTAATTTACTAATTTGATTTTTGTAATAATTTGTATTACTATAGACCAGTTTATTATACTTTTTAGTTCATTATGTTTTAATAATTTAAAATGTTTATTTAAATATAATAGCTACCTACATAATATACTTCTTTTAAAATAATAAAATGTGTATATAGTAGGTATTCAATAGATATAGGGCACATTAAATTATACCTACATTTTGTCACATTATTTTATACATATTTTTGTAATTATATATATTAAATATTTTTAATATTATAACTATTAGTTAGAATCTCTTAAAATAAAATAAACTAATGTTCTTGTTCCAAGCCATTTTTATTTTTAACTCATTTTGATTCTATCTAATGGTTTAAATTCATATTATTTGTAGAATTCAATAAATAATACATTTCATAATATCATTTGTTTATAATTTTAGATATTTTATGTATATTGTAGGTATTAATGTACTACCTTTACTAATTATAATATTTTAGTACCTAATATTATTACTAATTAGTAATTATACTTTACTTTAAAATATTTAAAAGTAAATTTAGTTGGTAGTTTAATAAATAACTAGTAAGTTCTATACTGTATTAGACATTATAAACTTTCACTGAAGAACCAAGTCTATTCCAATATTGTGATTTGGTAAAGACTGACCCCACCAATCTACATTTTGTATCGGCTTGTACAAATATTTTTTTTACATCATTTATACCTGATTAAAACAATATAATTCATAAAACTTTTTGTTAAATGTTAAAAATAGTCTGTGTCTGTATATTACGTAAATTACTATGACACTGTACAACAGTGGCGTGCGGTGATATTTTATGTTGGGTAAGCGCTAAAATAAATTTCAAGTTAAAACAAAAAATCGCATTTTATTGATAAAAAATAAAAATTACAATCTAAAATTTATTTATAGATAAAATCCATTCGTCTTTCTTGTTTTAAAAATTCGTTAATAACTTTATCATAAAATTTTGGATGATTTTTTTCTTTGTGCAGGAGTTCCTTTTCGATTGAAATTAATGATAATGAACTAAGTCTTTCTTGCCCTTGTGTAGGTCTTTGATACGATTTAATAAGTATATTGATAACAAAAATAATCCGATATGCATCGTAAGAATATTGGAATTCCGTTTTTAAAAATATCGATAAGCGCTCGGCATAGCGCTTTCAACCATCACGTAAAAACGCGTATATCCCCTCCTACCATAACTAGTCATTCCTTTAAATAACGATATGGGAAAGGCAATCTAAAATACTAGCGCTTCTGTAGAGAAATGCCTATACGAAAAAAAATTTAATTTCTTTCAAAATGTTATACATTTTTTTTAAATTGAACACAAAAATAAGAATTAATAAATATTTGTAATTTGAATGTAAACAAATTGTCATTTAACATTAGAAATATTAATCTTTTTATTTTTTCCTTTTTGGCTGGGCATGCGCCGCTTACCTAGCTTGTCCTGACCGCACGCCACTGCTGTACAAATTAGATTTCTATTAAGCATTTAAACATTTAAACTATCAAATGTTTACATAATATTATGTGTTAAATGTTAATGG
The DNA here is from genome assembly GCA_008086715.1 of Sitobion miscanthi. Classification (NCBI taxonomy): domain Eukaryota; kingdom Metazoa; phylum Arthropoda; class Insecta; order Hemiptera; family Aphididae; genus Sitobion; species Sitobion miscanthi. The sequence continues at coordinate 29,008,810 of CM017798.1, read as the reverse complement.
GTATTTATAATGAAAACTAACCTAAACAACATTGTAACATTATTCTAATATTCAATTAACGTGTAAATGTGTGATGAAATGTAATTTTATTCAGTGAAATAATGAAATATAACTATTAACTATAATTCATAGTTGCAATTGTCAAAAACTAGCAGTAAATGTTATTCATTTAGGTACCTAACATTTTAGATAATAAGGTACCTACCTAGGTATTATTTATACAAAGCTCAGACTTCAGAGGTGTATAAATATAGGTTGTGAATTTTTGACATGTCAAGATAATATAACTTTGATGTTTAAATTCTCTTTTTAGTATAACCATGCTTTGCAAAAACATCCCTAAATAAGTACCTAGTTAAATGTTAATATATTTTTCATCTTAATTTAAAAACTAATAAGTAAGCAATAAATTAATGTATAGGTAATAGAATATATTAGTAATATGTACCTATCAAATTAAAGAATATTATTACTCTATGAATATCAATACCTACTACTTATTATAGTATACTACTTATTACTTACCAAAAAGTAAAGATAAAGTGAAAAGAACTAATAGACTAAGTTGTACATGCAAACTAAATAGATTTAGAAATAGTTAATTATTTAAAATGATTTAAGCCGTTCATAAGATTTTTGAATAATATTATGTCATTAAATCGATTCGTTATTTTACAATTTAACAGGAAAATAATTATTTGTGTTTGGTTGGTTGGTGAATAGTGGTATAATTTAGTAAACTAGTCATCAAGATAATAATTATTTTAAAAATTAAATTATTTAGTATTACCCAGGATTACCCATATATTTTACTTGAAAATGTATTTACTACAAAATTGAAAATACGTACAAAGACATGCTGTATTCATTTGTTTTCATCAGATTTAAAGATTAAATAAATTTCAATAATTATACAAAAATATTATGTTTTAATCGAAGACATTTTCAATGTTCATATTGCTTAAATAAAATTACCAATTAACATAAAAATTATATTTTTTATTAAAATATAAACAGTTTTTGTGATATAAAAAATTGTTTAAAGTTAAAAGTGAAATAATAGTAAACATGTTAAAAAATCAAAATCTGTTTTTATAGTTAAAATCAATTTAACCAAATCTTACAGTTTTATCAAGCGATATCATCTTTTACATAGTTTTAATTTTTTAAGTACATAGGTACCTAGTACCTACCTAGCCTGAAAATAGTGACCACTGAATATTTGAAATAAATTAATAACCAATTGACATGGAGCTAGTGTCTCAGTGTCTGTACCAAATACCGATTGAAAGTAAACTATTCATACAGAAGACAACATTTACAAATTAGAATCAGAGACACTAATATCTTAATATAAATTTACATTTAGGTTTGTCCTAAAAACACAAAAAAATTTAAAGTGGGAATTTTCTTTTTAGGGTAGGTACATAGTGTAATCGCTAATCGTCCAGATTCTAGGACTTAACAACTGGACAGTTAAAAATATTAAATAATGTTAATTGATTTATTATGCTTATTAAATATTTTTACCCAAAATATTTCATGTGTTTAAGTACCTTAATTGTGCAATTGTCAATTTGTTTTAAGTAGGTATTCCATGAGTTAATTATTACTATGCAAAATATTACAATATAAAAACTTATAACTTTATCATAACTCAGATAATGTTGAATGTTTTTACCTTTAAGTTTGATCATAACTTATAAATGAATCCTCTATAATTTTAAACATTTAACACCGTATTGTCCGACTATTGATTCTTATGAACACCAGAACACAAAAATATTTTGACTGTATTTTAGCTTTTGAGCGGAGCAATGAATTTATTGATTTTACAATGTTTGTTTTTTTATTTTGGTGTCTGTGTACACGATTAGTAGTCGAAATAATGATTTGATTTTCAACTTCAGTATCTTGTTGATGGATAAGTGAATATCATTGGTGCATTGGGGAGGTCAAAATTTAAAATTTCCAATAGTTTTCAAAAACGCCTGGAAAAACAACATAAAATTTACGGAAAAACTGGAATTTTCACGCAAAATCGGTTTTCATCGATAACATTTAACTCTAAAACAAATGAACGTATACACATGAAATTTTCACTGGTCATTTATATTAGCATTTTCTATACACGATAAAATTTTCAAAATATTTTGATTTGTTTTGAACTAATTTGGAACATTTTCAGTTTCCAATTTTATTAATATTTTGTTCTATGGATGTCAATAAAACTTTATTTGTTGAGTAAAAAAGTTTGAAAATTCAATACAATGCTCCTACTATATTGTTACAAATTATTTGAAAAATAAGTACTTAATCCAATATTATTTCAATTTAAACTATTAGGTATCTATACCTAACAAATTTACGGAGCTCAGGGTGTAGTAGATAGTAATATAGTGAGCCAAAATTCCATTTTCATTTTCTAAAAAATAATCATACCAGAATTTATTGAAAATATAGTTGTCAACATTTAAAGAAATACAATTTTTTAGTTGTTTGTTAAAATTGTCATTAAATTAAAAATTAAACAAATGGCCGTAAAAATAAATAAACATGTGTTTTAAATTTGTTTAAATTCCTTTACTTTTATCCTTTGGTAATCATTAAAAAAAACCATACTAACAACTAAGTTATAAGTTCTACTTATATCTTATAAAATACGCTCTGTATATTGTATATATCATGTAGTTAAACACACCGCCATGCCAATGCCCAATTGGTCATATTTCAATCGTTTCACCTATTTTTGGTTAAATTATTTTTGAAAAGAAATGTGTTAAGTTCTTAAGTTATCATTGAATCAATAAACTATACAAATTACAATCAATGCAATCCTCAATTCTAAAAATCTATGTACCTATAAAATATATTTTAAAATCTTATTTAATGTTTCATAATATATAGATATATACCTATATAAAAAAAATCTACACAGTGTTTAAACAGTATTATTTTAGTTTTTAATTATTTTATAGCATTGAAATGTTTAAGGTACCTACTTCATCAGTTACCTAACGCGAATGGCTAGTGGCTACCTCAAATTTTCCGGTAAACAAAATAAATTCAACAGTTATTGTGATTGGTGATTATATACCACACAATAGTTAACGCCGATGGCCGTGCTATATAATTCAAAGATTTTGTAACAAATTTAACAATGATTTTGAGGACACTATTGTCGCTATTTACGCTCAGCAGATCTATTTAGCTTCGTTCGTTTATTAATGTCAGAGTGAATCGACCTGTTATGATACTTGATGGTAAAAACAATATCTGGGTTTGTATCTGGGTTTTTTACTATGATTAAGTTTTTGTTGGAATATAGGTAATATAGGCTATAGCGTAAATTAAAAATGCTCATAACTCACTTAAAAATTAACCATCGTAAAAAACCTATAGGTCTACAAACACAAATAGTTTTCTTACCAAGTATTAAGTTTCATAATAGGTCGACTTACTTTAATTTATAAACTAACGAAGCTAATATATATAAACGTGAGCGTAAATTTGCTATGTTACGCACTTGCAGTTAGACGGAAACAACAAAATATGTCCGTGCAGTGTGTAGCTTCTTCTTAAAATTGAATAATTTAAATACCTACGTGGCCCATTATAATAAGCCTTCCCAACAGGCAACAAAACAAAGAGCATAAATGCATAATGCACCTATATATGGGAACGAATAACGTTGTGCAGCTGCTAACAAAATAATTCGCAGCACGCATTAAAAAATATTCGTTTCCGAAATATAATTTGGGTTCGTGACATAGGTACATATACTTGTCTCTTCGGTTAAATGATCTAGACCAGCGTTTCTCAACCTGTGGTACGGAAAGAAAATCTACCTTTATAAAAAAAACGAAATGGATCATTATTCAAATTAAATATTATTTGGCTTATTTGATATTCATAATAATATAAATAAGAATTGTACATATTTCAATTTATTTTTTTTTCTTTAGGTAAATGCTTATATTATCATGACTTTGTAGGTAGTTCCTAATAAAATAAAATTCCATACATGTAAAATAACGTACCGCTACAATTTTGATACGCAAAAAAAAAAAAGGTTTTTTTAGTCAAGTGGTACCTACATGAACATTTTCAAACTGTGTAGCCGTGTAAGTGGTAGATACGCGGATATAAAAAGGTTGAGAACCGCTGATCTTGACGGTTGGAAAAATGTATAAATTGTAGGTAGTGACGATAACCGATAAGTCCAAAAAAATGTTCTTATTTTTTGACACACGTATTATTATTTATTATATTATTGTATTGAAATAATTCCGTTAGTTACAGAAAAAAATTATCGGTGGTAATAGTATCTCAAATTGCTCGATTTCCTTCATAGTGTTGCACTAAAATACTTATTTACAGTGCATAACATTATAATACACGACCTCTCCCACGAATTAACTCACATATATTATCTACATCATTGACAAAAAATATGTTACCTGTAAACTGTAGAATAAATACTATACCTGTATAGGTATAAAAGCAATAGTAAATATATTTTATGGTTGCAGGTACCTGCTATATATAGCTATATTATATCATATAATTAGAGTATTCCATGTATAATTTATAAACATACATAATAAGTTATATGTAGTTACAGGACCTCTCACGGTATACTTATTTTTGAATTGTTTACGTAGTGTTTGTGTGTGTGTGTGTGTGTGTGTATGTGTATAATATATAGGTTAGGTTAGTGTGGTTATACAATTAAAAAATTGAGGTATAATATATATTATATACCTATGTTATTCTCCATGGGCTCCAAGAACAAAATTAACTACTCAAAACTTGGCATGGGCGCATTCTTTAACCTTTGAATTGAAACACGGTACCACCCACCAACTATATTTTAACCTCACAACTATAAGACTCACACAACAACTAAACTCGTTCGAAATTCGATTTATATGTATCAAAATTATCAGCAAAAAATATTCTGCTTAGAGGAATATGAAATTAAAAAGGTGGGGAAGTGGGCACCACTCTGTTGTACATTAGGTTTCGACTACTCGTGTGGGTCGCATGGATGTGGTAAATTTTAATTCGATGATTTAAATCATTGTATATATAGGCATGAAAAACGATCCTAAGTGAAAACAATCTGTCAACGTGAATATAGATATTATATTTTATGATATTGTTCGTGATTTTCGCTCTGCTCAAAATGTGAAATGTATGTTGTTGTCATTCAAAAAAGTATAAAACCAATATGGATATTGGATATACAGAGTGTCCCGTAAGGATATACCCGTTAGCCGTAGCGGGGACTAGCTAACTGGATGAAAATCGGTTTTTTGCCATTTTACCTAACCTAGCCTACATAAAACACACGCGAAGCGACATCCGGGAGGGGCGTTGCAGTGATGGCCTTTCCGTAGTATAACAGGGATAAATTACCATTAACCGAGAGTATACTTATATCGCATAATATCATTCACCTAACAGCGCTCAGCACATAGACACACGGAAAAAAGTTCAATTTTTTAAAAATATTTCAACTTCTCAAAAGACATTGTAAATATATATCATTAAACATACAACATAATAAATCTAATTTAATTTTTGTTATTAAACTAAATTATTTATTTTTATTTAAAAAAAAAAAAAACATCAGCAGTTTTGTCGTAAAAATTGTATTGAACAAACAAATTAACAAATAAATTACCATTAACCGAGAGTACTTATGTCGCATAATATCATTCACCTATCAGCGCTCAACACAAACACACACGGAAAAATTTCAATTTGTTTTTCAAATATTTCAACTTCTCAAAATAATAATATAAGTATATATCATTAATACAGATATTATTTTTATAAACAAATATTAACATAGTTAGGTAGGTGTACGTTACATATGGAACGATTCAAACGAATACGTGCACATTATTATACGTGTACAATATTCAATTATATATTATATAACTATATATTTTAGAATATCATCGTTCTAACCCAGAAATCACCTTTAGGTTTGTAGGAGATTATTACCCATTTATGGTAAAGGACCGTGTATTAAATATTTTAACTGATCCACTTAGAGATTATACATTAGTTGAACTGTGTATACAAAATGTAGGAACTCAAAAGTGGTGTAGCAGTACATGTTACCTGTACCCGTAACATATTCAGCATTTTTTGTTTTAGATATGATGAGAAATATATCTCATCATTAAAATTTTAACTAACGATAAAGGTGATTTCTGGGTTAGAACGATGATATTCCAAAGATTCTAGAACATTGTTGATTGTTCTATTCTGTATATTGTTTAAATTTATTGATGAAAACATACTGTAATTTATAAAAAAAAAATTGAACCCGTAAAAAAATAAATCCATGTTCTAAAATTAGGATAAATAATTTAGTTTATTAAAAAAAAGTATTGAATATTGTACACGTATAATAATGTGCACGTATTCGTTTGAATTGTTCCATATGTAACGTACACCTACCTAACTATGTTAATATTTGTTTATAAAAATAATATCTGTATTAATGATATATACTTATATTGTTATTTTGAGAAGTTGAAATATTTGAAAAACAAATTGAAATTTTTCCGTGTGTGTTTGTGTTGAGCGTTGTGATATATTATAATATAAGTTTGTGAGACCGTTGTTCAATACAATTTTTACGACAAAACTGCTGATGTTTTTTTTTTTTAATAAAAATAAATAATTTAGTTTAATAACAAAAATTAAATTAGATTTATAACTATTTTATGTTGTATGTTTAATGATATATACTTACAATGCCTTTTGAGAAGTTGAAATATTTTTAAAAAATTGAACTTTTTTCCGTGTGTCTATGTGCTGAGCGCTGTTAGGTGAATGATATTATGCGATATAAGTATACTCTCGGTTAATGGTAATTTATCCCTGTTACACTACGGAAAGGCCATCACTGCAACGCCCCTCCCGGATGTCGCTTCGCGTGTGTTTTATGTCAACGATGTATTTTACGGGAATAACAATATGTATATATGGTACATTGTAATAATTATTCATATGAGTAGTGATATAATATATATTGACACACAACAGACTATCGAGATCGTACGCTACTGAATTCTTGTCATCGCAGACGCTGCCCAATACCATTACTATTATTATTGGTCTCAAATAACAAACAATGTAGTTGCTAAAATATAAATTGATCAGTCAATAGCAAGACACTTTTAGAGGCAGGAAGTAAATACTCTCAATATATTTTAGCTATAAGTTATCTACTGTTTAAAGCTATATTTAATTTTTTTTTTTAAATGTAATTTGTTAGCTCATTAAATAGCGCTGACGAAGAGTCAATAACCAAAAGCGATGTAAGTACAAAATAATATGTTTTTTATATAATTTATATTTATTAGTTATATTTTGGAGATGATTAAATACAGTATTTTATTTTTGTATAATATACTGAATTATGCTGGTTTGGTATTATACCTACAGATGTAAATAAATAAGTACAGCGTATGTATATATTTTTTACTGGATTTTCAGTTACCACATTTTACCACTGAAAAATGAAAAAATTGAAACCGATATCATAAATACTATTACAGTAAAACAAGGTGATGGTTTGATAAATGTTAAATCTCCAACTGACGATAAAAGTTCCGAGTACTGGACCATTAGCCACTATCAAAATATTAAGAATGTTGAGAGCAAGGACAGGTAATATAATATATTATATTATATTATTTTCCTCGGTCAATGTAGGAAATAATTAAAATCATTCTTCATAAAAAATAATATATTTCATTCATTTCGCGAGTTGTGCACAGTTATTTATTATTTTATTGAACTATTTTTAGATAAATAAAAAAAATCATATTATCTGTATATTTACAAGTTTAAGGAATATTTAGAGAATATTTTACGGTTTTTTAGCACATATTAGCATCATATTTTAAGCTTTTAAGAACCTAAAAAATCTGATCTTTAGTTATAACTTAATGTGCCAACAAAATTTGTTAATCCATTTAATAATTGTATGATATGAATGTGAACACATTAATAAATTAACTCGCAATAAAAAAAAGGTGAATGTAAACTAGTGAATGATATTAAATCATTATCCTGCAAAGACGATATACACATTGCTGTCAACTTATATGTTCATTATTATGTAATCACCAATATTCAAAAAAGTTATTAACATTATTCATTTTGTCCAGCTATCCACTTACCCTGGTCGCCCCACCTAATGTAAAATACTTTTAATAAATGTATTTGTTTTTTTTTTAATAATATTAAAATTTTTTTTTTTTTATAGGTGGAAAGAAACTGAATGCAGTCTTAAAGTAACGATAACCGATCAAGCAAAAGATCAAGAGCTTAAGAATAATTTATCAGAGGTCGTACAATCAATATTTACACGCTTTATGTCTGATCCTAAGAGGAAGATAATAAGATCTAAATTATCAAAGGCTTAGTAATGTATTTATTAATGACGGTAGAAAAAATGCTAATATATTATATTAGGTTTTACAATATTTACCTAACACTTTTTGTACATATTGATTTCCCTTCATTAATAATACAAAAATACATTTTGGTGAGTAACGCGTGTGTTCAAGAAATATGTCATCTCCAATCTCAAAGTCGTGTAAAACTATAAAACACCAATGACATTGAACCCCGTCGTCAAAATTTTTATACTCAAATCCAGCCTCACCCAATTTATATTTGTTCTGTGTAGTATTTGATGGAAATGTTTTGAACGTTTTTAATCTTGAGGAAAAAGTAGAGAATTCTAGATATGCAGGTGTTGAATTGAATCTTATTTGGTCGACCAATGACTGGACATCGTTTGAACATTTTTGGAAATTTATTTTTTGAAAAATTTAATAATAACTTGAAAACAATTTAATGAAATGATGAGAAAATTGAAGAGAACAGCTAATCGATAGTAACTGAACATCATAAAAAAATAAATAAAATAATCGACTTTTAAAATGAAAACATTAATTATTAATGATTTGTTTATAAATGTTGATAAAAAAAATATAGTGTGACCAACTTTGTGTTCTTTTCTTTAAATTACACTTTTTGAGATTTTGTGTTACACGGTGATCGTTTGTAGAAAAAAGGTGCTCAGAACATACATTAGGGTTTTTGAAATTATGTATTTACACGGTGGAGCATGTAGAAATGCCCGCCTTGAACTGAAGAAATCTCCCTGTAAAAAAGGTGCTCAGAACATACAAATATATACTACTATCGTAAAATTACAAACAATAATATTTATAAGACGATATAGCCTTAGTTTATGGGATCTGAATTTTAATGATACACTAGGTATACACTATTTTATGTTTTTTTTGTGTATAGCTCAAGTTAATTTCTTATCAATATGGATTCTTGATGGCCAGACCATTATAACTTTTAACAGATAATAATATCAACATTTAAAAATTGTTCTCAGCTATATTAAATACTCTTAAGAGTTTTAAATCTTTACAAATCTAAATTTGAATAATGCAAAATTTATGCTCACTTGGGGTAATAATAATAATAGTATTGTGATTTTAATTCAATCCGCATCAAGCAACAAACACTATACCTAATATACCATTATACCAATATAGGCACGTATTAATTTTAAATACAACGTATTCAGTTTTCAGTATTTCATTACTCTTACTACATAATTCTGCATTTCATTGTTCAAGATACAATTTTATTATAAATCTGTAAATAATAAATACTAATGGTAATCAATAATCAGTTACATAAAACTTTTACACATGACCGTTAGGTCATACATATAACGGTCCATTAAAGTTTTATGTAACCCTGAACCGGGCATAACATTTATAAGTCATAGGTAGTTATAGTCTATTATTTAAATTCAATATTTCTATACGGTATATGATTACGAGAGTCGAGAGGTATTGGACGTTTTGATTCATTTTACGCTCTTATAAATAACGACCATCTTGAACCTAACCTAACCGGTCTTCTTTGACCCTGAACTCAAGTGTGAATTATATATTTGAGATGTAATTACTGATCGACAATTGGCGAATTAAAAATATTAAACCCAAATGTCGATGGAATTTTATCAATGTCAAAAGTAGAATTTTTATTTTGACATTTAAATCTTTTTATTAAACAATATTGGAAAATATTTTGGAAGATCAGTGCAACTATAAAATATGATATATGTATAATGTATATTATTAACAAAATACCGTTAATTATGTGTTAACCTACATTGACAGTTAATAATATATATATATTTTCACTTTCAAATTTAATCGCTCTAATATAACTTTTGTTTGACAGATTCGTTTACCTATATCCAATTTACCTATTATTTATCAAAGTGATCTGATAGTGCACGAACTACTGTAAAATAAAATAAAAAACATTTTACAAATTCTCGATTGAAATATCCAAAAATACAATAGCGTTTCTCTAGTCATTGCCTAAGTCAGGGCAAAAATATTTATACGTGTAGTTGGCCATTTATTTTAAAGTGCGTTAAAAAACCTAAAACTTTTTTTCCAACTGAAACTCGAATTCAAACGAAAATAGTATTCAAACGTTTTATTATTTTTTTTTTTATCGTTACATATAACACAGTCACGTACAGTTTTTTTGCCTCATAATAATAGTGTGTTCCACAAGAACGCGATGAGCAATCGTTTTCGTTACGAATTGTCCATACACATAAGAATATAATAAGTCATAATATGCTGGCGGAAATCTGATAAAATAGTACAACGTTTATGTTCAGCAATGAAAAAACCTATAAATAGTTGTATTGTACTGTTACAAAACTCTTTGTAATGTATAGCTGTATGGGTACAGGCGTACAGCGTTACCATAGAGTTTATCTTAAACTATATAATGAAAATATACGTTGATGTAATGTTCATGGAAACTTTTCTCTGTTTTTATTATGTTTTTCGCAATCATTATTCATAAATAATAAAAACCAAAATCTATAACCCACTTACGACAATGTACATGGAAATTAAAATTTTAAATTATCAATGTGTGTGTTTTCCTGAAAATGTTTGCATACAGTAGCACACCCCCCCCCTCCGTGCGTTAAACCGTTTTCCTAAATACAATGCAAAACCTCCGTAATTATATACTATATGGATCTCCAGTGTTGATTCACGCCTCACGTTCATGCTCACGCCCATTTTTCCATCAATAATTAATTTCTTCAAATTCTGATTTTTGGAAAGTTTAAGAATACCTACTTAGAGATTATATTTTCAATTATTTAGATTTGAATACCATTTATTAGCAACATATTTTAATGTTAATTGTGAAGTGGCTGATTTTTATGAAATGTCTAATCTAAATCAAAAATCGAAGCAGTATATTTTCTGAGATATTAGCATGTATATAAGTACTAAGCCACTAAGGCTTATAGGTATTCCTTAAAGATGTTCTTAGAAAAATATAAAATATATTTAATATTGAATATAGCATTTATATACTCGGACAATTTATACAAATTATAAAATATTGATGGATATTGAATGAACATTAGTTATATTAACAAGGTATGCCGTAGGAGTTTTATACTATTTGGATAGGTACTTATTTTAAATGCTTTAGAAATAGAAAAGTAAGCTTAACATTTGATTCATGATACAGAAAATTGAAATTAAAATTTAATTTTGCATATTTTTGCATATCTTGCGATTTTTAGATTTAAGTGCTATTTCGGGACTTTTAGATATATTTTTCATTTTAACCTGTTTTTTAATCAAAATTTGTCATATTTTATGAAATAACATTTTAATAAACGCTTTTTGGACTATTATCTATTTTTTAAGAAAATTTAGATTAAGTAAGATATTTAAATATATCAAATACAATGACACGACGCAAACAGCGGTATTCATAATTTCATATTAGGTATTATTAGTTCTAATTTAAAACTTTTGTTATGGTTGATTTTGATGGGGTTTTTGTCATTGGTGGCTGCGATTATCGTCGAACGAAAATTCAAAATTCAAGCAATAATAATAATAATTTGTAAATTATAAATTAGGTAGGTACTATCATTGATTATATAATCAATGGTACTATTAATTAATAAATAAATTAAAGTTAAAACTACACTCAGTAAATGGATTTAAAAATGTAAATAGTTAAAAGAACGGTTTTAAAGAAATGTATACTTTATAATTCCAAAAATCAGAATAAGAATACATTTTTTATTTAAAAAAGAAATGGTGTTGATCATGCTTGATAAATAACTCTGTAGGACGTAGGTATATTATATGTAGGTACCTAAATTTAAAGTTCCGATTGGATATAATAATATGTATATCAATATCATCATAGGTGGAAAAGTAACCGTTATAACTTATAAGTTATAAATTATAATATTTACAGTTGACACATTGTGACTCTCTACGACCTTCAAACTGAAACTTAAAAATAATCATAAATCTCTGGGTAGAAAATAAATATATAGTATCGGATTTAAACAGATGGTGCGCACAATTAGAAGATATATTTCTAAAAAGGCGAAAAATATTCCAGTTCAGAGAATTTCAAATAAAATCTATAAGCCGGGCTAGCAGCAGAGCAAAAAATATGACAGATTAACGTCAAGGCGGTGTGTGTTGTGGCGAAGTCGTCACTAAAGCAATGCTAAGCGCGAACGAGTGCAGCTCGCGCTCGTCCGCGTAGACCGGTTGTAGCCGCCGTGCGTAGAAATACTACACCGCCGTCGTGGCGTCGACGCGTCGTCGGTGAGATGGCTGGCGGGCGGGCGGGTCCGAGTCGGCCAGATCTCGTGAGTCGCGCGGGACGGCAGTGGGGTGGATCCGTCAACGACCATGGCGCGTACCTATTATAATAGTAGGGGTCACGATCGCGTTCGTCGGCTCCGGCGCAGAACACCACCAGAGCACCAGCCATCTGAAGTCCAAGCCGGTCGTTGACTCCTCCGCGTGCGCGTTACTCTTGTCAAAAACACACGTCGTCGTCGTCGTCGCGCAAAGTTTCTGCGAATAAAATTGAAAAATAAAAACACCCGTACCAGTGTTGGACGCGCGCGTGTGCACCGCCGCGACGACGATCCGCCGCGGGGCTGCAAAACGGAAAACACGCGCACGCGACCATATACGACAACCGAGCGTAGCGCAGTAGCTGTCGGTCGTCCACCGCGCGCGTATACACGGGATATGACCGCTATAGTAGCTGTCGTCCAGCCTGACCGCTCGTAACCACTCATCATAAACGCAGCCGATACAGCAGCTACAGCAGCTATAGTCACCGGTGCACCGTCGTCACGTCGAGTCGAACGGACGCCCGCGATCGCCGTCACCATGACCGTCACCGTCAAAGAAGTTCCTCGTTACCACCACCGGTCGTCTTCGTTCAAGGTAAAGTCGGAAATCGTTGTATATTGTCATTGAGATAAGTATAGTTAGGTATCTACAGACTACCTCCAGAAAAAAAGCTGTGGGGGGGGGGGGTTGTCATACAAAATTGTTGACTCTAAATACTATATTTATCGACTTGAAAATAGAGCAAGAGGACGTGGTTTAGGGGTGTGAATTTCAGGACTTAATACTTAATAGCACCTACTACTTGTACTAAATAAATCCAATTACTTATATTCATTACTTTTATCCAACTCGTATGAATTTATTATTGTGTTAAAATTTAAAATACCCGAATATTTTATTTTTTTATCTTTATTTGTTCTTCAAGAAGATTATGAAATATAATATGCGTTAATTATATATACCTAGAGTATTTTCTTGTAATAATAATGTTTTCCAAAATGTTTCAAATTTCAATTACTAGTTTCTGCAATAATAAAAACGACTAGGAATTATAAAAATATAAAATACTATAATCATAAGTCCATGACAACTTTTTATTTTAGTATATTAATTTAAAATTATCAATAGACTAAAAAAAAATTGCATCGAAAAACCATTCGGGTTTGTGGTTTGAAAATGAAAGAGAGAAAAAATGTATGATAAAAAATTATTGGCATTACTCTAAATTCTGACTAATAACAGAACTGTAGAACACTTCTGCCCATTTTCCAAGAGGAAGAGCGGGTGGATTCACAAAAGAAATAATTTTATAGGTTCAACACCGAACCTAAATACTGCCCTGAATTGTAGGGCAGTACATGTATACGACATAATATTATATGAATCGCTCACATCAGCAATGATCAATATTATAATTTTATCTGCCAAAACCCGATAAAAAAATATATGTATTATAATCTAGTAATTTTTATATTCTATTTATTGACTCTAGATCCTAATTTTGCTTGAACCTAAAATTTTAACGTTCGTCACAGGTCTGACAATAAACCAAAACCCATTTTTATAATAATAGACATATTATAAAACAATTAATGTATCAGCTACTACAGTCTACAGATATTAAAAATAAAAGCAGAAGTGTTAGTAAGAATCACATTTTAACTGATATATAGATGGACTATATTAATATATTATAATACTATAATAGCCAACCACAAACATTTTATGCTCTATTTATTTGTATATTATTTTTAAGACCAGCTTTATTCTTTGTTAACTCCAATAAAGACTAAGGAGGAACTTTGAGTCTTATAGAACAAGTGACAACATATTATTAAATCCTGAAGTTTAACAAAATGTAGTTTTGACGTAACATAAATTTATTATTATTTTAATAATATTTTTGTCAAATAATTGGAAACAAGTAATATCTTGGGGGGTGCGACTTCCTATTCCCTGCTTGTGTATGTAATACAAATATACAATATATATTATATAATCTGATTTACTTACCAACTGTACTTATTATTTATAGTTTATTACATGTCTCACGGCGGAAATAAGTAGACAACACTTGCGAGTAAAACGTCCTCTTAAGAGGACGTCGCACCCACTGTGTTGTCTCCGTCTTATACACTGACGACATAGCAAATTTTCGTTTGCCAATTTCATTAGTGTATTAGTGTGCTGTTAGTTTTGATATTAGAGTGAATTGACCTATTATACAAATTTTGAGTAACAATATTATCTGTGTTCTCTCGTTGGTTTTTTACAATTTTTTAATTGGGAAGTGAATTATGAGCATTTTAAAATATTAATGTTTTATATACTAATAACGTACTTAAAAACTCAAATATCGCTGAAAACCAACGAAATAACACAGATAATGTTGTTTCTTGAAAGTTTGATAACTGGTCAATTCACTCTAATATGAAAACTAACAGCACCCTATTGAAACTAGCGAACGAAAATTTACTATGTCGTATATGTGTGTAAGACGAAGACAACACACGCAGGTGCGACGTCCTCTAAATAGTTGAATAACTTACCTTTACATTTAATTAAATTTTAAATTTTAACAATGACGGGTGTAGGTATTAAGTGTGTACTGTATATTTAATATGTATAAGGAAAGACTACAAAGTTATTCCGTTATGTTGAGTAAAAAAGTAAATACAACCTTAATATGTATAATGTATGTAAATTAAATATTGAAATGTATGCAAGTGTATAACAAATATTATACAATATTACTTTTATTTACTTCGTACACTTTGCAAATAATGTGCAAATAAATCTTCTAAGTAATTTTTATAATAATATATTTTGTATAAAATAAGTGTTTAATAATACAGATATAGGTAAGATAATCGTGTTCTGTGTGAATGTTCCAGATAATAATAGATACTCAAATTTAGTAGAAACTTCAAATCGTCACACTGTTAATTTAAATGATTATAGATAAATATAATCAAAACGAGTACAATAGAATCGAGGTCCAACGAAATTTAAATCTTATCGCACTGTATACGGTTTATCTATTTAATTCGTTCTAAGAAATCGAATGTTTTGAGGCAAACGTTTCGATTGTCGATTGATAATAATCGTAAACAATAACCAATCAATCATTTGTGTGTGTTTTCAAAATCATTTCTAACTCAATTACTCGTCAGTCGTCACATCATTCATCCCACACATATTATTATCCGTTTAAAATGTACTTAATTTCCATGTAGATATTGACGTATGTAGAATTTGTAGATTGTAGGTACACATTTTCAATCTACTCGCTAGTTTATTTAAATCGTTTTAAAATTTGTCTTACTTTTATCTTGATAAATTTCATTAAGTTTTAAATTATTTCAGTTTTTTTCAACGTGATATGGTTTTGTATAAATTAAATTAACGACATATTTACTGAAAAATTTAAATAATATTATACATTAGTATAATAGGTACCTATGAATATTTCTGAAACTGAAGATTTTATTCTAATTTTATGCTTATAATATCATACTAGCCCATAGGTGCATACTGATACCTAACAATATTGAACAAGTATGTATAATATATATTATATACCTACTGAAATTTTAAATGAAGTTTATGACATATTTATTCCGCTCTTCAGAACGAAAAATTTAAATATTTTGATCATCAGGTACCTACACGGTTACACGGCTACACTTTTAAGTTTAAAATAAACACTTTTATCAATTCAATCATAAATCGAATTTATAACTCGCATAAATAATGATACGTACACACAACCAATACGATTTGAATTGGTATCATTGAAACAAACCTAGTTATGTGTAGGTATTTGTGTGGAATTCCTTTTTATATTTCAAACAGTTATACATACATCACTACACGTACGATATACACACAAATGCTCTTCAAGAAATCCACTGTACGAACACAGTTAAGATATAATAATCGTATTCAGATCTGAGTGAGACGCGTTTTCATCTGACAACCATATTCTCATTTGTACATAACAATAATATAAGTTATAAGTTATAATATAATGTATATAGGTATATGTGTACAGTACATAGGCAGTCGGATTATCCCCGACGCAGTCCCGTAAATGATAATCGATATTCCATGTAACTCTTTTTAAGTGTTGGATGGCTTGATGAGGGGTTATAACGAGTTATTTCTTTTGTGATCCTGATTAACGACGAACAAGATCCTAATTGGTTGTCGGTCACGCACGTTTGTCATGAGTCGAAGCAAATCTATATATATATATACCTATATTATATACGACAGCTGACGGTGTCTATATATATATATAATATGATAAAGAAATAGTAAAAAACCATTTTTAAAAAAGAAAAAATGTAATCCTAACTAAATTATTTAGCATCGTTCATGTAGAAAAACGGCTGGGAAACAAAAACACTGCAAGTTCAATGACTGCAGCACGAATGACCGCAAGAATCCGCGCGGACCGCAATGTCCGTATAAACGTGCGTCACGCGTGACTCGGGAACAATTACGATTAGTGATTACTGTACGTTTAAAAGTTTCATTCATATCTGCGGCGGCGAGTACCGTACTACCGTATAGGACGGATTTCGTATCTTGGAAGAATAATGTTCATCTATATATATATAAGATATGTGTCCCTGTAACAATATTTGTTTATTCATTTTGTTTTTGAAAAATCAACATGGACCGGTTCCCATGTCGAGTCTCCCGTAAATATTTCCGGTGCGTCATCCGAAGAAAAAGAAATATCGCATATATACCTACCAACGTATATTATTATGCGTGTAGTTATTATGCCATAAGAAAAAAAAATCCTAACGGAAATTATTATTTACTTATAATATAAAAAACAAAATAATTATAAGTTGCCCGCACCACACGGCACACACTGCATATACGAGTTGAATTATTATGATAATTACATATTTATTTTATACAGTTATTGCCGGTCGCTCGCCACGTTTGTCACCGTCAACAACTTGTTTTCGAACTATTATTGTTACGATTAGGAAAATAATAAAATTTTGTACAAGAAAAAACACGTCGAGACCCATGCGCTGTGTATAAAGCTATTTTTTTGCTGTGCAAAGGGGAAATTTACTTTACCCCACATCGCGCGTGGTCGCCCTATATTTTTAGACTATTTTTTCTACTGTGGCACTGTGCAGCACCTATAGTGGATTTTGTAGATATTCATATTTCTAGAGTTACAGGATTCAATTTCTATATACACGCGTCTATTGAAAATATTGTAAAATTACAATTCTGAAAGTTTCTTGCCAGTCTAATAATAGTACATTACTATATTAGTAATTATAGTAATTACGTTTCTTTATAATATAATTCTGGTGACTTTTGTCTGGACTAGCATTGACACCGTTCAAAGTTTCAGACGTAGATCGATAAGTTAAAAGTTAGTATGGAAAAAAATATTAACTTAACTCGGCTTAAAAAAAGTTAATTCACTCTTATAATTAGTATGTGGATCACATATTAAGGGTGACTGCGTTTTTCTTATTTCCTAAATTATAATAAACAATTTTATTGAACTTTTAACGTAATGTACAGTGTACCTATTTTACTTAACATGATTATTAAATATTCAAACTATACCAACACATCCCATTATCCCAATTAATAATTTAACAAATATTAATTTTTTATATAAAATAGCAATTTAAGGTTGTATAATATTATGCCTATCGAATCTACTAAAATATATATATTTACAAAATTGTTTTATCAAGAAAAATAACAGAAATGTTTGTATTATTATAGTATAGGATATTTGGATTATTTTTATTTTAGTATTAATATTTACGTATAAAAACATAAAAATGAAATATGTTTAGCTTGATGGATTATTTTAAAATAAACTGAGGAAAGTTATTTCAACTGTCAATTAAACTATAGTTGAGCTCATAAGTTGATTAGAAATTTAACTAACTAGGTTAAAAAGTTAAAATAAAATAACTTTATAACTTAACTTTAACTTTTAAACTAGTTTATGCCCACCTTTGCTAAAAAATGATATAAAAAAATAGATGAAAAACTTAAGGCCGTAAAATTGTCCTTAGGAATATGTAATTTTGCATACCTACCCACATTATCACATTATCATGGTAAATACAATTTTTGAAGACCTTATAATTTTACATAGGTTTCCGTTATCTCAAAAATTGTTGATATTTGCGTCAGTGCTATAATTGTACAACTATATGTGTCTCTGTGAAAGATAAATTCTTTATTAATTATTTCGTTGATACCAGCTAGCCCAGTAATGGTTAAACGGGGATATATCCCCCCCATCACCTTATTTTCAATGTTTAAGATCTGGTAACCATAAATAATATTTTTAATAATAAAAAATAGTGCATGTTAAAAAATCATCCATATCATAATCACCTCGCCCCCTCTTACAAAATCATTTGACCACCACTGCCAGCTACGCTGGTAAATCGGTGCATTTGAACAATGTCCCTGTTTGAACACTTCTTTAAAATGCGAATTTCGGCAAATCTTTTCTTATATTGCACGGTGAAAGTATTAGAGGAACCACCATTCCAAATCAGTGAGTCAGTGGTATTATTTATACATTATAAAAATACAATCCCCCCCTCTCCCTCTTCTCTGACAAAAAAAATTAAAAATCGGGCGACATGATGACACTCAGGAGGGTATTTGGAACAACTCTGTGAAAAAAAATTGGAAAAATATAATTATATATTTACATTTAGGATATTCAATTTTCAAATCTTTAATAAGAATAATAGGACTGTATTTTTTTTCTTCGGTAGTGTACAACTTACATAATAATATGTACCATGGAGCCATTGGTCTAAAAATAATAAGTATCTTCGTTGGGTGTATCATTTTCTCCGAGGTGTTAAGGTTACAGGTTTCTAGTAAAATTTTGAATGATTATAATTAAAAATTAAAAAAGTAAAAATAATTT
Organism: Sitobion miscanthi; assembly: GCA_008086715.1. Lineage (NCBI taxonomy): Eukaryota > Metazoa > Arthropoda > Insecta > Hemiptera > Aphididae > Sitobion > Sitobion miscanthi. Next base: position 28,989,061 of record CM017798.1, on the reverse strand, counting down.
TTTTTTATATAAATATTTTATTTTAATTACTCTTTTAAAGAGTAGAATGTTGAAGAATTTTAGAATTTACAATTCAGCTTTAATGTGGGCTACACAAAATTTGTTAAAGAGCCGCGTAGTGGGGGACTGCTGCTCTATATGACCATATAAACATATTTTGATTAATTTAAAAAAATAATTTTCTATGCTGAATTTTGGCAGTAACTAGTATATAATAAAATTCATATCATATTTCTAATAAGACGCAATAACTGTTAATCTGTTTTAAAACATTGAGCACATGTATATTATATATACGGACAGTTACGAGTTACCTATTTATATTGTGTGTATATATGATACGATTCACGATCAGTTGTTATTCCATACGGTGTATTATCGGTGTAAATAATATAATAATGAACGCGTGTGATGGCGTTTGGTCGGACGGTTAGCAGCTTGCAGTATAAAATAATACGAAGAGAGAAACTACTTAATGTAACCAGTAGGTAGGTATAAGTAAATATCGTGTACACAAATGTACATATTATATACACTAGTTACTGGATTAAAAACCAACGGGATACCTAAGACACAATAAATAATAAGCTACTGTATAGGTTAGTGTATCGCTTGTACTGATGCGCCTTTTTGAATAGATTATAGATAATACGAAAATACGATGATTCGAAAATAATATCATCGAGGGATACTGTGTAGACTGTGTAGATTTAATATTGAACTGGATAGTATGCGTTTCGGATTATCTAGAATAAAAAAGGTAGATTCCACCCATGGATATAATATTATATTCATATACCCATGGGTGTAAAACAGATTTAAAATATGGCACCCTGCACAGAATTCTAATATTATAATTTATAATAAGTACGCGCTGAGCAAAAAGAAAAATATTTGATAACGACCGATCTATTTGTATTTACTTTTGGTACTAAATAATAATATAATATTTACTATATATAATCCAAGCTCACTATCAATATTCCTGTGAGGCATAGCATTCTCTTCTGTGGACCACTTCTGCAGGTGTGATGTGTTATGTGTATCGGTACCACGATGGCACGACATTTTTCAAACAGTGGGTATTAATTGAAATACTCTATAAGAAATCTATAGGCATGCAGTTCTATATATAATGTAATATATTGTCAAGCTAGACAATAACATAATACTCACTGCATCACTCCGTCGATGACTGATAAACCCATCGAATTGTCGTGAGAGTTATATTATATTATTGCAATGCAATATAATATTTGTGTAGACCTCGACGTATGTGTTACACACGTACATAGTAGGTAAGTAACTACCTAGCTGCGTGATTTCAAATTATAAAACCATTAGCCTTTTTTTCTCCGCACAGAAAGTCAGAACCTATAAAACTTATACATGGAAACTAAATAGATTTTCACGTTGTATTACTTTTCCGTTATGTTATAACATACTTAAAAGAACATATAGGACATAATACAAATCTTTTAATGTCTAATACATGTGTATCGCATAATGGAAGCGAATTATATGTATTTAGGTGTTACAATACCTACATTGTACATAGGACGTTATTATAGTAGAATGTCTAGACGTCCAGTGCAGAACTATATAGCTGGAAACGCATATAGTTATGTCCAAAAGAGTTGAATAAAGAATAAAAATATTTAAAAAGTCAGACTTTTTACTTTTTATTGGATTATTCAATATTCTATAAGTACCTAATAGTTTATGATTCCAAGTATACAATTGCCCATTGATTTTGCTATAACTGAGTTTATAAATCGAATCTGCGGAACAAAGCAATTTTAATTTTCACCTAATAGCTTATGATTCCAAGTATACAAATGCCCATTGATTTTGCTATAACTGAGTTAATAAATCGAATCCGCGGAACAAAGCAATTTTAATTTTTAAGTGCTGATTGCAGAGTGCTGATACAAATTATGCTTAAATCAAATTGCAATTATAATGCGTGGGTACTTATATATTAAATAAGAGCACAGCTGATGTTAAAAGGATGCTGTAATCAAAGACGTAATAAAAAACTTAAGCTGAAAAATGTAATCATCACAAAATGTTATGTATTTTACATTTTAGTAGAATCTATTATCTTCTACAGCAACATGGAGGCGGTCAGACAGTCATTACTTAAAGATATTTACTGCCGCTACCGAAGCGAAAAACGTAATTATTGATGTATATATATTATCGTCAAAATACCGTTCTGTAATAAATCCAAACCGCGTGATGAGAAGATAATTGTGTACATATTTTATGGCCTAACGGATATCTTTAAACTCCTTATTAACTCTTATGAATTTACGAGAATTGTCGTATTAGGATACTTATTACCCGTAAAAAAACCATTTTATATCAAAAATATAAAAATTCGTAGCCGATATTTCATTGTAATTACACGGATACGATCGATATAGGTACGAAGTACCTACTGGCCAATAGTAACAACCTGTATACCTATATATATTTTGTTATGTTGTGTATAGAGACAAATCTCTTTGATTCGCAAATATGCATATGGATTATAGACGTTATAATTATACTCACAATGGAATAATATTATACATGCACACCATACACGATTGTCCGGCTGTTATCATATACATAGTACATATATGTACATGATATACAGGGTGATTCACTAAGCATGCTCAACTCTGTATACTTATATCATGATGCATTTTTTCAAATTATTCTACTCACTTAAGTAGCTAATTTTCGAATACTTTGATTTTTTTGTGCCATTTAAGGAGTTTTTGGGGGGCGATACAAACTTCTATTTTCTAAATGAGAACCAAAATTGTTCCCTGTAATTTATCAAGTCGATAATTTTAAATCGAAATTTGAAACTAGTTTTTGTTTTTTTATTAAACCATGTATACAAAGGATAATAGTATATAATAGGTGTAGAATATGTGAGGGTATGGTGTGATTCTTTGGTATGGAAATTAAAGTAATATTATTAATATAAATGTATTACAATTTTATAATTTGTATAGACTGTCCGAGTATAATGAATTAATGAGTAGGTATGCTGGACTAAATATTAAGTACTATAAGCTTTATAATATGTGATGTAAAACCATTATTAAGAACTAATGACTATTAAGCCCGAGTAAGTATTTAAAGTTTAATTGTTTAATGACTCAGAAACTATTCGTTCAAATTTCGATTGGACGCGTCAACATTTTTAAGACAATTACAAAAAAGGTGCTTTTAAAAAAAAAGAAGTTGATACAGAAATCAAAAATAAAACGGTCTTTAGGTAAAATTTGCAAAAATCTGAATTTGAATAGAAGCATCATATCATTCATTATATAGGATAAAGTGGCCGGTGGGTGGGCATGCTGCGTGAATCGCCCCGTACATAATAATAGTCCCGTTCCATACGACGTACGAGACCAGCAAAACTTGTAATGCGCATAGGTACGCCGTGCCGCGCCGACAGACACGGAATAAAACAATACAATAATAAATTATTATAATAATAATATTGCGATTACGTCGTCGTGAGAATAATTTGGGTCAATGGGTCTCGGGCGCAATCACCATCATCATGAATCATCGTCGAAATATCTGCCGCCGCCAGCTGGAGTCCGTGCGTGGTATACGAATAGCCGATTGTCGATCGTCGTCGTGGCTATATAAAGCCGGTATAAAAATGTGGGTTATCCCGCGGTATCTGTACACCCGATCTCCACCCAATCGCGTGTGGGATACGAGCGCACAAGACGTCTCTGGCGGCGGCGGCGTGGCGATCCCGTTACGATCGGACCCCACGACGATCAACACACGTCCCGAGTGTGTCGCGTTTTTCATCGCGTTTGTAACCGTCGTTGTACCTACCCATTTCCTGTTATTGACTCTACATAGTGTTATATATTTATATACGAATATACGATTCATACGTAGCGGTCAAGGTTACACGCCGTCGTCGTACAGCTGGTATAAACGTTCGTTCCGAAATGACTAGCAAGTATATTACTGCGATACGCACAATATCATACATATCTAAATCGTAAATATTTTATTTAAATTGCGTTCACGTGGTTTTTATTTTATACATTTCATCACTCGGCGGCAGTGGGTAAAAAAATAATAATAGGTACGTCCCGGTCACTGCGGTCCGCAGCCGTCGCTGGCATCAATACAACAATTGAAAATATATCAACACTTTGCAATAATAATGTGATATGTATTTTATGATTGTAGAATACTTGCCGATCGGAAATGGCAAATGAAAATAACGTACGGCCTGGACGTAATAATGCGTGTATACCGTTATGCGGTGATTTTTTTTTTTTTATTTCTTCGACTTTTTATAAACACATTAAACACACTCGGCTGTACTATTATAATATACCCCCAAAGACCTATTATGAATGTATATATGCATTTGGTCCAGATATTAAATACACACACATAATACATTACACACACACACGCGCGCGCGCGCTCACGTTTATATGCAGGAATATTGCCGGAAAACCGCACCGCCGGCGACTGATGGTTTCTAATTACACGATTAATTACAAAAGCGTCTTTGAAACTATACAATATTATGGTATGTAGTAGGTCAATCGGTGTTTTATTATCCAAATACAACATGCATATATAACAAAGACGTGGAAATTTGCGTGAAGCGATGTTTTGTTTTCTTAGCTATTTATTTATTTTTTTTATCCATTTTCGGTATTTCTCATGTATTAGATATCTACTTATGCTATATAATTGTTACACAATTAGGATACTATTTTTACATTATTCCGTGTTGCATATACGTTTATATATTTGCACATCTGAAGATTAATAACTGTTATTTAATATGTATTTGTATGTACGTTTGCAGTTGTGTTACTTACTGTACTGTCTGTAGAAAGTAACAGGTATCAAGAAATTGTTGTAAATTTACGTTTTATTATATTTTTCATACGGCATTTATTTTCAAACTGTTTTTTACATTTTTATTGAGTTTAAAAAATGCAATCATAATGCCAATACAGATGTCAGATAGTATATATTTAGATGCATTTATTTTTTCTACAACATTGTGTTAAAATTACTTAAATTGGGAGTTAAGTTATTGAAAAATATCTCTAAATAGACAGAAGTTGAATATAATTTTCTGGACAGTGAACTGCTTAAATCAGGGGTCGGCAATTAATTTATATGGCGGGCCAGATATTTAAAAAAAAAAAATTTCGAGGGCCAAAAAAATCTTAAACATAATTTTATCATTAATGATTAATGTATTTATTTTTGTATTAAAATCACATTTTTAGACACAGTATTTAATATTTAATTATTTATTAAGTAATAATACATTCATACTAATAATAACAAAATTTAATGAGCAAAATTACATTTTTGGCGGTCCATATTTTTTCCTTCCGCGGGCCGGACATGGCCCGCGGGCCGCCTATTGCCGACCCCTGGCTTAAATATTAATTGGGTTCCAAAACCAGTTTATTATAATTTATATACGTACCAATTTTTCTTCAAATTATGAAATAATTATCATCATGTATGAATTAATTAATAACCCATAGATTCATGAAATTAAGAATTAATATTTTGTATACCAGTTAATCATATATAGGTATTTTTATTAAAATGTTTTAAATAAACAATAGTTTATACAAACAATACAAATAAAATTTTTATTTTTAATTGACGGATTAGTTTACACTATTTATAACTATAGTTCTTAGCTTACATTTATGGTGACTTGTTCTGTGGTTGCGTGTTCGATTACAAATTTTGAAGGATTTTTTGTAAATATTTTATTCATATTTAATTATAATCATTCTATTTTCTCTTTATAGTTATTGCGTATAATTTATGTACTATCCCTGTGCAAGTATACGTGGGCTGAACTTTGTGGCGGAAATGGTGAATCGCTGAAATACTTGCGGGGTGACGCGCTCACCGATAATTTGGATTGCATTGGTCCCAATGGTAAACCTTATCCTGAGTAAGTACAAAATATGTTTAAATAAAAATCTCTATAAATCGACACAATCGGAAAAATTGATAAAAAAATCGACCCAGTTTTTGATACGTAATTATACCTAGTTGGCGTCATTGAACAATTCAATTATTAGTAGTATAGTACCATTCCGTTTACTCGAAAATTACACTAATTTAAAATCCATACATTCAATTCGTTTTAAACTTTGTTTATTTATACAAAAATGTACAGGTCGATAGTAGCCGGCACTTATAGACGCACCCACAATTGGGGATCATCAAGGACAGGACGCGACGCTTTTAACGCAGGCTCGAAACCCAGTCCCGAAACGGTACGAGAAACACTACTAAAAACCTATAAAATTAATAATCACAACGAAGATTACACGATCAGTAGAACTGGTAAGTAGTGTATTCACTTTTTAGTATTTGCTTTAAGTTAAAACCTAACCAATATATATTGTGATGGTTGTATTATTACTTTACAATTTATTTAGGTACAGTTAATTTTAAAGTGTTTGGTAATCATTTTTTTTTATATTAATTTTAATTTTTAACTATCTTTAAAAGTAATAAATTAAAAATGAATATAATATATTAACTATTTATTGAAAAATAAGAACATTTAGATTAAATTTGTCTGTATAATAAATAAAAAATTCTGATATAGTTATTATACTTATTTCTAGGCTTTCAGCAAATATAATCTGATGCTTGGTTTATATTTTTTATTTTCAATATAGTATGTCGACAAGATAATTGAGACATTATTTTGTTCTGTTTATTGCTTCTCACATTGCACGACCACTAACCACTACCATTCAATTAAAGAGTAAAAAAAAATACGTAAAATTAAATCGTTAGGTATCATAAATACATGTAATAACTCTCGAAACGAAATATCGGTCATATATATTATATATAATACATACCTAGGTATATGTAAAACTTTGAACCATATTTTATTCGAGAAATAAACGTTTTTCACATTATATACTTAACAACTGCGCAACGAATCGAGTTTTATTCGGATATTTAACAAAATAAATAAGTACTTGTAAATTCAATAATGAAGTGTATATAATTTTGTATCCTAAATAAAAATAGTGTAATAGTTCTTATGTATCTGATATAGGTATATATCATAATATTACTATAGGGTATCATTATAATATATAGGTACCTACTATTATTATTAGAATAAAATACTATCAATGTTCAATATGTTATACTTTACTTATTACGATAATACATATTATAGAATAATAATTTTAGATTCTGAGTGGAACGATGAATGTATTAATTTTACAACGATGTGTGTTTTTTTTATTTTTTATTTTTTTCTGTCATCACGGTTTGAGGCAGTAAAACTGATTCAATTTTCTTCAACAGTAAATTTATCAAATTTAAAATTGTATAGCTAAGGATTGAAAATTTAAAACAAGGTCCCACGTAAATATGTTATATATAACTTTATTCACAATAATATCATCAAATATACTTAGTAATATCATAGGCCGACTGACCGTTTTCGCTCAGAATCGTTTTTCTTATACAATGATATTATATTGTTGAATTCAAATTTAACACCATCCATTACAGCAACCCACTTCTAACCTACTGTACAGCAGAGCGACATCAACTTACCCACTTTTTTATGTTTTTCTACTTCGCATTTCAATAATAATAATAATAATAATGGAAGTTTGGAAATGGAAATGTTTAGGTAGGTACCCACCTAAATAAATACCACATCTTACATTACATCTTTTATTATATTTTTAAAAGTATTTCTTTGAACCAATTTGATGTTAAGTTATTATATTTTAAAACGATTATTAAAAAATTATGAACTCTTAGTAGACCTATATCACAAACAATAGGTAAAACCCGGGACACATTCCAGTTATCGGAACAATTAAGTATACACATATTTTCAACAAAATATTTTTTTAATAAAATACGGTTCCAACGAAATATATTATGATTCAATACAAATGTATTATTTATTAATTATACTAATACCATGCAATTATCACTATACATTTCTTTAAAGTACCCATATGACTAACAATTATAAATTAATTCCAAGTAAATACAATTCAGTTCAAATATACAGTTCCAACAAAAAAAAAAAAATTTAATACGATTTTATTTCCCATTTCCATTTTCACGCAACCTTGTAAGGGCTATAAACAATGCAAATTGACTTAACATCAAAACTGATCCAAAATATATACAACATGTGCAATTTGCATCAAGTACCAACATTGTTGAAATGCGTTTGAAATTTACATCAATATATATAAATGTAATTTTCTACTTTTCACTATCTCAGGTAATATAAATACAGTAGGATCCGCTTAATCGGGACACCACTTAAAGGGGACACCTGCTTAATGGGGACATAAATGATAGTCCCGAATGAAAGTATTGTATATGTAAAATTCTCCGGTTAATCGGGACAGTCTGGATAATGGGGACAAATAGGTCACCGCCCGATGTGTCCCAATTAAGCGAATTTGACTGTAATTGTAATTTACACCAAAATTCAAATCGACAGTGCTTAGCTGCGTACAACTGTACAAGTTTCCATATAGACAATAGACCAGTGGCGTTCTCAGGAATTTTCTATGGGGTGGGTTCTGAAAATTTACTAGAATTAAATAGTGTGGGGCTCTGCCCCAAAGTCATAATATGTACAAATTTTGTGTTATTATGTATTTTACCATTTTAGTAGTCAGTAACTAGTGGGCTGTATTTGGGATATTATATGAATATCAAAAGTAAAATAATGCAACCAAAAACTAAGCTTTTCAACATTCATACTTTAATAATCATTATAAAACCATAATAATTTACAAAACATTTCAAAACACAATATTTTCAAGTTTCGGTCCATGATCTCTATCCATTCTCTTTTCCGTTTTACACTACTAACTACTTCTGTAACTGGTCAATTTATAGGATATTGTGCATAGCCAACAAGAATAAATCTTTTTCTTTTTAAAATTAATTTTTTTTAACCTGTACATTTTTGATTTGTATACTTGTTATACTTATAATATAAACTTATCTGTTATCACGGCCTGCGACGTTTCTTTAAAATATTTATTTAAATGACTCCATTTTTAATGAGATGTGTCACTATTAGCTAAGTTAATAGTTAATAGTTATCCACATTTTTATTCAAAATTTTAAACAATAGGTACGATACAATATTGTAAGAAAATAATATTTACAGTAACCCTTATAACATTTCCGTCTATAATATAGTTATATAATATTTTCTATGAATATGCAATATAATGACTATTGTTATAAATTGTTATTTACTAATTAATATATTTTTCTGATTCTTTTTTTATAAAATTAATTTTTACAAAATTGAATTTATTTTGAACCAGTGGTTCAGGAAAACAATGTACTTATCGTAGCAACGAAATTAATTAACTCGTAAGTTACTGAATAACATAAGAAAAAAAGTAACTCGTTGATTAACTTAGTTAAAAGTAACTTAACTTTAATTTATTAACTTGTTAATGTCCAGCCTTGCTTTTTGGACTACAAATAAAATTTTATTGATTTTTATGGAAAAAAAAAACTAAAAAATTTGAAATTTGAAATTGTCCTTAAACAGCTCAAAACAAGTCAAAATATTTTGAAAATTTTATCAAGTATAGCCGTTTAGTTTTTTTTTTTAAAAACTGTATTAGACGCGTTAAAAAAATATATTTTGGGAATAAATATGGGCCCCAGGACCGTGCCCCCGTGGCCCCGGGTTGATAACAATTGCATTATTTTAGGCAAAAATATAATTTCAAAACATTTAATGATTTAAAATTATTTATAAACAATTTTGATAAAGAGTATCTCTAATCCTAACATACTTACTTTAGTTTGGTTTTATATTTATAAAATAGGTAGAACAATCACTACATAAACCACGATCCTATTAATTCTCTACACAAGCTGCTGAGCTTACAGAGATTGTTGTAGTTATATATCTATAATACATTCATGAGTGTATTTTTGTACTAAAAATAAAGTATCTTAGAAATATTATAAGCAATAATTGTCAGTTAAATAGGCAGCATAATGAAAATCAAATAATCGATGAATAATGGAATAGGTACTGGATAATCGAATAAATTTTACATTTCGATACCTATACATTTTGATTCAAATTACAAACACTATTTTCAACTACTTATAACGATAGCGATGGTACATATTACATAATTATTATTATCTTTATTTTGGTGCAAATTACAAATTCTCTTTTAAGTACTTCTGAATTTCCTATACAATAATTACATCTACACAATACATTTTGATCCCTTCTATAAAAAAAAAAAATTGGTCTCGAATAAAGATACTAAAGCGCATGATCCGTTTGATAGTGTACATACACTCTTTATTTTAAAGTTTTAATTTTTATCAAAACATTCTTTTTATATAATTTGATATATTCTTAAACAACATTTCTGAAAATAAATTATATTTTTCACTATTTCTTATCGTTATAGTTTTTTTGCTTTTTTGAATGACACCATACATTTTTTTATTTCATTTTCCGATGTAGAACATTAATCGAAGTATTTTAATCATCAAAGATAAATTTCGGACAATTAGTTAATTAGGCAGTTATAACTTTTAACTTACTTTAAATACTTATAATAACTGATGAACTACTTCTCCGAAATTTGATTTTTATACATTGAAATACTCTGAATAATATTCTGCTTCGGAATATGAAATAAAAAATGTATGGCGTCATTCAAAAAGTAAAATTTTAAAAATTGTAATGATAATAAATGGTAATAAAGATAATATTTTATTTTAATTTAATGTTTTGTTTTAAAATAATGAGTGTATAACCTGATATAATTAATTATTAATTTTTTATCGTCCACAACGATTTTAGTTTAGTTATCATATATAGTTTATACTTCACGACTAATTAAAAAAATAAAGTGTTCCAATTTTACGTGATACAAATAAAAATAAATTTATCAATATTACAAATTTCAAATTATATTCAGAAGATAATATGTTAATTTTAAAATTATATAGTTGTTTAATGTTAACTGATAAATTATAATAATACAATAATATATGTTTCGTAATTTATAACAAAAGAAATTTAGATTCTTCATAATATTAGTAATATAGATACTTTTGCGAATATTTGTTACAATTATAAACATTAATACAGTAATACGTATAAACTATTAACCAATATTTATATGGTTTTTCAGCTCGAGAATATGGATCAACACCAGCAGCCAATCGTGAACTATGTCAAACACCAAACAGACTGTGCCGCACCAGATACAATACGACTGCGCCCATGTACGGTGTGTCACTGACGTCTGGCCAACCTGTGACTATCGTTCAAAAATTCCCGGATCTATTACAACAAGTCGTTTACGAAGTTTGCGAGTAAGTAATATATTTTTGTTTGATAGTAATAACTATTATATCCACCATTCAATCGTTCAACTCCGTGTGTTCGTCTTATCATTATTGCTTTATGTATTGAACGTTTACACTGTCGTTTATTTTCAATTTACAGCTACGTACAAGTAATATTATATATTGTATATTATATTGTAATAATAGGTACCTAATATAGTAATATCTATACAATATATAACATATACATACGAACACAGTTTTTTAGATCGCGTGAGAAACTGATTTTTGTTTTGATTACAGATCAAACGAATGCGACATGGTCAGAGGAGAGTGTACGCAAACTTACGTACCATACTTGTTCCTGGTAATACCTTTGGGACCGGTGACACTGACCGGCCAGGATTACGTGCTCGTGGAAAGTGGATGCGTATGCAAACCAAAGGGCTCCAGGTCCACCGCACACGAATTGGTGTCTACTATTCCGGCAATGCCTCGTCCTTAGAGTGCGTTTAAACGTCATCGTTTACCTACATATAGAAGAAATTACACCTCGCCGTTTATATTATAATTATATATTATCATATCATATCATTGTCGTGTACTATATAGTCCATATTATTGTATATTATACACTATACAATAATAAAATATACAGTACTGTATATAGGTACTATTCAATAAAGTCATGAGAGTAGTTCAAAAAAACAAATGCCTTGTTGACCTCATGACGTAACACACCCCTACTTATAATGTTTTTACTTTTTCGTATCTATCCGTTTATTGTTTAAGTATCTATATACACTGTATACGCGTGTCTAGACATTTAAGCGCGAATATAAGTACAGTAGCGTCACGCATTTTTTTTTATTATTATTGGGGTCAACATTGAAGTTAAATCCACCCGCTATCTATCCCTGAAAACTTAACACCGATATACATGACTTAGATTATGTAGTAGAAAGTCTACTTGCTTACCTAAAAAACTATGTATGCAACTATGCAAGGCGCAACTGAGTAACTTCCCCCTCGTATAAAAAAATTCTCATGACGCAACTGTACATTGTATATACCATAGCGGATATACGTATAGATAGTAGATACGTTATATTTTATTATTATAATGATGATATAAATAATATGATTATTATTTATTTAAAATAATGCTCAACTTATGCAGTGGCGCCAAATATTTTTAATTAAATTTACGCGTATACAATGGTTTTTATAATATTGTGTACCTAGTTTACCTTACTATAACAGTGAATATTTTACATTAATGGCTAGTATGCTGCACGTTTTTTTTTAAATTTATGTGATACTGTATTAATAATCAACTCGTTTATATGTAAAATAATAATTTAGGTTAATTATTAATATTAAGATAATTAATCTTAAATTTAAATTAATATTTTTTACCAAAGTATATCTTGTATTATAGAGAAAATATATTATTAACATTTCAACTGACCAAAAAATCAGATTCAATTACCTACATAATATATGATAAACATTTTTTTTAAGAATTGTAAAACTCGGAACTTTAGTGGTAGAATACTTTATGAAAACGCAAAAAGTAGTATAGTATATTATATAGGTAATACACTATTAATAGACAGTAAATACTATAAATGTAAGGTACAGGCGATAGGCGTATACTTAAAGAGATTGATCATTATACACACCATACAGAGATGGATTTATTGAGGGGCGACTTGGTGATTACAACCCCCTCCCCTTTGGGATTTAAAAAAAAAATTATTTCAATTAGTTAATTTCATGATGTAGATAATACGGTGTAGAAATTCTGATTTCACCGACACATAGAGCATAATAATCCTAAAATTTCCAGAATAAAATATTGTAAAACATCACTTAGGAAGTAAGCTACATTCGTTCCCGAGTTAATGCGTATACCGCTACACAGAATTATTTAAAGAATCGGCCTTCTTAGCACTCCTAGCAGCCAACGTCCCCATTAAATTCCGTAAAATCAAGATTCAAAAATATCGTAATCAAAGTTCGGAAGTGACCACTTTGTATTATCTACATTGTGGAATTAACTAATTTAAAAAAAAAAAACTATTGACCATAACTTACAAATTAAGCTTGAAAGTACCATCATACAAAACACCCATTTTTAAGAAAAACAATCGAAAAAACGCTTGGGAGCTTAACTGCATGTATGTCAAACTTAAAGTTTTATACTTATGGATATAAAACTCGATATTTTGGTGTACCTACTCTGATAAGACAGATTTATAAACTGTAACTAAGATTATTTAATTAATCATATTAATTACAATAATTGTTACGGTTACCCAACCGATGTTTGTTCAGAATATTTAAACTAAACTTGGATTCTCATATAAACTCATATATAAGTTAATTAGTAATTAATATAGAAATAAAATTTTCATTGTACTTTATATATCACTCAAAAATATTCCTACTCGCCACAAGCTTGTTTAAGGCTTCAGATCCGCCCCTGAGTCAGCATACCTTTATATATGTAAGATATGTATTTTATAATGTAGGTACATGCTCAATAATTTGAAGAAATGGATATAGCCTACAATAATATCTTACATGCACATTTTATTGCATTTATATGATTTGTATATATCTATAAAAATAGTTAATTTGATAGTAAATAAAATTGTACAGTAGGTGCTTTTTGTAATTTATTATTTATGAATTATATATATGTATATGTATTTATGTGTAAGGAGAAAAATAATAAAATTATACTTGATAAAATAATTGTTTGTATTATGTATAAACTATTTCATGTTGCTAATAATGATAATGCATAGAACTTTTTAAAACATCGATAATGTTTACAAATTATAAAATTTTAGTAGGTACCTACCTATTATATTATAATAATAATAATCACAATTTTCAAAATCTCCACACATTTTAAACCTATTATTAGCAATATATTGTCTAATAGATAATTATTATAATTAGAGCAAGGATATTTGTTCACTAAAAATCGTAAATGCATTTAAAAATATGCAATTATGCATTGAAAAATAAAAATATGCAGTAAAACATACCCTAAACAAAACTAAATGCTCATGTTAATCTAAAAATTAAATTTTTTTTAAAAATATATTTTAGATTCCGAGTGGAGCAATGAATATATTGATTTTACCATGGTGTGTGATTTTATTTTTTTTTCTCTTGTCACCACCATTTAGGGCGGTAAAACTGCTTCGATTTTCTTCAACAGTATTTTGTTAAATAATATATATAAATAATAATAATAATAATAAAACAAATGTATGTGTTGGGTAAAAAAGCTTAAAAATTTAATACAAAGCAGTATTGTTACAATGACATTTGAAAATATTAAAAATCCAGTTACGATTTTTTTTATAAGCATTCAAAGTTCAAATCTTGACAAAATACCGAAAAATTACAAAAATGTGCAAATTATTTTGAGTTGGAAATTCCAAAAAATTTGGAAAATGTAATACAAGATTCCTCATAAATTTGTTTACTTTTTTATCAAAAAAAAAAAAAAAAATGTCTACAAGAAAATCTAATTAAATTTTCATGAGCGTTATATAAATTCGTTTTTTTACAACAGAATATTGGATATCACTTAATTTCTCATATAATGATTTTCTTATTTTGTTGTAATTCAAAAACGAATAACTGTAGGTACTTGAAATTTACACCATGTGCAGCAGTTTATTTTATCAATTCCTAGACAAGTAAAATTGTCAACATATTTTGATTCGTTTTGAGCTGTTTACGGGCATTTTCAATTTTCAATTTTTTTAGTTTTGTTGGGTTGAAATTCGTAAAAAAATTGTAGAAGGCTCCTGATATTTTGTTACTATAGCAGATGAAAAATAATTCTGTAGTTAGGGTCCACGAAATTGTATCTATGATTAACTTGATTATGTTGAAATCCATGTTGTTTAGGGTTGCCATACGTCCCGGAAAACCGGGACTGTCACCGGTTTTCGACTTTGTGTCCCGGTGTCCCGAAAAACTTTTTCGGGACGCCTATATGTCCCGATTTTAGGAAAAAATTTAAATTGTTTAATTTTGACAATTTCTTTTTTTCAATTCAAATAACAATTGAAATCGAGAGTCAAAATGTTATTGTTAAAGATAACGAATAATTGATAAATCCGTAAGCTAAATATAAAATAAATGAATATCGGGTATATTCCAGGACAACAAGCAAGTCGTGCGCACTGCGCACTGTGCAGTAAACTGTTTACATGTTTTATTTTTATATTTTATCGATAATCCGATACGGACATACAGACAGGCTAATGACTTTTATATCAATGGAACGTAGCGTAACGTATAGGTCGTAGCTTCGATTGTTCCGTATTCGTTTTTATTATTTTATTCGTTATTATCGTTATTATGGCACCAAAAAGAAAATGTCATTTTCGTGACGAGTTTTCTCTTACTTGGAGTTTTATTAAAAAAGGTAGAGATGAATTGGAAGCATATTGTACTTTTTGCAAAAGCTATTTTAAAGTTTACCACGGTGGAAAATCTGACATAGTCGATCATATTAAATGTAACAAACATAAAAAAAATTCTCAAAGTGTAAATATTAGTGAACAAGTGACAAAGTTTTTTGTAACTCCTGATACAAAAGAAGAAAAATTGGTAGCTGCAGCAGAGCTGGTCAATGTGTATAAGGTATTTTTTCACCATAATTCATTTAATTCACTGGACTGTACTACACCGCTTTATTCAAAATTATTTCCCGACTCAAAAATTGCTTGTAAAATGTCAACAGCACGAACTAAAGGCACTACAATAGTTAAACACATTTTAGTTCCACATACAGTTGATATATTTAAATCAGATTTAGAAAATAAAATTTTCTTTAGTTTGGCGACGGACGCTAGTAATCATAAATCAGAAAAAATATTTCCAATTATAATTCAATATTTTACAAAGTTAAATGGTATAAAAAGTCAATTAATAAAAATGATACTGTGGAAAGTATTATAATGCGCAAGTACAATTACAAAAAGACTTGTTCCGAATTTTACGAATATGTTAAAACCCAGCCATCCTTACTTACATCAGTTAAATCATCTAAGAAATATGAATGGTACAAAAAAAAAGGAGACAGAAGAGCCTAGCCATCCCAGCCCAAGACAAGTAAATAAATAAAACGCGCTGTTGTTTTATAATTATAATATATTAATTTAATATTGTTAAATATTATGAAACAATAAATTTAAAAAAAAGTTTACATTGTTAATTTGTTACAGTAATAAAGTGTATAAGTTATAACACTATAACCTACAGTGTGTCGTTTTTTTAATACATATCTAATGGGCAATGACTTATATAATTCAATGATATTTATTTCTAAATGTATTTACTATTTTTCTGTGTGTCCCGGTTTTGTTTGATGAAATTATGGCAACCCTAATGTTGTTGCAAATTAGCATAAGCTTTCCAGCTGTCAGAAAAAATTGTACAACCATGTCTATTGTCTAATATATATATCGGTTAATGATAAGTATCAACTTCTGATCTACTTGGCACACTAACTATGAAATAGTTTTTGATTATTGATTATTAGGTACCTCATAGTAATGGTAGGTATTTTTCATCGAATTATTTTATATTTATACCATGTATTTATTGTTATATGGATGGTGGGGCTTTAAAGTTTTCACTCGCTGTGGCGGGGCTATAACAAACTAGTACCTATTTATGAAAATTATGACCATGTTAAGGGGGTTGGAGCATACCATATTTTAAGGAGTAATATTTAGGCAGTTTATATTACATGTATATTTGAACGGTGTCATTGTGTGAGTAGTGAATGAACATTAGTGTGTGTAATCCTTTATCTGGGCCATTATCGCGTTGTCGTACCACCACGATTTTAGATACTATTTTAAATCGTGCGTACCACCGCGCACTGCCTTACTACCAGCTGTAATATGCGGGTATTCTCAAAACTTATTTATTACGATGATAATAAACAAAATAAACTATGTTTATTATTTATACATAATTCATTTTCGTGTATTAAAATGGTTATAAATTATAATGATGTTTCAATATAATACTAATTATAATATGTTAAAAATTTTAAACGATAGATCTATGTAAATTTGGTGCTTGCTACCAAATTGACATTTACTACGTTTGCGTTATACTCACTATTTTCGGCTCTCTCAAGTCACAAAAATGCACACTAGGTACTAGATAATCACTTTATTTTTTTGTTCATACAAATAATTTAAAAAGTAATATTACAAACCATCTCTGATAAGCAACCCTGAACCCACAGTCATATCTCGAATTAATTAATTCTAAAATCATACTATTCATATAGAATGATGACAATTGGGGTTCCATAGAATTGACCCAAACATTATCATCTCTCAATATTTTTTCGAATAAAATACCTATTATTTGAGAAAAGTAATTTTATGAATAAAAGATGTTTGTAGAAACTAGAAATGTTATTTACCTTTTGGAGTCCAAATACAAAAATAACAATAATCTCTCCGTGAAATTTGTAAGTAATGCACCTTGAATTTGATAATAATAAATGTCATTTATTTTAAATGTAGTAATTCATTATTTTTCAATACACATTTAATTATTTTGTTTTCTATTGCTTCTTTTGAAGATACACTTTTGGCACTAGAAGGATATTTTATTTCCACTAATCCATCATCTCCGATAAGTCCATTCAGAGACCGAAGAGACAACCAAGTAGAATTGTTCACTATCTAAACAGGTACTTTGTATTTTAGTTTTTGAGTCTATAAACTACAAACAATAATTGGTAATCGTTTAGTATCTGACCTACCGTACTGCAGGGTATTAATTTAGTATAATATGACCTACTGGACTAAAAATTAATTTAAAAGCAGTCAAATTAAAAATTATAAAATTATCTTAATAATTATTTAATTAATAAATTAATTATACAAATATAAAATAATACAGGATTACATTTAACAATGTCAAAATCAGTCAAACAAAATATCAGCTTAAAAAAAATTATGAATACACATATAATAAGTATGGTATATTGGTATAGCCATATAGTAGGTCAAAACTATTCAAAAATTTCATAAATTTAAATTATTATAAAAATATGTATCTTACCAGTTAATAGATCGGTACCCGTACGTTGCCCGTACATAATAATCATCTTGGTAGGACACGTACTAAACTCGATTTTCACTCGGTAGGTCACATACTAAACAAATAGGTACCCAATAAAATTAACTATTGTTTTCAATTATTATATAAATGTGTTATATTACTGCTTAACTGCAGCAGTACCTACCTATACTTATTATCATATTTATTTACCTCAGGTAGTATTTACCTGTTTAATATTGTATTTATTGTACACACATTTAATAAATAATAAGCTTTTTGAAAGCCAATCGGTCATTTTATAGCTAATAAATTTCACAATAATAGAGCAAAATTATATTACGATAATTCTGAAAAAAAAAGAAAAAATTTATCGCCCGGACAGGGGCTCGAACCCTGGACCCTTAGGTTAAAAGCCTAATGCTCTACCGACTGAGCTATCTGGGCTTGTGATTGTAAATGGATTTATCGGTCGATTTCAAGAAAATCGTACTTAGAAAACGTTATTTTGTGGTTATACCACGGTTCACGGTTGAACCTAGAGAGCCTTGATATTAAATATATTATATATTAGAAGATTGAAACAATAATATGGTATGTGAAATATCACAAATAAAAAATATTCATAGGTATAGCCATAGAACATGTTCTATGTAATATCTCTTGAAAATTGAAATACCTGATATACAATTTTTAATTTAATCTTTCCCTACATTATTGCCGTCTCTGTGATGCCGCTCAGCCAGACGGACAGTATCGGATGTGTTGTGTTTTTTTTTTCTTTTATGGTTTATCATATAAGATAAAATGATATCATTTCACGCGCCAATAGTATTATATTTTTATCTTTTCAACATGTGATATTCATTCTGTGGTGATACTGTGAAATGTAATGCGATGCGATTCCTATTTATCAAGATAATAATAGGTAATATCTATTAGTATTATCGAGTTGCCCACTCACAATTTTGAAATATATTGCTGTTAGGCGTTATTCATTATTTTTAGTTGTAATTACATGTGTTTCTGTAAATTTACTGATAACATACATCGGTTACCAGTACCCATACGATTATTCGAATAGCTGGCATTTAGTACCGAGGTACTTGCTAATGTTTTCTGGTATGTGTCCGTTTGAAGCTGTATTCTTTAAATTTTAAAATGTGTTCATAGTATTGTTTAAAAATGATGGATCCTAATAATTTGCCACACCATGTGTACCTGTACAAAGACCACAAGTACAGATTGAAATTGGGATTTTATGCAGCGCCCAGCAATCCCAAAGCGTTTTCAAAGGCTATTAGAGATGAACTTCACAGTTTAAAGTTTACATACTGTTCTGAGTAAGTTGAAAGTTCATATTGTTATCTTATTTTTACATGCGGTTAATTTTTAATTATTACTTGTGTTAATTTTTTGTAGTTTAAATGGACTGATTATGGGATTTGGTAAAATAAGTTCAAACGAACTTATTCCGGCTGATATTAGACATTGCATCAGTGTAGTTGTCAATGTTGATGTATATATATTCAAACCTCCAGTTGGATCTATAATAGAAGGCAAGTCTTAAAAATGTAGGGTTCAGACATAATTATCAATTGTGAATTAGTCAGTAGCTATTGAATATGATACCTAGGTACTAATATATTTGGGTGCAAATTTAATGATTCAAGTATGTACCTCTGTTTGCTGATTTGAATGTAAACCATCTAGTACCTATCGGTTTTAAATTCAAAATAATATGTTTATTATACAGTAATAGTAGGTATTCTCTTACATCTTGTTAATAACTAGGAAGTTTACTTTATTTATATAAAATTACAGAAGTTTAACTAAAACATGTTAACCATACTTTTAAAGGTTTTCTAGGTATTAAAAATTTTATTTTATGCTATTCGTCAAATCTTAAAAAGTTTTCAATAATTAAATTAGAAATAATATTATCATTAAATATAATTTTAGTGTAGTAACATGTAGCTAAATAAGTTTCTCTTTTCTCTAATAGTTATGCGTTGTTTTATTTTCATGTATACAAGCTTTTTTTGTATATAAATAATAAGCCATAAACATATAAGCATATATTTTAGTATCTCTCACATTTAGTCTCTCCCTGTTGATTTGTTCGTTTTAAGATATGAATCGTATTTTGTTTTGGTAAGTATAGTAAAATGGGTAAAAAAATATATTATTATTCTATAACAATTTGGTTTCATTGTTTCTGAATTTGGATTTAAGTATATTCATTTTTTATCAATTTATTTTTTACAAATCTTTTGTTAAATTATAGGTAGTAATATACCTATATTTTGGTAGCTTAAATTTTATAAAAAGTATTACTTAAACCATGTAAAATAACAGTAAATAATAAATAATATCAAATTAAAATAACATAATTAAGATTTATTTATAGTATTAGTTTTAACTTAAAAATATTTTAGTTTTTGGTCTGGATACACATGTTTTTGTTTTTCTGGCCGATTTTTCGTTAGGTTTTTATTCTCATGGTTTCTTATTAACAAAATCATATTTATGATTCATAGATTTTTCTTGTTGAGGAAAAATATTGAGTAGTGTTTTTAACTGTAGAACTAAAGCAACATATTTGATGGAGCCTTTATCAAAACATTAAAAACAAATAAATCTGAATACTATATTTTTAACAATGTTAACTGATTATTATTAAAAGCAGATTAATTACTTGAAAAAATAGTTATTACCTACCACTAAAAAAAGCTGACGATAGGATTAATTGAAAATAGCACACTGAGATTTCCGTTTTTTGAGTGAACCAAATATATACACCGGGCCATTATTTTAGGAATTTTAGTTTCTACTACCTAACATATTTGCATTATAATTATTTCTGAAAAAGTCAACAACCCAAAGAACATAAGCTACTAACTAGCCTACCACTGAACTGATCTGATGTAGGTATTAAGAACAATTCATTTAACTATTTAAGTATAGCAATGAATAAAATATTGATTCTAAATATTTAATTTTAAATAAAATATATGGTATTTTATTTTGCTCGATACCAAGAATATCTTTGAAAAAAAATTGTTCATTTAAAACTTATACAGTTTTAATTTAAGTGGTCAGTGGTCATATAGAATTTTTAATAGTAAAAGTTTGGTAGATTTTATGGTATGAATTTACCAGTCTATTATTGTGTTTATTCTTAATCATATAGTTGATTTTTTTTTTTTTAGCTGTTGTAAATCAAACTAGTGATAACCATGTCAGTTGTTTGGTGCACAATTTGTTCAACGTTTCAATAGTACGACCTGAAAATAAACCCTGTGATCAGTGGTCAGGATCTAAAATTAAGAAGGACGATAAGATTGATGTTAAAGTTTTATCTTTTGATCTCACAAAAAAACTTCCTCATATTACAGGCGAAATAATTAAAAAGTAATTTCAAACTTAATTTTGTTGTAACATTAAAATAAAATTTAATTATTCTAATTATTTATCTATTTTGTTTTAAATTGCAGGAATGATGATTGTTATGATCCTAAAAATATAAAAAGTAGTTCTTTTACGAAATCGTCATCCTCAAAAAATATTGTAAGTGATTTTACTAAATCTTTTAATAAGAGTTCTGCAAGTCTTTCAACATATTCATCAAATGATTCTGAATGTTCAGATGAACAGAACAATATGATAACTGAGTCTAAAATTTGCGCCGATGAATCTACAAAAGTATCACCAAAATTAATTAATACCACTATTAAACAGGTGCAAAAAGAAGACACTACAGCAGTTAGTCCTTCAAGATTTTCATCGAATGATTCTGAATGTTCAGATGAACAGAACAATATGATTACTGAGTCTAAAATTTGTGCCGATGAATCTACAAAAGTATCACCATTATTCATCAATACCACTATTAAACGTGCACAAAAAGAAGATACTGCAGTTAGTTCTTCAAAACTTTCATCAAGTGATTCTGAATCTTCTGCTGAAATTAACAATATGATAACTAGCCCTAAAATATGTGAAGATAAGACTACTAAAAAATCACCTGTATCAACTAATACAACCATTCAACATCGGGATACTGCTGATAGTTCTTCAGAATTGTCATCATCTAGCTCTGAATTTTCAACTAAAATTGAAGTTGAATTAACCAATTTTGAAGAGTGCGATAAAAATAAATCTACTAGAACATCATCACGTATTCACGCCAATATTAACAATATTAAGCACATTGAAAGTCCATTATATAGTTCTACTCCTATTTTAAATTCTGAACATTCTGTAAATAGTATCAATTTAATCAGAAACAAGCAACTAGAACAATTAAAAAAACATTTGGCTAAAAATAGTACTGAAAAGCTAAAATCATTGGCTGCTGACAAAGTACCTAATCAGTTGGCTAAGGAAAAATTTTTTAAATCTCTAAACATTTTACAAAATATTAAAAATAACGATAACAATGATCCACTTGAAGTACTTACTGCTTCAATCAATACTCAAGATAATTTGGGTAGTCCTAATAAGATAAGTCACCATAGTAATCTCCAAGATGATTCTGGTTTAAGTGACAGTGAACATAAAAACATTTCAGTTAATAATTCATTTTCAAAGAAATCTGAAAAATCTACAAAAACTAAAAAGCATCGAAAATCAAATGAAATTATAGATGCAATTTTAAATTCAATAAATTTAAATAAGATGAAATCTAATGCTAATATTACCAAACATTTGGTTGATTCTAATAATGAATGTAGTAATGACGATAAAGAAAAATATCGCAAACATTGCAATGAACCAGCGGTTAAAAATTCTTTGACATTAAATTTGAGTACTAAGAATATTAGAAGAGAAGATACTCCCCAAAAGAAAAATACAGATGACAATGAAAACCAAATTAAAACTAAAAAATCTAAAAAAAGTTCAAATGTTACATTATCCATGATATCCGATTCAGATAGTAACTGTAGTAAAGATCTTAAATCACTTGTAAAAGATTTAAGCCATACAACTGATTTTACTAAAGAAATTGAAAATGATACTAGTAGTTCTGATGATGAAATTTATTCAAAACTTAGACAAAATATATCTAAAACACAAATAAATACAAACCATTATAATGAAAAACCTAAGAGTCAGTCACTTGATTATAATAAAGTATATTTTAGTACTGATGAGAGTGATTCGTCGTCCAAACTTTTTTGTAATACATCTAAGTTGTCTTCAAAGTTAATTAAATCAAATGTAACAAATATATTAGAAACTGATGTTTGTAACAAAAGCAATGAGAACAATTTGTTATCAAAAAAAAAAACCATTAAAAAAAAAAAAAAAGAAAAAGAAGAAGTAAATGAAAAATCTACACCTCCTCAATTGACCAGTAAAATTGTTAATAAAATGGACATTATTAAACACATTTTGGACAAAGATTCTAGTAGTGATGGTGAAGTTATAACTCTTAAAAACAAAACTAGTGATGAGAAAAAGAAAAAAGGAAAAGTTTCTAGAAAAAAATCAACTTTAAATGTATCAAAATTAAATGAAAATGATGGGTTATTAAATAAAAACATCTCAAACCCATTTTTAAAAATATACACTGAAAATATAACGAGCTCAAGTTCTGATGATGAAATGTTTGTTTCAAATTTAACAAAATCAAAAAAATCATCAGATAAAAAAAAGATTCCATTTGTAAATGATGAAGAGAAAAAAAATATTTTAATAAATCAAGTGTTGACTTCTATAAAACGTAAAAATAAAAAGCAAATTTTACCTGTTTCACAGAATAACTCAAAAGCATCTGAAAGTAAAAAAAAACTTTTTGAAAATGATAAAATAACAAAAGATAAACCTATAGTTAAAACTAAAAATAAAAAAGATATTCTAAATATCTTAAAAAATTCTATTGAAGAACCAAAACCTAATGTGCCTAATTTAAATATTTCCCAAAAATTGACTCATCTCAATTAAATATTCAACCTTCATCCAATGAGAGTACCGACGAAGAAAAAGATATTATTAAAAAAATTTTGAGAAAACGAAAACTTAAAAAAACTAAAAAAAATGTACCAGAGCAATCTATGCAAATTAATATTTCAAAAAATCAAACAAACAGAATGAAATCAAAGAAAAATTGCACATAAAATCAAAATCCCAAAATTTATCAATGGCAGATGAAGTGAAGAGTAATGATGATATAAAAAAAAAAAAAAAGAGACCAAGAGAAACCAACCTTGTAGATTCTATAATAAATGCTTTAGAAAATTCAAGTGATCGTGCCCCATCTAAAAAGAAAAAAAAATATCATGATATGACTATTGAAGAATCACATGATTCTAAAGATAAAAATTCTGTTGGTAATTTATCCGAGGTTAAAATTAAGAAAAAGAAAAAATCCAAACATAAAGACAATGTTAGCTTAATTAATTTAATTTTAAAAGATGATAAAAAAAAAACTAATGATTCATTTTTTGAATCTTTGCCAAAAAATATTGAATCAAAAGTAGATAATACACTTTTAAAAGTTTCAAAAAAAAAAAAAAAAAGTGATCCTGTTTTCTATGAAACACAAAGTAATATTGCTGACAAATCAAATAAAATAATTGATAAACTGGAAGATAATAATGTAAAACTTAAAAATGCTGGATCAAGTAAGAAAAAAACTAAAAAACTTTTGGAAAGTCAAATGAAAAAATTTATGTTAACTCAAGATAATACAGATTTGGATAATTTGTATGACTTACTAAATATTCATTTGATGCAATCTTAAGTTTTAACCATTTTTATGATTAATTAACTAACATTATGTTTTATGTGTAAAGTTAAATATTTTATTCGGATGTAATTTTTAAATATTGAATAATTATTTTATTAAAATAAATTAAAAGGATGAAAAAAATATGTTTTTTATATGTATTTATTTATTTATTACTCTATAATTTACAATAAGTTAATTTTGTAGTTTTGAATTTATTACATAGAATAAATAATAATATATTTTGTTTGTAATATATTTTATAGTTATCAGAACTGATTTTGTATGTATTATAAGAATTATAATTTATTTTCATAACCAGGATAATAATTATGTACTATTAAAATATGTATTCTGATGAAGGAACTCAAGACTCCACCTGTGCAAATGTTTAAATACTTATATTGAATCATTAATACTTTATTAATCATCACATTTTAATACAGAGTTTTACTCAATATAAATATATAATATTATACATTATACATCATACTCAATTGTAATTTGTAATAGTTGTGCTATATCTTGTTGCAATCAATTAAATAATTTTTTTTTTAAATTCAAACAAAAACATTTCTATGAAATAATTACATAAACGTATTCGAATCAAATAAATACATAATATGTATATGGAAACTTCTACCAAATATTTTACCACACTGCGTGGTCATGTTTTTGCATTTTCCTGTGATAAATCCCTCTTCATAATTCGTATTGTGATGCCAATACTGGGTTCAGGGGACAAAGATGTTCAAAATGTGTCAATATTAGGTACTAGTGAACTTGTAAATACAGATCATACAATTTATTATTTATAATCCCAGTTAATTTAAATATTCAAATTTCAAAGCAATTATAATAGTTAATAACAAAAAACCACTATAATTTATTACATAGTTGAAAAATATAATTAAGTAGTTGCCACTATATAAACATAAAATTAAAATATTTATTAAAAAAATTAGTGTAGAGTAAACGCTAAACATCATAATTGTCTTTTAAAGGTTTTAGTGACAAAAAAGGTGATATAATATGAATACAATCTTCACAAATGAACATATTAAAATCCAGATATAATAATATTTAGTAAATAATGATATATTAATTTAAGTATAAAACACTAGATGGGTACCTATAGACCCAGTATAGGTAAATATTGTACGGTAAAGACTAAAGAGTTGACTGCGTGAGTTGGAGTACCACCGAGCACGTCCCATAGTAAAGTATATTATATCCATGTGGCCATGTCCCGTGACCATTGACCATGTAATTATTGCTTATAATTATATAAACATCTAAAACCACCATGCACGTCGATCACCTACGGTTTCGAAATGTGACGATTGGTAGAAAGAACAGACACATGGTCCTATAGAAATCCCACGAAAAGACCCGTCCGACATAAGCGACGCACTGTTCCGCGAACGTGTTCGGGCGACTCGGGGCTGACGGATTCTTCTCATCAGCACCGGGTAACAATTTTCCGCGGTCCTGCGCCTCCTCATTGGCCTTGGTCAGTGCAGATGTGGGCGTCGCGTACACAACGCCGTCGCAATCCATTTCTATGCAAAACGACGGCCACTCGCCGGAAAACTGTTTTCCGTACGCCATCAAGTTGACGTCCTGCGGCATCGACTGGAATGTCCATCGTCCACTCAATCGATCCAGCGGGCGCCCGCAAACCGTCGACGGCGGTTGCTGCACTGCCAAGTCTAACGTGTCCGCTATTGTTGACGATGAGCAATGAATTCCGACTGTTTCTAAAATCTCCGAACGCCGACTGTTGCCGAGGTTGACGCCGTCCATCGTTTTATATTACTGTCGGATTAAGGCGTCGGTTCGAATGATAATTTGACGTGTATAAGTTAGTAAGTAAAGGTACCTATTTAATAATTTATTATGACGTGATGTGTTCAGGGATGCGAAAAGTATATGATATATATAATATATCTGCAACATTCAACGATGAATAATTATAATCCGATATCTACTCACCGATTGAAATTCACATTGGTTAAAAAATCACTGGACCTATAACCTATGCATATATTGGTATACATATTTACAATTTATTGTAGGCACGAGATCGAAAAAACAAGACGATTATTGTGACATATAAATTATCTTTTATATTGAATATCGCGTGACAGACGTCAAAGTACCTAATACTATAATAATTATAAATTATTGATATTATTTTTTTACAGATAATTTAAAATAACGATTATAATTGTCGTTTTTATTAATTATACCACGGAGTTATATGTTACACTATATAATATGTGCATAGGCCATTTATGTGTATCGAGTATTTATTTTCTAATCGCCATGGACGTGTATAATATAGTTCTATACAACTACTATATAAATAAACCTTTGACCTTTCTATTATAATGACTAAATTGACAGCATCGATGACCAATAAAACGTTTAAAATTATTTTTGTAATCAGTCATCTTCTTTTGATTGGTATCCACGTTATTTCTGATACACATCAGTATATCACAATATAATACCTATTTATAGAAGTATAGTCGTATACACTATACACGCAGTAATGCATCCATTTGTTATAACCCCCACCCCATAGGCGGAAATCGGGGGGAGGGGGGGCTAGAGGGGACTAAGCCCCCTCAGAATTTTAAAGTACAGGTCTTAGCCCCCCTGGCCCTCACAATTTTAATGTGACTAAATATATAAAAATATATAATAATTAGTATAATTAAAAAATGCATTTTTAATATCTGAATTACAAAATAAATTATAAAAAAATATTCTATGATAATAATTAAATTTAATTCGTAAAATTTTACGAACTTATTGTCAATAACTTGGAACGATCGTAATTAATGTAATGTAAAATATTAATAATAAACAATTACACCCGCATTGGTTGTTTATCAGTAGTCGTTCGCGTCGCGTCGTCCCTGTTTCGTATAAACGGTTACGTAATAATATGCTATTTTTAACTATAATCATGAAGGTTTTTACAAACAATATCACCACAATCGATAGTCACCATAATCATAGATTACATATACTAGTATATTCAATTTATGTCATAACCGACGAATAAAAAATTCAATTTAGTAAAGGTTTGACAATTATTGAGAGAAGTAGGTACTTTAACCACACACTAACTGGATTTTTTAATTTTAATTTTAGGTGTTTTAAGCAAGAACAAATGTCTTTATGTGTAAGGTATACTGTTGGCCTTAATATTGTTGAACGATTTCTGGGTTTTATTGACGTTTCTGACAAACAAGATGCTGAATCCCTAAGTGCCCATATATTTGCTTACCTTACTAAAAATAACATGGATACGTTTCATGTTGTGGCACAATCCTACGATGGGGCAAATGTAATGTCTGGAAAGTTCAATGGTGTTCAAGCTAAAATTAAAAATAAATTTCCATATGCCATTTATATGCATTGCATGGCCCATCGTATAAATCTGGTAGTAATTGATATGTGCAAATAGGTAAATTGTAATTTTTTGTAAGAGTATGTTTTAGCTATTTTAGCTATATTTTTTTTTTTTTTTTTTTGTATAGGAGACTAGGACTCTTTTTAATACTATTGAAGGGTTATATGTCCATTTTTCTCATCCAACTAAAAACCAGATGCTTGTTAACATGCAAAAACAGTTGGGAATAAAAAGTATCCATATTGGTTGCTTAAGTGATACTAGATGGAATTGTCGGTTTAAGAACTGTGAAGCAATATTACACAATTATAAAGCTATTATAAACATTTTACAGGAAGAAATAGACAATTAAACAGGTAGAAATGCAAATGAAGCTTTAGGTAAATGGTATAAAACATTTAATTAATAAGATTATAATATTTTATGTTTTTTTTCCAGGTATACTTACAAATATGTCAACAAGCTCATTTGTTGTTAATTTGTTTATTTAAAAAAATATATTGTCTACAATTAATATTCTTTGCAACATGTTTCAAGAAAAAAATGCTACACTAGGCAAAGCAGCAATTCTTATCAAGAGTGTTTTACAAACTTTTGAAAATAGTAGATCTACTCTTGCTTTTAATCATTTACGGTTAGAAATCCAAGACTTTGTTAAGGAATACAACATTAACTTTGATATACCATTTCAAACACAAAGTAAGTATTATTAAATAATTTTATAGTTAGGTGTAGAAATTAAAAATTATAAGTATTTTTGTATCTTAGGATTAAAACGAATAAGAAGAGACCTATAGACTTAATGATTTTGTTTTGATGACTACTACTGGTGCCGAAGAACCCAATGAAGTTGATAATGCTACTGCTGAAGATTATTTTCGTGTAAATGCATACTTTAAAGTTTTAGATTCCATTATTGTCAATATGAAGAAACGATTTTCCACAGAAAGTTTGGAAATGGCTGAATCTATTGATAACTTTTTTAAACTGAACATTGAAAAAAGCAAATTCTTTATTAATCAGTAATCACTATAAGGTATACCCTAAATGTTGATAGTTGACTAAATTTAAATATTAATAATAATTAGTAACACATTATGACTTATATATACCTTTTAATTTTCTAGGATTTATTAGATATCAATTCTTATAATTTAAAATCCGAAATTACTGTTGTAAAAAACTACTTGACATTAACAACAGGAAAAGATGATGTCTCCTTAGAGGATCTAAAAACCTGTATTGTCGTGAATGTCTACCCAAATATGTACAAACTTCTACAGGTGGCCTTAACTTTACCAATAAGTTCAGCCACTTGTGAGCGCTCTTTTTCTACAATGCGCCGAATAAAAACTTGGATGCGATCTACAATGGTTGAAAATAGATTCAATGACCTTTCTATTATCAATATTGAAAAAGATTTGGCAAAACAGATCAATAATACTGATATAGTTAATGCATTTTCTAATAAAAACCGATATATTGTGCTGAAATAAATATATGAGTGTACACTTATTATGTTATATACTTGGCTTCTTTGTTTTAACATTTTATATTAAATTGGTTATAATTCAATTAATTTAATAACTTAATAATAAAATAAATTTAATGCTCTTTTTGTTTAGAATAAAATGTTCAAGGTACCTATGGCACATTATTGTTTTTGTACTTTATTAAGGTTAAATTGTTTAGTATGTCAAACTTTGTAAATTGTCTTGTTCAAATAAATAATTGCAAGCGACTCTAGTGCAATAGTGCCTTTATAGGTACAATGAGAAGTATAATGCTCAGCCCCCCCAGTAATTTCACCAAATTTCCGCCTATGCCCCACCCCCACTTCAAAAATGGTAAATATTAAAACACCACTCGAGGGGTGTCCTGTTGTGATACAAACTTCTGTTTTTCAAAATAGAACCCCCCCCCCCTTTTTACCGTAAATTATTTAGTGGATATTTTTTGAACATTTTGATTTTCCCTACTCAAAATTTGGACGAATAGTTCCACAGTTGTTAAAATGTTTATTCTAAGGGTATAATAGTCCTTAAAAGTAGTTGTGCAAAAGTTTAAGACAGATATAATATTGGACCTAGTATTTATACAATACTAGGACCATTTTTACAAATTATTTGTGTTGATAATTAAATATTAATCACCAACATTTTTAAATCACCATAGACCCCAAATCTTCCAAACCCAAAAATGTATTATATTTATGGAAATATTTTGAAATTTATTCTATCTTTACACTAAAAAAGACAAAAAAAATAATTAATTTCAAATTCAAATAATTTTTAAGTAAAAATTAGATTCACTTTCCTACCAGAAAATATGCAGAAGTAGAAATTTGAAGCATTTTTACTGCCCCAAAAGGTGATGACAAAAAAAAAATACACATCATTGTGAAATCAATAACGTTCATCGCTCGGCTCAAAATCTAAAAATATTTTCAACTATACCTGTAGAATGTTTTGCTACAGAAAGTCCTATAAGTCTATAAAAATCGAAACGAAGATGTTTGAAGAAGTTTGACGGGAACTCGGTTAGTATTATATTTTTAATTTCAATATCCCGGGACTCTATTAGTATTTAGTATATATAATATATATATATAGTACCTATATATTATTTATGGTATTAACCTAACCTATGTATATAGGTACCTAACTTAAATTAACCGTGGTCCACGATCCGTGGACTCAATTCGTTTTATGGTAAGGTCTAGTTGGCAAGCCATGATTTGTCTTTCGGGACGGTCTTTAGGTAATAGAGGCACGTATTATTATTCTGTATAAATAAAAAGAACGGATGTAATAGGTATAACCTATTTAAATATGTTATTTAATCTATATTTAACAAGCCTGGAGTATTATAATTACTCTTAGGACGCCAGTTTAACCAAATACAAACCGCTCACCTTGAAAATGTAGACAGTCAAGATAAGGAACAAGTACCTATTACTATTTAAGTACATATACAAATAATGAAATACTTAATAATAGTAAATACTGATACATTAGTACCTATATACTGTTTATCAATAACCATTATTTTACTGCATGGTGATTCAAAGTTATCTATACTTTTATTACTTTATAGTAACTAAAATTGTTCAATAAGCGATTAATAAAAATAAAAACATTGTTTGTATGCTGCTGATTTGATTACAAAAAATCATAATGGTGACAAAAACGTAGCACGCTACTCGATATTATCCATTTTGAAGAAAACGTATGAATCACATAAATATGTATATTAAAATTATTAATAAGTAACCATAAATTGTATACGAATCACGTCTCCGCCGTCCCCATCAAATAAAACCAGTCCACGAACGAACGGTCCTTCGGTATTTTAAATCACTAAATTAAAATCGCTATTTTTTTTTTAAATTCTGAGCGGAGCGAGGAAGCTGGTGGTTTTACAACGGTGTTGATTATTTTTTTTTCCTGTGTAAAAAGTTTCTATCAGAAGGAGTGTTTCGATTTCAACATATTAAGTTATCTTATCTTTTAGCAAATTGGATCAAGGTGGTACTTTAAACAGGTCATTTTTCGATTTTTTCAATAGTTATTTAATGCCACGAGAAAAACCACCGACAAATTACGAAAAACCGCTAAAAACAGGATTTTAATTTCTAATGCTTTGTGTATCACCATAGAAACGGATAAAAAAATAATAATATTATATTAATATTAATTCAATATACGCAGGCTATAATAAATAATAACATTATAAAATATCCAGACTGACAAACTGTCTCCGCTCAGAATCGTTTTTCTTATACAATGATATTATTATATCATTGAATTCAAGTTTAATACAATCCAATATACATTGATCCACTTGTACCTAATGTAACCTACTGTACAGTAGAGCGACATCCACTTACCTGTTTTTTTTTTTAAATTTCAATTCTTTTTATAAAACGTAATAAGTCAGTAAAATTTACATTAATGAAATATTAACATTTTTAAATATTATAATATTATAACTATAAAACTTTCATTATTCAAATTTATTTTTTAAATAATAAATAAGTAAACTAAATAAAAATATAGTACATTAAGGTAGAATACAAATACATTTACATAATTAATTATTTTTTGATATTTCAGTCACTATTTATTTTAAATTTAAAATGTCAATACCATATAAAAAATTATTAATTAATTATTGTTTTTCAAAAATACAAAATTTTAGTTTCACTATTAAATTACATTGCCTAGTGCCCTAGTGCTTACAAGATAATTTTCATCAGTCAAATTTAATATTTAAATAATATGAGTAAACTATGGCCATAGGCGCAATTTCAGTTTTTAACTTGGAGGTAAGCACCGTTTTTAATAATACACCCATAAATACATACATAATATACATTTTTGAAATCCCCTAACTTGTTAACCTATTGAAGTAAGTGTGGATCAAGGCGAAATAAGAATTAACACAAACTGTATAGTACCTAATACTTAATAGCATTTATTCATAAAATTCATATTAGCGCCAATCCCATGTCTAATACGATCAACAAAAAAAAATAGTTATACGTAATACAAAATGCAGTTTTCTAATTTTTTGGATTCTCAGTTCATCGATAACCTTATCTGGCATTATTATTGTACGGTGACAACTGACATGCCAATAAAGCTGTGGTGACTCCCTCTCTACGGCCCCCCTGCGGCGGTTCGCAACACCTAACCTAACCTAACCGCGTCCATCATGTCATGGCGTCTCGACGTTAAAATGAATATCTATTTATATTTAGCTGTTTCTTAACTTGTGTGGTTTCCCTGCGACATCTAGCGTCAATGCTACCGGTCCGGACATAAGTCATCCGCCGTGCTGATGGCAGATCCGCTGTTTGACGCCGCAGGGAAAACGTACCTTTACACTACATTTTAGGTACTATTTATCATTAGGCAGGTATATCGTGTATAGTTTATGGTCTGTACTGTCCCAAATGAGAGTTACAATTTGGACACTTGTGGTTGACAACATTGCACGAGTCCAAGCAGCAAGGAATTAGACAGCATCCAAAAGGACATCTGAAAATATATATAATTTTACATAGGTACCTTTACAATTAATCAATATCCGTTCATTAAGGGGATTCGATACCGGGATTTATTGTGATTTTTGTCTAACACACACGCGACATAGGATTTTAGACTGGTTCTTTGCCAAACACACCAATATTGATATAATGCGAAGCGATAAGAATTCTAAAAATAGATTTGAATTTGTCGTCAAGTCTACTTGAAATCGACTTTTCCACATTTTTGATTTTTTGATTTTAACTTCTTCAAAAATTAAAATACAACAATTTCTAAATATTCTTTTTTAAATATGACATTTATAAGAATTTGGGGAATAATATCAAATATGTGGGAAAGTCGATTTCAAGTAGACTTGACAAAAAATTCAAATCTGTTTTCAGAATTTTTATCGCTTTAATAGATCAATTTGAATGTTTGGCAAAAATCACGTCTAAAATACTATGTCGCGCATATGTTAAAGAAAAACAGAAAATCACGGTGTCGATTCTCCTTAAATAAAAAATTTTCAATTCTGTAGAAATAGTTAACAAACTTAATAATAATAATAATTTCATCAACTTATAATAATTATGACAATTATTGTCAATTGGTATCATAAAAAAATTTAAATCTCGGTTAAATGCTCACCCACAAAAACACAATAGTATACAACCCCACCAAGCAGAAGATTTTGCTTTTCTAGAAGTACTGGTAAATATTGTCTGGCCACATGAAGTGCATATCATTTGGGCACTTCTTGGGCCTAGCGGTGGTGCAAGTGCAGGCGATTGAACCCCTATACAATCACAAAGAAAACAAAAATGAATCCAACTTTATAATACTGTTATAATAATATCTCATGTGATCTAAACATGATTATGGATAACTAGTTAATAGCAATAATTATTATAATTTGGTTTTAAGTCGGTTACTATTGTATATATAAATAATTAATAAAAAATTGTATTTAGTATGGTCTATGACTATGAGTTATGAATTATGACTTATGACTATATCACTCAGTGGCGTAGCCAGGGGCAGTGCTGATGAGGCTGCAGCCCCCCCCCCCCAAATGTTGAGCAAATTTAAAAATTATTTTATTGGTCTATGATAGTCGCTCAAAAAGTCTTAAATTGTATTTGAAATGTTGAAAAATGTACCATAAGTGATAAGTATTAACACTTTTCGGCTATCTATCTGTGCTAGTACGTGTTTAATGTGTAGAAGTGTAAAAGTTGAACTGGCTACGCCACTAATATTACTATAATACCATATTATTATGTTCATTGTTCATATATTTGATACGATGTACTCACATTTCTCCCTATTTCCTGTTTTTAAATGATATTTTAAAAAACAATCATATATGTAAGGCAGTCGCGTCATTTTTAAGGAAAGTATATGAAACAGGCATAGGAATCAAACTTACATTCCCAGATTGTGGCCAAGGAGGGGGCTTGGGAAATTGGAAAAAAACCATGATATAAGAACAAACATATTTAACAATATATAAAGGCCGGTCAAAATGTAGGTAGGTAGCTTCCCATCTAGTAGAACCTGAAATACACCGCAGAAGGGACTAACATATTGTTATTTGAACTTAACAAAAAAACTAATCGGTACCTCATACAGGAATGTATAAATACAGGTGTACGTATACAATTATAACAGTGATCTTGTTTTAAACATTGAATTTTCGTAAATTAATAATGTAAAATAAGATACGTGAAAAAAAAATTCGTTGTAATATATGAAAAGCCAGTTAGACAAGCATGCTTCTTACTTACAATGAATATTTTGTGGAGGAGCTGATGGTATCATTTTGTCTTACTTTGGTGTTAAAATCAAATTAGTTTCAAGCGTGAAATAAATAGGTAGGTATACCTAGCAGCAATATTATATTTAAACATAAAAGTTAAATGTTATATAGTTATAATTTCATGTAAAAAAAATTGAACAGTCTAAATACTTGAACGTGTGACTGATGAATAACTATGACAATATCATACATCCATATAATGGATTATATTTGAGTGCGTTCGTCGTAATATGATGATTACATAATACATTTAGTATTTAGTATACAGTATGTCCCAAAAGTCCCGTATCACCCTTAATATCTCCATGTAAAATCACTATATTTAAACGCGGTTTTTTTTACAGTACTAAGTATGAAAATTCTGATTGAATGGCATAAAATTCATTTTTTTTTTTTTTAAATTCAAAATTTTCAAAATAGTTTTTACGCATTTAAGAATTAAAATTTTAAGATAGCCATTTTGTTGAACATATTTTTTAAAACAGTTCAAAAAAAAAAAATACTAAAATTAAATAAAAATTGACCAAGTTAGAGCAAGTTATGTTTTTGAATAATTGTAGTAAAAAATCAATTATTGTTTCACATTTCAATAATGAAGTATCTAATTTCAGCACACGACAATACTTTTACATTCCTAGTTTCTGTTTAGATTTGAATAGAAATAAAAATAGCCGTGTCATATCGTTTGCTGAACAGTGAAACTGGTTACCTATTTTTAAGTATTTTAATTATCATGAAGTGAACCTAAAGTTACGATATTGGACATAATCTTACAGTTATAATTAATGCGATTTATAATAATAATACCTACGCATATCGCAATTTAGTAAATTATAATTAAAATTATTATCTTGTGTTCTTTCTTTATTTTTATGAATTTTTGGATTTTTTTTTATGGCGTTATTTGAAAAATCTTGTGTATCCGTCTTGTTCATTGCCTGATCTTTGTCATAAAATTGAACAAAATATTCAAAATATCTTAAGGGAGACATTAGGAAATGTTAAGAACGCTGGGTCGAAAAACTTCAACTCTGTGTTACAAATAATGGAGGTCATTTCGAACATTTATAAAAATAAAAATGTAATGAATTATTTTCGTTTTTATGTAATAAAATCTTTTTTTCTATTAGCAATCAAGTTTAAAAATATTATCTGAATTTTAATTTTAATCTTTCCTAAAAGCTCCACTAATAGTTAGGTGTTTACAGATTACCATTAGAAACAGCATACCTACCTAACTAATATTACAATTATTTATAAACATACTCTATTCAACTATCTATCTTTATTATAAATCGCATTAATTATAACTGTAAGATTATGTCCAATATCGTGACTTTAGGTTTATTAACTAAGTTAAATTAAAGTTAAGTTCTAGACAAATTAAAGTTAAGTTCAATATGAGTTTTTTTATGAAAGTTAAGTTCCAGTCAAGTAAAAGTTAAGTTCCATATAGGTTTCTCATTAAAGTTAAGTTCCACTCGAATTAAAGTTATGTTCTAGAGAAATTAAAGTTAAGTTCAATATGAGTTTTTTTTATGAAAGTTAAGTTCCAGTCAAGTAAAAGTTAAGTTCCATATAGGTTTCTCATTAAAGTTAAGTTCCATTCGAATTAAAGTTAAGTTCCATATGAGTTTTTTTTATTAAAGTTAAGTTCCATTCGAATTAAATTTAAGTTCTAGACAAATTAAAGTTAAGTTCAATATAAGTTTTTTTATGAAAGTTAAGTTCCAGTCAAGTAAAAGTTAAGTTCCATATAGGTTTCTCATTAAAGTTAAGTTCCACTCGAATTAAAGTTAAGTTCCATATGAGGTTTTTTATTAAAGTTAAGTTCCACTCGAATTAAAGTTAAGTTCTAGACAAATTAAAGTTAAATTCAATATGAGTTTTTTATGAAAGTTAAGTTCCATATAAGTTTCTCATTAAAGTTAAGTTCCATTCGAATTAAAGTTAAGTTCCATATGAGGTTTTTTATTAAAGTTAAGTTCCACTCGAATTAAAGTTAAGTTCTAGACAAATTAAAGTTAAATTCAATATGAGTTTTTTTTATGAAAGTTAAGTTCCAGTCAAGTAAAAGTTAAGTTCCATATAGGTTTCTCATTAAAGTTAAGTTCCATTCGAATTAAAGTTAAGTTCCATATGAGTTTTTTTTATTAAAGTTAAGTTCCATTCGAATTAAAATTAAGTTCCATTTAGGTTTTTAACTTTAATTCGAGTGGAACTTAACTTTTACTTGAATGGAACTTAACTTTAATAAATAACCCATCATGAATTTAACTTTAATTTGTCTAGAACTTAACTTTAATATAAACCTAAGTTAAGTTCTAGACAAATTAAAGTTAAATTCATGATGGGTTATTTATTAAAGTTAAGTTCCATTCAAGTAAAACTTAAGTTCCACTCGAATCAAAGTTAAAAACCTAAATGGAACTTAACTTTAATAAAAAAAACTCATATTGAACTTAACTTTAATTCGAATGGAACTTAACTTTAATGAGACACCTATATGGAACTTAACTTTTACTTGACTGGAACTTAACTTTCATAAAAAAACTCATATTGAACTTAACTTTAATTTGTCTAGAACTTAACTTTAATTCGAATGGAACTTAACTTTAATGAGAAACCTATATGGAACCTAACTTTTACTTGACTGGAACTTAACTTTCATAAAAAAAACTCATATTGAACTTAACTTTAATTTGTCTAGAACATAACTTTAATTCGAGTGGAACTTAACTTTAATGAAAAACCTATATGGAACTTAACTTTAATTCGAATGGAACTTAACTTTAATGAGAAACCTATATGGAACTTAACTTTTACTTGACTGGAACTTAACTTTCATAAAAAAACTCATATTGAACTTAACTTTAATTTGTCTAGAACTTAACTTTAATTCGAGTGGAACTTAACTTTAATGAGAAACCTATATGAAACTTAACTTTAATTCGAATGGAACTTAACTTTAATGAGAAACCTATATGGAACTTAACTTTCATTAAAAAAACTCATATTGATATTTGTCAAGTGATGACACATGCGCAGAAACTTATTACCTAGTACCTACTAACCACTCTTAGATTGTTAGTGGAGAATGAATATATTGATTTTGCAAAGGTGAGGTTTCTGGTTATGGTAAATTGGAACTAGTTTTTACTCGGGTGGGTCAACAGTACACTTTAATCAGACAAAAAAAAACTTAAAACATTGTTAAAATTGAAATATCATTATTTTATTTATTAAAATATTTTTTTTGATTTTGGTAACCTTGTATAGATTTTATAGGTATATAAGATATAAGATTTATAGTATATAGATAAATGATTAACAAAATAGCTATCTTTGAAATTTAAAAAACTTATTTGCCTAAGAAAATGTTTTGATAATTTTTGAATTTTTTAAAAAAAATCGAATATCATGCTATTTAAACAGAATTTTCATGCTTATGACTGTAAATAATTTGCATTTAAATATATGGATTTTCCACGGAGATACTAAGGGTGATACGGGACTTCTGGCACATACTGTATACTTATTATCATATTATATTTATCCGATTTTTTTATTACCTATACATCTTTAGCTTCTGGATATCTGTGTACTTCAACAGCAGGAACGTAAGTTGTATTTCTTTTTATATTCTTTAGTTATTTACATTATTGATTATTATAATATTATCATGCATGATGTAGGTATATTGATTTATTGTTGTGTACCTACTACCTACTAATAATGATGTACAATAACTATACCTAAGGTACTTAACTTGAGTCATTAAATTATATACACATAATCATAGGCGTGCTTACAGGAGGGGCCGGGTGGGCACTGCCCCCCCAGCAGACTGTGCCTACAACAAAATCATGCCAGGATAAAAAAAAAGTTGTGCGGCGTGTACCCTGCAGCACCAATAGATTTTGATTAATTGTACATTTTTTAGTCACGCATTTATTAATTAATGATTATATTATTATATAATATTATGTTCATCATATGGTTTTATCAGCTGAAAATATCCAATTACCGATTATCATTTCAAAAGTGTTTTTAGATATTTTACGACTGTTAGAATAATTTAAATTTTATCAGAAACTCAAAATATTTATTACTGATTTACGATTTGTATGTTGTTTACCTTGTATAATGGATGGGAAAAAAGTATTTTTATTGTTTTGATAATGGTTATACTTTTTGATCATCATTAAAAAATATTCCTATCATCGTGCATTTTGTAACATAAAAAAATAAGTCTCACAATTTAAAAATTTGTTGTGTCTCCTCGGCCACCAACTTGCGTGACGCCATCGCCACTGAAGGAAACGCTGCCAACATTGGTTGTTTCACCATTCTCTCAGCTACTCATGTTGGAAGCCCACGCATGATGGATTCAATCGCGAATTGCAACGGGAGCAAGTCGAACAAAAGAGCCAAATACCATCCTTCATCTTTTGTTTAACACAATCACAATTCAGTAGAAAATTATACCAATAAATAGTGTTGGACGATAGACCACGAATCATTAGTGAATAGTTCTGGGCTATGAATGACGAATAACCCCTACACACTATTCACGAATTTATACGAATCGCGAACAACGATTACGCGCATAGTAAATAAGTTTCACCACAACTATTTAGTGGTATAATTATTGATATAGTTTTCTACTGATTTGTGATGTTAAACAAAAGAGGAAGATGGTGTTTGGCTCTTTTGCTCATAATTAAAACAAACTGCACCAAGTAAAATTTGGTGCTTCTAGCTTAGTACCAAGGACTGTATGAACAGCATAAGCTTTATCTAAATATTTTCTACCTATCAACATAATATATTTTGAAAAAATAAGAAAATCAAATAATATTATATAGGTAGTTACAATTATTATTTAACTTCAAAAGTGGTTCTTTATTGACAGTACACTCAAAAAATTCATGATTAGATTCATAATGGACCCATGAAGCCCAACACGGAGAGACGCTCAAACAGGGATTTTGAGATTTACAATGGAAATTGTTGTTTATAAATGGTTGCTATTGGTTATAGGAGAAATAATTAGTATAAATTAATTTATTTATTGTTGGCGGCTATAAGTTATTCGGACAAGAATGCATCAACCACATGTCAATAAATCGAGAAAAACGAAATATATCAATCTATGCATCACCTAAAAAAACTACCAAAAGCTGTAGTAAATTAAACATACTTCCTGAAGTTTGATTACAATTTCGAAAAAAGGGTTGAATTTGTAAGCTCCTAGACCATGCTTTGTAGGAACCACTTTTTTGATATAAAACCCAACAAGTTCAAAATAAATACAAATGAAATGCAATTATTTCATGAGATTTTTTAAAAAAATATCCAAATTTTTTGTTTTAAAATTGAAAACTTAATAAAGCCTAGTTATTTTGCCAAAGAATTCATACATATGTTAAAAATTAAAATCGGACATTCAGATGTGTGTGTAATTTACCACCGCTTATTGGTCTAAAACGTACAAAAAATACGTGTGATGCAATCCCCTTAACAAACTCTGCACAATTTAATATACATTAATTTATATTTATTATTTCATATTTTAAGAACATCACAAAAAAATAATCTTTAAACATATTAATTCAATACTTCTGTTACAGTAATCATACTGCTGTTTTTATTCAACTTCTTTAGCAATAAAATAATGAGAATATCGTACCTTATTTTTAAATTTACTCCAATCATAATAGTATGTATGTTACAGTATAAAATAAAAGAATAAATACAAACTTTATTATTTTTTACTGAAATAATACACAAAACATTGAAAACAACCTGCATTCAATTGTCATTTATAATAAATAATAACAAAGGGAGAAAAAAAATTAGGTATAGTTTAAAGTTTAAACTCATATTGTTGTTGTATTTTAGTTTATGGTCTGTACTGTCCCAAAAAAGAGTCACATTTTGGGCATTTGTGGTTGACAACATTGCAAGAGTCCATGCAGCAAGGAATTAGACAGCATCCACAAAAACATCTAAACAATATAATATAATTAAACCAATATACAAAGGGTTAATCATCATAATTACTTATTTTTAAAAATACTTGACAACTATAAAACAATGCATAGTATATAAATAAAAATATTCTTTTTTAAAACCGAGTTTGTTTTATTTAAGAAAAATTGTAAGTTTTGTTTTAATACTCACCCAAAGATACACATCAGTATACAACTCCACCAAGCAGAAGATTTGGCTTTTTTAGATGTACTTGTATAAATGAAATTTCCGCAAACAGTGCATACAGTTTGTGTACTACTAGGACCCATTGGCTGTGGTACTGCAATTGGAGGCGATTGAGGCCCTAAAAATAGAAATAATAATTAGTCAAAACATTAAGACTTTACGTAGATACACTGTAAAATATTGTATAAACATAATATGTTATAATCAATAATTTTTAATTATTTAATTTATATAATTTATTGACTTGTGCTACACATACAATTGTAATGATATGCTCACACACCATAATGATAAACAAACTAAAACCTTACAGAATAATAAATAACGGCCAGACTGTCGTTTGTAGAAATCGGTCATCCCCAATAAAACTATTGTCA
This sequence comes from Sitobion miscanthi, assembly GCA_008086715.1. Lineage (NCBI taxonomy): Eukaryota > Metazoa > Arthropoda > Insecta > Hemiptera > Aphididae > Sitobion > Sitobion miscanthi. Next base: position 28,946,922 of record CM017798.1, on the reverse strand, counting down.
CCGACAAAAAGGTCTTTGCCGCCGAAGAGAAATCTAGTTCGGGGAAATACAAAAAACCCTTTGATAAAAACCGCCTACCACTTTCTGGTCGGCATATTCGTGTCGTCCCTTAAACCAGTGCATGAGCACCAGTCACTATAAGTAACAACCTCTCAAGTCTCAATACCGATTTCAACGAGCGACAACTGGACTCCTTGCGCGAGCAATAATCAGTGCGTTACATGATATTATGAATAATGATCATGGTGACATGGTCAGTAATAATAATAATGAATATTAAAATATTAATATATAAATATTATTATTATTATAACTATAAAAGATAAAAATATGAACATAATGCACCTAAAAAAGAAATTATCTATACAAATTGGTTTTATCGCATTTTATAGACGTCGCACATAGTTACACACGAACACGAACGCAACCAGCCTGCTAACGATAACAAAATTAAAAATATGGTTGTGGACACTGAACTAATATAACATTGAACGCGTGCATTGTTCAAAATATGAACCTCATAGGACCTCGCCATATGCATTCCGAGTCAAGGGAAAACATAGTAAAATATTATGTAATCTATGAAAATTGTTATCATTATCTTATCATAATATTAAAGTTAAAAATCAAATCGGAATGCATATGGCGGCTCCCGTACGGTCTCATTTTACATAATAGAGAATTATACATAATAAAGCATTCTATGTTTAGTTCAGTGGTTGTAGGTGACTGCAGCGGCGTATTTACGGGGGAGGGGGGATTTGGGGGTCAATCCCACTCTCTTGGTATTTTTTTTTGCTATTATTAAAGGATTCAAGTATACATATATAGACACTGAATCGTCAATCGTTTTAGTATTTACTATGTATTTTTCATTTTTGTACATACAGTAAGAAAAAAATCAATTATAAGGTTATACTGTTATTATTACGATTTACGACACTGAAACTCCGCAATGTCATAAATGGGGCTTTTCTGTATAATATGCGGGTTGCACTCGACGTACCAGCTAGACACGGCTGTAGTACACTAGTTCTGTACATTTGTAAATTTGTAAAATAAAAACAAGATATATTAAGAATAAAATACCAAAATCATTATGTTAAATTATGGTATTGTCTTATAATAGCATATTACACGTAATCACTCTATTGAGTATCGGAAATCGGCATTCTTATCTTATTTGTGTGAAAAAACGACATTGGTATTTTTAGATGAAAAATTACTTTAATGAGCTGATAATAATTTTATTTGTATAACATATTAATTTAACATATTATTATTTACATTTAAACGTAGAACATTAAAATTCCATCAGTTGTCGGTAAATTTGGCCGTATCAGAGGATGTTACCCGCAAATGTTATAAGTGTTTAATATTATAAATTTATAAAATAGAATAAGTATTAATAATACTAGATTTTTGTAAAAAATCATATACAAAATATTGAGAAATACAATATATAGAGAATATCAACTCTTGATAGTTTATATAAGTATACATAAAGCACATAATGCTATGATCTAATGCAATTCAGATGTGTCAATATAAAATATACATTGAAGTATAGAATATTTTTTTATATATACCTATAATTTTTGTCTACAGTTCAATTATACAATTTATTAAAAAAAATACCTACGAGTTTTGATATTTGACTCTCATTAAATCTAAACTGGTGATTCTTTGTTCTTTTGTCTTGCGTTTAGCAAAACTACTTTCATACACTCTTCGTGTCGACATAATAATTATACAAAATATATCTACTGATATTACACAAATAAAATACTTCACGATTACGTAAATAGAAAATTAAATAACTTATATTATACTAATAAAGAAATTTAAGTCTAATAAATCTTTTATAAATTCGCCTTCTCACCCTTAGAACGTAGCTGGTATATAGATACTATTACCATAGTCCATAGTCCATAAACAACACGTATACTAAAATAGCAAATAGAATAAATAAATACGTACCTTCCATTAAAATTGAAATTATCATAACTTATTATAAGTTATAACACACACGCTAAATAAATTTCAAGACTCGAGGGTCGAGACTGTAAGTCGTAACACATAATATTTTATATTGTTAATTGATGGGTAATATTTGATATTATACATAGATGCGGGTGTCAGTGGAAATTCCCATTTATGATATATCCATCACAATGTAATTACAAAAAATATTTATTTTCACATTAATTTAACCCTGTCCCTGTTATAATAATAATACGAGTAGGCTGTTGATTGTTGTATACATTTTAGAACACTTCTTGGCCTCCATTAATCCATGGTTATAATTTTATAATATTATTAAATCAATAACTCGTAGTGTCCATAGGCTATTAACAATAACTATTAAAATAACAGTGAATTAATTATAGTATAACCATCTTATTTTAATGTAGATGTTTGTATAAAAATATAGGAAATAATAATAATTATAAAATGAGCAAAAATACTAAAAACCAATTTTTATTATGGGGGCCCCGATAAATCCGCTAGTGGCGTGACTGGCGAGTGGAATAATTGTGTGTAGTTTTTTAATACCACGAATAATATTAATTTTATAATTTCTATAAAAAGAACGAAGATTTACGGTGGTTGAATAACACTTATTATTAACCAATGATTAAAGTATTAAACGTTGCAAATATTATATAACATCCATCAATAGATTAAAATATTAAATATATATTACCAAATACACTTAAAATGAACAGATTAAGAATTTGATACTACTAACCCCTGTACTCACGAATAATTATGGTTTTTGTAATTTTTATTTATAATAATTGAGTATTTGAGTCCATATTAATATTTATTAAATTTTAACAATATTGTAGTCACATGTTGCACATATTATCACATGCGCCGGCATTGAACGATTTCCGTTAACCACTTGTGGGTTGAAGTCTACGGACTACGGCGCTCCAGTGCCTACTCTACAAGCGTGTGCAATGTGCAAATGTAATTTGAAAATTAATAATTGAAAGAGCAATTTCTTTCATTTGAACATCACCAAAGTATAAATACTCAATTATAACAATATTAGTAATTAAATAGTGTATAATTGTCTGGGGAGGTGGACAAATTCAACTTTATACATACTACAACACTATAATATTACCGACTGCGCAGTTACGGATTACGGCAGAGTCGTACAAGCAATATTCAGAATTCGTATCTAATAACTTATATAAGCGACAGGATAGGCGGGTACGTTTGTTGTTGCTGCGATAAGTGCGATGTTATGTACGGGTTTGAACGACCGGCAGCGTCGGCCATACAATAAAATATTTATATTATACTACTATATTGGGTAATTTATTTTTAAAATTAACAGCGCTGTCGGTTGCTAATCGCTATATGTATTTTTATTATTTTAATTTCCATTTTCTACTGCGACCTGCGACTATATAAAAAGTAAGATGCATGACAAAATAGATTTATTTTGTCATGGTATATTTTCGAATATTTAAATAATTCGTTATTCCTATGGCTACCGCTATTATATTTGAAGTCGCACCCCAACCACCAGCACCCACGAACCCCGCCACTGCTACAATACTATAATATTACCGACTGCGCAGTGTCTAGCTCGTAATGCCAAAAAGCACTTTAATGCCCATACACTATTATGTAATATCAATATATTAAAGATTAATTTTAAATTTATAGTTATTAGGTAGGTACTCACATTGGATTTGAAGCGGAGCTATAGGCTGGATCATTTCACTCATGTTTTTTTTTTATCCAAAACTTAAAAATCTCGAGCGTATGAAAGTATTTCTACCGCTGCAGATGGCTTAAGTGTACTCAAATGATCGTGTTCAATAACGATTCAGAGAGAAAAAATCTCCGAAACTAGTAACGCGTACAGGAAACGCAACGAGACCAAAGCAGTAGCGAACAGCGTATAGTGATTTGCGTACCGGATATACTGACCCAGTGCCTACTGAGTACTGGCCCTAGACTGCGGCAGTGCAGCTACGCTATCGGCTATACTGGAGAGTAACGCATTGTATAGATGTCTCTCTGGTATCGAGTCTCCGCTGACGGCGTAGTTCTCGGACAATAATCGTACGCCGAACGATGCGTTGTGTTCTTGTTTGAGGGTTCGAGACGACGGCGCCAAATGCTGGATGGATGCTAACACCGAACGAACATATTAATGTGCTTACGACAGACGGCTGACAATCGTCTGTGTCCTACCCCTACCCCATGTGGTATTGTTATCGGTGTTGGTTCTCTATTTCAATATTGGTTTTTCTCTATTCATTCCGCGACTACAATGGCCATTGAGTGTCATTACTTAAATAATATTAGTCCTTTCTAAGCGATAAGTCATAATTATTTATGTTGTATTTACATGGTTCGTTTGTACTAATAATAATTGTACTGATTAGACGTTTATCGTTGACACGTCCGATTACATTTAATCAAGACTGAATTTTCGTCTATCGATTGTCGATTGAGTACAACGCACAACTAAGTTCTAAACTACAAATTCCCAAAGCTATACCTAACTGTTGACTACAGCTGTCAAATAAATAACAAAAATATATAAAATTTGAATGATAATTATTATATTATTAAATTTTGATAAATAGGTACATAATATTATATTATATGATATTGGAATATTGCTATTATGTAAATATTTATTTATTTATTTATAACCGAGTATATAATACCCAGGGGGCTATCCGGGGATTTTTATTCCGATTAGCGAGACTGAGGCGTAAAAAGTTAAGAGCACATTGTACAAGCAAAATATTATGAAGAACATTTCTCGGTGACGGTAAAATTATCTATTTATCTGGGATAAACCAAAAACAATATTTTAAATTCGTCTATAACGTATATTCGTAAATAATTATATTTCTATCTACTTGGTCAAAAATAATATTACTGACTTGTGGATAAACCGGCAAGTAGTCACAAGTCAGTAATATATAGTCAGTAGTCAGTACTCCTTAGTCATAATAATCTGGAGAACAGAAAAAAGTCTCGGAGGGGGGGGGAAGAGTTAATAAAACTGATGAAATATACAATTTGGAACATTTTAAATAAAACGTATATAATCATTATTAATATTATAATCACTCTGTATGAATAGTAATCGGAAATAAAATCCCCAAAGCAAATACTATTATATACCTATTTATTATAATTGTACATCTTAAAATACTCATAACTCGCTTTAAAATTAAAATATAATAAAAAGCCTATGATATTAATAATCTTACCCGTTAAATTGTATAAGAAGTTATTGTTTTAATTTTATATTTCGTAATTATCATTCAAATTTTATATTTTTTTAATTATTACTAATTATGGTTAATGATAAATGTATGATATTATGTTAGTTTTGTGTGAAAAATACGGTCTACTATGATTCATATATTATACCTAATATACGTTAGTTTGGTGAGGAAAACCATAAGTAAAATGATGACAAGGTCTTCTATTATATACCAGCTATATAGTTCAATAAAATTGTATTTATAACTTTTTTTATAGTATAGTACAAGACCACAGGGCAGAGGAGTAATTTGGGGAGGGGGGCAACTGAGGCATTTGCCCTAGTATAGTATTTACATTAAGTCAGCACATTTACCACCTCCTCCCCAGTTTACCTCTATGGCACTAGGCTATGAGAATCTGAGTGAAAAAAATGTTGAGTCGGAAAAGTAGTGAAAAATTGCCCTAGTCTAATAAAAACTAAAGTGACGCCACTGCCACAGGGTCCAGGTTATCACCAGGCGATAAGTCTTAGGGTAATTGACTGGAAGACTTGAATAGGGCGAATGTTTGCGGGTTTTGCAGGGCCCCAAATTTAAATATTGGATGCCGTATGACCATACTGGTTTGACGATTGCTTTGTATAGGAGTAGTTTGTTTTTGAAACTTAAGTTAGATTTTAGTAGATGGAGGCAAGAGTTAAGTTGTTTTCGTTTTTGCTTTGTGTGGTTTGACCAAGTTAATCTTTTATCCAGAGTGATATCTATAAGTATTTATGGTTAACTGATGAAGTGGAATTGGTTTGTTATTGAATTTTAGTGGGGGGGGAGGCATTCCCTTTTGTTTAAGGAAAAATTCACCTGAGCGGATTTTTTGTATTGATTTTAATTTACCAGTTTTAGATTCTGAGTGGAGCGAGGAATGTAATGGTTTTAAATGATGTTTATTTCTTTTTCTTTTTTATTCTGTAAACACTTTTTCTCCCTCTAAACTTGCTCAAAAGTATCAAGTATAGCATCTTTTCTGAAAGGTAATGTTCTTGAGCTGGTACTTTAGACACGTCATTTTTCGATTATCGAAACGCTACTCGAAATAAAAGCGGTTAAAGGAGAAAAAATGTACGATTTCACGATTATATAATATTAAATAATTACGGACGATGTTTTGTACCAGAAATATTGCTTCAAATGAAAAATGACAAGAGATATGAGATTCTGAGCGAAGCGATGAATGTATTGATTTTACAATGATGTGTGTTTTTTTTTTATTTTTATTTTTTTTTTTTGTGTCTGTCATCCCCTTTTAGGACAGTAAAAGTACTTGGATTTTCTTCAACAGTAACGTTTCTGATAGGAAAGTGAATATAGTTGGTACTTTGAGGAGTCAAAAGTCAAAATTTCTAAGTAGTTTTCAAACGCGACGTGAAAATCTAATGAAAAATTAAGGAAAAACGGGAATTTTTACGCAAAATCTGTTTTCGAGAAAATCGATTTTGGTTTTTGTTGCAACTCTACAACAAATGATCGTAGATACATGAAATTTCGACGGAAGGTTTATATTAGCATTTTTTATACACCATAACATTTTTCAAATTTTTTGACTTTTGTTGAGCTGTTTACGGACATTTTCAGTTTTCATTTTTTTTAGTTTTTTTTCTATAAATATCAATAAAATTGTATTTGATGATTAAAAAAGCTTGAAAATTTAATACAAGGCTCCTACGTTATTGTTTCAAAGGTGGATGAAAAAAAATTAAAAATCCTTAGTCAGGGTTTTTATTTATAAGCATTTAAAGTTCAAATCTTGACAAAATACGGAAAAATCATGAAAATTAGCAAATTATTTTGAGTTAAGAATTCATAAAAATTTTTCTTTTTAAATCTAGGATTTGAAAATGTAATACAAAATTATCCATAAGTTTGTCTACCTCTATCAAAAAAAAATGTCTACAAGAAAGTCAAATTAAATTTTTATGAGCGTTTGAAATTCATATTTTTACAACATTTGATATAAGTACACTCGATATCTCAGCTAACGATTTTCTTATTTTGTTGTTATTCAAAAACGAATAACTGTAGATACATGAAAATTTTACTGAATGTTTATATTTTAATTTTCTATACACCATACAATTTTGAAAATAATTTGACTCTTTTTAAGCTTTTTTCGGACATTGTGAGTTTTCATTTTTTTTAGTTTTTTTTTCTATAAATATCAATAAAATTGTATTTATTGGTTAAAAAAGCTTGAAAATTTAATACAAGGCTCCTAGGTTATTGTTTCAAAGGCAAATTAAAAAAATTAAAAATTCTTGGTCACAGTTTTTATTTATAAGCACTTAAAGTTCAATATAATTTTTTTTTTTGTTACATATTTTGCTACGCTTGTATTTTTAACGCAATTTTTTGTTCACTTTAGTGTTATTTCAAATTTTTATAAGTTTTACACAGGGGCTAAATAACTGTGTCCCCTGAAAATCAAAGTGTGTCCTGAATGACAAATGTGTGTCCCAAGTTTTAAATAATTGTATTAAAAATTTGTAAAAAATGTCTTTTATCTTGTATTGTTTAGACATATTATAAAGTTTGAAAAACAGAGATCGATGCGGGCTGTAGAATATTTCCCTCTAGCAATTAAAAAATTATGAAATTTGGTTGATTCTACAAGGCGGTATCGTTATTCCCGCAGAGTGTATTTTTGAGGACAAAATTGCATCGACACCGGGTGCCTTACAGGTAGGTACTCAGTATAATGGGCTGAGACACGATTGAGCATAAAATATCTTTTTTGCGACACGATTGAGCCAAATTGTCGGCGTATCAAGGGAAATCGGAATATAAAAGAAAACCTACACCAGGGATGGCGAACCTGTGTCACGCGTGTCACGGAGTGACACGCGCGCATTATTATAGTGACACGCCAATTTAAAATATAATTCATAATTTTTACTTCACTTTCCAAAAAAATTATTTACATTTTCGATGTCTAGAACCAACCTTTCAATTTTTAATAAATCCACATACAATTACATATGATGAACTTGATCTATCTTTTTTTGAATGGCTAAAGTAAATTAATGCTGTAAAGATATATTAATATGTACATGTAACTTTATAAATAGTAAATAGTATAAATGCTGTAAAGTTATATTAATATGCAACAGTACCTAAATAGAAAATGCTGTAAAGTTTAAATATTTTATACACCTAACAACAAATAAAATCATTTTTAAGCAAAAAAAAGGTCTGACACGCGAGGCAAATAAAATCAAACCAAACATTTTGATTTGACACGCAGTTATCAAAAGGTTCGCCATCCCTGACCTACACGATTGAGGATAAAAAACTTAAAACTCAGCAACGTTATAATGTCTATGTTTAAAATGTAGTTTCTTAACTATTGGGTTACCTATGACCTATATAATTAGGTACAGGTACTAATGCCTATTATAAATATGTATTGTAGTTTATTTTAAGTCTAAAATAAGTTAAAATATTAAAAAAAATGAAAGTACTAAACTGATTATTTTATTATAATCATAAATCGGATTTTAAAAATTAAGATAGTTATTTTGTTTTATAATAAATATAACTAAAAGGATCTACATACATAATAATATACATTTAATATTATATTATAAATTTATAACAGTTTATTTAACAAACCCAATATTACTTTCTAAACATAATTAAATTTGTTTTTTAAAAACGTTGAATATTCTTATAAACTATTTTGTTACATAAATTATATTCTGATTGATGATGATAACATATAAAAATATTTAAATATTTTTCAATTTACCACACAAATTGGTGTTAACACAAATAATTATATCATGGGCATTGGGCCAATATTATATTTTGTTCAAAGAATAAAATTAATGTTCATTATTTATAATATGTCTTGTCACAAATTTAAAATTATTTTTCTGGATAGGAAAAAAGTATTTTTTAAAGAATAAAAAATACAATAAAAATATTCGAATACTTTACAAGACTGCCCCCCCCCTAACTACGCCTACAGCCTCTACAGGTTTTATTTTTGCTATAGAAAATTGTTAAAGCCCAAAAGTAACAGTTCAATTAATAAGTGTCTGGTGTGTCCCCTGAAATCAGATGTATTTTAAGCCCTAGTTTTACAGAATAATCTAAGGGGGAAAAACCGGACTTATATATACAGTTGATTTTAATAATTGGGTTTTTTAGTAAATATGCCTGAATAATTAATTCTTAAATCATATTAATTTATTGCTCTTGAGGGGGTTAGGTGTAAATTACTGGTTCCACAGGGAAGCTTATAAATTTGTAATATAATGTATAGTCTATAATAACTAATTTCCACAAAAATATTATTTTAAAATAAAAAAAAATGAGTGGGTGGATAACTTATTTTAAGAGGACGTCACGCCCGCATGTGTTGTATACCGGTAACGGTACATATTATATTTTACATTATTACATTATCACAATAAATATTAAAATACACTTATTGGTATACTACTATTATACTAGCTCATAGCTAAATTATATAAGTACATAAATTTGTAAACCGCGGTGCAGGTTCGCAGTGATAGTGTTGGGATTTTATTAAGCCTAATTACTTAAAATAGATAATAACAAAATGGATTATAATAAAATTAATTACTTTTTAACTGGCTCAAAAAAAATGTTATCTACTCCAAAAATAATATTGTTTGGGTAATAATGATTGACGACATATATTTTATTGAAAGCAACATCCATACGTATAATTCATACATTTTAAATTGTTTCATCGCTCAAATAGTTTTAAGTACCTGCATAAAAAATATTTTGTTAAATAATACACGTTACATAAGGTTGATGCTTGATAGACGATATAGACTATATCTAGTTAATTTAAAATTTTTTTTAAAAAATGGATCGCTTAATTTTTAATCTGTATCAATATTTTTTCGGAAAGAACCAGCAGAATTCTGAATCTGAAGACCATTCTCAGGACTATTTGGTATATGAAATATAAATTCTTAATTGTCTGCAAATATCAAAAATTACAATTTAATACAAACATAATATTATAATATATATTATATAATATAAAGTACTAAATATTTAGAACAATATTATGAAGGAAGAGGAGTGGAATTCGATTTCAACATCAACAATAAAATCAACAAATTCGAAACATTCAATTGAGTTCCATCCTAGTCGAGATGAAATCAATGCTTTTTCCCTGTGTAAGTTGAAAGTTCTAGGTGTTAAGATTTAAGATTTCATACCAGTCATCGCGCAAAAGCAAACGACACAATAATTGTGGTATACTAAATTCGATTAACTATATAGACTGGTTTAAGATTATCCCACATTATCCCGCAACGGGATAATGAACCACGTAAGTGATATGGTCCAAACATCCCGGTGCATTATTTTTCACACCGGTTTAATCTAGCAAATTTGTAGATAACGACTAAAACTATATAAGTATGGGTTGTATATTTTATTAAAGACATTCTCAAAATCGTGGTTTTAGTCCTGTTAATCTTAGTCCGTGGCTTATACCATTGATTATACCTACTATTAGACGGGGCAAGGGTGTAGTTCGCGTGGTTTTGCCAGGCAACGCTGCTCAACAGGATTAACAATGCCCGTAAACAGCTCAAAAAGAGTCAAATTATTTTTGCGACACGATTGAGCCAAATTGTCGGCGTATCAAGGGAAATCGGAATATAAAAGAAAACCTACACGATTGAGGATAAAAAACTTCAAACTCTGCAACGTTATAATGTCTATGTTTAAAATGTAGTTTCTACATCACTATTGGGTTACCTATGACCTTCGTCCTACACGTCTACCCACCTATACAGCCATATAGGTAAGTACTGCAACAGTGCAACCTGAGTGTTTCTTTTTTGCTAGATTGGTTATTATAAAAACAACTATATGGCTGTATCGTACTGTCGTGTGTGGTTCCGAGTGGGTGACACCTTCTTAATTGATGTAGGTACTTTGTACGTATTAAAATCAATCAAAAATGTAGGTACACCAATATTATCTATTCAAAAAATATGTTCATTTTTAGTTAGACATCATACTACGCTGACATGTGTTATTTCCGTAGACCTATTAGTTTATAGGTCTATGATGGTTATTTTATACATTACACAATAAACGTTCAGATTAATCCATTTAACTATAATATTTTTAATATTAGATTTACTTACTTGATGTATTATAAATTGTAAATGTAAGAATACTATAGTAAGTTTTTTTTCGATGAGTTAATTTTGATGCAAGTAATAAGAATTTTAAAATTGTAAATATATACTATATTAGGTATGTCTATATATAATATATTTACATTATTGTATTTTTTATATTTATAAAAGTTGGGTAATAAATATCAATATATATACGAGTGTACGATTATAATTTAATTGGCGATTCATACATTTCTATAATACATCTGAAAATCTTCAATCGCAATTCATTCTTTGACAGGGAAAATTCAAGATATCAAAAAAAATTTTCATAAATTACCGTTAAGATGATAGCCAGTAGGTGTCCTGTCCATTGGCTATCGTAGGATTAGACATAATGATAATATTATAATATTATCTACGTTAATACATTATAAATTATAATTTATAATATTATATTTTTATTATAGGTAGGTATTAAAAATAAGTAATAAACTAATAACTAAACAGTAAACAACTAAGTACTAACAAGTCTTAAATAAATTGTTTGTATTCAGATATCGAAGACAAATCGAAACTCCCAAATACTACTCCTATTATTGAAGATCAAATTCCGCAGTGTACAGAATTATATCAATGTTTGAAAAATACTGTAAAGGAACTAGGAGGTGATACTCATACTGCGATAGTATATTATATTATTATTTAATTTATATAACCTAACCGTCAATTATCTCTCGTTTAGAACAAAAGTTAATACACGACACACAATTAAAAGGATTGACATTAAATCTGAACAACAATAATATTCGTTTGATTGCCGTCGAAAGTATTTATAAATTATAATTTCAAACAAGTTTTACGTTATAATATCAATATCTAATTATACGTTTAGACGATGTCAAAAACATAATCCTAAAATATATGCATTTACCTCAAATGTACGAAACACTACAAGACCAACTCGAAATGGTTTCGGGGAAGATCAATGTGAAATTCGATCACTTGGAACAAATGTTAAGCTATCATACAGCGGAGTGTTATAGAACAAGTGATACTCCCGAAGACCTGTAGCGCATCTAATCCTATAATAATGAATTACTGTGAACCACGAATTAAGATAAATTATAATATTAAGTATATCTTAATTCGTGCTGTAAAGTGTAAACATAAGTTTCGCGTTGTATCTACTTTTTATATTAAACAATTTTTAAACTTCGAATAATTGCGCTAGTTTTTAATACAACACTAATACAGTAATACACTATTATAAATAGGTATTCACTATTCTTTTTATTTTTTTTTTCGTGGAGTGCTCAAGCACCTCAGTAACCTATAGCAACCCACAGGCCATATGATGTGGCTATGTAGATGAAAATCAGATAGGATAGTAACAACAACTATACATCATAATAGTTTTCATTAAATAAGTAATTATTTTTACCATTTAGATTTATTCTGTGATAGTATTTTTAATCATTATTTGTTTTGTTTAATTTATTACATACTTTTAGACTACCTAGGTATATTTTATAAAACAAAATTATATAAGAAATAGGTAACTAATAGAAAAATATTTTATGCTTTTTTTTAGTACTTAATATTTACTTAAGTAAACAATCTTTGGCCTATTTTATACAATGATATGAATATGTATCGTACCTGCATGGAACTATAATTAACTGTTATAGTAATACCTAAATAGTAAATTACAAATAACTGTATTTAATAAAATAATAAAATAGTCTTTGAAAATTTTTTTATTAGTCATAACAATAATAATTATAATAAAAACAAACAACACATTATATAATAATATAAAATAATAAAAATATAAACAGATAACATTAAAACTTTTATAATTAATATTGATATGAGGTAACTAAATTCTAATGGGATATTAAAAAAATTGTTTAATTTATAAGTAGTTTTAGAGATTTTATATTTCCAATAATACTATAAGGCACAAAGTTACAAGTCACCGAAGACAATAATTGTTAGTAAGTATACATAATGTCTTTTGAATACGTCAAACAAGCTGCCTCATTGAGTAAGCATTAGTATACTAAGTTTTGTAAGTAACAACTGTGTGTTAATTTGAACATTTATTAAGGTTTTAGTTAAAAATATACACAACCTATTGTATATACTGCCCTAAATAAACTTCACATTCAGGGCATTTATGTTCAACATTTAAGCATTGGTCCATACAAAACGGTATTAAGCAAGGACCCCAAAAACATCTGAAAAACATAAATTAATAAAGTTATCATTATAATAATTTAAACTAATAGTATCTATAACTTTGAATTGTATAAAAACTTTTTGTTTTTTGGTTACATTCATTATTTATTCATTAATTATTCTGAATATAAAATTTGGTAAGCTGTGTTAGTAAGACAGGGCAACACAATATGTGGGTATATACTATATACATTATATTCAGGGATTTTGACTAGTTAAAGGAATTTATTTGCATGCTAAAAGGACACTAAACAGACATATTTTGTTGTCTGTCTTACAAGTGCGTAACATAGCAAATGTACACTCAGCAGATCGCATTTAGCTTCGTTAGTTTAAAAATTCGAGAGTATCGACCTATTTTGTATGAAACTTGATGGTATAAACATTATCTGTGTTTGCATGTGATTTTTTTTACAATAATTCAGATATTAAGTGAAAAATGGGCATTTTTAATTTAAACTATATTAAATAAATAAAAATTGCTAAATAAATTGATATATCATAAAAAACCCACATCAAGCACAGATAATGTTCTTACCATCAAATTTCAAAATAGGTTGATATACTCTTAATTTTTAAACTAACAAAGCTAAATGTGTAAGACGGAGACAACAAATGCCTGTGTAGCGTCCTCTTAACATAATTACAAAATAACTATTTAAAATGATAAAAATGATTAATTGATTTGTTTATTACCCAAACACACAAAGCAATAAACTGGATATATAAGCTTTTGTAATTGGTTTTTTATGTATTTTTGTAGTTATTTCTTTTCGGCAAAAGGAGCAGACCATTCGGGTACTATGGGGGCCAACAGGAACAACAGTGGTAATAAGTTCATATGGTGCCTTCACAACTAAATCAAATAAGATACCTTTAAAATATTAGAAGAAAAAAATGTAGTTGGTCACTTACATTCGGGTTGTGGGGTGTAAGGACTTGCTGGTGAAACACTTATCTGCTGATTCCATCCATATGGTGCTGTTGGAACAGTGCCTGGTGTATATGTGCCACTCATGATTCTATAAATAATTAATACCTTGGTATAGTTTACAAAATAAATTAAAAACAAAATATTACGTGTGTGTAATTTTAAAATATATTAAAAAGACTTCAAACAGCTAAATAGCTAATAGATTTCCATTTTTGGGGTAAGGTCAAACAAAACGGGTTATTAGAGCAATTTTATAGGCCAAATTATTTTGAACACTTTCTATTATTGATAAGTCTATAAAGGCATTTCGTAATAGCACAGTTAAAATACTGTACCTGCACGTATCCTATAATTCAATGATGTATATAAAAAATAAAATTAGTTATTATAGAAGTAGGTATCTATTTACTAATAGTAATTTGAGTATTTCCCATGGTAATTTCATAATTTACATTCACGATTCACAATCACATTTCAGAATAATATGCACCTAATCATATTATATTCTAATGATAAAAATATATATTATTCTAGACACGTTCATGGAAACATACATACATAATAACTATTTCTTCCAACGTTTGTAAAAGTTTAAAATTTACGGATTTACGATTAATGATTATTACAGCAATATTATTGTACACTCAATTTACTTATTCGCAGAATACGAATGTAGGAAATAAAAGTCAAACAGCTACAAACTACAAGTTGTTGTCTACAACTTACAGACAAGTTCATTGTTCATATTATAATAATATCCCGTACGACGCACAGTGGACTGAAACCAATTTTTAGCTGACCAAAAGTTCTATTCCTAATTCCTGAAACCTAAAAAATGATACATTTTAGTACTTATTTATTTTTGTTATAGTATGTTGATGGTAAATTAAAAAAATTACGTCAATCATTTGATTATTGAATGTTATATAGAACTGTTGATTAGAAAAATATAGATTTTTATCGATTATTTCCAACTTTTACGCTAGGCATAAATATTAATTATTTTTTTTTCACTCTAAATAATTTATTTAAAGTTTATATTTTTATAATTCACACTTATCATTTTGTTTTAATATAATACCGTCAGAAAAAAAAAAAATATTTTTTTTTAATCAAGAGTAATACGAAATTGATCCCGAAAAACACAAGGTTTCCATTATTTTTTTGGTTATTCAAGAATATAACTATAAATTGCGGGGTTTTATGTAATATTAAATGCAAACATGTTGTATAGTACAAGTTGTCAGCAATAAATTTAAAAAAAAATTTTTGCTCCAAATTGTTTTTTAAGTACATTGTACTTAAAATATTATATGATTTTACTAAAATAAATATATCTACGTAATTTTGAAAAAAACCAAGATTTCAGGCATATTTTATCGTCTTATCGATTATAAATCGGAAAATCATGATATTAAGATATGATTTCGATAATATTATATTATAATATTATAAGAGTATAAGACTATTAAAATTTAAAATAATATTGCTAAACTGAATGTGTTATTTTTTTTTTCATTTGTTTAATGTTGACGTTCGTATGTATGAGCATAATTTTCGATGAAGTTTGATTTTTATGGTATATTTCTATTTTACGGGGCACCTTTTTATTGCAATTTTTCTTTTTGAAACCGATGTAGAAATAGGTACACTGACAACGATGGTGAAGTCAGAATTTGGCGCTCGGGCATAGTTTCGAAGTTACGACACTTCAAAGTTTGTATATAAAGAGTGGATATATGGCGGTTACCCTGTGATCAACTTCTTGAGTCTTGAGGTGGTGGTGCATAGCAAGTTGAGGGATATTTTCGATTTTTTTGTCCGAGCGCAGAGCAGCGAGCGAGTGGTAGCGCGGGCATCGCTGGCGTCCCTCCCCCAAAAAAGCTCTAAAAAAGGGTGCCCCGTAAAGTAGAAAAGTTCCAATATAGAGCCGTGTAGACGAAAAATTTGAACTTCAATTTTGATCCAACTTCATGGTATCATGGTTAAACCTGTGGTAAGAACGTAAACACTCTGGTATACCAAAAGCTTACCATGCATACCAACCAATCACAGAAAAGTATTTTTATGCATATGTGTAGTGGAAGGAAATCCACCTATTGTAGTTCACTGGTTATACAAATGTGGTTATTATTGACTAATGCATATATATATATAGATTATATATGTCTATATCTTATACTATAATGGGTAGTGAAAATGTGAATTCGTTGCAAACTGATTCAATTGTTGGAACAATCAAATCGACATATTAAAATGTCTGAAATAAATTTAATCTGTAATTATAAAAAATGTCGTAAGGATTTAAACTCATTTGCATGGGTAACGAGTTGCTCACATATATTTTGCGACTACGATGGTAGCCGAACATTTAACCGTGAAAAAAAATGCCCATGCTGTAATGAAGTCCTAAATAGACGATTGGACATTGTCCAGATAAACTTAAATCCAGACGAATCTTTTAAATCTGTATGCATTTTAACTATAGATTACCTTTTACCTATTCTAAAAACATAGATTTAAGCTTACGTTTAAGCTTCTGTAATGATAAATTTTAAATTTTAGATGATACTGTGTGGTTTAAGACCAGAAGTTGTAATGGATATATCATTACGAGCAGTGTCTTTTTGGAATTACCAAATGACCCAAGAAAAAATCATTCAGACTAGTAGTATGAAAAGACTTCAAGCAAAATTTGAACAGGTTAAAATCAATATAGAAACCATGGAGTACCAGTTTCAAAAACATATTTTAATTGAAACAAAAAAATCTGAGTGCAAGTATACTTTTAGAAATACATGACTACAAAATATATAAAGGTATTATGTAATTTCCTATTTATAACTAGTGTACAATTACATTTATAGCAGCTTTGAAAGATGCTGAATTACAAAGACGAAAAACCCAAGAGATAGAAGAGAAGCTGATGGAAAAGAGTAGAATCTTACATCAAGTTCAGGTGACAGTAAAATAAAATAAAATCAACAAAACATAATATTATGCACATTAGGATTTAATACACTTTCAATAATTACCAAATGCTTAAAATAGCAATCATGTCTAGTTAGTCTAGTTATCAAATATTGACTAGAAATTTTCTAGGCTAAATCTGTGTAAAAATAACGCACCGGGATGTTTAGATCATATCATTTACATGGTTCATTATATGGTGCGGGATAATGTGTAATAATTTTATGCTGGTCTAGTCTAGCATGAAACATAAATATGATTGTACTATTGAAGATAAATATTGTTTTACATACTAAGATAAAGTTGGGTTATAAATAATAATTTTTATTATATATTACACGTTTTGGTCACTGACAAATTGAGCGCATACTGTAATCTATAATATTAATTTTATAGCCATACATTTTCCAAGACTGTACAATTTTATTTATTTTTACTAAATATTACATAGGTAATAAGTATTTAAATTTCACTTACCTTTTAATAAAATATAGTTGAACATTTTTGTATAAAAGAGGTAAATTGAAAATGAAATCAATATAAAAATATTAGTTTATTATGGAATTATTTTTAATATTTTAGTCGAAGTATGAGTCTCTCAAACTTCAACTTATTTCTAATACTATAAAATCAACAAAAACAGAACAAATTCCTATGGCCCAACTCCAGCCTAAAACATTTGAAGGTCAAAATGGTCAGTGCAACTATAACATTATCATTTAACTTTAAATTAAATTAATATTTATTTTATTTTACAGAATTTGTATTTGCCCCAAATGTTGATTAAGTTAAATGAATAAATGTATACTAAACTAGAAGAAAATACAAGACAAGATGTTAACACTACTTACACATAGAAACAATTTTTATTTTAAATCAATTATTTCTAAAGGTTTTATATTTAATTCTTTTTGTAGTTCTTCCATTGGTTGATCCCATCTTTTTTCAAAATAAATATTTAACATAAAATTACTGTCTAGTCCTGTTTGAATAGCCCATGGTAAATAATGTTTTACATACTGTTGTCTTTGCCTAAAAATAATGTAAGTGGGCATTAAATTGAACAAACTAGAATAGATGTATATTAAGTATATAAATGTTTACTTTGGTTTAAGTCGTACAGCACCAAAAAGACCTCCACTTAAAGTCATTGGTAACTTGGTCTGAAATGCTTCAATCCATTTTACTGTTACTTCTCCTAAATAAGATAGTTACAAATTTTTAATTTTTTTGATTAACCCGCAGCAACATAGGCCATTGGCTGGTTTTCCAACTGTGGGGAGGGTATTGTAGGTTGGGTAAACACGTGTATTTGGTTTTGGCAGAATTTCGAATTGGGCACCCGTGGGTTTCTACCATGCCCGGTCGGGAGAGACAGTTGCCTGCTCAGAGAGAGGAGCCACCCGTGGTCAAGATTCAAAACTCCTTAGTCCGCTCCATCCCCCAAATTTTAAATTTGCTTAAACATTTGTATTTAACACGTTAAACGCCGACGTCAACGCAACGTTGCCATGACTAAACGGGCGCCCATGGCCGATGTCAACCCGTGGTTGACATAGAGTAACCTATTTTGTATTGAGTCTTTTTTGGTGGCTATAGCTGAACACATTTAAAAATTCTATAGAACATTCATAACCGTAATAACAATTCCGTAAAATCTACTAATTTTACAATTGGCGACGGTCGCCTGCAGGTCAAATAGTGTCGGCCACTGGCATGCGCATGCCAAATCAAAGTCGGCATTCAACGTGTTAAGTACTCACTATCACCTCCCGAAAACCCCATTTCAATTTTAAGTCATTCAGCTGAATAATTAAGTGGGTACCTTATATTGTGAATAAACTGTACATAAAATATATATACACATTTATCTTCTATATACATAAAGGTCTGAGGAATAAGTAAACATTTTTTATCAAAAAATTCAAAATCATTGTAATGATATCTGCGATTTGAACTCTATACCGTTAAACATTGTCTTTATATTATACTCTATGGACAGACATAGTATCTATATACTTTAGGGGCATACATAGTCTTTACATAGTATTACTTTACAATATGTGCTATATTGTTATTTTGTTACTTTAATTCAACCGATTTGACTGATTTTTTCTTAATTATCAGGGCAAGGTTTGTAAGAAAATTTTTTTTATGAAAATCCACTGGAAAAGTTGAAAATTGGATGGAAAAATACAACAGTGGCAACAACTGTCCAACAAAAAAAATAAACTAAATACCTAATAATATATTTGTATTTATTGTTAGGTTCACATTGGTTATGATTCAATATAATTTTGGAACTGTACCTATATTATACCTATTAGGTCAAAACAATATAATTTAGTAAAACCTGTAAAAACAGTATGTCAAGGGCTAATTTTTCGGCCGGTGTCCCAGGAACCTATTACCAACACAATCCACATCATTATCAATTTGTTAATAAAACATTCATAATTAAGAACATACCTCGCAGGGTCTGCAATCCGCTATAATATAATATAATTAAAAGTATGCTGACTGAATCACTGACTGATCACCATAGATCCTAAATAATGATAACTTAAGGCCAGAAATTTTCATGGTACCTTTGTACCTTTGTACCTTTGTAGGTGTGCACTAAGTTGGCATCTTCCAAAATTCGCATTTTAAAGTGATGCTTGCACAAGTATTTTGAGATTCAAGATAATCGATCAACATTTTTAAATTTTGAACATCATATGACAGATATTAAATAAGCGAGTTGAACAAAGTTTGAATCATATAGAGTTGACACTTTTAAAGGAGACAATGAACGGGCAAATACACGAGCTCAGCAAGTATTTAATAAATTAGAAAACAACATATTACCTAACATATTTGTAGGCATTCCCAACACTGTATGAAATAAATCATGTACTTCTCTGTATCTCTGCATTACATATGCTAATTGAATGTCATCAATGAATTGTACTGTTCCTCGGGAATCTGGTGTTACTTTCTAGGTAATAATGAAACATTTTTGGCTTAGCATTTCACTGATATAATTTTAAAAACTTAAAATATTATTACTTACATTATGATCCAAAAATTTAAAGTAAGCATATCCGAGAGTATTTTCTGGCATATTTTTTAATTTTTCAAGATCAACTGTTGAAGTGTTAATTCGTGGTTGTAACCTTCAAAAAGTATTTCATGCAATTAAAATCAATATGTCTTAGAATATAAATATGCAGATAATTTCAAGCATTTTATACTATATACTGTAATATTTCGTTGCCTTCAGGATTATTAATCATTTTATCTCTCATATATTTCAACGCAAATGTTCCAGTAGTTTCTCCCATAGTGGCAATCATATCTAAAATGCAGTATATAGTTTAAAAAATGTCAATAAATATATAATATAATTTTGTTGTTTTCCAATTGCAAGTAACTATTATTACCTGCTCTTTGAGGATCAAACAATGAAACAGTGGCAGAACCGATAGATAATAATAACTTTTGGAGCGGTGTGGTTGGTATATGATTTTCATTATATTGGGTTACAAAATCAGACATACGTCGGTGTACTTGGTAATTTAAAACAATACTTTTTTTCAACATTTTAAATTTAAATACAATGAATTCTTAAAAATTATAATATTGATTTTATATTCGTTTTAACTATCATAAAATAATTATTTTTAATTAATAGATGACAATTTAGTGCTCAATTTAAAAATACTACTTTAATTTGTAATTTGTAAAAACCTATAGATTATTATTCAATTATTCAATATGATATTAATTAATAATTATCAGTTATCACGGTTAACACCACGATTGAAGATACACAGGTTGCACATAGCATAGACGCATAGACGACCTATGAATAAATGGCTTTTAGATTGATTTACAAAGTGACTATGAAAATCAGCTGTTAATTATTAACTAGCAACGCTTGATGTCAACACTCAACCATATGTGTCGACATTTAGAACTAATTTTACACCTATTTATCTATAATCGGTAATTGTAATACTGCCGCTTGGAGCGCCACTGGTTAACTATTGACAAGGTTAAAAACGAAGTTTGTCCGGGCTTTTTTTTACATCCTTATAAAACACCCTGAAACCCACATATTAAAAAAAAAAATTTTTAAAAATCAAAAAGTTGCTAAAACAGAATCGTTCCCAAAATGTTAAATGTCCAAATCTCATAAGTAATAATCAATCTAATCAATAAGTTGCGATGAACATTTCAGGGAAACTTTAAAAATAAAAATAAAATCATGACATAAGCCAAGGGGGGGGGGGGGGTCCTGGGTTCACCACTGGCCACTGCTAACTCTTATGATAAAACTCATGCTCACCTTTGTCGTGATCGATGAAACTAGTTGGTTCTCATTAGTTATTACTTATTCAAATTGAAATTGAAAATTATTATAAATAAATAAATATAAACATTGAATGACCTAATGTTTATTTATAAGTTCAAAAATTTGCTTTACATTGCTAATTGAAGATAAGAAAATAAACTTGTTAGTTGTTACAATAATTCCCGTACCTATAGGATTTAATATCGATATAGAAACCCATCACTACTCAGACATTACTTAATACTTTAATTAAGTATCATTTTCTATCTCAATGAAATTTGAAAATATTTAGTCTATCCTAATTTTATGCCACAGATATTGAGATATAGTCATAGAGATAATAATTGAATATTAATAGTCATTTTAAATTTGTGTTAAATTGTATGCTTATTTATAAAGCTTGAAAATTGTATACATGTTTTTTTAATTCTTATTACAATTATTAAATATTAAAAATACTTAAAAACCAGTAGCGTATGCTGGATTTTTCATTACCGGGGGGGGGGGGCTTGAAAATGAATTTCAATTTTATTTTTACTTTGTCTTGTCTAATACATTTAGACGTTTAGGTGGGGTATTTGAAAATCTTTGTACAATTCCAACTTCTCAACTTTTCTAATAGCAACTTCGATAGAGGTTTTTAGAAGTCATTTTAGGGAGGTCGAAATTGAAAATTTTCATTATTTTTTAAAAGGTAACCTTGGTTAGACCGTTTTCGCTTGGATTTAATTTGATTAATTTTAGTTTTTCTGAAAATTTTAATAAAAAATTATTCATTTGGTTTAAAAGCTTAAAATTTAAAACAAGGTTCGTCATATTATGTTTTTATAATATTTATTTAAAAATATTAACGATACATACAGACACAAATGCACCATTATTTTTTACAAGCATTTTAAGCACTTTTTATAATTTAAAGTTTTGACAAAACCACAATTAATTTGTAGTTAAAAATTTATAAAATATTAAATTTGCATACCAAAGAATTGAAATTGAATTCAAGTAATTCATGCTTTTACAAAAAAATTACTGATAATTTTAGGAAAATTGGTTGTAATACAAGGTTTTTGCAAAAATGAATTCGAATTCAAATGATCATTCTGATAAGACGTATAATATGAATTTACCATTTACGTATTGTCATACATAAGTATATCTATAAGATAAGCATCTATATATTGCTTATTAGTTAACGACAGACGAAGTTGAAACTTAATAAATATTTTTTTTTTAAGTTATAATCACGGTCTTAGAATATAGTTACGGTTAAAATAACAAGTCAATTAGGGGGGTTGGGCGGGGGGATTTGGCGCGTCACACCCTGCGTACGTCAATGATAAGAACAGATTTTTTTAAAAGACATTTGAATTTCAAATTTTAAATAAAATTGAATATTGAAACAAATATCAGTGATTTTAGTTATAACTTATTAGTTTATTATATACTTATTTTGTTGTAATTAAAAAAAAAGATTATTTTTAGAAACTTTAAATTTTTTGTATTTCGTAGATCATTATCACTAACATAGAACAATACTTTATAACAAAGGCTCTCTAATTACTACTTTACACAATGACATTTTTAAAATTGTGCTATGATATGTCATAGTTTGTTTTAGGCATAGACCTATTAGATAATTATAGGTCTATGGTTTTAGATACACAGGTCACAGACTACTTTTTATGTAGAAATCTGTTTTCAGATATTATCTTATCTGTTATTGTGGTAATTGATAACAATGATAAAATATATCATAATGACGTCATGAACAGTGAGAAATTTTTGATGTTCGTGAGAGAATAGAATGGATGATGTCTTCATCCATTTTTTTGTTTAGATCCATACCGATTTGTTGATATTATCAACGAGTTGTTATCGTCTTAACATAATTGGTTAAAAATTAATGTTTACTTCTTCTTTCAAATTCTATGTAATATGTATAATTATTAATTAATATTCAAATATTAAATATTAATTGTAGACATATTTTGTTAATAAATTTGGTATTTGGTAGTATATACTTTATATTTGAATCGTGTGTGTATTACTGTTGAGCTTAAATTTAAATTTGTAATTATTCATTAATGCAACTATTAAAATTTATTTTCAATTGTCATGAGATGTTTATTTATTGTATTTTGAACGTGTTGTGAACGACTATTCTATCTAAAACTCATAATGTCTGACAATTCAGAAGATCAAGTAAGACAAGCTACTACACTGGCTACATAATTATAAATAATTTTAAATATGTATGATTTATGTTGGATAAACATTATTGTAAATAAAAACTTTAAACTCAGTTGGTAAATATTTTGTTGACTAAATGTACAATATAACTACAGTTTACTGTTGTAATGCACATTTACTACAACATAATATAATTTTAATACAATCATATTTCATCCAAGCTATTTTATATGCTCAGAAAAATGTGAGTTAATAATTCTTACGATTTTAGTTTTATGAACAATAATTTGAAAATAAATATATTAAGTGGACTTAGTATTTGGTACACTTCACCATAGCTAAATATCTATATAATAAATAAATATTAACTACTTCATAAATAAATTAATCAACAATTGTTATTTTATTTAATAACATTAATACTGTTATAGAACCCTAGAGATGCTGGTAACATGTGTTTGGAATTGGCTTTGGAAGGTGAAAGACTTTGCAAAGCAGGAGACTGTCGTTCAGGGGTAGCATTCTTCCAAGCAGCTGTTCAAGCCGGAACTAATGACTTACGTACTCTTAGCGCCATATACAGTCAATTAGGCAATGCTTATTTTTATTTAGCGGATTATCCAAAAGCATTGCACTTTCATAAGCTTGATTTGGCTTTAGCAAGGTATTTATATTGTATATTTATTTACTGGTCTTAATAAGAATTAAAAATAAAATACTTTCCTTATTGTTGGATTTGTTACCAATTTTTATAAATATATTAAAAAATCACAATAAAGCAGTTTTAAAATACTTGTTTTGTTATGTTTTATGTAGAACACTAGGAGATAAACCAGGTGAAGCTAAATCTAGTGGAAACTTGGGAAATACTTTGAAAGTAATGGGCAATTTTGATGAAGCTATGATTTGTTGTAAACGTCATTTAGAAATAGCAAGAGAATTGGGAGATAAAGTCAGTATCAATTTTATTTATACACTTCTAATTACATTTTCTAAGTAATTTATTTTTGTTAAATTATATTATGGTTTTAATTCTTTTAATAGTTGAGTGAAGGACGAGCCTTATACAATTTGGGAAATGTGTATCATGCTAAGGGTAAACATATAGGAAGAGTTGGTCAGCAAGATCCAGGAGAGTTTCCGGAAGAAGTAAAAGTTTGCATTGAACAAGCTGTTAAATATTATGAGTAAATAATATATTTATATTATATCTGTTACTTATCAGTTATTACAATTAATATAGGTTAACACTGCATTTTATATATATATATTACTTTAAAGCAATTTTGCAATCTACAAGATAATATAATAGAAATAAGTCTGTCCAACTAAACTAGAAGCATAAAGCATAAGAGCCTGTAAAGCGCATTTTCATCTAAAACAACTGGGATTTACCATGAAAAAAATTTTGTGACTTTTCCATAGGCTATCGACCATCAAAGAAACGAGTGGGTCACAAATCCAAATTATATAAATATATATTTTTGAAATGTAATGTTATATCCTGTAAAAAAAAAGTAAGTAGGTACCTATGTATGTTTCAGGAAATTGCCTTTATATACTTTATACTTATTATATAATTTTGTATTATAGATTACAAAAATTATCTTAAAATAATATAACTCTGTATTAACCTGTACTCGCAATAACAAAATTACGTTCACAGATAATTTTATAAGTTATCACAATAATTGATAAGTTACTTGTTTTGTTTAAAAATTGTGTCTAATCTTTCATTGAAAGACTATTGGAAAGCTTATTGGTAATGAATAATATATAATAATATTACTATGAATAATTTTTGCAGAGAAAATTTAAAACTAATGAAAGAACTCAATGATCGTGCAGCTGTTGGTCGAGCTTGTGGTAATTTAGGAAATACTTATTATCTGTTGGGTAACTTTAAGGAAGCCATTCAATATCACGAAGAGGTAATTTTGTTTTTTAAATATAATATCACAATCTAAATTTTTTTTTATGTTAAGAGATTGAAAATTGCTCGAGAATTTGGTGACAAATCAGCTGAACGCAGAGCTAATAGCAATTTAGGAAATTCTCATGTTTTTCTTGGTGAATTTGAAGAAGCAGCAGATCATTATAAGTAAAATTAATATTTATGTATATTAAAATAATCATAAATAAGATAAATAGTAATTTTAATATTAAACTAGGAGAACATTGATCCTGGCTCAAGAATTGGAAGATAGAGCAGTTGAAGCTCAAGCGTGTTATAGTCTTGGAAATACTTATACATTATTGAGAGATTATAATACAGCTGTTGATTATCATTTAAGACATTTAGATATAGCTCAAAAATTACATGATAGAATTGGCGAAGGTAAATCATTGTTAACTATGTGTTAAAATAAGAAAAAAAACTAGTATCATATCTTAGTCATTAGTGATATTTTAAACTAGAAATTGTTGGAATCTCTTGGAAGCATCAATTTATTATCCAACAGCATTCTATAAAAAATTAGCTTGAATTTTTCCTAGATTATTTTTTGGCAATAGCCGATCTTCAAAAAAAAAAACTAATGACAAATACTGGTTTATCTAAGGCAATGGTCTGACCAAACCTGACTAAAATTGGGTGACCATATAAAGTTACTCTTATATACAAGATAGAGTTTAGTTTAATAAATTCTATTTTATTTCAATGTTAAATTTAATCAAACTTAATAATGTATTAAAAAATATGTTTATGTTATTGTATAAATTAAATATTGAATTGATTTTTATCTCAATTATAGGAAGAGCTTGCTGGAGTTTAGGAAATGTAAATCTAGCTTTAGGAAATCACGAAAAAGCATTATATTTTGCTTCTAAACACTTGGAAATATCAAAAGAAGTAAATACTAATTACATAATATTGTATAAGTTACAATTTTATAACAATTTTTAAATTTCTATTTAGATTGGTGATACAGTTGGTCAAGCAACTGCACAGATAAATATAGTTGATATCAAAAAATCTTTGGGTATGTCAAATGGACAACTTTCACCAGACAGTAAAGAATTGTTGGATACCATCTCTAACACACAGCCTTCACCTCAACTACGACGTTATCGGGTGAGGCGTCAGAGCATGGAACAGCTTGATTTACTTAAGGTAGTGTGTGCATGTTTATGTGTGTCTAGTTTTTGTTTGTCATTGTATTTTATGTAACATAAATCATAATGCATTAATTATTTTTACGGTATTCAGTTAACTCATTTTGGCATACAGTGATGTTATATCAAGTAAATAAGTAGTTTAAAGCTTGCAAATACAACTGCTTTTATTTTAAGTTTGGTTGATAATCAAAAATTGGATTTGAAATAATATTTATTAATAATTCTAGTTGACTCCAGACAACAAAGGTAAATTACCCAGCTCTAACGACAAGATTTATCAGTCAACTTCATCAGTATCCAAAAAGGTATATCATAATGTATTTTTCTCATTTATTATGTTTATTAATACCTGTTTTATTATTTTAAATAGTCTGAAAAAACTGAAGATGATCCATTCTTTGATTTGTTGTCACGATTCCAAGCTGGACGCATGGATGATCAACGTTGTACTCTTGGTTCCTCAAGAAATTTAGAAGATAAAGAAAATCAAAATGCGAACAAATTAATTGCCCAAATTGGTCAGTATTTTATTAATTTACTTTTTTCTGGTGTCATAATATGTTAACTATCAACTGATTATTCTTTAATATATGTTATATATATATATTATGAATAACAGGAATAAATAACAAATGTAATTAACTAACTGCCTAGGTAAAAACATTTGTTCTTATTAATACATTTTTGTATTTGGATGTACATTTTGGTATATTAAGCGTTAGCAAGACAGAGACAACATATGCAAGTACAACGTCCTCTTTCCATTACTCATTTGTACATTTTTGTAATTTTGTATCCATGTTAAACTGCCATTTGGCGTAAATAAACTAATAATAATAATAAAATATTTATATTAGGTGGACATGTTGAAAGTCAAGATGATTTGTTGGACATGATAGCAGGTATGCAGAGTAAGCGTATGGATGAACAAAGAGTAGAATTGGAACAACTTCCTGGCATTGCAAAACCAGAGAGTGAACCCGATGATAACTTCTTAGAACTTCTTATGCGATGTCAAGGCGAACGGTTAGAAGATCAACGCAGTGAGCTTCCTGTGTCCAACATTAGTAGTGATGGAGAGTCACAACGTACACCAAATCGAGGACCAACTGTACCTGATGAAGACTTTTTTACATTAATTATGCGCCTTCAATCAGGTCGTATGGAAGATCAACGAGCAAGTGTTCCAATGCCAAAACGAAATTAATGTATGTTTAATTATTAAGTATTTACAATCAGGTTATGTATATTATAAAAATATTTTTTGTCTTCATTTTGGATTTTTTTTCTACTTTAAGAACATTATAATTTGAATAATTATACTTGTCTGTTAATGGTATTGCTATATTCTTTATTGTAATACTATCAAAATGTCCATCATATGTTTCTAGTATTAAAATAGTTATCTGTACTATCTATCATATGTTTACAAATAATTAATTATATAGATGAGAGCTACTATTATTTGTTGTATTATTATTTTAGTAATATAGCTTTATCATTCTTAGATTACGCTTTTATTATGAGCATTTTTCATATATTATAGTTAATTTAGGAATTGGAAATTAGGACTAATATTCTAATAGTATCATACATTTTATATTTATATAATTCTAAGCCATATTAGTTTAAATAAGACATAGTATAAAATAGTTAGATTAGATAATACAAATGTTTAGTACATTTAATATTTGAATAATATTTATTTTTTTAAATAATTTACAAAATAAAATATTATTCTAATAGCTAGTTAAGCATAATAAAGTTTAGTTTTTCAAAATCTATTGTTCTTATTTTGACCATAATAAAATATAAATTGTAAAACAATTTGTTGATGAATAATACATACTTAATATTATTTTTAGTATATATATTTTGACTGGAATACATAAGTTAATAGTATTTATTTAATAATTGATCTTAATGCATGTGCATATTTTGCATACCACATGTATCCTGTTGCAATTGATAAACCATACCTGTAATAATTGATAAAACAATATATTTTATTACACATAAATATTGAAAATTATAAGTATAAATATTTTAATTTCTTCAACTATATCTATACTCTATCTCAATGTAGAATACACTGGGCGTCGACCTGTTTCCAAATGGAGGCGCGCATCTCCCACATAACAGCATAAGTAGTGACTGGTGGAAGGGGAAAAAAGTGCATAGAACCAATGATTTCTACTTTGAGACAGAATATATAGAACTATAGAAGATAATTTAACAGAAAAACTGAACGAAATAAAATCTTTTCTACTTTTCTAATATAAAAAAGTATCCAAGACTTGAGCGCATCTCTAGTAAAAAATAAAATTAAAAAAAATTATGTTGTCCACACGTCAAAAAAACATAAAAGCACAAAAATTACTCAGGTTTATATAATTAAAAAAAATAAAAGATGGACAAGTGAGTACCGCTCTGGGTCTCTGCTGAACAGTAGGTCCTGTGGCGCTGAACACGGATATAAACTAGGGAAAAATTCCCCAGAACTATTTATGAGTGGGTGATAATAAATGATCAGTCATTAGTGGTATTTAATATTTAAAGGCAGTATATCGTTTTTATAATGCACTATTTGAGAGTAGCTAAACATTTTTTTTAAGTAGATTTAAGTTTGATATTGCTATTAAAGTAACTTATTTTACTATTAGCATGACCAGTGTGACGGAAGGATAATTTAATTTAGGCCAATATTTCTATGATATTATATTGTAGGTAGTTATTAACTTATGAATTAATACCACTTTACCATAGAACAGTGTGGTGAACAGATCTATGGTATAAAAAAAAATAGCTTAAAAATGTCAAAATTAATATAAAAATTTTGAAAATTTCATTGCATAATATATTAAAATTTGTAGTTTTATATGTTCCCAGGAATAATGTTTTTGAATTACATAAAAATAACTAACATTGTGATTCTTAGTTTAAACATTTAATTTCGTCCAAATTTGAACTAAAATTTTCTATTAAAAACTGGTTATATAATTTTAAAATTTTTGGTTACAATATTAACTACTTACAAGAAATTTTGTTTTAAATTTTTGATCCTTAGCTATAAAAATTGAACATTTTATAAATGTTCATAGGCACAATTTGAGGGGGGCTTGGGTGTGCATTTTGAATTTAGCATCCCCAAATTTGTTAATTTACACTTAAAGTTGATTTCCATAACCATAAAATAATATGTAAAAAAATAGAAGAGCTCTATTGCCCCCAGATTTTTCATCAAAATTGTGCCCCTCTAAATGTTCAACTACATACAAAATAATATGCGAATTGGGGATGAGGTGGCCGAGCAGACTAAGACGTCGGTTACGATGCGCACCAACGCCGGTTTGTTCCCGGCTACGGGCGTTATTTTTCTTTGGGCAGTCACGGTGTCCAGAGAGAAAGGCCGGCACCCAATATTATATTTTTATGAAGTATAAATTTACAATAAATATATATTAAATATTACTGTAAGATTAGTTTTGTGTTTAAAAAATTTACCCAAATAATTTGTTATACTTCCACCAGGTACCCTCTAAAAAACTTTGATTCTAGCCAAATCAAGATGAGTATTTCAGATAGATTTGAAAATGTGAAATAATATGGAAAATTATGTATCTTACCAGGTAATAATGTAAGAGACATGTTCGTTTCTCAATGAAATATTTGTTTGACCGCCAACCGGACCTCCAGGAATACTACATTCAACCACAGCATCAATCATAATAGGTTCACTATCAACTAATTTTGACATTGCCTCTAAATCTCTATAATAGCAAACCAGTACTAAATTATTGACCTATACATTTAGTTCAATGAACTTTTCTTTTTCAATATTTTAAGCATATTATTCCAACCAAATTTAAATATCATATAAATAATATACCTATATGCCCAGAAACGAGAGTCTGCTACATTCTTGGATACAAATTGAGGTCTAGGTTCAGTTAACCGAACAACACCCTCTAATTCAATTTCACCAGCAACTTGACCAGAACTTCGGGATGCAGGGTTTTTATTTTTCATAGAAACCCAACCACGGTTTACTAAAATTGTGTAACTTAAAACAATTACTATTAGTATATTAGTGAAACTAAAAGAATGAAAACACTTCTTACGGTTTGTTGGACAGTTTAAAAGGTGTGATGACATAATAACCACTTTTTGTAGAACCAGAAAACAATCCATTGCTATTCTCAGCTCCACCATCAGTTAAACAGGATCTAGGACCCAAGTACAACTCCTTTGAATGATCAAATTCACCTACTACTTTTATTCTACGATATTCAAGAGTTTTAAGTTCTTCCTCGCTATAAAAATCGAGAAACTTTAGATATATTTAACCATGATAAAATAAGGAAAAGATTCTAACTTTTCGGGGAAGTCCAATGCAGGAAATGTAGTTTTAGTTTTGAGTTCTTGAATCAAACTTTCTTTCCATATTTTTCGTCTGACTTGCCATGTACCCAGTCCAAATGCAGAAATTGGTAGTACCTTAAATACAAAGCATATTTTGCATTTAATAAAAATAAATTATAAGTGATAAGTTTTAATCTTACTAGTAAAATCCATCCAATATCTGTGTTACTCTTTTTCCTTCTACTAAATGAATTTAATTCAACTGATTTAGCTGTCATACTAGAATTTCTAGTCAAACTAATTTGCTAAATAATGAAAATATAGTTCAAATAAATGTTCATAATTCATAATATATTACAGTTTCAAATTTTTATCAGATTTTGGGAACAACCGCACAGTGAATGTCTTAATTTAGAAAAATTATATAACCAATTCACTTTTACTATGAATAATTTTTTAAAAAAACTAAATAATAAATATTATTAGTTTATATGGCACAATAGTAATTTCTTACTTTCAACTAAATTTCAAAAAGTGTACATAAATAATTTTTTAAAAATAAATTCCTATTGTTAAATATAGTATATTTATCCTGAATATACTGTAAAGCTTTCATAATAATAATTAAAATAAGTTGTACACCAAAAACATAAACTTACATACAGTTTAGATGAAGTAAAATTTTGTTTCACTAAAAAATTTGAAAAATATTTGCTACAAATCATGTTGATTTTTGATAACTTCCAAGTTATTGAGTATTAATACATATATTAACAATAAAATATTAATAGATACTGGAGACTGGAGTTGAGAATAGAGAAATGAAAAGAACAGAATTGAAAATATCTAAATTTAATAACTAATAATTATAATAAATTATAATTTATAATAAGTTTTGATTTGTTATTATCATTAATATTATTGTTTTGTGTTATCAGTGAAGTTGGTATCATACATTGACCTTGTACCACAGATAGCAGTAAGCATGGTAAATTCTAATTTTTTTGCAATATCAACAGACAGCTATTGAATTACCCATCATTTTCAAATTTCAATAAACAGTTCCTTCCTCTTCAGTGTTTCATTGCATATAAATTATTAACTTTTTCATGTTTGTCAGTTGAATACTTTTAATTATTTAATATTTGTAAATTATAATTAATACATTTTCAGTTATTAAGTAAATAGTAATAAATAATGGAAGTAGATGAAGAAGGTAATAGCCGTATAAGCTATTATTCTTTCATTTTTTTTTTTTAAATTAATTCGTATTTATAATGCTTGAATTTTGTTGAGAAATTAAACAAAAATAAAGTGTACTTCTTTTTTTCCAGAAATATTTTAATTCTTATTTTTAAAACTTTTCTTTTAACTATTTTAGTCTAAATTGGTATTTGGAACCAGATCTTAAGTACACAATAAATTGTTTCCTTTTCATATTTTTTTTATTTAAAGCACATTTAAACTATAATATAATAATATATAATATTTTCACAACATTTTAACATAGGTAGCATTAGAGCATATTATTAAGTAAACATTTGAACAATTTCTCAATTTCAGATAAACTATCAAAAATTGAACAAGAATTAAAGGAAATTAACTTAAAAGTTATCAAACTTCAAAAACGTAAAGCTGATTTATTAGAACAGAAAGAAAAATTGAAACAGTTATCTTATCAAAAACAAACTAATTCTATCAGTGACCATAATAAATGGACCCACGCAGGTATTAAGAATATAGCATAACAAAATGCCAATTATATATTACTATGAAATGAATAATGTTATAATTTTAATCTTTGTAGATTTTCCTTGGCATGAAAGAGTGAAAGATACCTTAAAAACTGTTTTCAAATTGGACAGTTTTCGTTCACAACAGTTAGCAGCTATTAATATTACATTATCAAAACATGATGCTATACTTATTATGCCAACTGGTGGAGGAAAATCTCTTTGCTATCAGTTACCTGCTCTTATAGATCAAGGTATATATTAAACTACTATAATTTATATAAATTAAACGTTGTGAGTAGTTTTCATAGTCTTCTGAATTGTTTTTATAAATTTTCTCAGTCTATCTAGAAAAATATCATTTATTTTATTCAAAAAAATGTTTAACTTGTATATTGAACTATTATGATCATGCTTCATATACTATAAAATAATTATTAATTAATAATGTATATTATATTGTTATTTGTTAGATCCATATAATATTAATGATATTCTTAAATTAATTTATTTTTTGCATATAATACCCATGTAATTAATGTTTTAATATTAACTCTTACTTATTTATATATTTACTTGCTTATTCAAAATGTTATCTATAAAGTTATTGTTTTATAAGGTTTTACTCTTGTGGTCTCTCCTATGGTGTCACTTATGGAAGACCAGATAATCCAAATTCAAAAACTTGATGTTAATGCTAAAATGATAAGTTCCTATTCATCAAAAGAAGATGTAAAATTATTATTTCAGGTATTAATACTATTATTATTTATTGATATTAATATTATTATTAATTATTGATATTTTAGATTATGAGTAAAACGATGAATGTATTTATTTGCTAAACATTTATTTTTTTTTTCTGTCATCACCTATTGTACCAGTAAAAAAAAAATGCTTTAATATTCTATAAAGTACGTCAATATGGTAGCTAAGTGAGAATAGCTAGTACTTTGAGGGGTCAAAAGGAGAAAATTCTCACTACTTTTCTTAATAATAGGGAAAAATGGGAATTTTTGTTCATAATAGTACAATACATTTTTAACAATAATTGAAAATGTATGAATTAATGTTCAATTTGCATAGCTATGACTTGAGTATATAATACAAGGTTCTTATAAGTTCATTGTGTTACCAAAAATTATAAAAAAAATATATAAATAGTTTTTGTTTGATAAATATTTTAAATTGGAGTTGAAACAAAATTAGAAATTTAAATAAAGAATAACAATTAAATAGACAATTTATTGTAATTCAAAAATATTATTTGTGGGTACTTTAAATGTTTAACATATTATATTATTATACCTATTGACACTTGCTACGCAGGAAAACGCTTAAGTTTAACTTTCTTTCCTGTTTTTCACCTTTATATTTAAAGAAAAATATTTTGTTTTTTAGATGATGACCGATATTAAATCAGGTTTAAAACTTGTATATTGTACCCCAGAAAGAATTGCTAAAAGTAAAACATTTATGAATAAATTACAAAAAGCTTATAGTTTGAAATATCTATCAAGAATAGCTATAGATGAGGTACATTGTTGTACAACATGGGGACATGATTTCAGACCAGGTATTTGTTTATAGTTATTTTTTTTTGTGATTTTGAATTTAATATTAATTGAGTTATAGATTATACGCATTTAACAATTTTCAAACCAATGTTTCCTGATATCCCTATTTTGGGTCTCACCGCAACTGCATCTTCAAAAGTTATTGTTGATACACAAAAACTATTACAAATACAAGGATGTGCTTTGCTAAAAGCATCATTTAACAGACCAAATCTATTTTACGAAGTATTTTATATTAATAATTTTACTTTAATTTTTATTTAATAATTTAAATTATTTATTAGGTGAAATGGAACCTGAAGGTAAAAAATGTGTGGACGAATTAGCATCATTACTTAAAAATAAGTTCAAAAATCAATCAGGAATTATTTACACTACATCTATAAAAGATTGTGAAAGCTTACAAAAAGATTTAAAGTAATATATTTATATGTCATAATCAAATTTATTTATTTTACATTTTCAGCTATGAAACTAAATTAATTTTAGATATATAATAAAAATAAAATATTATATTTTCTATACTTCTAAGACTTAAACTAATATTAAATGTATATTACTTAGAGAACATGGATGTAGAGTTGGTTCTTATCATGCCCAACTAGAAGGACCTTTAAGATCAAAAGTTCATCGGAAATGGTTGAATGGTGAATATCAAGCAGTAGTAGCTACCATTGCATTTGGTCTCGGTATAGATAAACCGAATGTGAGATTTGTTATTCATCATACTCTATCAAAATCAATAGAAAATTTTTACCAAGTAAGAGCAATAATAAATTAACAATATGATGCATAACTCCATATTTAATAAACTACATTTTTGAAATTACATTAGGTATAATTAAAAAAAATAAATTAAATATTTTTATAAATACACTTACAATTTATTAATATAGGAAAGTGGACGCGCTGGAAGAGATGGAAAACCTTCTACTTGCTTATTATATTATAAGTTAAGTGATGTGTTTAAACTAAGCACAATGGTGTTTACAACACAAACTGGGTTACCTAATTTGTACTCTATTATAAAATATTGTTTAAATGTAAAAGAGTAAGTTCAAAAATGATTAACTGCTACCAGAGGTGCTTTAATTGGAAAAACATATAACATATACTAAAAATCCACATTTACTACCCTACTCCCATTGTCCCATTGTCAAATAAACACCTTACAATTCCACAAATTTAGTTTTTACCAACATGAATAGATATCCTATCCATATAGATATAGCATATACCAGGGGTGGCCAAACTGCGGCTCGTGTCATAGACTTATGCGGCTCGCATCTTATTGTAAGATACAAAACATTTTTACAAAAAAATAATATGAATTTATGTATTTGAAAAAGTATAATATTTTTTAAATTACAATTTAGGAATCTCAAAGAAAATTTGTTATCAAACAAACTGTGATTTTTCTCATAATGGCGTTTTAAGTTACTAACCTTAAATTTGTTAGTTGGGATTGACAGATGAGACAAAATGGTTTACTGTTTCGTTCTATAAAAAAGAACTCTTCTTCCCAGTGTAATTTGAATTCTCTATGTTCTTCTCCATACTTGCGTTTCTTAGAAATGATAATTATTTTATTAATATTACGATGATACACTTACAACGTCGCACAGAACTATGAAGACATATCCATGTATATTTCATGATATTTATGATATTTATAAAAACAAATTTAATCTAACATTATTGATTATTGTACATTATTATACTATTTCGCAATCTATACGTTTTATTAAATTTTGATATCTTATCTTATTTATTATTAATATTATATAAATGTGATCTTTTTTTTTTCATTTCGGCTCTTCCATATATATTAATATATTGGGCGGCTCACGAGTCTTCTTGCTGGCCATCCCTGGCATATACTAGGGCATTTACCATAGGTAAAAATGTTAAACCAACTTTTGACACCTCTGTCTATTAGACTATCTTGTTGATTCATTTACGTTTTTTTTTTTTTCATTTTGACTTTTAGTTGTAGGCGTAAATTAATATCATCTCATTTTGATGAGTCATGGGAATCAAATGATTGTAATGCAATGTGTGATAATTGTTATAATCCTAAAACTGTGAAGTCTATCTGTATAAATAAATATTGCTTGGATGTGTATAGCATATTAAATGCGGCGGTAGAAAATGAAACAAAGTTTACAGGTATGTATTTTAAATATTAACTAAAAAAGTCTTGTGTATACTTTGAAACTTAATTGTTTATTTTTTATAGCTCAAATGCTATTAGACACCTGGTATGGTAAAGGTAACAAAAAAGTATTACTGCTTGATGTACAGTCTCCAGTATTTTCAAGGACACGGGCTGAAATGATTCTTGGTGAACTTATTGTACAAGGATATCTAATGGAAGACTTTCATTTTACTCCTTATTCCACTATTTCTTACATAAAAAAAGGTAATTACTAATTATTATTTATAATTGTATGATTATTTCATATATTTTAAGTTAAAATCATCTTTGTTCATAGGTCCAAATCAATATAAGGTGACAAAAGAAAATAAAATCTTTATGGAAATGTCCCAGGAACAAACCAGTGAACCAGTATTAAAAAAGTTTAAATCAAAATAATTTATTTAAAGTAGTTAAGTTGAATTTAATTTAATTTTGTCAAAATAAACTATGAATATGTTTCTTTAATTAAACATGTTTTTATTGTTTATTTAAAACCTTGGTTCATGGGCAACATTTTTCTTCGGGCAAGTCACGGTGTCCGGAGAGAAATACTGCCATCCCCCTCCCGGGCATGGCAGATACCCACGGGTGCCCATTAAAAAATCTGCCAAAACTATACACACACGTGTTTACGCCTACAGTACTCTCTCCCACAGTTTAAAAAAAAAAACTACCCAATGGCCTCTGTTGCCGCGGGTTACCTAATTATATATAAAAAAAAGCATTAAATATACATATGCGTTGAGTAAGTAACTAGGATAGATGTATTCAATTTTAATTCATTAATAAATCATTATACATGATCTACGATTTTTGGAAAATGTAAAAATGGTTATATGCCTATTTCTTTCTTTCTTTTTTTACATATTAGAAAATGTATTTACAATATATACAAACGTATAATATGAAAATTAAATATCTTTAAACTTGGAAGTGACTGTGTCGTAAATTGAGAAATTAACATGGACAGAAAGGGGCAACCAGTATTGCCATCCAAATTTATTTAATTTTTTGTGTAAGTTTTAGGGTAAGAAAAATATTTTGATGTTCAACATTGAGGGTGGTTTCAGGTATCAAATTGGAACTAGTTAGTATTTTTGGGAGTCAAAATTAAAAATTCTCGGCACTTTTCAAAATAATTAGGAAAATAATATTTTTTTTCTTTCATATGGCGTCGCTTTTGGTGAAAACATGCATAACTTAACTAAAAATATTAAACCAAATAAATAACAAATACCGACTACACTAGCTAAATAAACTGAAACAATATAAATAAGATATATGGAGTCCCAAACTATAAGCCTTATATAAATAAAACAAAATAAATAAAAAAGTACATAGATGACTGCGGTAACATATAATTATGGGTGTGACTGAAAGTAGTAACACATACAATGATATAAATAGGAATTTGCCCACTTTCTAAAGGTGTACTTTTAGGTTACATAGCCAATCTTGTGCCTCACTGCCGCCTTTATGGAGCTCTGCTATTCCTCCTTCATATTTTGTCCACGGGCATGACTCGACAATGTGTTTGATGGTTTGAACCTGCCTACACTCACAGAGTGGGGTATCTGTCATTTTTCATTTATTTAAGAAAAACTTACATTTTCCCTGTTCTGTCCTGATACGGTTTAAAGTAGACCACATTGCACGAGGAAGTTCAAATTCTGAAACTCTCCGAGTCGGGTCGTTGATAAGGGAGCTATTACTACGTTTTCATCTTTCCAGCTTTTTTTCCACATATCTTCTTGGTTAGCTGTTGTGTTCTCGATTGCCCAGATTTGATGTCTAGATTTTAGTCTTTTATGTGGTGCTTTACTTATATCATTAAATATTGGAAGGTTTGTCGAGTTTTGAACTAGTTGAAGTAGTTTTATGGTTGCTGCATATCTGGTGCTATATTTGAGAGGACTGGGAGCCATTGCACTATTGTTACCCGGACACAGCCTGATATAATTCTCATTATATTATTTAATTCAACATCTACTTTCCTTGTATAGACACTCCTCTCCCATACTGGGGCACAATACTCTGTAGCGCTATACACTAGTGCTAAGGCTAATGTGCGGAGTATATTTGCCCTGTACCCCCAGCTAGTTCCAGCTAACTTACTGATCATGTTATTTCTGGTTTTTAATTCCCTCTAGGTGTTGCTTGAAGGTCAATAATCTATCTAGTTTGATTCCTAGATATCTCGGGGCGTCTTCACCTCGTATCCTGACTCCCTGGGACATTAAGTTGAGTTTTCTGTTAGCGTCTCTGTTATTTAAGTGGAAAGTCGTTTTGGTAGGGTTAAGAGTTAGGTGCCAAGAATGGAAATAATTGTGAACATGCATGGATCTTCGTTCGGTATCTCCTCCAGTTTTCCAAAAGAATCAGCTTGAGCTACTAATTCTACATTGTCTGCTTACATAAATTTACGTTATGTTGTGTTTACAAAATTGGATGTGTAGACGTTAAACAAAACTGGGGAGAGGACAGACCATTGAGGCAGTCCATTTTGAAGGCACTTGTATTTGCTCTCTTTTCCATTTATGTGTACCTTGAATTCCGGTCTGACAGCATGTTATCAATAAACCGTATGGATGTTTTACAATTTGAGATTTTCGCTAATTTCAAGAGAAGGCCACGTTTCCAGACAGTGTCGTATGCACAGGTCAGGTCTAGGAAAACTGCCCCTGATTTTAATTTATTCTGAAAACCGTTCTCTATGTGATTGACCATTGACAAAACCTGCTCTTCACAGTTTCTTACTCGTCTGAAACTCGCCTGTTCCTTCGGTAAATTATTTTCAATTTGTTCTAGGATTCTTGTTAGGAGTACTCTCTCAAATAGCTTATACACCACTGATAGTAGTGATATCGGTCTGTAACTCTGGATCGTTTTCTGGTTTACCTGGCTTCAAAATAGCAATTACTTTTGTTTCTTGTCATAATTTATGTAATACATTATTATTTTTGACCGCTGAGAAAAAATTTGTTATCCAAAACATTACCTTTTGGCCCTAGGAAACTCGGATAGGATGCCATCTACACCGGCAGCTTTACCACTTTTTACAAGTTGATAGATTTATATGGTTATTCTAGATCAGTGCTTTTTTTTAGACCTAAAGCGTTTATGAAAAGAGTTAAAAGAGTTAAATTTTAATACTAATATTAATATTTTTCAAAATTATATCATTAAAACATTAATTTACTATACATTTTAGTTATTTATCTGTGTGAAATAGTACATGCAATTTTAGTATATACCTAATTTAGAAAAAACAATGAATAATTTGAATTTACCCTAGGGGGCCTTGACAGTTTTACATTAAATTTAAGGAGCTTCATGACAAAAAAAAAATGAGAAGCACTGTACTAGATTATACTGTAGAATATTTAAATATATATAACTAGCTGTCCCGGCAAAAGATCATGTTCGTAATGTTGCATTTCAATTTATAAACTTCATATTTATTTTTCAAAGATAATTTGTAGTTATTGAAGAAATATATAAACAACATTTTTGACAAAGGTTGGTTGCTCAATACACAATTAAATATTAACCAAATATATCATAATGTATTATGTCAAAACAAGAATGATATTCACTAGCAAAAGAAAAAAATGAGCAAGTTGCTAAAAACAAGAAAACACCAAAAAAATAAACAATTTTTCAAAATTAGTTTAAAGTTTATAAGATAACTATTATTGAATAATATTATAATATATTATATAAATAATATACCTAATCATATAATAAAATATGTAAAATATTTTAAACATGTTTTTTGAGTTTTTTATGAGCACTAGAAAATAATACTCCACTCTACCAGACTACTATTAAAATTAGGAGCAGAATCATAATAGTCATACACATTTAAAGATTTTAAGAAGGATGCAAATATCCAAAGAAGTGACTAAATTATACATCATATTTTATAATTGATGTCTACTCAATAAAAAATATTGCAAATAACTAAAATGCAAACGTAATGTATAATTACAGGCTACAATTTATTATGCCAACTCAATTTAAAAAAAAAACTTATTATGATTCAATGTTTTTGTAAATACTAACTTAAATTTAAAAAAAAAAATAGCATATTAATTCTTAAGTAATTTTGCATTTAACAGTATGAATACACAGGCCTTCATAAGACAGGGAGCGCGCTCTGATTACTATAGAACTGTGGTAATATCACAGATATATAAAAATACGTATCATTATATTCTGTGGTATTATTGTTCTATGGCGGTATCAGAGTGACGATACCTTATCAATGCACCTTGTAGTATTATAGAAGTAGTATGGTTACTGCTTATCAATTTCAATCGCCAATCTTCACAGACAAGAGTTCTAAACTCAATAAGTAATAAAACTAAGAACTACCTACGGTCCTATGATTTATATTATACTTATCTATGCTACGAATCTACGTCATTTAAATTAAGTTATAGAAAAAATATATAAAGTTAAAAATTTAAATAATTAATTATTATTTTTATCACATTGTAAATAACACTCGCACACATCTGTTAGTTTATATACTAAAGTAACTTTTTAATTTGTATAGTTAACTGTTGTAAAAATGTTAAGACCCAAAGTGCTGTCCCAAGTTTTAAGTCAAGCTAATAGCAACGGTGTTGAAAACACCATGTAAGTTGTAATTTATATTATTTAAAATGAAATAAATATGAATAATTATCTATTATATATCAATAATATATTATGGCTTGCAGATAAAGGTAAACACAGTTTTAACAATATATTAAACATGATATTATGTCAATGTAAATCAATTTTTTTGGTTGAATAAATATGCTTGATGTATATATTTGTGTGTATACAATTTGGGCTGGTGAAAATAATAAATGTTAAACTGGACTGTTTTACTTTATCAATAAATATTTAGTTGTATGTTTCTAAAAAATTATATATTATTATCTATAACATTTTTGTTCACAAACTACCGAGTGATAGATGAAAAAAAAATGTGAATTAAAGGGTGGGTATATAAGTTGTACATAAACTAGCAACTGTTTCTAATTGGTTGATTGATATACCAGCTGTCTTCATTTAATACAGTTGATTAATTTTTACTAAAAATATTATATTTTATATTGAATGTTTGAATTACTCAACTGAAATACATAAAATATTTTAATCTCTGAATAATGGTAGTGCAGTTGTATAATAAGTAATTACTATATTTTATATTACTATTTTTGGTTTTATAATGAAGGCTATTGACACACGATGGGAGTTTATTGGCTTTTAGTGGTTATGGTGATAGAGATTCAAGCATCACAGCTATAATTGCAGCTAATTTGTGGAATACTTATCATAAGAATGGTTTAGCCACATTGAAAGAGGATCAATTGCAACTGGTTCTCATGGACTGTACGGTAATAAAATATTTAAAATTAAAACCAACCAACCGTATAGGTTAAGTAATCTATTAATATATTTACTTATATTACATATTTTCATGGTAACCAAGGATTTATTTAACACCCTAATATTCTGATACAAGTCAATAATCTTATTTCTCCTTAACGTAAGTTTTCCCTTGTATTTTAAATACCGTTGTAAATATATATTATCCAAAAATATTATTTCCTTAATATATATATTACTTGTAATTGCTGTCAGTTGTTAATATGTTTAATTAAAATAAAAATAATATACCATTAGTCTTACACCAATATTCATGATCTTAAATCCTGTAATTCTTTCATCGCCAAATTTTGAATTTTATAATATTGTATATTAATATTCCCTAAATTTTATTCTAACCTTCTTTAATAATTGTTGAAGTTTGAGTTATAAACTGAAAATGAAAAAAAACATCTTAAATCATCTCTTATATTACATTATATTTGTAGTTTTAGCTGTTTTTTCTCTATCCCCCAGAACATGCCACCAACTCTTTAATAATTGTTCGTTAAATATCCAACCCAAATACTCCCTCACTTCCAATTTAACTCACCATACTTCTGTAGAAGTGCAAGTACCCATTGGTTTCTACCAAAACTGTAGGGGTCTTAGATCCAAGCTTAATATTTTTAAATGTAATGTTGCTGTATTTAATTATGTTTTCATCTGTCTAACTGAAACATAGTTATGTGAGAGTATTGGTGACCAATGAACTTGGCCTGAAAAACTATGTTATATTTAGATGTGACAGAAATCCATCTACAATTAAGCTACATAGAGGTGGTGGTACTCTCATTGCCATCCGTAAAGACATATGTTGCTTACGTACATCACCCAACCTCTACCAATGTATCACTCATTCGTTAAATTCTCTACTTAGAACATCTCATTTATTATCTCCTCGATATATATTCCTTCTAGTAGTCCTTTTACCTTATATGAATTTCATGTATCATCTGTTCAAACTATTGCCTTAGCTAATACTAATTGCACATTCATATTTCGCGGGGTCTACAACCTACCAGATATCTCATAGTCCAATGATAACTATGGTCTATTATACTCCTCTCCATCAAGTCACTGTCTTCCCGAATCATTCTCATATCTAAATCTCTTCCAGCTAAATAAAGTGTCTAACAATCAAGGAAAACATCTTGATTTTGTTTTCTCAAACAATTACAACACATATATTATGATTCTTACCACCCTGCGCATCTTCCTTCCAATTATAACTGATACTCCTTCTCTTGATAAGTCCCATACCTACTTTAACTTCAGGAAAACCTCATACCCAGAAATACTTAATTTTCTTAACTCATTTAACTGCCC
Source organism: Sitobion miscanthi (assembly GCA_008086715.1). Taxonomy (NCBI): domain Eukaryota; kingdom Metazoa; phylum Arthropoda; class Insecta; order Hemiptera; family Aphididae; genus Sitobion; species Sitobion miscanthi. The sequence continues at coordinate 28,903,075 of CM017798.1, read as the reverse complement.
TGAAATCATAAACAATCTTAACGTAGATTCAGCTACAAATGCACTTTACGATGCCCTCCGTTTTTCTATCCTACAATTTGCACTTAAAAATAGATATGTAAAGTCCAAGTTCCCCTCATGGTTCTCAAAAGATCTAAATTCCATTGTACTTGCTAAAAAAAGGCACACGCGGTCTATAGGTCTTCCAATAAGCCGCTAGATTACCCTCACTTATCTAACCTCCGTGTACAGTATAAATTTGAATCAAAACACTGTTATAAAGCATTTCTAACACGCATCGAAAATAACTTCATAAACAATCCGCGATCATTCTGGGACTTTGTTCGTAACAATAAATCTAACAACTATATTCCAGAAAATGTATACCTTGATGAATGCCCTAGTTCATATTCTGTCCCCATTTCTAATTTGTTTTCATCCTATTTCAATTCCATTTTTACTGCCCTTTCTGTCTATCCAGATAACTTTCCCTTCTTATATTACTAATTGCCCAGTAACTGTAATTTTAGTGTAGCTGACATCGAGGCTGGTCTTGTAAAATTAAAGAATATGAAATCTATTGGACCAGATGGTCTACCAGGTACTTTTTTATATAACCTAAGTCTGTCCTGTGTGTTCCTCTATGGCTGATATTTAGGCGATCTTTGGACAAAAGTATTTTCCCGTCGATCTGGAAAATAAGTTCAATTACTCCTATCTTCAAGTCTGGTGACAAATCCAACATTAGAAACTACAGACCCATCTTCATACTAAGTCATATAGCGAAATTATTTGAATTTCTAGTTTTACTTAACATACAGCCATCTATTAATGCAATCTTAATCAAAGAACAATATGGATTTAGACCTGGGCGCTCCGCTGCTATGAATCTAACTATTTTTAATAACTTTGTACTAGAGGCGTTCGATAATAAATCTCAGGTTGATGTAATTTTTACTGATTTTGCCAAAGCTTTCGATCGAACTAACCACAACCTCTTCTCAGTTTCTCTACAAATCTGGGTTTGGCGAACCTCTTCTGTTCTGGTTCAAATCATATCTGTCTGGTAGATTTCAATTTGTAATCTATGGATGTAAGTCTGAGTTTCTTTCTATCACCATCTTTTTTATGGGTGGCTATCTTTCACCCTTTCTTTTTGCATTATTCATAAATGACATAAAAAAAATCATCCCTAATTATAATTTCCTCACCTTTGCTGACGACATTAAAATTTTCCGCCAAATTGAATCTATAGAAGACTGTTTTGCATTGCAGGTTGAACTCATTAATCTAGTTGTATGGATAGACTCGATCGGCCTCCACTTAAATGTCAGTCAATGTCTTTTTCTCATAGCAGAAATGGCATAGTTCACAACTATACCATCAATGATATTATGCTTGAATCTGTTACAAGTAAAAGAGTCCTAGGGGTTCTTCTTACCACTAATCTAAATTACCATTCATATATCCAATCGATAAGTTGCAAAGCCTATAAGATGTTAGAATTCATATGACGTGTTTCATCCGACTTTAAACTGTCCTCCTCATTAAAAGTTCTTTATTGCTCTCTAGTTCGCTCTTTATTAGAATACTTTGGAATCCCTTCACTGCGTCTGACTTATTAATCATTGAGCGTGTTCAAAGGCTCTTTCTCTACTTTGCAGGTGTTCTGAAAATCAATCACCTTGTACATGACACACACCTATCCTACATGAACTATGCTTAAATACCTTAGCAGACAAAAGAGCTAATGTAAATCTAAAATTCTTTCAGAGAATTATATGATGCGCCTACTCTCCTATCCTGTATACAATTTCGAGTACCTCAACATTCCACATGCTCTACTGCTCCATTTGTCCTTTCGTAGCTCCAATAAAAGTCGCAATCGCCCCATTGATAGGCTAATGAGTCAACCACCTTTTAGTTAGTTCTGGTTACCAACACTGCTATAATCCAAATTATACTATGTTCTGTGAATTATTTCGAAAAATTTGTCTTAAAAAAAAAAAAAACTATTGTATTTATAAGTGTTTCAAAATTATTTTTACCTTTGTAAAATTGCCTTATCAGGCGTTAATTACTAATAAATAAATGAATAAATACATTTTTATAAATAACACCTATACATTTTTAATTAATATTTTTGTTACTAATTAAAATTAAATATTATATTCCATAATTTACATTCTTTAATTTCTTATTTAAACAAATTTCCAATTAATTTGTAATACTATTCAAAGCTTATAAAACCATCTGTCTATGTTATTTTAAACATTTTTTTTTCCTTCGACCAGAATCTAAAATAATGTTTGTATATTGTTTGTATTGCAGGAAGGCAGAATTGCGATTAAACAAGTTGCTAACATTTTATTATGTTTGTATGCAAATCGATCAGTGGAATTTGGTTTACTTAAAGAAAAAATAACAGCTTTATCCTCATATTTAGATGGTCCACTCAGACAAATTTCAGCATCTTAATACGAGAAATTCAGCAATTATCAAATATAAATATTATGCTTTAATTGTTTTATAATTTGTAATTATCACTAATATAAATATATATTATATTCATAAAGTATTAAGTAATATATATTTTATTATTAGTAAATTCATTTTTTTTTTATGTAAAATATTTTTATTTTTTCACAACTTGTATAACATCTTCATCATGCATAATATGCTGCAGGCCAACTCTTTGAGGTGAATATTTTGTACTTGTACCCTAAAAACAAAATACATACAAATAAATATCGTCCACATTTTTGAATTGATCAAATACATACCCAAACCAAAGCATATTTAAATTGTTCTGCCAAGGTACGATGTATTGAATGACAAACATGTTCCACAGAAACACCTTTTCTTAAAATTAAACAATCATCGAAATCTGGTGGTTGACCTGGCTTTTTAGTATATACTCGAATCAATGATAAATATTGCCACAGTACTTCCAGTAAATAGTCAAGATTTAGCTTCATATTACAGCTAAAAATAAAATGAGAATTTTATATTTTTAAATAGTAAAAAGAAATAAGAATTGTTATTATTTTAATCAAGGGCGGTCGTCTTTAGTCCATCCACCTTGGAAATTGTATATATTGTGTATTTATTTATTAACCTAATAAAATATAGTTCATATAACTTAAAATCTATAAATTATAAAGTTGTTATTATTGTTATCAAATCTTATTTATCATCTATAATGTACTAAAATTAAATTGTATTTTTTTATGACCCCCCCCCTCTCATTTCAGGTTTAATAAGTTATTCACACATTGTTATTTGTTTAGTACTTTAGTAAATCACCTACACAAAATGTAGTTTAGTTACTCCCTCAGATCCGTTCCAAGATGGAGGGGAAAGGTTTAATAGGGGAGAGAAGTTAGCACGGCACTACACTCTACACATTTTTGTGATCTAGTCGGGAAATATATTTTGGAAAAATGTTATATAAGCTAAAACTATAATTAATACTCTTTAGTACCTGACTACAACACTATTAGGTTGTCTGGCAATCCTGTCAACTTCCTCGATAGATATTTGATCAATTTTGTTGTAAACATACATACATGGTAAGTAAACACGATTGTCAGAAATCACATCAATTAGTTCATCAGGTGTACAATCTTCTCGAAATAGGACTTCTGCATTGAATATTTTATACTCATGTAAAATAACTTGAACTAGTTTTTCATCAACTCTGCTTAATGGGCAAGTGGCATTAAATGCCAATCCACCACCTTTCTTTACCTTTAAAATGAGACATACACCTATCAGGTATTGAGAACAAATCATAATATTAAAAATATTACCTTGAAATAAATATTTGGCTTCCGTTTATTTAAACGTATTCCAACACTTTCCAGTTCTTTTTCTAATAATTGACGCTGAATATCTTGCTTTGTAGCATCCAACATCATCAATACTAAATCTGCAGTCCTGGCAACTGCTATAACCTTTGAATAAATTATTTATGCATTACTTTTCAAGTAAATAAATAAATAAATGTTTTATTCATAATATCTAGTTACCTGTCTACCACGTCCTTTTCCTTGAGATGCACCTTCAATGATACCAGGTAAATCCAATAGCTGAATATTGGCATCCTTGTATTCAATTACTCCAGGAATACAAGTCAAAGTAGTAAATTCATAAGAAGCTGCTTCACTTTCTGTATGTGTCAACGTACTCAAAAGGGTCGACTAAACCATAAAATACAAGTACAATAATTACTTTAATTTGATTTGAGAAAAACTTTAAAACAAATATTAAAATTGAATAATTTTTTTAGTTGGGGGGGGACGTTTAAAAAAATACCATAATCATACATACTTTACCAACAGATGGAAAACCAATCAAAGCCACTCTAGCATCACCAGACTTCAATACATCAAATCCTTCTCCTTTTTCTTGTTTTTTAGATGGTTCCAACAATTGAGCACGATATTTTGCAAGTTTGGCTTTTAATAAGCCCAAATGGTATTCGGTAGCTAAAATTAGGATTAAATTATAAATATAAATATGAAAAGTTTTATTTAATGAATAATAAAATATATTAATATTAACTGCTACAATTATTTTACCTTTATTTTTTTGAGTTCTGGAAATTTCTTTTTCGATTTCCGATATTTTTTCGAGAATACCCATAGTTTAACGAATTCATCAACATAAACTAAACCCACAAATAGAAAATATATATCTTTGACAAATGAAAACTTAATAAAAATTAAAAATGTAATGAAAAAACAAACTAAAACTTAGAACCCTAACCTCATCTACCGTAATGCCGTGGACGTATGTTGCATTAGTGCCGTAATGGTGAATGGTGATACGAGAATACGAGAGTTTGACAAGACATTTAAAAATTAAAATAAATGTTATCAAACAATTGATATCAAATAAATATCAAAACAAGATAATAATGATAACGTGTTAGTATCGGCACGCTCGATTTCCAGACGTTTTTGGCAACCAAACACAACCGACTTCAAACTTGTATGCTGATTGATGAATACACTTCACAACTGACTCGTAAGAAAACTGTTGTTTAAAAATGTTTTTATAAGTTTATCGGTGTCTTTCTTATTATTTATTATTTATCAACAGCTATAATTAATAATTTAGTTTTATGTATAGCTTTAGTTCGACGGTTAAATCACAGAATATATGAAATCATATATTCTGTGGTTAAATAGTACACATCATTTTTTGCATGATATAATTTTTTTGTCTTTTATAGTGCTTTTAAAAATTAAAACTGAATGTTTTTAAAAAGGAATGAAATTAATTTGTGGGTGCCATTTAAAAATGTGTATCAAATACATTTTTGCGGGTACTCAAATAAAGGCTTAAGCGGTAAAATGAGAGTATTGAATGTTGCAGAAAAAAATGATGCTGCAAAAAATATTGCTGGACATTTGTCTGGTGGAAATCTACAAAGGGTAATCAACTTAAAATTTATTTTATTTTCCACACTATCTACCTAGTGCTTAATTACTTTATTTTAATAAAATTTCAGAGAGAAGGTTTTTCAAAATTTAACAAAATATACGAGTTTAACCACACTTTCCAAGGATCGCCAAGCACTATGATCATGACATCTGTTTCTGGTCATTTACTTGGATATGAATTCCAAGGTTCATATCGTTCATGGACATCTTGTTCGCCTCTTGAACTATTTCATATCCCTGTGGTAAAAGAATGTCCAAATGACTTTATAAATATTAAGGTTAGTAATCTTTTCTTATAATATTTGTATAAATTATAAATAAATGTATAGACGTATGAATGCATTTAAAATGTATAATATTCATTTGACACTATTCTGTATTGAACATGTATTACTGACAAAACAGCACATACAAAAAGTATTATGATTGCTAATTATTAAGTTAGGTATTTGATCAAATAATAAATAAATTTAGTATTCAAATATAAGAAGCAGGTAAGTGGATGTCACATTGCTGTACAGTAGGTTACAAGTGGGTTAATGTATAATGGATTGTATTAAACTTGAATTTAATGATATAATATCATTGTATAAGAAAAAAGATTCTGAGCGGAGACAGTTTGTCAGTCTGGATATTTTAAATTGTTATTATTTATTATTGCTTGTAAGTTAAATTAATATTTAATATTATTATTTATTATTCGCTTCTATGGTGATAAACAAAGCGTTAGAAATTAAAATCTCGATTTTAGCAGTTTTTACCGTGGCATTAAATAACTATTGAGAAAATCGAAAAATTATCTCTCTAAAGTACTATATTTATCTAATTTGCGAAAAAATAAGATGCTCTATGTTGAAATCGAAGCACTCTTTCTGGCAGTATGGCCTCACTCAGACTCTATAACGAAATCTTGTAAACCATGTATGTCAATAATCATTTTTTTGTGGCAGACCTTTAAAAAAAAATATTAACTTTTTAATTCTAGAAAACATTAGTTCGAGAAGTCCGATCATGTAATGCATTGGTGATATGGACTGATGCAGACCGGGAAGGAGAAAATATTGGATTTGAAATAATTGATGTATGTAGAGAAGTTAATCCAAGAATTCAAGTTTATAGGTCTGTTTTATTAAAAACACAATTTTATGTTTATTTTAAGTAATGTTTGTTGTTTTAGAGCTATATTATCTGAAATTACTAGACCATCAGTACAAAGAGCTATTAGTAGCCTCGGGCCCCCAAATAAAAATATAAGTGATGCAGTTGATGTGAGAAGTGAATTAGATTTAAGAATTGGTTAGTAAATATTTTTACTTGCATTAATTTGTTTTTATTGTCCTGATAATTTAAATACATTTTAGGCGCAGCATTTACGCGTTATCAAACGATGCGTTTACAAAAAGTGTTTCCTGAAGTATTAGCTAAGAGTTTGATTAGTTATGGTAGTTGTCAATTTCCAACATTAGGATTTGTAGTTGAACGGTACAAAGACATTCAAAATTTTATTCCTGAAAATTTTTGGAAAATTAAAGGTATTTTAAAATAAACATTTAATTACTTTTGTATAATGTATTATTATTGATATATTTGTATTATATATTTTTAGTCCATCACAAAATTGAAAATTTGGATGTAGAATTTTCATGGCAAAGAGTTAGGTTATTTGACGAAGCTCTTTGTAAGGTACTTTATGAGCGTTGCCAAGAAAATCCAACTGCCTTGGTGTTAAAAGTAACTAAAAAGCCTAAATCCAAATGGCGTCCAGTACCTTTAGATACTATTGTAAGTAACTATATCTTCATGTGTAGAATAATATTGTATTAGAATTATATTTTCAGATAAAATTGTTGTCAAGTTCAATGTAATTTCCGTTATAGATAATAATTATGGATTATTACTAATAAATTAAAATTTACATATTAATATAATACTAAGAATAGTCAAATTCCTGAACGGTTTATACAAAGAAATTATGAACTATTTTTATTTAACTGGTTATAATTGAATAATATTCTATCTATTTGTGTGAAATTTATTAAAGGGGGGTGTTTTAATTAATATTGAAATAGAACTTGTGATGAAGGGAAATGGGGACTATTCATACATCAATTTAATTCTTCTATTATTTATGATTGATTTGATTAATTTTATTTTAATAGAAATGTCTGGTATTATTATTAGTTATTTCAATTATTCCTATCACTATTTCTTAGTATCAATAATTATCCTAACCATGTTATATAAAATGTAGGGTCAAATTACAGTTTTAAATGTTTTAGTACAGAACAATTTTTTTAAGTTTAGCTTAAAATGCTGTAAATTGTCATGGAAGATAATTTAGAAGTTAATGAATTTGAAATTTGTGCATGTTACAATACATTTAATTTCTAAAACAATCATTACAAGTTTTTTTGATTGTATAGAAATTAGTTTTTGTTTTTACATGCATTTATCCATTTATGAATGAATTTTATATGAGATAGTATGTTAAAATTCAGATTTTTAAAATATTAAATGTAACTTTTAATGTTTTTTAAGGAGTTGGAAAAAGCTGCTAGTCGTAAACTTGGAATAAATGCTAAAGAAACTATGAAAATAGCAGAAAAACTGTATAGTCAAGGTTTTATTAGCTATCCTAGAACTGAAACAAATATATTTCCTAAAGAATTAAACTTATCAAATTTAGTTCAATTGCATGTACAAGATAACAATTGGGGTGGTAAGTGCTTTATTTTTACAACAAATTGTAAATAAACATATGACTAGAAATGATTTAATTTGTTTAGATTTTGCACAAAGTGTTTTAAACAACGGTCCTACTCCGCGACAAGGTAAAAAATCTGATCAGGCGCATCCTCCAATACATCCAACTAAATATACACATGGACTTCAAGGTTTGATATATTTTATTATGCATATTACATAATTTATACTTTTTAATGAAAATCAAGATAATTCCACAATATTAAATAATATATTACAACATGAATTATAAAAGCTCCTTATTTGTCATCCTTCCATATTTCTATGTAAATTAAATATCGAACAAATTCATTTTTGCTTAAAAATACAGATTATAATATAAGCAATTCACATTGTACCAAATTAAGTTGTTTTGTAACTATACGCTATACCTTCACTTTACTCTGGTTATTGTATGTGATTATTTTATTAATTAATATTATATTTGACTTTTAAATATCATTTATTCAATCACAATAATTAGTTATATTGTATTGTTATATTTGGCACACACATTGACTATGTTGAGCTACGACTTATTAAATAACTTTTGCTGAAAGTAAGGTAGATTATGTTACAACAAATAGTTACAAATATGTATATAATATAAAACACAATGTAACATTAAGCATATATTATTTTAGATAGAGAACGTAAAGTATATGAATATGTTGTGAGACATTTCTTAGCTTGTTTATCTAAAGATGCTGAGGGTGAAGAAACTATTGTAAATATTGAAATAAATGGAGAAAAGGTAATTTTGAATTTAAATATGTTTAAATGTTCAAGTAACCTACTAATAATTAATTAAATTTCATAACTTTTAAATTAGTATATAAGTTATCAATAAAGAAAATTTTCATTTTAGTTTTTAGCAAGCGGACTCCGAATTATTGCATTGAATTACCTAGAAGTTTATCCTTATGATAAATGGTCTAATAAACAGATCCATAATTACAACCAAGGCCAATCATTTATGCCTACTGGATTAGAAATGGTTGATGGACAAACTAGTCCTCCGAATCTTCTTACAGAAGCTGATCTAATTTCTCTAATGGATAAACACGGTATTGGTATGTAATATTAATTTAATGTTATGCAATTTTTTTTCAAAATACTGGGCCTCATTGAGAGAATTTGTACAGTTACCTAGAAGTTCTAAATTACATAATACGTACATAAATATACAGTATTAGTAGTAAATCTACAGTAAAATAGTTCAATAAATAGAAATATAAAGAGTGGAAAAAATTCTAAAGCTAGTATTTAACTTTTATACAATAAGTTTATAAAAGGTTATTCTAATACCAATTCAATTTGTCTAAAGATTCCATCAACCATTGTGAGATTTTTTTTTAAAATAATTTATTTGGAAGATTTATAATATAAGGTGGTATAATGTTACAACATTTAGTTCCGAGTATATCAAAGTGTCTACTAGTAGTTATTTTTTTTAGTAATATAGGCCGTGGTAGATTATAGTTTTTAATACAAAATTCTTTTTACTGGTAACACTTTGAGTTCAATATATAGATTGTTAGTTTTGTTGGATATCTTTGTACTTTAACGAGCATAATTTTTAAAATTTGATTTGTTTGTAGTTGGGATATTGTATTGTAAAATGCACTTCTCCACATCTATTTTTTATTTAATTGGTAATTTATAAGACAGTAGAAGTAGAAATTTACAGTATAAGAGCTTCATTAATCAAAATAGTTTAATTTTTACTATTATAATTAAGAATGTAGACTGTAGTTAATAAATTAGTTCTCTTTAAAAATGACACGGTAGTCATAACTTAATTTTAAATCGTTGTGACAGGTACTGATGCTACACATGCGGAACACATTGAAACTATCAAGTCACGGTTATATGTTGGACTAGAAAATAATAAATACTTTGTACCTGGAGAACTTGGTATTGGCCTTGTTGAAGGATACGATAATATGGGTTTCGAGATGTCCAAACCCCATTTAAGAGCTGAACTTGAAGCAGACTTAAAAAAGTAACTTAAGCAATCTTATTACTTATTATTAATGGCTATAAATTATAATTTTTAAATCTAGAACTAATTTAAATTTATAGAATATGTGAAGGTACCAAATCACCTTTAGTAGTACTTAGAGAACAAATAGCTAAATATAAAGATGTATTTATTAAAACAACAGAACAAGTAAGTAATTGATTTAACTACCTACAATTTTTAATATAGCTTAAATATTTTCAAATGTAGGTGGAAAAGTTAGATCAATCTTTAGGAAAATATTTAAGAACACAACCTGTTGCTTTCCAAAATAATGCTCAACATGAATCAATGACCGTAAAGAATATTCGCAAATGTCCTGTTTGTAAACAAACTAATCTGATATTAAAAAAAAAGCAAAACAATCAAGGATTTTTTATAACGTGTACAGGCTTTCCAACTTGTAAAAACACTTACTGGTTACCTCCTAGTGTAATCGACGCACAAGTCAGTGATAATATTTGTTCTCAGGTATCTTAATAATAAAAATTTGAATGCGTGTTAGATGCTGTAAACTAAATTTTATTAAAGTTTTGCATAATTTTTTAGTGTTCAGGAGGTATCAAATTAGTTAAATTTCAATTCAGTGCTAGAAGTATGCGACCACATTATCCAGACACTTATGAGGGTTGTATAAATGGATGTGATTCTACATTGTGTGAGATACTTCAAGTGAATACGGGACGTCCTTCATCTTCCTCTTCAAGTACTCAACCTTCTAACAGAAATGTCGTTACAACTAATCAAAATAGTGGTAAAATAATTTTAATTATTTGTATTTCTTATAATTATGTGTATACATCACATATTAAATGCGTTCATTAATACTTCAGGTCGTACCGGTGAAAATAATGTTCGTCTTCCAACAAATAATTTATCTAGGCCTGGCAGTTCCCAGAATCCTCGGCCCCTTAACAATGGTATTTAAACGTAAAACTATATAATTATTTATTAAATTATAGACATACAAATATTTATTAGATTAATATTATGATATATACTTGAGCTTGTAGTAATACTTTTACTAAACAAATTAATTTGATGTTAAGTGTTTAATTAACGAGTACTTTAAAATTTAAAATACTTAATAATAATAATAATAACGGTTAATTTTTCTGTCACTTAGGGCCAGTTTTACTTTCTATGGTTAAACTTTGATTATGCTTAATCAGCTGATAACAAATATTTAATCGGGCAAATTCGGCCAATTAAACTCCGGTTAACTTTAATCGTAGACGGTATAACTGGCCCTTCAGCAGACAACATTTTATTAACTACATTTTAAAAATATAAAATAATCATATTTAAATAAAACATTTATGTACTACAACTATAATTTTTAATAAGTACATCATAAAGTATTTCATAAGATCTTGTCTATTAAATCTAAATTAAATTGTATACAAATTTTGAATTCAAATCAAGTTATTCATGCAACTGAACTTATAATTTAAATGAATAGTTTTAACTCAAGATTATATTTATTACCTTTTATACAATTACCCAATGTATTTATAAATATTCTTCTAGATCAAGTTTGCTGTCAGTGTGGAAGTGCTGCTAAACTGTAAGTGTTTTGTAACAATTATACAATTGATACATTTTATCTAATATTTTGGAACAAATTTCTTAAATAATAGCTCAGTACATAATTGTTACTAGTATAATTTATTAAAATTAAATATATAGATTAATAAAACTAATATGAAATTATCAATTAATTTAAAATTAAGTTAGTTAAATTAGTTAAAATTAATTATTTACATTATTCATTAATTCAATTTACTTCACTAATATTATGTTATGATACATATATCTTTTTTATCTCATTAGATTAACAGTTACCAGAGAAACAGCAAATAAAGGTCGTCAGTTTTATGGATGTCCAAAGCCAATTTCTGCAAATGACAGATGTACTTTTTTCTTGTGGGCAGATGATCCACCTATGCCTACTGCTGGTCCTCCCAGAACTCAATTTAACAATAGAAATAATCATCAAAATAATAATGGACAAATTAATAATCCATACAGAGCCAGAGTTGTAAACAGTTAGTATTTATTTTATTTTGTTATTATTCAAAACATGTAAGTGTAGTATATTAGTATATATGCTACAGTTAATGATAACGTTTGTATCATGTCAATATTAGTCGTATAATACAACATTAGCCATATGTTATGATTAGCCGCTATGAATATTATTAAATGCTGGCTAATGTTAACATTAGCCGGATAATAGATTATCCAAGAAATTTTAGATAATTCATTAACAACTATAAAAATGTATCATGCATGAGATAAAGTAAATTGTAAATTATTAACAATATTAAATATATTTAAGACACAATTAGTATTTACCATAAAAAATAATATAATACTAATAATTTATTAATATAATGTAATAATTATTATCATAAAATATGAGTTTATTTTTAAGGAGTTGTGTTTAGGCAATTATTTTGTTCCTTGCGGTCACTAGTTGTCGTTTTGTGTATAGTAAATTATCATTGTGTGTGTATATTCCCGCCAATCACCCATACCATACATATTACGCACCCGCATGCACATGTAATTTATTCATTGGATCCATTGTCGAATTGTAACTAATCGGTGCTCCAAAAAAACAAAATATATCCAAAATATCTTCCCCACTTATTCAGCCAATTTTGATGTCATTAATTCTGTTATTGTTTCCATTTTATTTAAAAATTAAAACACCAATTGACAGAGTTGCACTCGTAAATATTGCTCGTGAAAACAGACTAATTACAGATCGGCGTCATGTATTGTATAGCATATAAAATAATAAAGTTATAAGTTAATACTTAGTAGTAGTAGTTACTAGTTAATACTACAAGTTAAAACTTATAACAAAAATACCGTCCAATTAAGATACTATAGTGTCTATACTACGTATAATTTATACTAGACCCATTTATTTTATTTTTGTCGTTAAGATAAACTAAAATTAAGAAAAGATAAGTTATTATATTCTGGCAGTCCCACGCTTTATTACTGTGATACTATTAGTATACAGAATGCTAACAAAAACTTACTATATTTAATATATAACTTTTAACATTATTCAATTTTGGCAGATTAACATTAACCAGTTAATGTTGATATTTCATGTTCATAAAAGAAAAAATACACATTAGCCAAAATGTTGTCTACATTATCCAACTGTTAACATTACCTGTAATATTAATACATAAATACATTATTTATGTTAATAGATCAATCAAATTCTGGTGGACAAAGAAAATGTGGACTTTGTAAGCAGCCAGGTAAATACAAATTTCATCCATTATATGCCCTTTACATATGTAAACTGGATATATTTTTAAATATTTTCAACACCTATTCCAAACACATTACCTATCTAAATGATTTGTTCACAAAATTCTTTTTTGTAGGTCATACACGGAGAAACTGTCCTCAAAATTAAACATATATGTATATTTCTTTAAAATTGTAATTTCTCATCTTGTTATACCTATAAATAAACTATGAATTAATTTGAATTAATTAATTTCAAGTTTAAAAACACTGGACAATTCCTTTAACAAGGAAAATTAATTATAAATAAAAATTACTTTTGGTGATTTTAATTAATTTGTACAATATACACAGCTAATTTAAACAAACAATACATACAAGTTAAGATGGATGTTGTTATAATGGTTTATATTTCTAGTTATTAACATATCACACAACTATTAGTTATTACATACATTGTTTATAATCAGTACTTGAATTGAAAAAAATTGTCATCCCTAATTACTCAAATGTCTTAATGTCTTATTGATTAAAACAATAATTCTCAACCTTTTTTGTTACAACAACACCCTATTTAAATCCATAAAAATTATTACACACTTAAAACAATTATTGGATTTTTGAAAAAATTAACAATATTATAAAGATATACTCTGTTTATTTTGTTCATTACAAAATGAAAATTATTATAGTATATATTATAGGATTATAATAGCCTATTTTAAAAATCTAACATTATAATCTCAGTTGTATACTCTGTTCAAGAGTTAAGTTAACCCACTTTTGTGCATTCCTACTGAACCAAGTAGGGATATGATAATACAAAGTGAGTTGTCACTAATGATAGTTTTCTGGTAATATCATTATGAGTAAACGCTATTATTTATTTTTGCATTATTTTAAAACATTTTATAATCCAAAAATTAATAATTGTTATCTTTTATCTATTTTAGATGTTTATAATGGGCCAAATGCCAATGTTCTTTAAAATTAAATTAAACTTTATTTAACTATTTGTTTATGGTAATATGACAAGATATATTTTTTTAACACTGTTTGAGCGCATTGTCCAAATGCCAGATACTCCTAGCTCATTTAAAAAGTGACATATAATTATTTACAGATGTTCGTATAATAATTATACTCATGAATTGTTATATTTGTCACCTAAACAATCAAGAAGAACATTTTTATTCAATAAATTATATATTTTTAAATAAAACAGTAACAATCATTAAAAAAATAAAAAAATAATTTATTGGCAAAAGTAAATATACATTAATTGTTTGATATTCTTTTTTGGTACAAAAAACAAATTTATAAATATACATAGACTATACATAATTTAATAATAGTTTTGGTAGTTGTTACCTGAACCAGTACAATCAACAACCATACTGTTATAAAATTAAGTAAATAAAAGTGATGTACAAACCATTAATAAATGCTAAAGTTCTGTTGTTATTTCATCCTGTGGTCTGAAGCCAAGAGTGAAAAAATCATCTTCATCAGTTGCAGTTGAGTAACAATTATAGGGCGGCATTTCAGCATTCCATTCAGCTACTAACATACTTTTAGACGCATTTGCTTCTAATAATGAAAGAGAAGCAGGACTAGTGGATCGACCAAAAGTTGATACAGTCTTTTCTCGTAGCATAATCACCTCATCATTCTCATCTGGATGTCTACATAATATTAAAATAAATATTTTACTGTAATAAATGTAAAAAATATGATTGTTTTACCTGTTGTGATCATTATAGTTATCATCAAACACTGAGATTGCCAGTTGTTTAATGCGAGATGGTGATGATGAAGATGCTGATAATGGTCTATGTTTTTTATTATTTGTAAAAGTAGTCAACTGAATTGGTTTATCACTAAAATGTTCATTTGAACTTGTTTGAGTAATCTGTGAACATTTTAAATTTAATTTATCGACCACAGAATAAATTCATATAACAATAATTTATACCATTATAGGATGTTGTTTTTTGTATCTGCGCAAGACTCTATCACCCCAAGCCAATAAAATTTCCCAGTCAGAAGGAGGATTTAAAAAACAATCTTCTTTGTTTAATAGTATTAAAATTCTGGATAAATCTTTTAAAACTGGTCTAAAATGAAATGATGAAGTACTGTAATATAAATTTAATTATATAAATTTAATTCCTTATGAACATACCGATATGCTTGAATTGCAGAATGTTGGCGGCTAGGTCCCCGAAGTTCTCGGACTTGTTTTCTTGTTTCATTTAACATTGATAAGAAAACCGGTGCATCAGGTCGTAACTTTTCCAACTGTTTGAAAAACTCTAATCTGTCACTGTCGTCACTTTCTATAAGACCACATTATTACTTAAAAATTAAATTAAAAACACTTATAATAAAATACGATACCTTGACTTCTATGAGAACCGCTAGTTAAGGGTCCCAAGCTAGGTGACATACGAGATTTAGACCTAATATTTGAACATTTTTTAAATTTGACTACCATTCCTACAACCAATAAAATAGTTGAGACTATTAGAAATCCTATGACAACACCAACAGTTATTGCAGCAATTTGACCAGACAATTTTATATTTCCAAATATAGTCTTATCTAATATAAAAATTAAAATTAAATCAATAATTAAAAATAATAGGTATTATTTATGTAGATATTTAATTATTTATACACAAACCAGTTAATGAGCACACACGGCCCATTTGATGATAATTTGTTGACCATGAGTATTCATACCCCAATGGACAACTTTCAGCACACTGACCTGTAGTCACAATCAATACTTTCCTACATTTTTTGCAGAGTCCGTCGGTATCACATTTTAAACAGTCTGAATGTGTGTTGTTACAGTTTTCTATTGCACCATTACTATCTGTAAAAATAAAAAATGTATGTACCAATGTTTAGTTACAAACCTAAAGTTTTAATTGTAATAGAAAAGTGGTACAATTTACTTGCCTGCATATGAATTTAGCGTCTCTGCAATAATGAAAATCGAAACGATTACCAATTTGATTTTTCTTCGAATCAAACTCATAATTTTCGCTCATTTTCATTTCCCGAAATCTGGATGGTGAGCACTCATAGTCGATGTACACAAACGCTTTATATATCCATCCGCGAGTATTACATTATGGAAGTTACTCTGGAATTTGGATTTTGATTGCAACTAATGAATTACTGTAACCACTATTATTACGTTACTGATTAGTGATTTCAAACGATTTCCCGACCGCTGACACAGAAACAACGCATCGAACAATTGATATCTAGTTTGTGTATGATTATTTAATTACATAATAAAAAAAAATAGAATTAACGTAGGCACAAAGATCTAAGTTACATCCTACATAATATAATAATTATTATTATTCATTTCGCTATCTACATTCTACAATATCATTCTACATGACAAGACCGTCTCTTTCACACGCATACATGACACATGCAATGCAATTTATCATTTATCATTCCTGTACGTATCACCATAGAAGATAGAACAATATTACGTATACGGTATACGTTTGTATATATATATATATATATGTATGCACAATGTTATTAAATGTGAGAGATTTGTTGTTTTTCCACATCTTCAGATTCCGTTTCTCGAACAAATCAGTTTCATCAGTGTTGGTAACACCACAGATGAGGTTTTTTCATTGTGGTAACACCATTGTTATATTCTGTGGTAACACCACGATGTAAAGAAGATATCTTGTCTACATCGTTGTCTATGGTAACCACGATTTAAAAGACATTAGCATTTTATTTTTCATATTCATCAGCATTCAGCACGTCGGTCAGAGTACTTCTCTACTTCGTGTTAATCAGACTTTATTCAAAAAATAATATGTTCCAACATTTTTCCCTACTTTGTTCCCATTGGATGTCACCCGAGCATTATCTATAGCTATTGTTCTGTGGCTATAGAAGGCTCGGGTCGCATGATTTCTAAACCTATGAATAGAGTGGCTCTGATTGGCTTATATTTTTTTGGCGGAAAGTTCAAAACTATAAAATCAATTAAAAATCAAATAATTATTGTTTTTACCATTCATAACTATATATTATTTATTTTTTGATTTATACATAAAAAAAAATAATAAATTAATAAAACAATTACAATTATATGTCACACTAGATAAGAAAAACAAATTTTATAGAAAAATAAAATGATTTTTGTATGAAACATATACTACAAAACAATAGTTATAAAAATTATAAATGTAATAACTAGTAAGTAATATTTAAATCTAACAACGCTTTTTGTGAAAATAAAATATAGAAAACAATAAAAGAATTATAATATGTATTAATTGTATAAAATGAAATGTATTTTGTGGTAGGAATTTTATGTATTAAATAATATGATAATATATAAAATCATGTACCTAACTATCTAATTAAAATAACTCAAAATGATAAAAGATTAAAATAATATTATAAATTGTTGTTTTTATTATGCTTAATATTATTGTAGCATTGTACACATATTATTTATTTTATTTTATACAAAAATAATGAAGGATATAGGTATGGCATGCCAGTGGCGTATTTATGGGGGGAGATTAGGGACAGATATCTCTCGCCTTGGCTCATTTTTTTTTAGCTTATATTTAATGACTCATTGTGTAAATCATATTATTTAAAATATGTTACAATAATTATTATGAGGTTTATGTACTATGTACAGATATAATATATGTTAAGTATGTAGTTATAATAAATTAATAGTATATATTCATGTATATTGTATTTCGAGTGGAGGGAGAAAAACTATTTTAAACATATTCCCCCCTCAAAAAATCCTAATTGCGGCACTGTGGCATGCTACTTGATATTTTTTTTCAACAAGGAAAATCTATGATTCATAAGTATGTTGATAAGTAACCATGTCAAAAAAAAAAATCAGTCAGAAACAAAAAATCTTGTATCCAGCCCAAAAACATATTTATATTAAAAAATTAAAATGGTATGTGGCACTTATAAGAAAAACATTTTCATAAGATAGAAAAATAAAAATGTAAATAATTTTGATAAATAAATAATAACTAGAATTGTTTTTGTATGAAACTTTACCACAGAACAGTAGTTTAAAATGTGTTCTTAGGGGCTAGGGTATATCAAGTACCTATTGTGTATAAAAATATATTAAGAAAAATCAAAAAATCTATAGCTAATAAATCATATTCTAAAACTATGGTTTTAAATGTTTTTTATAAAAACATTTAAAATACTTCATAAATACATTTATGGTTAAAATATTAAATTCTTCGATTATTCTGACTTTCTATATTATGTTTATTCAAACTTTAATGTTTTCATTATACATATCTGCTTTCATTATATGAATAAATTAAATATATGCATATATTTCACAAAAGTTGTTCTTCCATGTCAAGTGAGCTGAAGTGTTAAGTAATTTCACAATCTCAGCGGAAAACTTTATTCAGGTTAACAGTAAGCGAATTGACTGACATAAATTGGTCGTGTCAGCAAATACCCACAAAAAAAAGATTCCTACTGCAAGAGTTAGTGTATTTGCCATTTGGCCACAATACAACAGCTATGTAAGCAATCATGTATGACAGTTATAACCTACGACAAAGCGCCTAGACTCCACGTAGGGTGTCCGACAGCTTAGTTTGCATGTTTGGGCGGTTCACTCTTAACTAGAACAGAGTGTAACACCACATTTTAAAGCAAATAAAATATATATTTAAGTTATAGACAGTAGGCACTAATACTAATATTTATAATATTATTCTCATTTATATTTCTTAAAACTATTTGAAAGGCAAAGAAGAGTAAAAAAAGTTAAAATTTACAAATTAATTTGGCATAATTTAGTTAAATGAGTAAAACATTTCAAGTGGTTTATTCTCTTTCCAATATTTGTCGTGGACCTGTCCCAAAGTCTGATTTCCATTTAGTGGAACATATTGATCAGATGTAGGTGATACATAGATTAAAAAGCTTAAAGCTCGTTCTGGAAGCTCCGGAACAAGATCTAATGTAAGACGCATCGCTAAGTATTTGCTTAAATGATCAACTAAAAAAAAAAAAAAATATTTTATATAATATGTTTGTTAGTATAAATAAGAATATTTTTAACAAAATATGACTAAATATAAGTCAATTAATTATTAAATATATTTATATATTTATAATACATTGGAGCAACTACATTTTTTGGTATATTTTAAATAGGTAAGAATTTTTTAAGTTATTTTGGTATATTTTTGAACAAAAAATACTGTATTTTTATCAGCACTATTAAATTTTAATATTATAAAAATCCTTTTAGTTTTTAATATTATCATTTTATTATGTGCCTATATATTATAATATATTCACAGGAGGAAATCTGGGGAAGGGGACTTGATAGGACTAAGCCTCCTATAAGTTTGAAGTACAGCTGAACAGGTATAACCTAACCTATATAATATGTAGAATTGGCTAATTTGATTAACACACTTACTCTCTTCATACAACAAACAATTTTAAAGGTTGATTAGATTTAAATCAAAATATTATAATAATACAGACTTATATTTACTTTTTTTTTTTAGAATTTATTACACAACAATTATTATAATTTTAATTTTGAAATTACTATTGTTAAATTTAATAATTTCTGGTTAAAATACTTTTAAAATGTATAAGAGTAGAGTAGGCTAATTGTTTTTGTATTTTTTTTAGATAAAACTGTTTAGTTAGTAAAACTTTGGAAATGGTCTTGTTGGAATTAAATAATTTTGAGAGAAGCGACTGGCTTTAGTACTTACAGGCTATAGTTGTAATGAGTATAAATTCAGCCCCCCAATAATTACACACAATTTCTGCTTATGATTGGGTCTAATAATATATAATTAATTTGTTCAGCGATAAATTGCTTTTTATCAAGTGATAAACAATAAAATATCATTATATTTATTAAGATAATATTAGAATAAGTTTTTTTTTCAGTTATGCTCTTATCTAGAGCTTTTATTATTAAGAGAATGTAATATAGGCATTTGTTTTCTCTTCTTACAAGTGGGTAACAAACCAAATTTACGCTCAGCAGATCTCATTTAGCTTCGTTAGCTTAAAAATTAGAGTGATTTATGACCTATTATGAAACTTAAAGGTAAGAACATTATCTGTGTTTGTATGTGGATTTTTTACGATAGTTCAATGTTATAGCAATATTTGCATATATAATATAGCGTAAATTAGAAATGCTTGTAACTCACTTAAAAACTGAACTATCGTAAGAAACCCAGAAACCTGTAAGACAGAGACAACAAATGCCTGTATTACGACAAATTAAATTAATAATTAAAATATATTTACCAGTAGCATTTGCAGTAGTTTTAATATATCGTACAGAATTTTCTTTCAACACTCTTATTAATTGATTATCGCTGCCCATTTCAGTTGGATGAGGCTTGAAAACCAGTTCAATTTCATCTACTGATACTCCTCTTGAAGAGCCATCACACTCAGTAATATCTGATCTGTCAGCTGACAAAGATGCTGGACCATCATTTTCAGAAATCATTACAGTTTTAAGTTTCTTTGCTATTTTTGCTTGAACTACTGTTCTAGTGACATTATCTTTACCGAGCCCAAGATTGTTGGAAGGGGTTTTCGGTGTAGACGAACTACTTTCATTTGGTTCATCTTGTTGATTCTTTTTGGAACGCTGCAAACGATTTTGTGTTTGGATTTTTATGCCTTCATTTATGGATTGCACCAAGTTTGCTTGGCTATGGCTTTTGTTTAATTTTTCTAATACTCTGGTTTGATGGGCTTCATATTCATCACGGCTGGGATAGATTTTGGATATTAGTAGATCAAAATTTGGGTCTGGGCGCAATGAACGTTTAGATACTAATTTCTTTCGACAAGTAGGACACTCTTTATTACCAGAACGGAGAGCAGTAACTATGCAATCTGAACAAAATCTGAAAATCAATACAATAATAGGTAGTAGTTTTATTTCGAAAAGTTTAAAAATATTTATACCTGTGAAGACATTCTTTAGTGGTCATGGTCTTCTTGAGCATGTCTAAACAAATTGGGCACATCAATTCGCTGTGTAAGCTCCGGGGGGAAACGGCAATCTCTGTACTATCTGTGATTGCCTCTTGTGGAGTTCTATGAAGTTCATACAATGATAGTTCCCAAGTTTTATTCAAGCCTAATAGATCTGCTGACGCCATGGCTAGTGTTCACGCAACAAAGTATCAACGTAGTATAAACGTGGGACTTACTTCAGGCTTACTTCAGACATTACAAAAGAAAGTTGAGAATGTACAAATTACAAAATTAAAACAATCAAATTCTTCTTAATTTGTAAATCGATTGTACCAAGGGCTATTAAGTACATTAACTACCGCACTCCGAAAAATATTACACTGTATGTCAATGCCAAATTAACTATATCTCGTAGGTTTAAAGTCTTTAAAACTTTAAAATATTAAATTCTAAAACTAAAATATAAATATTACAGAATGTTAATTAATAAGTTGCATTTGAGCATATTTTAATATTTTATTATCTAAATCTGTCAGAAGTTGTGTAATCAAAAATTATGACAAGATAAGATAACAAATGAAGGTGTTCGGAATAAAAATCCCCAGGTAAAATCCCTGGGAAAAAATCCCCATCTACACTCAACCACATGTAAATGATTGAACAAATATTTTAGATTCTGAGCGGAGCGAGGAAGCTAGTGGTATACAATGGTGTTAATTTTTTTTTATATTCTGTATACAAAATTTCTACCAGGAGTGTTTCGATTTTAACATATTATAGTATCTTATTTTTTAGCAAATTGGATCAATATGGTAGGTACTTTAAAGAGGTCATTTTTCGATTTTATTAATAGTTATTTAATTATTTAATGCCACGGGGAAAACCACCGAAAAATTACGAAAAATCTCTAAAAATGAAAAAATTTTAATTTCTAACGCTTTGTTTATCACCATAGAGGCATAGAAACGAATATAAAATAATAATATTATAATATTAATTCAACATATATGATATAATAAATAATAACATTTAAAATCATTTGATCAGTTGTTTCACTACCTTTACAATTTTTTTTTTTTTTTCCACACATTCCCATCTAATTTTGAAATTGGCAAGATTTTATTGTTTTGTATACATACAGTCTTTAAAAACAATTGTTAAACCTCCTCTGTCTGAATTTGTATTTTATCCTTGACTACAAAAATAAATTATAACAAGAATTTTTATTTTAATACGTATATAACCACTACAACCACTAAACCACTACTCAGTGTTTGGCAAGTTCCTTATAAAAAGGAATCCGTTCCGTTCCTTGTTCCTTAAAAAAAAAAAGAATTCGTTCCTTTTTTAGTTCCAAATAAAATAAAAATTCTTATTTAATCACTTACGTTTTTTTTCATATGCATAGGTACTTCTTTAATTTTCTATTATAATATATAACTACCAGTAGTTACATATTTTATAATTCTATTTTTAGATTTTCTTAAAAATAAAATTGTTGGCCAACGTATGTCGATTGTCTTAACGTCGATACTCGATAACGATCACTAATTAGCAATATACATTATACACATCAAAAAAAATATATCTTAATTTCAATTATTTACATAATTATCTGTGTAAATTATTAGAAGTAGAAAGAAACGAACAATTCCTTGAAAAAAAACTAGTTAATTTTCTCGTTCTTTTTGGAACTCGTTCCTTTCAAACACGGCCACTACTAAACTGCTTTGTCTCTTTGAACAGTTTTGATATTATAAAATATTAACTCAATGCTCATAACGATGTAAAATTGTATAAGAATGTTATCTTAATAGTCTTTTTCTAATTGACTGGGTTTTTGGGCATAATTTTAGATTTCAATGTTACTCATCTAATTCAATATTATAGTATACTACTATTTTACTTGTATTTAAAATTATAATTTTACTTAACTTGTTTAAAATATTATTTATTATTTTTTTTATTGAAATTAAGATTAAAGATTTTCTAGTTAACGTACAGTTTTTTAAAAAAAAAAATAAAAAAAATATGAACTAAAGCTAAAAAATATGTGTTAAAAATAATAATTTTATATTCGAAGGTAAATAATTGAAAATAAAAAAACAAAAAAAAAACGGATTATTACACACAGGATGTAGAGAAGATCTTTTCTAAATCGTGATTATATTATAGTATGTGGCATTCAACTTAACGACAAAAATCGGCAAATTATAATATTGTAGTTTGAAATTTTAGAAAATTATTCATAATATTATTATATATATTAATTTTTTGAATGATATAATATATTAACATAAAATATTGTAGTTAATTGTTTATAGTATTAGGTATATATTTAATTTTTTGAATGTTATAACATAATATAATATACGTATATGTAATTAAATATTAATAATGTGGTAATTATAGTATCTATACTAATTAACGTTTAAAAAATATTTGTTCAACCATTTCCATGCGAGTAATATTGTAGTCTGGGAATTTTTTTCCTAGGGTCGCACATTTTTATTCCGCAATTCCAAATGAGTAATGGTCACTGACTAATATATTTAATGTATTATGTGTAATGATCATAGACTTATAGGTGGAACATTAGGTATAATAATGCGTGCATGGGTAGGGCTTCTTACGCGGATAGGGCTCTATTTAATCTCTGTATTGGCTGTCCAGAACAGTGCCATTTCTCTCACTCTTATGATAAAACAACAGATATATACTACTATAGTATAGCTATATAATACTATATCTCTCTTAATCTTTAATCATACGAGTTATTCTGTAGAGTGTCTCTCTTATGGGAACAGATATTCCGTTTATTTCTATAAGACCATGAAAATGGTTATGATTTACAACCACCATAGACAATACATTATAGGGATTAGTCCACGGACTGGAAACGAATTGGCGGGTGGGAGACGGGGAGCCGGGCTGCTTAGTGCTTAAGGTTATAACTTATAAGTAGGCCACAGGGCACAGATTTTTATATAGTATAAGTCCGTCGAGTAGGCTTGTGGGGGGGGGGGAATACAAGAATTTGATTTTTTTTTGTTTATACTTCACATGATAAATTTAATGTAATTCAAGATACTTCATTCAAGTAAAAGCATGTTTTACACTTAACCAAAATAGCTAAAAAAGTTCTTAGCTACTTAAAATATTTGAATAAATTTAGTTGCTCCAATGTATTATGAATATATTTTAAAATTTATTAATTTGTCTTTGGTCATTTTATTTTTTAGTTGACCATTTAAGCAATTACTGAGCGATACGTTTTACTACATTAGATGTTGTTCTGGATGCTCTAAGCTTTTTGATCTATCATTCTATCACCAACATCTGATCAATGTGCTCCACTAAATAGAAATCAGACTTTGCAATAGTTCTACAACAATTATTGGAAAGTGAATAAACCACTAGAAAAGTTTTACTCGTTTAACTAAGTTATGCCAAACTAATTTGTAAATTTTTATTTTTTTTACTTTTTAATTGAAAAGTTGTAATTTTACGAAAGAATAATTTTTAGTATAAATAAATTTGATTTAATTGAGTATATACTAAATATTTGAAGAAATTACTAACATTGTGCTCAAGTAACTATCGCCATATACCTATTAGGCTCCAACCAGACTAGAGAAAAATTGGTCGTCAACAATGTTTTTTGATTTCCTGTCATAAGCAGTGACATAAATATTTATCAACAACAATGTCAGAAACAATTATGAAAAAGTTTCTTGGTCTGGATGGGGTTTAAGAATGATTTGTGCTATCCTGTTAGGTCTTACAATATCTTACATTTTTGTAATTGGCTAAGGGCCCATATAGTCGATTTCCATTTAAACTGCGGAATTCAGCTATTAAATTTCTTAGCATAGAAAATATTACACATAATTTAAGAAAATACTTTCAAATATAAGTATATATATATATCTTTCAATTAAATACATTTTTTTTTATAACAATGTTAACAGTATCACCTTTAAAAATAGAACAGAAATAAATCAAAAGCTTAAGGTAATATTCGACAAAATAAAACCAATCATAAATATTCATTATGATTTGATTACAACTAGAAACCATATTCAGTCTCAAGAAATTTAAAATATTTAAAAAAATATATTATTACTTTCATTAATTTATGAATTTCATAGTCAAATTTTGTACTTTAGAAAAATAATTGTAATCATTAATTTTCAAATAAATAATTTAATACAATTTAATGATTTTTACTCAGAATATACAATCTAAATAAATTAATAACTATTCAAATTATTCAAATAGAAATTTCAGAGACTATAAAAAAATCTACCATGTTATAAATACATAACTACAATCAGATTAGTTAATAATTATATTTTAAAATGTATATTCAGTACAAATTTGTATTTACATCTGAGCTTTAGCTTTTTCTTCTTTTAATTTCAGTTTAAAACATTTTGCTTCCATTTCTTCAAAATGTTCTGCAAATATCATCTTGAGAGCTGGATACATCAATGGCAATTTGTGTAAAACATTTGGTGCAATCTGTAAATTCATAAAAACTTTTGACTTAAAAAAAAATACATATAATATTTATTTAATTGAATGTATCAAAATGTGTAATAAAAAAGTACTAATAAATTTAATTAGTATATAATACTATAATAGTATTAATTAAAATTACAATTTCTAACTATAAATACAAATATTAATGAGAACACAACACAAAAAAAAAATGTTCTTCAAATTATTATTAAATGCTAAATCATTGTAATCGGGACTACTGAAAACAATTTTGTCAAAATCCAATCAAAAAAATAATATTATTTAATGAGATATTGGGATATCTAGAATAACCGCTTAACATCACTGGGCCGGGCTCGGCATTATTATGTGTGTAAAAATTGCTCGCTTTACTAATTTAAATATTTTATTTTTGATGTTTGATTTAAGTAAAAATATGTTATTTTTTGAGCTGAATATGATAGAATTATCAGAAATTCAAATAACATTTGGATTTTTTTAATATTAAAAATACTGAGATATTTTTGTTCCGTACATACATTGTAGTTACATCGGCTCAATACGTCGATTTATTTTGATACACTTTTAAACATTTCAAAAAACCTAAACACTTAAAGGAAATTCTGGTCCCACCAATGTACTCATTACACAAAAACACAACACATATATACAACATAAATTATAAAATATACTTTAAAGGTAGGCAAATTATTGAGTGAAAAGAGTAATATTTACTAAATATAAGATAGGCAATTACCGTGAGTACAGGCCCAAAAACTTTACCCATCTTTATTTAGTTCATCATTGAACAATGTGAGCAGAAACGTTAAACCTATACCATTATTCTTAAAATTGAACATTCTTTCAAATTTAAAAAAATGTATTTTTTGTGTTTAGTGCTCTTTTAAGTAATGGTAAGATTTACCACAGACCGCATCAAGCGAACTGGTAGTTGATGACTCCGCCCCAAGCTTATGCAAAGCAATCAAAATGGTATATTTTAGGTAACATTCACTTACAAAAAGTGGATTCCTATAGATATTGCCATGGAGTCACAAACTCCCAATTTGTTTGACAACGACTATATATTTAGTTATGATTTATTTTTTCATTAACTTGGATACAATATGGTAACATACAATATTGGTAATCCAATTCTTGAATGATATGTTTATTGTTACATTTTAGAAAATAAGTTATTTATATTTTTAAGATTAAAACTTAAAATGTCAGCTCCGTATCTGTCGGCAAATTTAATCTTAATGTTTTACCGTCATCAGAGAACTATTATTTTAGGAAAATCAAATATGAACAGTAATATTTAAAACTTTTAAATTCTGTTATTTTTGCGTTCCAAACTTCCAACATTTTATTATGTATTTGAATAAATATAAAAATAAATTAATATTTAAGATATGAATAATACCTCCATGTTATCAAAAGCTATTCCAACGTTACTTGGTAGGTCATTATTTGGCATATATGGAATTTTCGCATAACGTTGACTAAAATGAGTGAGTATTGTGAATTTAGCATTCATTTTTTTGCCAATATTTATAGCTTGGGACATAGTTGAATGCATTTTCCGTCTGGCTTCAGACACTAACTGATCTTCCATTGTAGCTTCATGTATTAAAAGATTACTATTCTTTCCTAAAGAAAAAATAACAGAAAAAGTCTTAATGTAATTTAAACATATTAATATTATACTTATTGGAAATGGTACATTTTGGCTTATATTAAAATTTGTTTTTGTTACCATGAATATTATTTTTCATTTACAAACCTAATTTGACTAATGAATCACAAGGCATTGTATCACCAGAATATGTTACTTTCCAACCATTTATATGAGTAAATGATACACCAAATGCATTAGGACAGTGTCTTACTAAAGTTGTTTCTATGTCTGACATATTGGTTTGTTTTAATAAATCTTTCATTCTTAACTTTGTTGACGATTCAAAATCCTTAAACATATTATTATTTTTAAATAAACTTTATTTGACGCTTATTTTAGTTTTATATATTAAAGTATTTAAGCATTTGCCTATTTACCAAATCTAAGTTAGACACAATTTGAAATTCTTCACTTAGTTCTGCAAATCTTCTGTCATAAAAATTTAGCCAGGTCATAATTTGTACAGGTGCTAGTAAATATACTGGCTGATTCTGTTTAAGCAGTTTACTTGCTTTCATTTTTTGGCGCACGCTTAATATTCCAATTAAACCAATATGATGGTCTGCGTGTAAATGAGACACATAAATAGCTTTTAAGTCACTCAAAACTGTTTCAGCGCCAGTTAAACCAAAGTGCCGTACTAATTGTCCATACGTTCCTTCTCCAGAGTCTAACAATACACATTCATTCTCACTAGATAACATTTAAAAATAATATTTTTCCACACAAAAAGTAAACAATTTCTTACCCAGTATACATTAAAATACCACTAGTATTTCTTGTTTTACTTGGTATACATGAACCTGTACCAAGAAAAGTAATTTTAGGATAAATATTTGTATCTGTAGGAGAAGCATTTAAAATCTCCTGTTTTACTTGAGCTAACTTTTCTTTAAAACCATCAACCTTGAATGTTTCTGCTATAAACTCATCAACATCTAAACTTAATGTGCCAGTCCTAAAATATTTTATTAGTAAATAAATACTTATAATATTTGGGAACAGTGTGATGTTTGCTTACCTGTCTATATATTTGTTTGGTCTCAAATTAAATGACAAATTAGTTTGCCCATTAATCGTCAAAGAATTTATATTTTGATGTGCGTCAATCTCTTTTTCTTGTTGATCAACAACTAAAAAAAACATAAGACATTTTAAATTGCCTACTTTGTTTGGTTTTATTAGACAATTAGGAAATATTTTTAATTTTTATACTAAGGTTCAAAAATTTAATTAAAGGTTTAAGATAAAAAATGTCATATATTTTATAAGTGTTTAATTTAATATTTTGATGATATACGTAAAAAATATGAATTATTATGTAGAAATATAGACTGCTGACAGATGAATTCCATTTGGAAGCATATTTCATCGTTTTTAATTCATTATTGAATTAAAATTTAACACATCTACTTTACAATAAAGTTGTTACCTACTTGTCTGCTTATTTTTTTAAATATTAAATGCTGTGTATTTAAGGAGTTTAGTATAGGCATTATTTAAAGTGCGCGCGCGACTCGCCACTATGTGTGTACTAAATGATTATAAGTATGTGTGGTGTGTGTCCCTGCACTACACCATGTCATTCGCACTAGCACATACAAATCACCAATGCAGCATCGCTTGCGTAAATGTTTCAGAATGTTTGTTTTATCTGTCGATTCTACCAAACGACATAATAATGTGATAATACTCCTGAAAACTGATCTAAATTTGTTATTATGTCAACTTGACATTGATAGGTCCAAATTTTAAGATTTTTGATTTCAATTTAGAAAAATCAATATGTGAAAATTCTTAAATTGCCAGCACCAATCCCCATATAATCAATGAATAAAACTTGTACCTAATCCTACCATAATTGATTACATTTCAAGTTATTACTTCTTACAAATTACTATTAACATTGGTGGCATAATATTTAGATTACAAAAATATCCTCACTAGGAATTCCATTGTCTTTTAATAATGGATAAATATTTTCATCCAGCATATTCAGCTTATATTGTATTCTATGTATTGCAGTACTACCCAGACATTTATTTTCATTATTTAATAATAAATGGTATGTTTCAGAAGGAAATAATTTCATCCACGATTGATACCTAAAAAATATAAATATTTATGTTATTATTTTCTTTTATCATATTTGAATTACATTGAAAATTAAATTTAATTACATTTTAATAATTAATTACATTTAAATATTTAATACCTTTGATCATTTCGCACATCCTGTGGAGTAAAATGAACAACCATAAATGCAATATCTTCTTCATTAATTACTCCAAGTTGATGTTTTGAAAATATTGATTCATTTAATAATGAGTCAATATAATCTTCACTTGGACATTCGACAACTAAAACAAATTAAACTGAAATAGTCACATTAAATTTAAATGAAAAAAATGAAACTTAATGAAAGGCTTCCAAAAAGCACAATAAAAAATTGTTTTATTAAATATTTAGGTAAATTACATAAATAAAGTAAGTTTTCTATTTTAAGAGGACGCCCACCAAAATGTGTTATTTACATCTTACATATTATGTGCATAACATGCCTATGGTATATTTGAACCAATTTTGTGTTGTTATACTTATTATTGGAACCATTTGACCAATTATCAATTTTAAAGGTAAATTAACCTTAACCGTAAATTTTTAGGTGAGATAAGAGCATCTTAAAATTATTATACTTTACATGGTTATAATTTATAATTATTATTATTTATTTATTAAAATACCGATAAAAACCTATAAGATGGCAAAGATAATAGAACCAATTTACTCCAATATTAAAACTGACACCACAAAATTGGCTCTACTGAACTTAAATTTGCTACGTTTAACGTTTGTATAACAAAGACAAAAAATGCGGGTATGTCGTTATCTTAATAGATATAATAATCAGACACAAATAGTATAAAATAGTATTTAGGGGGCTAAAATCTCTTAATTTATATCTCATTATAATATTAGTCTAAATATTTATGATACAAATGGTACCTATACCACTATTTAAAAAAAAACTTGGGGCACTTAGGGAGTGCCGATAGAAGTGACTACTTTTTATAGCGGGCTGTGACTGTGTCTTGAAAAAAAGTAAACCGGTATAAAAACTTTTACAGTATACGTGTACTATGCTAGTACTGATATAAATAGTACAAATGTGCATTTCTTTTTCTCTCTCTGCCTCTCTGTTCACTCTTAACACCCCAATGGCATGTATTTATGATAAATGATGACCAATGATAGAAATGGCAGCTAGAATCACATTGGTCACTGGCCAGTTTTCGTTGCGTAGACTATAGCGTTCCGTGACGCGCAACAAAAGTTTTTTCCCCGTGCAAAATGTACACCCATAGCCCGCTAAAAGAAGTGGTCACTTCAAAAATCTATTTATAATTAGTTATTACTTATAGATATTTTTGTACTATACTGAAATACCTTACCAATAAAAACTGGACCGGGATCATCAGGAGAAGTTACATCACTTGATTTAACTAGTGTCCCATCAGATAAGGTAATATCATTACCAGATTTTAATAAGCCCAGTAGTGGGCCTGGAGGAACATTGTGTTTAACACATTTGTCCAAATCTAAAAAACCTGGTTTTGGTTTAAGACGACAAACATAGGACATGGCAACATTACTAATTCTACTTGAGGAACTATCAGCAATAAATTTTTTATCATCTGAAATCAATTTAAAAATATTTTATGATTTTATTATAAAATTAATTTTGTAGCATCAAAAATACCATAATTAGCTAGCTAACCAGTTCTAGGTTCAGAGTTGCTTCTTTTACGTTTATTTCTTTCTTTTTTATCTGATTGTGGTAGATTTTCATAATCGTAATAATTAGTATCATCTTCTAATGAATCATCAGTATGTTGTTGAGTCTGTGAATTATTAATTTCAATTGAGCTATAAAAGAAGAATAAATAAAAGAAAAAATAAATAAAGTTTCTATTAATAATAATAGGTATATTACTTTTCAGACTTTGATCGAAATTCATTACATTGTTTGTTTGATATTAATGGTACATAATGGACAACTATTGCATTATCTTCATATGGCTTAAAAGGATCACTTTTACTAGCTGTAATTTTTAGATCACGTAATACTACAAATCTTTTCGTAGCAACAAATAATTCTTCCTGTAAAAAATTAATAAAATTTCATTAAAATCAACATTTTAGATGTGAAGGCACTATTATTAAGTATTAGGTAAACACTTTAAATCCCCAAAAACTAATAACACAATTAGTTTATTGTGCAGCAGCTCTTCTGTACAGACGAATTTTGATGGATAAAGTTAACTTGCATATTATGTAAAATAAGTTGTAGTCAAATAAATTCAATGTGTTAATTGCTATAAGTAAATGTTAAAGTACTTTAAATTAAACTGTGAAACTATTCTAGGTCCAAGAATATTCAGATCAATGCAACATTTGTGTTTGGAAAATATGATTTTGGTTGATATTTTCCAAGTCCAAATAATAATCTCAAGAGCACAACTAGGGCGAAGATGCTAGTTCAAACTCTGGAAAATCACATCTGAATGAAGGCTGTTTTGGACTCTTCTATATAGGTCCTACCTCTATTCCTGAACTACAATTTATGATAACCTGAACAATTGTAGTTCCCACTGTAGTGTACATGCAATGACCAACGGATGTGGTACGGCCCATACATGTACATGTATATGCAAGTGCAACTGTATTATCGATTTGAGAGCTCCTACACAGTTGTGAAAATAATATTATAATATAATTATTCATTAAAATAATATTATAATTCATACCTACTCGTAATATAATAATTTGTCAATGTTCAATATTATTATACAATGACATTGTGTCACTGTAGTATATTATATTTTAATATTTCGGTTATCTGGTTATTAACCCTTTTCTACTTGTACACTCCTCTCATATCTTATAACATATCTGGTCTTCTTATAAATTAGTATACTATAGTACAGTTAATATATGATAATCATATTATAAATTATATAGTGTCAGAGCACGTAGCAACTATTTATTACTTAAAATATTTTAATTATCTAATAAACTTGATAGTACAAAACAATAGAAATATTAAATATTAAACTAATTAAAAATGCACTTCTTACCCAAAAATTTTATTTTATAAACAAATAATTTTAATCCAGTAAAAACTGTTATTTATTATTATAATATAAGAATAATATTCTGCAACATTATAAAAAACTTACTATTCCTTTTGGTCCATGCAGTTCAATATTTGGTACTCCGACATCCTGAACAGTTAAAGCTAATCCTGGTAAACCGCCAATATTTAACCAATTAGAATGTGTGATAAACACATGTTCTAATTTCGACAGTTTCATTTTATGTTCATGTGCCAACCTTTGAGTACCTTCCCCGCAGTTAAAAAGGTACCTAAAATGTAGATATGCATACAAGTTGAATTTTAATATATGTACTACCTACTTGAGAATAATAAAAGATAAAAATGCATTACCTAGAATGATCTGTAAACAAATATAAACACCTCGGAGCACCATTTGCTCCACTGCCAAGTACTTGAAATTTTACAATACCCGGTGGAAATTTGGACTTACCTTTGATTTTAATTCGATTCTGTTTACCAGTAACAGAAGACAGAGAGATATTATTAGCCATTTGTTTTGGTATTGTGTTTGGATTACTAAAATAAAATAACTGACAATTCGTATGCATAAATTTTAATAGTAATTTGTTATATATCTTAAGAGACATTAATCAATAGATTTACTTTATTACTTATTGTTTACTATGATTAAAAAAGAGTACAGTTTCATAAATATCTAAGGCAAAAATTTGGCAAAATGTGTTTTACCGAATAAACAATAATAGGTAAATACTTACTATAATAAACTACCAATACAACACTATGCTAACGTCCTAATTTTGATAATCCAACCTATTATCATGTTTAATCTCCGTTAACCACTCGACGGGACGTTGTATTTTATCAATGGTATCAATGGTATCAATGGTAGGTTTAAGTATGACCATGGTTGCATGTAGTTCCACGTCTATAGATATTAATATATAGTCTACTGTATTTTGAAAAATGTACTTTACCTTAGAGGCTTAGACCCAAGCTTATGAAGTTATTTTGACATTTTGTCATAACTTCTTTAATAATGGTTTCCACAATTTAAATAGTTTCAAAATCAGAGTTGAAAACCACGTCTTTAAATAATAAAACTAGGCGGGGGGGGGGGGGGGGGGGTCTAAATAATTTTGAATACAATTTTTATTTTTTGTATCATATTTTACAAATCCTTTTATTTTTAATAATTATAATACAATGCTATCTAATTATTTGACTAAATTATTTGAACTAATGTCTATTGTACAGGATCAATAAATACGTTGGGCCTGTATTCGGAAAAAAATGAACTTTAATTAGATACATTTTATTTTATTAATATATTATTTTATAAGAATTAATACTTATTTATTTAAATATTACTTATTTTACTGTGTGACTTCAAATATTCATAGAATATTTTGTTTTATGATTTGTATGTAGGTATTCTTGCACTGTGATATAACTAGTTATTTCTGAATGATATAGGTACCAAGTACCTACTAGATGTATTTTTTTTTCTCGATTTTTCGATTTTTAACTTGGGTAGGTTATTTTATATTTTTATTTCTATTTAATTTAATTTTCATTAGCAAATGTGTTTTTTCCAACCCTGACTGTACTACCGTATTAGGTAGGTACTGTATAGTGTACAGGGCCGTCCTTATAGGAGGGGGGCCTCGCGCTTTTTATTTACATTTGGAGGCCTCGCGTTTTGGTAACCTCTGATGATTGATGAGTCTGACATAGTGACTATAGAAGTATAGAAGTATAGAGTATAGACCATGTTTAATTCGCAGTCTTGTCTAAGATATGTGGCTTAATATGATAATTGATAGACATTCCACAGACGACATAATATCATTAATATTTAAATCAAGAACTAAGATAATTTTACTGGAAACGATATTCGGATCGGTGGCCCAGTTTGCGTCCATTTCGTAGAAAGGAAAATTGGGAGATTTTAGGCTTTAGGCTTTAGCCTGTATATAACATATAGTGTAGGTGGATATCACCTAGGTAACTTGTCTTATCTTGGTGCCTCAATCCCTCAGTCCTATACAAATATTTAATCTCTTATCTATGATCTTATGTATATAGGATTAAGGTGTATAATAGTTATAACTAGTCTATGATTAAAATAAGTTAAGAATGTAGAGTGTATAACAAAAACTATAGGGGCTATGATATTCGACAAAAATTAAAAATCAATACAGTTTATTTACGATTCCAAAAGTTTTAGATAATAATAAACAATATTATTAAAGATCCAGGAATTAATAGATAGGTACTTAAACATTTTGTTCGTGCGTATAACATTAAGCCATTATCAATGTAGTATGTACCTACATCATCATTCATCAATGTTATACCTATACTATTATATAATTTATATAATACATT
The DNA here is from genome assembly GCA_008086715.1 of Sitobion miscanthi. Lineage (NCBI taxonomy): Eukaryota > Metazoa > Arthropoda > Insecta > Hemiptera > Aphididae > Sitobion > Sitobion miscanthi. Next base: position 28,867,853 of record CM017798.1, on the reverse strand, counting down.
ATGTATAATAAATTATTATATTATATAAATAATAGTTGTTGCACATTCAATAATAAAAGTTGTATCTTTGATTAATAATTCTTAATTATTATTTATTATTTATTAATTATTAGATATAATTTTTAACTTATAACTTTTTTAAGTTAAAAGTGCAATTAACAAGGTTTAGTGGTCAATTTTTTTTCTTTAATGCATATTTCAATGATTTTAAAAGCATATTTGTGTATTTTTTAGAGCTATAAGTCCTTAAGCCTGATAATAATTAATACTTAAGCCTATAGGTTACTACTACTTATTAGTTGTTATGGACTGATTAATGATTTTGTGATTAATTTAAAAAAAAGTAACTTTCTTTGTAACGCCCTACTTTTAGAATGAAAAAGTAACGTAACGTGATAAAAATAATGTAGAGCGTAACTCAAATGTAACGAATAACGTAATTTTATTATTTTTCAAAAATAATTTACCCAACACTGTGTTATAGGTACTTATAATCAATATTATTATTTATTATGATACAAAAATCAGCTCCCTGTATTCGGATACCATTGTCGTTGATCTTTAGATCAATATCTTAATGCCTGGGAGGAGGGAGCGCCTTGAGAAAGATCGCCCTGGTTAAGGTTGCTATAAATTATACTTAAATCAGAACCAATATTTGTTGTATACATTTTATGGGGAAAATATGACCACTTTATTCGTAACTGGAATTTTATTAAAATTTATTTAATTCCGAGAAACTTTCATCCCTAAATACTTAACCGAGACACCGGTTGGTACGTTACCTATAGCAACCCAATCATCATGGTATCCTTAACCCTGTCTGACAAGATAAGTCCTACATTTAATCTCAAATGCTCCCTGGTTTGTTCGAAAACGATGCACTGCACTCCGACTTCAAATTACCAACTATCAAAAACTACATGAAGGACCTATCGGTAAGCTCCTTCAGCCAACTACCAAAAGCAAGTGACCCACAGCATTTTAGGCTGAATGCTCGTCCAATCAGTCGCAAACTCAACGTGGCCGTCCCCATGACTAAATAGATTCTACTGATGTCCACTTCAATATTTATCAACGAATCATTTATACATATAAATCTACAATTTAAATATATTCAAAGTGTAGATTATATAATACGTATTTATCTTTTTTTAGCTATTTTAATTCTTCCAGCCTATGATATTACTAAGTATATATTTGATGATATTATTGTGAATAAAGTAATTTATATATAACCTATTTACGTGGAACCTTGTTTAAATTTTCAATCCTTAGCTATAAAAGTTCAAAATTGTATACATTTTTAACTACAAAATAATTATTAAATTTTAAATTTGATAAATATTGTCAAAAATCAAACTTTAATGCTTATAAAAAAAATTGTGCCTTTGTATTTTTAATATTTTTCAACTTCTATTGTAACAATGTATTAGGAGCATTATTGTACTTCATTTTCACGCTTTTTTTCAAACAAATAAAATTTTATTGACAATTATAGAAAAAAAAACTAAAAATTGAAAACTGACAATGTCCGTAAACAGCTCAAAAAGAGTCAAAATATTTTCAAAATTTTATGGTGTATAGAAAATATTTTTATGTGTACAGTTGTTCGTTTTTGAAATACAATAAAATAAGAAATACGCTACATGAGAAAACGAGTGAATATCCAATGTTGTAATAATATGAACTTAAGCACTCATAAAAATTTAGTTTAACTTGCTCAATGCTTGTAGATATTTCTTTTTGAAATTATTACTTTAAAATTGCCCCCCAAAGTACCAACTAGATTCACTTTCCTATCAGAAAAGATACTGTTGAAGAAAATCTAAGCACTTGTACTGTCGTAAAAGGTGATGACAGACAAAAAAAAAAATCAATACATTAATCGCTCTGCTTAGAATCTAATAGTATTAAAGATTTCAATATTGTTTCAGTACAATGTGCACTTGTGCATGTCGCATGCGTCATGTGCATTAAGCGAAACTAAACAAGTTTTTGTCAATATTCAATTAGCTTAATTATACTTTGGTTTTTACTATTAGATTAACGAATATGAGTTAAAGATATTCAACCGCATGGGGCAACAAATAACAAATAACATGGAAAATCAGAAAATACTCATTATATATAGGTAGTTAATACTTATATGAATGATATATATATTCAATCATCAAGCTGTCCACTTTTTTTTGTGCATACACGTTTTTTGGAATCTATAATTCTATTAGCATAGAAAAACTGCACTTACGTATAATTTTGTATGTGAAAAAATGATTTCAATGCACATTTTTTAAAAATAATTATACCTTTCATCTACTTTAAAAAAAATATAAAATCCTACTGATAGGCAGACATGGTTAAATTTTTAGTGGGGCTATAGAATAATCCATTGTTAAGTCTCTTGTCTCTACGAATAATGATTTTGAATTACAACAAAACAAAAATTGTTATTCAGGTTATTCTTCATTCAAATATTATGTAATTTCGTCAACATTTTAGCTTAAAAAAAAATTGTGCTTATCATTTTAGCCCCTTCCCCCCATCATAAAATGTAATCGAATATTGACCTATGGCTATAATATTATTATATGGTAATAATTGTAATATATAGTAAAGCTTATCAACTTATCGCATGCAAAATTAATATATCCTTAGGTATGGACGTATGGTACGATATTACCTACACTGGATAGTATATATTAAGATACGTTACGGCTATACCTATATATTATGTATTTATAATTTATATATAATATAATTAGAATAGGTACATATTATGTATAATATATATATATATATATTAATTTATAACTGTATAAGTATGTAATAAATTAATAACTAATAACTAAGAAGTAGGTAATAACATAATTAATATCTACACAAAATTTAACAGTTTAATATATAAACTACGTATAATGTATAATATTCATTTTATACAGACTTATATCACTCATGGCTATATATCAGCATTTTTACAGTTTTATTCAGATTCTGTATTTACAATTGCTATTTTGCAATAAAAGTGCCAATGCAAACAAGTTTAATGCCTTAATGGTTACTATATATAATATTATACCGTTATAAATTTATAGTGTATATTATATATATAAATGTATTTATTTTTATTATAGTACTTATATATATACCTAATAACTAAACTACATAAGGTATAATACTATAGGTAGTTTACTAAAATATTCTGTTAATCGGATTACTGGAATTACTATACGTTACTACTAACCTACAAGATTTCTTTGACTTTTGACATCATCATAATATATAGATATACATAGAACCGAAAGTCTAGGTACTGAGGAATTAGGATTATTCTCATTTATTTAATGATGATATTAAAACTATATATAGTTTGAAATTTAGGTAATAATAAGTACTCCCATCCTATATTGGTATTTTATAGTGGAGAAAGTGCAGATTAAAAAGACCATTTTTTTAAAAATGTTTTTGCACTGCAATCATCTTTTTAAACGTCTCAATAAAAAATAATGTCATTACAATACGTTTGTTTTAAAATAAAAAATAAAAATATTATATTGTATAAATGGGTCATTAAAACTAATTATCATATGTAGGTAGGTACTAGGTACCAGTAATCTATAAGTTGTAACTCTGTGGTCTGTACAATGTACATTATAATATTATTAATTTATACAGTATTCTGTATTTTGTTTTTATTGATAAACCATTGATGACGTGTGAAATAAATATTTTTATTGATAATACTGACATCAAGAATTGTATATAATAAATGGTGTTTTATTTAGTGAAATAATAGTCTGATTATGTTTATGATTCAGTATTACAAAGTCTAGTATGAGAAAAATTTGTATGAGTAGCCGGGTAGGTAAATTTTTATTATTTCCTTTAATACTATGTATTATTTTGTGTTAATCAAATAATAAAAAAACTTCTTTAATAATAAAAAAAAAAAATCATGAATTTTATAATAGACAACAGTATATATGTAAAAGAATAACATTGATGATGTAGGACTAAGGTTATGGTCACTTATGGATATGAAGTACTTCGCATGACATTTTCACCCTTCTTGAAATATTTCAATAAAATGTTGAAAAATATATTTCATGAAAGTTTTGTGAAATACAAAAAAAAATAAATGTCATGAAATTTCAGAATTCTATGTAGGGCGTAGGTACATAGGTATTCAAGGTTATAGTGTTAAACATAATAAAGGAGTAAGTCTATAGGTAAGAATCAGGAAAAGTAAGGATCTTTAATACTAATTATATGTATTGTTGATTATTAATTATTATCAAAATCCAAAACTTTCGGAATCGTAAATAAATTTAATTTAAAATTTAAGTAATTTCGTTACAATTACCTTAATTTAAATAAAATATTATAATAATAAATGAAATGACTACAGCTTTACTGCAAAAGTAATTTCGTTACAGTAATTTGTAATTTGGGTTATGTATTGCTATAATGCTACCCAACACGGCAACACTGCCATACTGGGTAGGTTATTACTATATATTATAATTCAATATCTAGATATCTAACATCTAAGTATAATTGTATAAACATAATATTCAGGCACAGCGTTATAATTTTTTTCCAGGGGTGGCAGAGTGGGGCAAATATATTTTTTACATGGGCTAGGCTTTTTCAACAAACCCTGTGATTAATTAATAAAATATACATATTTTCGTGTCATATAACATAATATAGCTATTAGCTATATAGTACACAAGTTTTTATATAGTATGCTCTAAAAGTCTAAACAGATAAATAGATAATTTGTACAAACTTTTGAATAGTTAAAAATGTTTTAAGAATAATGTCAAATATTTTTTATGTACCTTTTGTAAAAAAATGTTTAATCACAGACCTTCAACAACTAAACTTAATTCTTTGGTGTAGTTCTTCTAAACAGGGCTATATATTACTATAAGTATTTTGTGATATATTATTGTGAGTAAAGTAATTATTTACCTGTTTACGTGGAAACTTGTTTTTCTTTTTTAAGCAATCTTTAGCAATGAAAGTTGAACATTTTATTAATTTTAAACTACAAAATAATTATTGAATTTTTAATTTGATATATGTTGTAAAAATTCGAACTTTAAACCACTTATAAAAAGAGAAATTTTCATGTATCTACAGTTATTGGTTTTTAAATTACAACAAAAAAAAGAAAATCGCTATACGTCAAAAGAAATTGAGAAATAGCACTTTAAAAAAATGTATCCACTATAATATTTACATCTTACAATATAAAAAGGGGGTTCTCATTTAACAAGCAGACGTTCGTATCCCAACAAGATACAAATAAAGTACAACAAATTTAAAGAATCTAAAAATTACATTGTCTCTAAGTATACATATATACTTAAAATAAGATTTTGAAAAATTGCAGTTCCTACGCATGCGTAGGTATAATTAAAGAAACAAAAGAGGTGCGAGAAATGAGCATGATCGGTGATTCACTCAGTATAAAATATATGGTACATAAATTATATAATATTACGAAAAAATATTAATATTGAAACTTGAATAATTAATTGTAGTATTGTACGATAATCAAACAACACTATGCGATAAATTATGACGGACAACTGAAGTTCACTTCCTACACGCGTCGCGGTGTTATCGACAAGATACTGAATTACCTAACCCATAATATTAATATTTAATATTAAATATATTATAAGGACACATTTAGAAAATAATATTCTTATACAGATTTTTTATGTTATACTTTTTTTAATACCAAAATTTTCCAATTTTGAACCTATATAGGCTATATTCTATATTATATGTGCTCTTACAATGTATCTAATATACTCAAATATGCATATATATGTAATAACGACAAAATATTCAAAAACATGCAAAGTAAAATTTTAAATTTAACCTTGTGTAGTGAAATAATATTAATGCATCGCATTCACATTGTTCTGTGACCTCAGCAGAAGTCCTCATAGTCCTAGTAATGACTTAAAATTAATCTAAATAAAGTAAAATCACGGGGCAGCAAACATATCTTGAATAATATCTTTAATTAAATTGTATGTGGTCTAAATACAAGATTACAATTGATACGGAAGCAATTGCTATCCCTCGATACTCCGTAATTATACCTATGAGTTATAACGTAAGAGATCCCCACAAATAATATTTATAAATTAAAACAAATTAACTAAAATTGTTATTCTTCGTTTATTTTGTTCAAATATTTGAAATTAAAATGTCTATAAAAAAACTGCGTTAATAATATATTGTATTATATGTTTTGAGTACAATCTGAAATAATTATGAGAAATTTTGTTTCAAATGGTCTATCCTCAGCTCAAAATATTTATAAAATTATAAAATAAACATTAAGTGAAAAATTCAAGTATTTACTGTTATTCGTTTTTGAATAAACTTTTTGTTTTAATTATTATGTTATAAAAACTGATTGAGGAGAAATGGGTCATCTACGGACTACGGAGTAATAGTAGTATATAGTATCTTAATGTGTTATTGTTATTTGAAGGGGAATTTAATTTGTTCGAGATGTCGAGAATTTTGAGTTATCAAAGTTCGAGTTACCGAGAATACACTGTACAGTGTTTCTCTTTAACAATTCAACTTTTTTTTATACATCTTCAAACCAGAAATTTTCAAATTATTTTCTTTTAAAAATGCTATTTAAATTTACTTTTTAAATAAATTTAATAAGAATATTTTGTACATTTCTGGTTTGATAGTGTATGTTAGTTGCTAGTACAATAAAATAGTTTAAAAATAAAAAAGGTGGGTAAGTGGATGTCGCTCTGCTGTACAGTATGTTAAAAGTGGGTCACTGTAATGAATGGTGTTAAATTTGAATTTAATGATATAATATCATTGTATAAGAAAAACGATTCTGAGCGAAAACGGTCAGTCAGACTATGATGTTACTAAGTATATTTGATGATATTATTGTGAATAAAGTAATTGAAATATTACGTGGGATCTTATTTTAAATTTTCAATCCTTAGCTATAAAAGTTTAACATTTTCTATATTTTTAACTACAAAATAATTATTAAATTATAAATTTGATAAATGTTGTCAAAATATGAACTTAAAATGCTTATAAAATAATTGTGCCTATGTATTTTTAATATTTTTCAACTACTATTAGAATGATATATCAGGAGCTTTGTATTAAATTTTCACATTTTTTTACCCAACAAATAAAATTTTATTGATATTTATAGAAAAAAAAACTAAAAAAATTGAAATCTGACAATGTCCGTAAACAGCTCAAAAAGTGTCAACATTTTTTCGAAATGTTATGGTGTATAGAAAATGATAATATAAACATTCAGTGAAATTTTCAAGTATCTACAGTCATTCGTTTTTTAATTACAATAAAATAAGAAAATCGTTACATGAGAAATCGAGTGAATATCAAATGTTGTAAAAATATGAATTTCAAACGCTCATAAAAATTGAATTTGATTTGCTTGTAGACATTTTTTTTTTTTGATAAAGGTAGGCAAACTCATGGGTAATCTTGTATTTCATTTTCAAATCTTAGATTTAAAATAAAACATTTTTATGAATTTTCAACTCAAAATAATTTGCTAATTTTCGTGATTTTTCCGTATTTTGTCAAGATTTGAACTTTAAATGCTTATAAATAAAAACTGTGACTAAGGATTTTTAATTTTTTTCATCTGCCTTTGAAACAATAACTTAGGAGCCTTCTATTAAATTTTCAAGCTTTTTTACTCAACAGATAAAATTTTATTGATATTTATAGAACAAAAAAACTAAAAAAACTGGAAACTGACAATGTCCGTAAACAGCTCAAAATATTTATAGTATAGGTGTTATGGTGTATAGGAAATGCAATTATAAAAAACCAGTGAAAATTTCATGTATCTACGGTCATTTGTTCTAGAGTTACACCAAAAACCAAAATCGATTTTCTTGAAAACAGATTTTGCGTAAATATTCCCGTTTTTCCTTAATTTTTCTTTTGTTTTTCACGTCGCTTTTGAAAATTAGTTGGAAATTTTTACTTTTGACCTCCCAAAGTACCAACTAGATTCGCTTTCCAATCAGAAAAGTTACTGAAGAAGAAAATCCAAGCACTTTTACTGTCCTAAAAGGTGATGACAGATACAAAAAAAAAAGATAAAAAAAAAAACACACATCATTGTAAAATCAATACATTCATCGTTCCACTCAGAATCTAAAGAAGTTCGTGTCCAGACACCGTAGTGGTCACACGTATATTCCGCGAAACGTATCGATAGCTCTCGATAGCTGTGAGTTAAATAGCAATTAAGACAAGAAATCACTATTTGGTATGTATACCTTTTATATCTAAGTACAAAGTCCACCAACATAAATACCGTATCGCGTACTAAACCCGCGCCTACGGGCGATAAGCCCGCTATCGCTCATACACTAATATCCACACAGTACATACATCGAATATAATGAGTTCTACATCAAATCCATCAAAACAAAAAACTACGCGCGCACATTCTAGTAGTGAGCGCAGAATCCCACCAATCATCATAAAAAAAATTAAAAAAAACGAAGACAACGGTGACCTTGACCGTCACTCAACTCCCAACTCCGATGACGATTTTAGATCTCCCAGAAAAACGTCAAAAGTATACGACCTGCCAACCAAAAATTCATTCTCCACACATAATCGATATTCCATACTAGATAACACCAAAACCAATGATCAAGAAATGTTTACCTTCAACGACGATACACTTCATATCGCACAAACTGATAATCAAAACAATCACTCAATACACTCCCAAACGATCGATGATACTCTCAAAATTCCCCCACTATTCATATTAAATATAACACAATATTCTCAATTTCGCAACGAAATATCGAAAATCATTAGTAATGAATTTATCGCCACATTCAAATTTGACAAAATAAAAGTGAACTTAGAAACCGTAGATGACTTCCGTGCACTAACCAAATATCTAGACGAAAAAAAAATATGAATATTATACCTATAGATTGAAAACTGAGAAAGATATCTCCGCAATCATAAGAAATCTGCCAATGTCAATAACCGAATTTGAAGTAATGGAAGAATTAAAAATCCTAGAATATCCAGTAAAATCAGTAACCAGACTTACCAACAAAAATAAAACCCCAACCCCACTAATGGCAGTTCAACTGACTAGTCATCATAAATCACAAGAAATTTTCAAACTCAACAAGCTTCTAAATTGCATAGTCATAACCGAACCACGTCGGAAATCGAAAGATCCTCCCCAGTGTACAAATTGCCAAAGATTCGGACACTTACACATGTCCTGTAAACTCCAACCACGATGTGTGAAATGTAATCTCTCACATCATTATTCAAACTGCGAAAAAACATCAGAAATTCCACCTAACTGTGTAAATTGTAATGGAGCTCACCCGGCAAATTATAAGGGTTGCACCTATTTTAAAAATTTCAAAAATAAAAAAATGAACTACATCAAAAAACCTCAATTAATCGAAAATGTTCCACCAAAAGACCCAAACATTAATGAAATCGCCAATAATCTCACAAAAAATACAATAAATCTGAACTCCTACGCAAATATACTAAAAGGAAATACAAATCCTACCCAAAATACTGGTAAAAACGAGGAACATACATACTCCGAATCGCTAAACGAAAACCTCCAAAAAACAATAACCCAATTTATTGAAAACATTCTACATAACATACAGTCCATCATTAGTTCCATCTTCAACTCAATTTCAAACAATCTATCTTTATCTGGTTTAAATGACATCCATTAATTTAAAAGAAATCAAACTCGTTAACTGGAATGCAAATGGCATTAAATCCAAAAAATCTTCACTTATTGAATTTCTATTCCGCCACAAGATAGACATAGCATGCATAACAGAAACTCACCTCAAAAACTCAGAAACATTCAAGATCAACGGCTATAATATATACAGAAAAGATAGAGACACTATCCACTCATCAGGAGGAGTAGCAATCCTAATAAAAAGAACTATTAAACATCACCAGCTAACCAATCCCGAACTGATCAATATTGAAGCAATTTCCATAATGGTCTCAACAGATAAATCTGAAATTAAAATAATATCCGCCTACAATCCTCCAAACAAAAAAATTCAAAGAGATGACATAATTGTACTTTTCAATGAAAACCCAACCATACTCTTAGGAGATTTAAACTCCAAAAATGAAATATGGGGTTGCCTAAAAACAAACCCAAATGGTAATAAACTATTCCAATTCACATCTGAACTGAGAATTATAATATCACCACCCTCCAAACCCACCTTCCACAGAACAGGTAGACAACCAGATATATTAGACATCGCTCTAGTCTCAAATCTCACAACACAGTTATATCACCAAGTTGCGAATGAACTAGATTCGGATCACGTTCCAGTCATCACCACTTTGTACGAACAAATGGAATTAATTCCTCAAACCCCAAAATTAATAAACCGGCCAATAAACTGGGACATTTTCAGAGAAAATCTCAATAAAAACCTTATTTTAAACAGATCTCATAAAAATAACAATGAAATAGACACTAATATACAACACTTAACAGAATCAATTAAAAATGCAATCAAATCAGCCTTGGCACCTGAAAATCCAAAAAAAAGTAAATCACGAGAAAACTCCTCTTTACCGCTCCACATTCAACACCTAATAAAAGAAAAACACAAAGCCAGAAGAATATGGCAAAGAACTAGAACAATAGAAATTAAAAAACGGTTAAACCAATTAACACGAAGAGTCAAATGGGAAATTGATAACAACAGATTTAAATCCTACAAAACATATCTATCAAAACTGAATCCAAATGACGCCAGCCTATGGACCGCTACAAAAAGAATACTCAAACAAAGAGACACTATTCCTCCCCTCAAAGTTGGAATAGCAAAATTCGAAACAAACATTGACAAATGCAAAATTTTTGCCCAGCACTTTGGAAATTGTTTTACAACTGAAGCTACTGCCAAAGATATAACACAGGAAATAGACTCTCCAAATATTTATTCCACAGAAACAAATACTATTCAGCCATGCAGTCCTAAGGAAATAAAACAGATAATAGACAGACTTGCAAATAAAAAAAGTCCTGGACACGACCTTATCACCAATAAAATTCTCAAAAACCTTACCCCAAAAGCACTTGCGTTCTTAGGCAGTCTTTTAAACTCCATTTTAAGAATAGGATATTTTCCAAACACCTGGAAACAAGCAATTATCATTCCTATACACAAACCTGGGAAACCAAACAGTTTACCGGAAAACTATAGACCAATTAGTCTGCTACCTACCCTCTCTAAACTATTAGAAAGGATAATGCTACACAGAATGAAACCATACCTAAAAATTATCCCACATCACCAATTCGGCTTCAAACCTCACCACTCCACATGTCATCAACTTCAACGAATCTCAGAAATAATAGTAGAGGGATTTGAAAATAAAAAATACACAACCACTGCCTTTCTTGATGTCGCACAGGCCTTCGACAAGGTCTGGCACCAAGGTCTTATGTCCAAACTAACAAAACTAAAAATGCCAACCTATCTATATAATATAATAACCTCATTTATCACAAATCGCACGTTCAAAGTAAGAATAGATACTGATACCTCTGAAGAATATCCAATAAAAGCAGGAGTCCCACAGGGGTCGGTTCTTGGGCCCACCTTGTTTAATATTTTTTGCTACGATATCCCAGTTCCACAAAAATGCCAATTAGCAATGTACGCAGATGATACTGTTATCTTAACACAACATAAAAATCTTGAAAATTCAATAACAGATCTACAAATTTCGTTAGATCAAATCTCAGACTGGTTTACAAGATGGAAACTCGCTCTTAACCCAACTAAGAGCGAAGCTAAAATATTTAGCCTAAAAAGATACTCAAATCCAACCCAATTAAAAATCAAAAACCAGCCTATACTATGGAATAAAAAGGATCAATCTATTAAATATCTTGGAGTACACCTTGATGAAAAATTAACATGGAAAATGCATATAAATAAAAAATTAAACCAATCCTATACGCGCTTGAAAATCTATACCCCCTAATAAATTACAGCTCAACACTTCAAATTAAATGCTCACTTCTAATATACACATCAATAATAAGACCACTAATTACATATGCATGCCCAATATGGGCAGCCGCATCCCAAACGAAAATTAAAAAATTACAAACGATACAAAATAAATTTCTCAGAATAGCTCTTAAAGCCCCATGGTTCATGCGAAACACACAACTCCATAATGATACTGGAATACCTTACATAAACACATGGATAATTGAACAATTTAAAAATTTTCACACGAAATTAAAAACAACAGAAGGCGCACTTCACTTCAAGATTGGGAAAAAAACTAAAAACCGCAGACTAAAGCCACGGCTACCTCAAGATATCCTGCTACCTCCTGAATCATCTTCATCATCTTCATCATCGGTTTCATCAGAACAAAACTAAACAACTAATCAACTCATAAGTTAAATTCATTTAAAAAAAAAAAAAAAATGTACAATTTGTATTACTATAGCTTTTTAAGAAATGTATGAATAATGTAAATATATAAAAAAAAAAAAAAAAAAAAAAAAAATGTAAAAAACAAACATTTTGTTGAAACAATTATAATTAATAAATGAAAAAAAAAAAAAAAAAAAAGAATCTAAAGAAAAATTATGGTAAAAAGTGAAAAAGTTTTGAAGATATGTCAGCAATTGTGCGGTTTTGTTTAAAAAAAGTTGATTTTCCCATAACTAAAATGTCATTATACTCAATTTACCTAGTCTAGGCAAAATACCTTTTTTTGTGATTAACTGAGTCCCGGGTTTGAAAAAGGGTTGAAATAAACTGACTCCCAAGTTTGAAGAGGCGTGTATGGTGTATCTAATATAGAGTTCTTAAAAAGCACCTTTTTCTTCTTACTTTTACTGGCTGGTTTAATTTAAAAGCGTGGTTAAAAATGTTTGTTTTCTGTTTTTAATAATTATTTTAATTCACAATGTTGTACATAAAAACCACAAATAATAAGTAGGCATATAATTATAATAATATACAAATTCAAGTCAAATTTTAATTTTAATTTTATTTAATTTCTTTTTTTTATAGAGGTATATACTGTATACAGTGTAAAAATTAAAACATTTATTTGATATGTTTTAAATTCAAGTCGTGAAATATTTTTATTTAATTAATAATCACTAATTGGTGATTAACAGTACACCGTCCATATTGAATGTAAAGATTTTTCTGTTTTATGTATATTAAGATTATATTATCTAAATTATTTTTTCGAAAAATTAAATTACATTATTACTTGGGACTCAATTTATCTAGCCCCAATATTCACCCGATTATTTTGGATTAAGTTTACCACTCCCGCTCTATACGCTCTAGCGCCGCATTTTAATTCTGTTAATTTTTTCCTAGGCGAAGTCTGGTGATACAGTTGGTATAATTTATATGCATATAGCAGAACACTAACGAAAGTATTTTGTGAAATATTTTGAATAGGTACCTACGTTAGGAAACCATCAGCCCATCAGCTGTTATGTCGATCGGGTCTATAAAAAATATGTTAAGTATCGTACTACATTACAACTAGTTAGTAGATTGTTAAATATATATATATATTTATTATTTGTATAATATAATATTTATGTATATAGTATATACAAATATACTATAATAAAGTAAAAAGTGGCTCACGAATCACGATTTGCTATGGTGATGGACCCATGGAGGACGTGTCAGTACTTATAGTTGTGCAGAATATATTATAATTTATTGGCTTTATAGTAATAGTAATTAGTATTTATTATTAATTATCATACATTATAATATAGTACCTAATAAACTAATAACTAATAAGTAATAGAAATGATTATGTATATAGGTGCAAATGTGCAATGTCCATGGTGATGAAACAAACTTTAATCTTACTTCACCTGCACTACATGTCTACACTGAAGTGCTGAACACATTATGACATGATATAATACGCTATAATATGTTAGGTAGGTAATACTAGGTATGCTCCATAGGTATATACAATATACATATTATTATATTATTATAGTTTGTAATTCGTACATAAACATTATAATATAGGGAGTGGTTCCATTTTCCTCCAAAAACGAGATACTGTTTTCCTCCAATATTTTAGCCAGTGGTGTAGTATTACGATCCGTAACATAAAGATAGAGTAAGGCTAGGTCCAGGGCTTGCAAATGTTATAATAACGTTATATTTGACAAAAAACGATTACAATTTTTAAACGTAATTATAACGGAAAACCATAATTAAAAATAATTAAATACCGCAAAATAAAACATAACTATTAATAAAATATATTATATATCATTAAACAAAACATAACGTAAAATGTAATTTATAGAATATCATTGACCGAAAAATAACTCATACTCGTATCCGGGCCATTACCTACGCGAATTAGTTATTATTTTTAAATTTTATAGGTATTAACACTGTTGTAAATTACAATAAACGCAAAACTTGTACAACGTTTTAGTTCTGAATAACGGTAAACGCAAAACTTGGATAACGTTTTAATTCTAAATAACGATAAACGCAAAAATTGTGGAACGTTTTAATCGTAAATAACATAAAAATGAATTATTATCAAATACAAGCCCTGCTAAGATCACACTCTCGGTTGATACATTCTGGTATCGGCTATATCTATATCAGCTGTCAATTAAGCCTAATAAAAAAATATTTTTCATTTTTTTGATATGCATAAATTATTTATATTAATTATTTTATTATTTTATTTAATATTTATTGGAGGAAAACGGTATCTCGTTTTTGGAGGAAAATGGCTACGGACATTATAGGTACTGGCATATTGCAACTTTATGGCGACGCACTGTGACTTGGTATAGATACTTCTTAAATACCTCATATCAATTAATATACGTATATACCATATATTATATATATATGTATACCTAGTACTATGACCACAGTGTAATATAGCCATACAGGTACGTCGTACGTGCCCGGTGAGCGAAATCATACTGAATAGAAATATCAAATAATAAAATATATGATAGGAAGAACGAACTGAAGAAGTAAAACCACAGTAAAACGGAACAAAACGAAAAAAACAGGAGTCGGCAGCGGAAGAGTCCCGCGAATCGTGAGTTGTGACGGTCAACGCCGCACAAACTACAAACTACAAGTGTCGAGTTCAAGGTAGGGCACGGCACGCGTGCGCGTTGGGACCGCGGTATGCAGTGGTAATAGTGGTAGCGGATGTGGTATTTCGCTACGGAGGCGGTACTGGTGGTAGACGTGTGGGGTAGCCTAGCGCAGTCGGAGCGTCTTCGACAAACGTCGTCCGCTACGCGCACCACCGACGCTTTCGGGCCGTCGGTATATCATAGTGGTAATAGTAGTACGGCACATCTGTCGCTCCAATCCGATAGGTGTCGCGGGGCAATACGTTCCTCACCGGCTCACTGCTCCTCGACCGGCAGCCCCTCCCCTTTCCCAGTCGTCAATGTTATAAACAAATAACAACATCACATCGTACGGGAATCGTACTCGACCGGCGGCAGCAGCAGACAGCAGTGAGCAGTCCCGCAGTCCCGTTGTTGCACTCTCCGTGTGTGCGCGTGTCGATCGTGTGTGCGTCTTCTCTCTGCTGTTTTACGCGTATAGTCTTCTCCACGTTACAGAAAAGCTTGTTGTCGTCGTCGTCGTCGTCGTCGTATAAATAAATAATACCCCAACGCAATCGGTACGTATGCACACGTGACATATAATATTGTAATAATAACACGGGTACCTATTTTACACATGTCGCGATGTATTGTGTACCTACCGTGTCATGACGTCCGATAAAAAAAAAAATGAAAAAAGGCTTCTCTCCTCGAGTCCGGGCGACGGTACGATAAATGTTTAATACGAACGTTGCGGTCGTCGTGTCGTTCGACATTTTCGTAAATAAATTCGCGTTCATCGTCCGAGGCCCGGGCGACTATTGTGGCGTGCGGGTTTTCCCGGCGGCGTTTTCGTCGCGCCGAAAATCGATTTTCCGCCTTGCGGATATCATTTTGTGTTGGCGATTGTATCGAATTTTCGGGAAGCTCGTAATACATCGCCGTCGTTTCCAGCACGCCCGCAGCCGCCGATCGCCATACAGTTGTTGTTTACTTTTAAACATTCATAGGTTTTATTTCTGTCATTACGATAATACACTGCGACCCTCTCCATCGCCACCCCAAAATAAGGGCTCTCGTCTTGGCGGTAGGTACGAATTGTTGTACTTAAAAACCGTGCGTGGTGTGTCCGCGGGGGCGGTCGTCGTTCGTTTTCCGCCGTCCCGTCTGTGACCAACCCCAAACTATTACTGGGTGCGCGCCTAGTCACCGCCGGTCCACCTTCTCCGATACGTTTCGACGGGCTTTATTTACTATAAGAGATTTATGTCAATGATAATATCACACAGGCGGTGATGATGATATCGCAATCGGTAAAATAATCATTATTTATATGGCTGAAGAGTTACGGAAGAGGGAGGGAGGAGGGTATTGCTGTTTTCGATAAGTGGTTATTTCCACGGAATTTTCACTCGTCAGTGCGTAGACACAGTTTTTTTTCCTCGGTAAAGTCAAAGGTAGAAGGTTTATAGTCCACAGACCGGATTTCTGCACAAGTGCGCGAAACATCAATGTTTGTACTAATCGGTACCGTATTATGCACTAAACGTCTCTGCGGTTGTGCAGTGGCATTGATTAATTGCTGGCGAAGCAGTGTAGCCTGTCTGCCTGTAATTATTCAATAGGTATTCAAATAATATGGAATATATTATGTATTAACATTTTTATTAATATCTTGCGAAAAACCGAATTCAGAAGTTCAACGATTTACGAGGTTGGCCTGCGAGGTTTTTGTCACGAATCGTAGTAGTTATTGTGATGAACTTAAGCATTGATTTTTTTTTTTGGTACGTTTAATTATTATTGCAGAACGCATTCTTCACCGACTATAATATGTATATATAACGTGATTCTCCATAACGAAATGCCGCGAGGTTTATATTTAAAACTTTAAAGGTCAGTCATTTGTTTTATGCACGTTCGGCGGAATAACGAAATTGAAAAAAACTGGTCCTTCGTTGTCGTTATTCGGTTCCAATGGTTTAATATAATTTCTGATTTATTATTATTATTTATGTGAATCGATCAATCCAACTTATACAACTTATTTAACGTTTGTTGTTGTCCGTTGTCAGACATTCCACACGTCAAGAAAATACCTATTTAATTTTATACATTTATAATATAATATAATATTACGCGTTACCTACGTATTGTTTAATCATAAAAATACGTACACTGGATATTAGTTAACAAATATAAAATATTTTACGTTTGTTGTTCCATTTAGTGTGATGAAAACCCTCTAAGATTTCTTAGGTGTTAGATAGATTGTAGTCATAGATACCAAAATAATTCTAAGTGGGTAGGTAACCTAACCTAACCTAACCTAATCTAATAATAACTTAATATTACGAAATTGGTATATTATATCATTTTGGAATTTACTTACCTATGAATATTTTAAAACTTAAAAATTACAATATCGTGACGATTCAAAGTTAGCATAAATTATCCAGATTACGTAAATTTATAAATTATAACCAATTGAAGATGAAATTTAAGGTTATCGAAAAATAATACTATTATACATTAATTACTGCATTATAATATTATGAAAGTATATTATAACTAGCATTGTGCGTATATATAAGTATATATTATAACCGTATAGGTATTATAGCCATTACGTTATTTGCGTACTTATTGATAATTTAAATTAGAAACTGTTTATTCTACCTATTTGATGTACGTATCTACTTTTATATGTGCTTATAGATTACTTATAGTGATAAATAATCTATAACGATTGCCTGTTGGTACATGGTTATGGTGAACTCGTTATCCATAATAAAATAAAAATAACTTTATAAACATAGGTATATTGAATAGCAGAATAGATTATAGGCTGCATGAAGGCTTCATTAGGTGACAGAAAGTAATGCAAATGATGTGCTTATTAAGAGTGATACGGTTTGTGTGGTATTGTTGAAAATCACCGATTAGATGTTTAGATTTGATACCTAACCTACATAAAAGAAAAATAATACATAAGACAAATAGATTGGAAAAAAAATAATTCTATTTCACTAAATATTTTGTTTATGAAATATGTCTAAAAATAGAAATACATAAAAGTAATAAACTATTAATATTTCCACAATAGATGGACTAAATAAAACAATCATATATTTTTATTTTATTTTATTTTAAATGAATAAACGCCATTACCATACAGCTTTTGTTTTAGTAAATGCCGGGGTAAATACTAGGATATTAATACATAGACATTATACATTCTAATTTAAAAATGCAATTTTACAAATTATTGTTATCACAGTTGTCTTATATATTAATAAATATAATATATAAAAATAATAATTTTTGTAAGTTTATAATTATCTAATGCAAGGGCATCTAATTGTATTATTCATTTATGAATTCATATAATATTTATAAAACATTAAGTATAATTATACAAGTGTACAATTAAACCTATTGTGATTTTTTTAAACAAAGATAATTTTTATTACTTTTAGATTGATTTTCAGTCATGAACGGATTCAATAATCATGAAATCAACGAAGGAGGACTTAAGCATTCAGTTTCACCATGCAGTTGCTGGACAATTGGTTTGGTCAATGTTGATTCTAAACGTTATTTAACAGCCGAAACATTTGGGTTCAAAATCAATGCTAATGGTGCATCGTTAAAAAAAAAACAATTATGGACCTTGGAACCAAGCACTAATAATTCATTATTAAGTGATGGTCCTACTACCACAATTCGACTTCGATCCCATTTAGATAAATACTTAGCAGTGGATACTTTTGGAAATGTGACTTGTGATGGTGATGATCCTACTGATCCTGGAACTGTATTTCAAGTTTCTGTAACTGATGGGAACTCTGGTAGCTGGGCATTAAAAAATGTTGTACGAGGTTACTTCTTGGGTGCTTCCTCAGATAACCTCAAATGCACAGCGAAAGCAGCAGGATCCAGTGAATTATGGCTGGTTCATTTAGCTGCAAGGCCTCAAGTAAATAAAATTGTTTAATTAAATATATATAATATGTAATTTATGTTAAGTAAGACAACCCTTCTTTAGTTCTTTAATTAATCTAAATATATTATTTACATTTTAAGGTGAACTTAAGATCAGTTGGACGAAAACGTTTTGCTCATTTGTCTGAAAACTTAGATGAAATTCATGTTGATGCAAATATACCTTGGGGCGAAGATACACTTTTCACCCTTGAACTACGACCTGATGATGACTTCAAATATGCTATACACACATGTAACAATAAATATTTATCAAGAGATGGAAAATTAGTAGACACATGTACATCCAATTGTTTGTTTTCACTTGAGTACCACTCAGCTGGGTCTTTGGCTTTGAGAGACAAAGTTGGTGGTTATTTATCTCCAATTGGTTCTAAAGCACTTCTTAAAACACGATCACAGACAGTTACCAAAGATGAGTTGTTCACTCTTGAAGATTCTTTACCACAAGCAAGTTTTATTGCTGCTCTCAATTCAAAATATGTGTCAGTTAAACAAGGTTAGTAGCTATATTATTCATATCATTTTGAATTCTGATTGTTGTAATTTAATAATAATTTATTGTCCAGTTCCTCCATATACTTACAACATTCTGTCAGTTTAATAGTGAGTGTTACTTCACAGGTTTCACTTAGGTCAATCTTACATTGCCATTAGAAAACCGTGTGTTATTCTGGTGTATATGATTCTTAGTCTATTCAATATTATTTTTTTCTTTTATTTTTAATTTGTGAATTACAGTGTTGAGTATGTTACTTTACTTGTTACTTAAAAATAAAAGTAATGAAGTTACTTTAATTATTACTCAAATAAAATTGTCATGAAATTACTTCACTTTTCTATCAGAAAATAAGTTTCGTATTTCATATTAAAAAAAAAATAATATTTCACAGGTATTTCTCTAATTTCTTCACATTTGACAAGCAAGACTAGTAGAAAATAGTAAAAAGGTATAATTTAAAAAAAATAAAAAAATTATAAACATTTAAAACAACAGTTTTTTTTAATTCGCAATACTCAAAACGATAACATATTATTATATTATTGGAATTACTTATCAAAATTAATTTAAATTACATTTTCGTTACTTTGAAATAATTCTAACAAAATGACTTAATAGTAAACTTGTTACAAAGTTAGTATTGTCGTTAAAATAACATGTTATTTTCGTTAAGTTACTCCCAAACACTGAATATTTTGAAATAAATGTACATTTATTAAAATAGTTCTCAGTCAATATGGATATTTTTTTAACTTATACCCTGTTTTATTTTATTTTATTACTTTAAATTATATACAATTATTTCATTGTGATTAAGGTATATTATAAATTATATTATACAAAAACGTTAACAACAAAATATATAATTATATCTTATTACTAGTTCATAATTAAAATCATTCAATTAAATATAATTCATCTAACAATTTGTGGACAAGCATTTTCACAATACTCAGAAAGATTTATAAATAAGTACGTGTTTTGAAATCCCGTGAATGATGGACATTTTGTGAATAAAGTTTCTGTCCTAAATTACAGCACCTAGTAATTTGTGTGGAATTCAACTCACAGCATTAAAACCTGTTTGCTTTCCTGTAACATTTTACATATTATTTTCTTACGCACAGATAATTGACCCCTTTTATTCAAACAAAAATCTTATTGAAATCAAGTTTTAAAATTAATTTGTCATGGCAATTAATACAATAAAATTATACATGGTTAATTTGATTAGAGGTAATATTCTATATGTTTTTATTTACTCATTCATTTTAATTACCAAACGTTTAATTTTTTTTTAATTAGAACATTGAATTATACATAATACATACTTAGTTGAGTTTTTTTCGGATTTATTTTTAACAATTTATATTTAACTCTACAATTAATATGAAGTACATAGTATGACCATTCGTCGTGCATTAAAAGATTACAACTATACTTCTATACGTATTTAATTTTTGAAAATGCATTGTGAAGAAATTCGATATGGCTCATTAATAACTGTAGCCTATATTATGCTGTTATATAGTTAACAATTTAAATTTTAAATATAAGCAATTATATCCAATTGATTAATATATAGCATACTATAGGTACTATATTTTGTTTATGTATGGGTTTTTTCATACATCCTCAAATTATAATTTCTTATAACTATGTTGTTACAACTGTTTTAAAAATAATAATATTGTGGTGCATCGAAGGAAGTTCATAATATATTATTACTTATTAGTTATTACGTGGATAGAATAATATAACACAGTGAATGCAATGAATCAATAATGCGTCATTCGTGTTGGTATTGTTTTAATACAATTGTTAAACAATAAATTTTTTACAAAAATCGTCGGACAAAAATCGAATTTACAAAAATCCATGTTATGTAAAAAACAATATGCAAAAGTTAAGTTGCAAAAAGTCATTATAGAAACTCCACATGTACGTTGGTTGGTACTTTTTAATAATTACTAATGTTATGTTCTAGTTTATAATTTTTTTTATTATAATATATTTACGTCGACTACTCGTCTTGACGTCTTGTTAAACATCACCACAGTTCCACCACAGGATTAAACCAATTATAATACAGGTGAATAAACCTCGTTTTTCTTCTTTATAATTGTTGTTTTAATTTGACACGGTCTGGCGGAGACGCATTTTAGCTCTTCAAAGTACATGCTTGCATCTTCAATTTTACTTACCGTGCGTATCTTTGGATATTCTGTTCGCATACAAATAATGTATATTGTATAATATAACGACGTCACTACGTCAGTCATTCTTGTTTGCATTTCAATTTGATTATTAAAATTATTCTTTCTTTAAAATATAGTGTTGTCATTATTTGTTCAAATTTATTATTATTACATGGATATGTCTTTGTTATTTAATCCGAACTTAATAAACACTACTTACCACATACCTATGAATTAAGCTTTACACATATCAACGCATTATAATATTATATATTTATTAAAATATAATTAGCGTTACAGAGCTGTTGGCGGTAGCGTATTCTTCGATAAAATTGTCTATAAATAACTTGTACACGAATTGACGTTGTTGTATACTTGCATATACATTTTTATTTTCTCAAACGTGTAGGTAATAGGTAGGTACCATCTACCATACATGCGATCTACATTGTACACATGGTCATGGATCTGTTGATCAGTTTATATTTTGTATTAGAGGTGTAATAGGGTGGATAGTGGGACACACCCATATTTTATCTTTAAACTGTACGCAAATAGTACGTTTTAACAGCTGTGTGCAGTAGTTACTACCATAGTAAGTTAGTTTATAGGTTATTACTTACTAGTTATATCCGAGCGTATTTGAAAAGAAATTGAACAACCTTCTTTTTTGATTTTTACTGTGTAAATCGTCTGATGAGGAAATGTATTAATTTATTTTTATTCTAAAAAAATAAGAGAACCATCATAATCAATATTATTATTGAGCATAAGGATAGTTAAATTATGTAGTTTATTTTAGCCGCAAATCGTTTTGATTATCTATATACAATTCATTCCTATTTTAATTTATATATTTTTAGATCTATACGTGCTTGATTTTGTTAGTGGGTAGTGATAATTATTAATTATATAGGTACTGGCATGCTTGAATTTAGTTCAATAACTAAATTTGTTAATGATACACCAACTAATATTATGATACCCTTCGTTAAATTATATATTGCTTTAGTTAAAATAATTCATTATTGATTATGGATAGGTAATGATTTATAATTAATGACTAATGAGAAATGAGTACTGACCATAAATAATAATAAATAATGAAATGTAAAGGCGTCATCAAAATAATAATTATTAGGTTTTAAAGTTTAAGACCTTTAACATTTAGGAGTTAGGTATAACTTAAAATAACAATATTTTCATATTTTTTTGATTTTCTCCAAACATTAATAACCTTTTTTTTAAAAAAACGTTGATAAACCTTATTATTGTTAGATTTGTAAAATATTTAATATATCGTATAATATTCCATATTATAATTTATAATAAAGTAATATTCAGAATAATGTTTATTAATTTTTGTTATCGAAATTCATTGATATACGCTTACCTCATTTCTAAAATACACTATATATATGCGCATGGAATTAATTTTAATCGTGTTTTAGTGGTCGTACCGTAAATCATATTTAAGAGACATTGAAGTTTGATAAAAGTACTTACAATTTACAAATTAAAACTTACTTTACTTACATAAAATATTTTATTTAATTTATTAAATTTCAGTTACGTTGATAAAATTAATAAAATAAAATAATTATTTTATATGTAATATTGTAATCGATGTATTATAAAGAATAAGGATACCTCATAAACATGAGTAAAAAACAATGTACTGGATACTTTTCAGTATCGTATTGTGATAAGATATACAATTGTATCTATAATTCATGTATCATGGATACTGCTCATTCCTGTATACAAATAAAATAATATATTTCACATTAAATATTATTAATTACTTAGGAATAATTAATATATTAAATAATATATATCATACAAAGATAAAAATATATACAGATATACTCGATTTAATATTCATTAAAAAATAATTTGTATTAATTGTATATACATTTAAACGTTTGATTAGCTATTAATTACCTATCACATTTTTTCCTAACGTTTCTTTAAAGGGTTAAATTAGTAGAAATTATGTAAGTTGTCGTAAATATTGCACAAATTAATGTAAACGGTTTTATTTTATAGGAGTGTCAATTGTCAAACCTAAATTACTTAAACTAAAAATATAATACATTATTGTTATGACTAATTAAAATAATTGATAATATAATTTTCCGTTTAAGAAATTAAAGACTGAAGAAACTTATTATAAAAATACCATACTAAAAATTTTGATATACAATTTATATTGCAGTAGATTCTGTAATATATAAGATACACGTGTTATAAACATTTTCAAAAATATTTTCTAAAGAAAATGTTATATTTTATTCGTGAGTAACATGATCTTGTTTATGCTATTCAGTCGTCCGGACTAGGTATTTAGAACGGTTAAAATGTTTAGATGGATAACTGTGTAAAAAGCTTACTAAATTCTCTTCTCCATTGTTAATGAAGCTAATTATAGTTGAACCATTGTGCAGTCTACTGAACACATTCAAATAGTAATACGTTGTTTTAAGAATTGGAAATTCTGTATTCCGCAGTACCTTCGTTTCTTATTCATGTAACAATTTTATTAACTTAACAGCAGGGAGTATTTATGGATAGTCTTTATTAAGTATACATTTAAAATATATAGTCCGCGTAGAGCAATTAATTTAATTGTGATTGTTATCAGTCTGGTGGTATGAATAAACTTAGGTGTATGAGTTATCTAAAAAAATTAGTCATAAAACATTAACTTTATGTTTAATTTTAAATAAATTAAATTAAATAGTTTAATAGTTTAACGTTCTCGACTTCTCATTTCGTTAAAACTAAATTACTATGTATTAGGTTATTGTAAAAACTGTTCTGTTTACAAGTTATCTTATCACGTCTAAAAATTTCAGACTTTAACCCACATTTGTTGTCTCTGATTTGCTCTTGCAGTTGCATATTAACAATTATTTATAGCATATTTATTATTTACGTTCAGCCTTCAGCAATTCACGTCTAGCTTCGTTAGTTTTAATATAAGAGTGAATAGAATCTATTACCTATCCCAGTACCACCTAACTTACCTAACCTAAGGGTGACGACTAACGACATTGTGTTTTGTTGGTGTTATTTTTTTCAATATTTGAATTTTGAAGCGAGTTTTGACGATTTTTTCACAGTATTAATTTCTACGCTTAAAATTTGTTTTAAATTAACATATTGAAAAAACTTCTCCAATGAAACAGACAATATCGTTACCATTAAGTTAAACAATATGTCAATTCACTGATATCAAATCTAACTAAGAATGAACGGCTTATTAATATACATTTACAAAGTAAATTTACTACTTGTAAGGCGGAGTTAATGAATATTTTACTGTCCTCTTAGTATTAAATCTGTTTAAAAAACAATTTCAGTGTTTATGCTATAATATTATAGCTTATATAATAATTATTTTGATATATATAGCCATATAGTTTTGCCAATTTAAGAGGATGCTACACCCGCATGTTGTTTCTGTCTTACAAATGTAAAAACATTGTAAAAACTGTTTTGCGTGAGTAAGAACCATCTCAGGCTGTAGTCCAAGCTAAGCAATCAAATGTCCTCCTCTTTAAAGTTTGAACATTTGGTTAGGTTAGCTTCGACTATAGCCTGAGTGGTTCACCCGAGAAAAACAGTTTTTGCCATGTTTCACATTTGTAAGACGAATACAACACGTCATACGGGTAAGCGTCCTCTTAATCGAATTTTGAACTAGGTAATTTACTCGTTAAGTTAAAAAAAAATGGATCTATTTATAATATCAGCTATTTTATTTTTGCCGTGTTGTTTTTAAGTACAATAAAATATCCAGGTATATTATCACTAGTAGCGTACCTAAGGTACCTAGTTCCTACCGATTTAATATAGGCATCAATTTCAATGGCTTCTTATAGAGTAATATTTTTTTTTATAAATATAATCCGTTTGCAGGGGTGGATGTAACAGCCAACCAAGACGAAATATCCGATCACGAGACTTTCCAACTGGAATTCGATCCTTCCACTAAAAGATGGTACATACGCACGATGCAGGACAGGTATTGGACTCTCGAAACCGGAGGTGGAATACAAGCTGTTGCCGATAAGAAGTATGTAAATTATTCGTCTTTCATATTATTTTATATAAATCGAAAATATAATATAATATTTAATATGTATTCATATCTGATCATACTATAATAATTAATGAACCTATTGTTTTAAAAAAAAAAAAAAACAGATCGTCAAATGCTCTGTTTGAGTTGGCATGGCAGGGGGATGGGTCGGTTTGCTTCCGTGCAAACAATGGTAAATATATCTCTACTAAGCGGTCTGGCCATCTGTATGCAAATGTCGATGCAATTGATGACGCTTGCAAGTATTTCTTTTACCTCATCAACAGGTATGTACTCACATCAATATTTGACATGTTTTTGATTTACAAATTACTAAAGTACCTATATTAAACATTAGTATTGATTTAATTTTTAGACCAATATTGGTATTAAAATGTGACCAAGGATTTGTTGGTTACAAATCATCATCAAGCTTACGCCTTGAATGTAACAAGGCATCATATGAGACTATACAAGTTGAACGGTCTGATAAAGGAATTGTATTTTTTAAAGGTATTATCATAAGGTTTTGATTAAAGAATTTATTGTTATTTCTACTCATTTTTATCTAGGTCAAACTAACAAATATTGGCATGCAAATGACGAAGGCGTTTCTGTGGAATCTGATGTACCAGAAGGATTTTTTATTGAATTGAGAGAACCAACGAGAATATGCATTAAAAGTGTCACGGGTTATTATCTTTCTGCTGGTAAAAATGGAATGTTTAAACTTGGTGATGGAGATTATAACAATGCCACAAAATGGGAATATTAATGAGTATAATAAACAATAATATTATGATATCTTTGAATATGTGTGTACTACCAAATGGGCAAATAGAACTAAAATAAAAAAAATAGTGGGTGTGCTTATAAATGCTATGGGATATTTTAAATATACATATTAATATGTATAACAATTAAACAATAATAATGTTTAATCAAATAGTTTAATGATACATACCCAAGTTTTTTTTTATTATTATTTATAAATAATAACATATCTCAAACAAGTCTCAATCTCATTAATTCTACTTATTAAACATAATAATAATATAAATACATACATAGAATCTGAGTAAAATATTGAAATCTTAACATCATAATTAATCACTTATAGGTAATTGTTTAAATTTAAGTTATTAGTATCATACCTTTGAATCTAACAATATTTTCACTATAAGTGCCAATTGTTCATATATTGATAGTTTGATTTACTTTATATCCAGTTTTATCGATTTTCAAATTATTTAATGGTATATACTTCATAATTTCATAATCATGAATTTAACTTAACTAACACAGCTTCGTTATCGCTGTCGATAAATGTTGGTCCAACATATACCTAATGACAAATGCTTGTATAGTGAATCTTCCTATATTATGATCGATTCCATTTTATTTTATATATCTAGTGGAATATTTCCTTTGTTTTTGAAACATGTTTGAACCACAAATTATGATAATATGATTGCAGTGATAAGATAACACTATATTTTTTAGGTGAACAGTAGTACAGCTAAAGATAATAATGCTATATTTTATAATATAGATATCTTCGATAGATGTACTTAGTAATGATAAAGATCAATTTCTTCCAAAGTGTACCATTTATACTATTATTATTATGAATAATTTTTATATATACATATTTATAATTTAGTATAATCAGTGCACCTCATAAGGCTACACAAAAATCTATAATTGTCATAGTTTATGGTGGTTATAATCATGTTTTTTTTTTTTTTTTTTTTATAAGAAAAACAAACTTTAATTTAAAACACTTATTAAAACAAACAATAAATAATAATCAATATTTTTATAACTGGGACTAAATTTACTTAAAAATATGTATTAAAAGAATGAATCAATAATATATTTTTTAAATTGTTTTATAACTCAAGGTAATATAAATGTATACAAATAAATTTAATAAAATCAGGTTTTTTAAACAGATTTATATTGCTCAATATTGGTATAATTTTGTTTTAAACAAATTGTAAACAAATATATTTATAAACATACAACATTTTTTTATTATACATTTTACACTTTTTGTACAAGATAATATAATCATTAGACCTAAGTTTATATTACATAATATTATGTATTACTCATATAATATGCTCTCAATATTTTAACTAAAATAAAATAACAAAACACAACCTCAATATTTTCCTATTGTGTTTAGTTTAATGTAATTTAATAAAAAAGACATAGCAAAGAATTATTTTTATGTGAATAATGAAGATAATTACACATTTTAAAATAAATTAAAATCTTTTTTTAACAATTAAAATATTAAGAATGCTATGTGCAGTAACTATAGGGAATAAAAACTTAAGACATTAAAATATATAGGTTATAAAAACAGTTGGATTTGTGCAAGCAGTGTTGGTTACATTATATCCAACATTTATAATATGTCCATTTAGTACTTAATATTTGCATTTGAAGACCTGAAAATAGATTAAACAATTAAAATATTGAAAAAACAATTTGCAGTAACTATAAGGGAATTAAAACTTGAGACATTAAAATAAATAGGTTATAAAAAAAAAAATTAAATTAGTGTAGGCAATTTTGGTCACAATATATTATACATTTATACTTAAATATTGAATAAGAGAGAGTTATGCAAATTGTCTTAGAATTGAATATAACTTATTTATATTGGTTACTAGTCTTCCAAAGAAATAGAATACTCATTTAACATAATATTTAATAACTTTTTTACGCATTTATGGAGACTGTTTGGTATTTATTTTAATATGTTTAATGAAACTATTTTTGTGTTAAAATTATGTTTGCAATTTTATACTTGTAATTTTATTTTAATATATATATTTTTTTTTTTTTGTTAAAAATATGTATGCTTTATATTTATAATTTGACTATACCCCATAAATGTGTATTTATATAAATATTAACGCTTAACATTTTTTTTATAAAACATACAATTTTTTTACTTATAGTATATTATGATAAGAGAACAAAATTATTTTGTGGAATGAATTTCATTTTTTTAAATTCAATGTGATCGAATGATTCAAAACTATGTTCTATAATTATTTCTAGTAATAATTATTTTATTATCTATATAAACATTTCGGTTAAATGTATTACAACCACATCATTTTTATGCCTATCAATTTATTACCCATTTACACAATGAGAAAATTAATATATAAATTTTAATTATGATTTAACGCATTAACTTCACTATTATTTTGTAACACTATCAAAGTTTATAATATATTCAGAGAAATAAATATAAATCTTTGTTTTTGAAGTAGAAAAATATGATTGAAACTTGACAGTCTGAGATTCTGAAGCACATTTTAAGTATAATAAATTTAGATTATAGTTATTTTATCTTGCACCTTAATAAATAATAAGATTATATCTTTAAAGTATACATATTTATAAATTATGTTCTATCCATTTTATTTACCTTCATCTAGTTTATTTTATAGAAATGTGTGCAATGTTTTTTTTTTATATGATATATAATATGATATAGTTATAGTCACTTAAAATAAATATATTTTATATATAATATTCTAAAAACAATAATGGTTTAGATATTTAGTATTATCATTTCACTATATTTTTTTTTAAGTAAAGTGGGTATGATAATGTTTATTAATTTTTTTTTTTTACATATTTATAAAAAACTATTATTAGTATTACATTACTATCAAATATTAATTTATTATACTCGATTTATGTAATTATTTGTGTTGGATTATTTTATTATCTGTCAATCCTATGTACACTTTCCATAATATGTAATAATTAGGGCTGGGATTCCAATGCACTTTGCACCGTTTGCATGGATATATACAACAACTAGATAGCCAATTCTTTCTTATCATCAAAGTTTGCCACCATTTACAAAGCAGGCAATGTTTATAAAATAATATTATCACAGTATATAATATGTATGTGAATAAATGTAAACATCGCCTGCTTTATAAATGGCGGTCGATTTCAACATGGGTTACAACTGTAGTATAAAGACGACTATCTGTAGTTGTTGTATATATTTATGACTGTTTGTTTTCCATAGTTATACAATGTTCTTTCTATTACACATTTCATGTATACTTTAATCAGAATAAGAAGTTTTATTTTAAGATTTTTACTAAAAAAACTATAATGGAAGATTTTTATCTAATTGAACAATATTAATCATAATTTTTCAATTGACTCGGCGTAAAAATCAAAATTTTAACAGCAATGGAAATTTAAATGAGAATAATTATTTTTTTAGATTTAAAGTGCAAATAGAAGACTTGAAATTTTGCAATCCTACAAAATATTTTTGAAATTAAATAAAAAATATTTTATTGGTTTACAACATGTTTAAAATAAAAATGTCTTAGTACACTGTATAGGTCTTTGTTTTGAATTTTTGCTGTATAAAAGCATTTTTTAGGTGTATTAACCTTAATATCCAACAATGCAATGCAATAATCAGTTTGATTAAAAGCCATAATAATATGTAATTTACTAATAAAATATAATAAAAGAAGAATTCCAAAATATTATAACTGAACAAAAACTGTTATTTGAGTTTTTTTTCCTTCTCTGAAATAATTGCATACTTCAATATTTAAAAATACAGTAAAACTTCCATGTTACAAAGTCTCAACATAAACAAAACAAATTTGTTAAATAAAAGTTTCAGTATATAATAAATAACAAGAATAATATTCACAAAATATATTTTGATAAATAACAATAGACACTAAATATCACATTTATTGATTTTATTCCAATTGTTTGTATAATTTTCATTTAAATATGGATAATTTATTTATACAAAATGTACGCATTTAGACCTATGATCAAATTTTACACAGCCTCCTAGTTATAACCACAATTAAAGATGTATAGGTTACTCAACAATTCTTTTGATGCCCAGTGTTTATCTTCGACTACAGTCTGTGACAAAAGCATCTTGCGTCCAAACAAAATTTAATATAGTTAAATAACATTATATTTTTTTTTAGTTGATGCATATACATAGGCATAGTGCGATGAAATTATATAGGAGGCCTATAGCCTATATCATATTAAGTTTCTGGTACATAACATATTACACTCTAAAAATGTAACTAAAAAAATGTATGGGATTGGGGGCTAAACAAAATTCCAGAGGATCTATAGCCTCCTTAGAGCCCTCCCCCATTTTATGCCTATGTTCATTTATAGTTACATATACTGAGAATACCTAGTTGTAATTATTCCTTGAACATTTCCATAAACTGTGCACATCACTCTGGAGATCAATTTCTATAATATGCTGTTGAATAGCATATTGTATATCTTAAATCGTGGTTATAGTTGTATGGCAAAATATATGAGATTTTTTGAAATAGTTTTTACCTTTTTATCAAATATCCTTTTAGTTCCATTGGCTCCATTAATTGTGGTTTTAGGATATTGAGTTTTGGTCCAATGTGCACAAAAGACAGTGAAGATTCATAAATAGTTATGTTTTCAGTCGACAAAGATATAAGCGATTTAAGGTCTATCTACAAATTAAAATTAAAAATAATATATAATATAAGATTTTCAAAAATAGACCAAGAAAATTAATCACTTACTGCATTTGGATCATCACCCTGATTGGCTTCCCTAAAACCATAACATTGAGTTGTCTGGGTTTTATGAAAAACCAAACCTACAGCCGGTTCTAAATGCTGAATAATCAACGAAGCTGTAACTAAGTGAACATCCCTTGGTAATAGTGGCAACTTGTTATTAACATATGTATCTTCGAGATGATCGAATCTCAATGTATCAATTAACTGCACAAGAGGATACAACATTGTCGACATAGATGTCATCCCAAGTGCTGTAAGTTGTGGTATCTCCATCTAAATTGTTTGTGAAGATAAATTGTGTGATTGATCACCTTTGTAAGAAATTATATTTACCTGACAGTTGCCAATGTTTTCTTCAACAAGTAACCTGAATAATGTCATAGTGGGAACATTATCCAAAACTCCTTGGCCCAACCCACGATTGTCGTCTTGTCGCAACCTACGATCCTGTATGACCTAGCAAACAGATTTCAATTAAACACAATTGTTTTTTGTTTTTTTTTTTTTTAAATTAAATTAAAAATATGATATAAGTGATAATATTACCTCCATTTGGCCATTATTCAATGAAGATGCACCCAAAGGTTGGACTGATAATAACGATACTCTAGTAGTGTCATCTTCTATATACATTGCACTAGACATTGGATAAAAGTTTCCTTGGATTGGCAGTTTTTTATAATATTTTCTCCTAGTCATCTAATAACAAAAAAATTATCACAACAAACCAATGTTATAAGTTTATCAATCTATATTTATTGTTATTACTTGAAATCCATTTAAGTCTGTGTAGAAAATATTATCATTATTCACTTCGGTGGTAACTCTCATTGAAAGTTCATAATTAATTTGTTGCCTGATATCAACTAAATTTTGTATTTCAACAAAACTAGCATCTAAAATAAAAATTGTAAGTTAAACATTAATTATATAAAATATACATAACTACATATAAATATATATAATATTTTGTATTGGTTTGGTTAGGTTTATTTTATTATATGCAAGAACCATGGGAATCATTGTGACAAATGTGTCATTTTCGATTAATGCAAAATTAAATGATCATGTTCTTTGTGGGCTCAGCAGATTTCTTTGCATGGATAGCAAATGTGAATCAATTGGGTCATAGCTTGAGGTAGTCAGTAATCCATGGACTAGTTGTAAGCATTACTTATACCCGCAAGCTTTTCAATTAAACACTTTAGGAGTCGAATTTATGACAATATTTATTTGTGTAGTTCACTAATCGACAACCTTTTTGATGTCAAAGGCCAAAAAATAAATGTAAATTTTTCATGAGTTACAAATTTAATAATATAGCTTATTTTATTTTAAATAAACATGTATAGTCATATCAAATTTAGTTTACATCATTTAAGTTCATAACTGTTAGGTATTTAAAAACAAACAATTTTAATCCACCGTTTATAGTCAATAATATCTTAGTTTGTGGTTTTTACATAGTGTATATTTTTATACAAATTCTAAATTTTACTCGTGGGCTCATAAAATTGCTTTGATTGCCGTAGATTGCTGGTAATTAGTATTGATCTTTGTGTTTAGTTTTACATTATAATATTTTAGAAAAATTAAAAACATTGACTTTGACATTCCATTATCTTTTGATTTTTTATAAACATTGTGCACTACTTAGGTAGTTAGGAAACAATATAACAATATTGTAAATAGATGAATTTTAAACTTTTTTTTAAATTACCTTGTGTATGACGGAGAAGTACTGAGTGTTTTACATTACTATACTGAATAACTACTTGTGACAAAATATGTCCTTTAATGACATAAATTGTGGGATTGTGCTCTGTGACATGGGCATCAACAGCATCCCCCGATGGCATGAATAAATAAGCTCCACTCATGTCTGGACCATGAGCTACACTGTATCTAAAAATAATTATGTGGCATTTCAAGTAAATTTATTCTCTATTCTACAATATAAGTCACCGTAAATGTACTTACTGCACAAATTTCAATGAAACCGGATATTGTTTTCCAGAAGATTTAAGAGTAATGTTTTGTAACATACCGTTTCGACCGAATGATGCAACAATTTTTTTATTTTCGATTGAAAATTCTTCAACATCATTAGTTTTAATATATATCCTAGGATCCAAAACATCATCGATTTTTGGGTTGAAAACACTGATTAATGACATATACTTCCTATTGAAAAATTATAAACAAATAATATTAATATTCAACACCCAGGACCGGCTCAATCGAAAATAGTGAATAAGGCAAAATCAAATTTTAAATATTAATATTATTAGAATTTTAAAAATGCTGCCCTCTTACTAAATTGCTGCTTAGGCCTATGTCACCTACCCCTTGAGCCGGGCCTGTCAACACCGCAAACAGGAAAAAAACAACACTCTACAACTTAAGTTTTCTATAAAAAATAGTTGGTAATTTACTTGGTACTAATGTCTGTGGGCAAATTGATAATTGTATACTTCTTGATTTCTAGAGGACCAAGGTCAGCAATAAAGTGTAATTGAAAACAAGATGTCGTTAACTGCGTATCTAGAAGATTACAGGTAGAATCAACTTGAAATGAAATATCCGCACCTTCTGAATTGACCACCTGTATTGTTTGACATACAAAACCAAATAGAATTACCTCAAAATATTTGAATGCTAAACCACTTAAATGTTTAATAAGCTAGTAAATTCAAAAGATTCCTTTCACGCATGTGCATTAACTGTCAAGTTATTTGGAATCAACAATTTACTGATTTATAGATACAAAACATTTCTGTTTTAATGTGATCACTGTCCATATTAAATTATGCATGCTGTATTGAAAGAAAAATCATGAATATAAATACTCAGTGTCGTCCATTAATCATTTATTGTTTTTAAGAATACTTTGCGTATAATTTAAACATTAGCCATTACAAATAGACTTATTTCACAAGACTAACCTTTATATTTTCACTTGCTACGACCAAAGTGATAATTTCATTTCTGATGACCGATGTCAGAGGGTTGAACACAATAACACTCTGCGAATCTTGATTATTAGCAAACTGTATAACACGGAATTGTGCGATACTGTTAGTATAGACTCTTGAACGATCTACATCAAAGTATTTAATGTTTGTATCAAATACATATTGTTCCTAAAGTAAAATAAACATTTCATGTTTTTAAAAATATAACTACCAACAAATTTATCAAAGTATATTTAGTATGTATCAGGGCCGGATATTGGAAAACATCAAAAGCAGCAGCTCCACACATTAAATTGTTTGTTGAGCCCAATATTTTCAAATACAAAACTATTTTTTACCCTAACCTACCTAAGACCCCCTTATTATACTAGTTTCATCCATTCCA
Source organism: Sitobion miscanthi (assembly GCA_008086715.1). Classification (NCBI taxonomy): domain Eukaryota; kingdom Metazoa; phylum Arthropoda; class Insecta; order Hemiptera; family Aphididae; genus Sitobion; species Sitobion miscanthi. The sequence goes on along the minus strand of CM017798.1, from coordinate 28,832,857 downwards.
GAGGACAATCCGGTCCTGATAGGGATGTTTATTACAAAAAAAAAAAAAACCTTTTCTTGGTATAACAGAAAATATATACAGTGTTGAATGATATGATTTAGATTAGTTAATGAATCCAGCATCCTGAAATCACGATAATAGTTCATTAAGTATTCCTATTATAAACAAATAGTATTAGTTTACTTTTGTGCATAGTCATTTACTACAGCATCTTTTGCTGTTCCTGTGATTCCATCGTGATGTTGAAACAAACTATGAGCATCTCTGGCAGCTTGTAAATAATTATACAACTCAGAATTTGGTTTCCATAACCAGGAAGTCAGATTTGAAGGTGCACCAAGCCATACTAATGAATATAAAATTTCTGTTGCTCTAAAAAAAAAAAATATAAATAAATATTAGACAAAATTAATAACACATTTGAATGGCACTATTTTAAATCTATAGATTACAATATGATACATATTAAATTGTTTTAAAATAAATTTAGCCTATACATTATAAACAATATAGACATACCTTAATCTAGCAACTAGTTCTCGATCCATGCATTTGTAAAAAGGTCTGGAAGTAAAATATCCACTCCAGTAATCATTATCTTTATCTGCGTAAGTAAAGAAATCTCCAGTCAATGTTGGAAAATTCTTATAAATAGATGACAAGTGTATAGCTTTAAAATAATCGCTTAATGTACCAAATGATGCCTAATAATTTTAAAAAAAAAAATAATTAACTATTAGAATCAAATAATACTTAACTATTTAAAATTAATGTATAAAACAACCTCTGCGTATAACGAGTCACTATTGCTATTGATATAATCAAATAATTTTTGATAATTGTTCATCTGATAATCCCACTCTTTGGCAGATGTGTATCTAAAGTCATCCCCCAAAGGAACGAGTAATACATTTGTATTATACAACTCGGCTTTTTTCTTATATTGGTCCAATAACATTAATGCTCTATTAATAAATAATTGTTTTATCTTAATTAAAAAATATTAAAGTAAATTTTTTATCTAAAATGTAATGCTTAACCTTTGATTTACATTTGATGGAGTTATTGGTACTGGAAATACTTTCCAAGGACAATTTAGCCCAAAAGTTGGAAATCTTTTAAAATCAAATTGGCAGCAAACACTTGGATCTGGACCACAGGTATGAGGAATGTCATAACTGTAAAATGGCATCATGTGTGTAAACAACTCATTTTTATTGCTATTGCATTCTGTATCTAAATAGGAATGAGAATTAAAATAGGAACAAATCATTTTGCTATTCTACAGATGAAGAGTATAAAGTTTATATAGAATATGAGCATTATTTTCTATAATAATGTGTACCCCAATGTTGTCTCCATCGAAATTCCAACTTTTTTTGTTTTGCCAAATACTTTTTGATAGAATAATGAGTACGTTGAATGACCAAATTAGAAAATTTCATTCTATTCAAAATATATGGCATAGTTGGAGACACACCAAAAGGATCGATACACCAGCTAGAACTGTAAAAATAGTAAAAATAACAGTGACTTAAAATAATCTTTTCATTCAAATGTCAGCATAATAAATTAAAAAAATTATCACTACATTTAAATTATTAATAGTTTTTGAAAGTATTAAATCTTACTTGACAGTAATATTTAAATTTCTCAGTAACCACTGATGACCATTTGTAAGTTGAGTGATCATTGATGAATAGTGGGTGTTTGCTTCATCCGTCATTACCCAACCTCCAGTAACTATTTCCAATTGCCCGTTGTCAATCAATCTACACATAGATAGGCATATATTATTATTTATCATATAAAAAAAAGTAGTCAAAATAATCAATTAAAGAATGTTAATTTATACTTTTTCACTTTAGTTTTTGTACTTTGGTCAATATCATTCCACCACAATGATAAATATGACATCTCTGCCCATATGAACTTGCGTCTACGGTCTTCTGATAATTTAATCACCATATTGTCTAATATATTCTTTGTATCACTACGATAATACTCTTCAAAAGTTCGTTTCCACCCAGGATCATTATGTGAATGAGGCACAACGAATACCCTTAACTTATTATTTACATTCCATCGTCCTTTAGTTATCTTGACATCCCAACCTTGTTTCCATGCACCTCCATCAGTATTATCGAATTGTAGCTTATCATATAAATCCCACATCTATAGATTAAATTTCATCAATCGTTTAAGACACTTCAAATTTAAGATTCTTAAATTCATATAGATAAATTTATTATAATCTATATATATATTATAAGTATATAAGGTAAATACCACTCACTCACTCATTCATCGCTAAATCTCAAAAACAACAAGATGTATGAACTTGAAATTTGGAATAGTGGTTACCTTGATTTGCAATAAGAAGGGACTTTTCGACATTCACATTTTAAAGAGGTGGTCAAACAGGGATTTTGAGATTCACAGTGGAAATTGAAACTTTTTATTATGTTTATTGGTTGCAGATTATAATAGTAATAGAAAAAATTAGTAATATGTTTTTTACTTTCTTGATGTTTAATCAAGTAAGTATGGTAATTGAAATGAAAAACGTCTGAATTTTGAAAATTTCAAGAATTTGTGTTAAATAGGAAAATAATAAAAATGTAACTCAGTAATGATGAGTAGGTGGACAATTTAGCTAGCTTTAATATAAAATATTAATGAGAGAGATTCGATATCACAGCCAAGCGGTATAACCACTTGATGAATCCATAAAAACGTTGGCGTAAACAGTCCCAAGATTTCTATTTTTTAACTTTTCTCCTAAACTATGATAACTAGAAAGTTGGTTGATAACTCATTAAAAAATGATTATCAAGCTGATACTAAATGTGGAATTAAAATTTTTTAAAAAAATTATTTATTTTTTCACAGATAAAAAAAATAGTTATTTTGCTAGATTTTCATTTAGCAAGATAGATTTCCGAAACTGGAGAACGGATTTTGTTGTTTTGGGTCTTGTTAGAGTATTTTTCTTGTAAATAAATCATTACCATTAGTTACTTGGGCGGATCAGGTACAAGCATACATCAAATTGTTGCACTTATGGCCTCAAATAAAGAGACTATATTATCTTAAAACCCAATGTACGTTTGTAGCTTATATACTCAAAAATTACTCAATTGAATTTGACAAAAATCTCAGAGATTGTTTTTAGAGATGTCAGAAAAGTTTAGATACTTACAACCACGCTGAAAAATATACCAAGTACTAAATCTAATCCATGACTTTTAGTTGACCATCTGGGTCAAATTATTTCACACAGCTAGATATACTGACATCAAATTGTAAAGCGGAGTGTCGGTGACAGTAGTTATCGCTCTAAACAATCAAATTTTAGAAAAAGCTCTTCATTATGTACTGTAAGAGCTCAATCTGATTGATTCAGAATATATCTTGTTTATTTCTGTGCGTTTAGCCGTTCTTGAAAAATAGCGCGGGCAAATATACAGACAGACAGACAAGATTCAAAGTTAAATAAAACCTTTCAATACAAATTTGACCCTAAGGTAATAAGTAATAACACAGCTCACTTATACAAGTAATTTGTTTGTAAGTGGTAACTTAACTAAAAATCAAAAAATATCGATACAGTTTGTATTGTTTTCATGGCTTAAATATTATTTAAAAATCAAATTTCATATTCTAAATAAAGGTTTAAAATTAATAATAATAACATTACTTACATTAATATTTGGATCACATATTCCACTTAATAAATATGCTTCTTCAAAATTATTATGTGATGTAGACTGAAAACAAACAATTAAAAGTTAAAATATTATTGTAAAAAAAAAAAAAAATAGTTAACTACAAAGTGTGGTGATGCTTTATAATGATCAATAGTACCTATAAGTCGGTAATAATTAAACTTTACCAAGAATAGACTAGATGTTTCTGCAAATTCATTATTTTTATCTATGTTTTCCAAATCATTTGTGTTTTGTGTATGGAGTTTTTTTGACTGTAATTGTAACTTTTCTACGTAAGGAATTGGAGTTTTCAGTGTTTCAAATTGCTAAAATATAATGTGTATAAAAACCATTAAATATAATAAAAATACAATAAAACAATTTACGAATTATTTGAAACTTACTGAGTAAATATTTTGATTCTCCAATAGAAAATACAAAATGAAGCATATAATTAGAACTAAAAATAGAAGTAATAAAATAAACCTTTTTTTAAAGTTCATTTTTATTCTCTGTAGTGTAAATATAATCTTTAAATCATGGTGGGTGACAACCTTTTAACAAAGTTTCAAATAAAAATTTGAATAAATAATATTACAAACTACATGAAAATAATGAAATAAAATAATTTTAATACATAATTATCACTATAGTAAATAACAGTTTTGTGAAATTTATACGTGTTTTCATATTAAATAACGTGGCTAATTAAATAATGAATTAATACTGAATTTTGCTATTTATATTTTATTTTGCACTTTTCAATTTGTCACCAATCACCATTTACATTTTACTGATTCGCCGCTTTTGCTTTATCATATTATCATATTATACTTGTTTTATCATTTTTCTTATCATATTTTGGAGTTTGATTAAAAACCACATAGATAATGGAAGAATTTAGAATGGATAGGGAATATGGGAGAATGGATATGAATGCGTTAAGAGGACGTGATACCTGCATGTGTTGTCTCCGTCTTGCAAGTGCGTAACATAGGAAATTTAACGCTCAGCAGAACACGTGTAGCTCAGTTAGCTTAAAAATTAGACCGAATTGACCTCTTATAAAATCTAAAGGCAACATTATTAACTAGGCAACCTCTTGGGATTTTTATTATATTTTAATTTTAAAGAAAACTATGAGTATTTTAAAATTGTAAATTGTTTTAACATCTTAAAATACTCATAACTCGCTTTAAAATTAAAATATAATAAAAATTCCAAGAGGTTGTCTAGATAAGAATCTTACCTTTAGATTTTATATCTAATAAAAAAAAATAATAGGTCTATTCACTCTAATTTTTAAATTACCTGATCTACACATGTTTTACTGAGCGTAAAATTTGCTATGTTACGTACTTGTAAGACGGAGACAACACATGAGGGTATCACGTCGCGTATAACGGATTTTAAAGCATTAAAAAACTAAAGAAAAGCAATAAAGCTGTCTAAATCTTTTTTTTTAAAAAAAAACATTAAAAATGAGTTTAAAAAAAATATTTATTACAAAAAAAGTATTAAAATTATTTATTTATTATTAGTTCATTAAATTATTTTTTTTAAAAAAGGTACTATAATAAATTTATTTACAAGCCTGCTTCTTTGAGTTTTCCTTTATCTGCAAATTAAATTTATTCTATTTAAGATAATTTATAAAAAAAAATAATAGGTATATTCACTCTAATTTTTAAATTACCTGATCTACACATGTTCTACTGAGCGTAAAATTTGCTATGTTACGTACTTGTAAGACGGAGACAACACATGAGGGTATCACGTCGCGTATAACGGATTTTAAAGCATTAAAAAACTAAAGAAAAGCAATAAAGCTGTCTAAATCTTTTTTTTTAAAAAAAACATTAAAAATGAGTTTAAAAAAAATATTTATTACAAAAAAAGTATTAAAATTATTTATTTATTATTAGTTCATTAAATTATTTTTTTTAAAAAAGGTACTATAATAAATTTATTTACAAGCCTGCTTCTTTGAGTTTTCCTTTATCTGCAAATTAAATTTATTCTATTTAAGATAATTTATAAAAAATAAAATAAATAATAGTTATAAAATGATTTTTTTTACCTATATCATCGGAGTTGTATAATTGGGCAGTTAAAACTTTTTTCAAGTTTTCAAATAAAAATGTCAAATACGTTTATTTAGAACACATTTTGAAAAAATGTACTAAAAATGCCCAAAAATCATAAATTTACAATAAACCCAAAAAAAGCAAAATAGAATGTCATGCATTTTTTTTTAAGTAGTATAAGTTAAATTTGTAGCTGATATAGCTTCGTTTTAGAGCAATAGAAAAAAAGGCAAATGCCTTCAAAATCCGTACTCTACGTATAACCATATCCATAACCATCTATGCATACAACGCAAGAAGTCGCGGTCTTTAATGTGGAAGAGAGTAGGCGGTCTCTCACTCCCGCAAGTGGACGAATGTTATGTTATACCTACATGACAAAATAGATCTATTTTGTCATGATGTTATATATGTATACCTATGTCATGGACCAAGATATATATAAGTTGTTATTTATTAAGAACACAACCATTGAATTATATGATATCATATAATCAAAGATCGCCACGTCTTGCGTTGTATGCATTAACATAGCCTATCCATTCTTCTATTATCTATGAAAAACCACAATATAATATACAAAGACCATAAAGTAAAATAATATACTCTATGGAACTCTATGGCATAGACCCATGGTCTTAGATTATTATATTATTATTAATAATTTTGATATTTTAAAAGTATGTAAGTAAGAATAGTGTGCACCAGTGTACCAGACGTGGCACAGGCGTATATTACATATAAGGGCTAACTATAGGTACTAATATACATTTATATTTTATACTAAAAAATATGCGTGTTCAAGAAATGTCGACTCATGTACCTATCACTTATCACAACCGCACTTGTATATTATTATACCAATGACACGTTTTGATTTTTGAATCACTTAGAGACATTTTACATTTGAACGTTTTTTCGTTTTTTTTTTTTTTTATAGTTTTTATACTTTTATACAGGTATTTAACTTTTGATAATTAGGCTTATCAAGGTTGCTATATAGCTCTAATGCACAATGACTTATTTCTATACTATACGATAAAATTAAATAGTTTAGCTATATTAATAAATACTAAAATATTATACATTATTTATTATTATTATTATTTATTAAATGTATAAATAATAAGTAAGAACTATATAATATGGTCATCAAAATAAAACAATTTCCATAGACGCTATTCCAAATTATTAAATACAAGTTCAGTATTTCTTTTTTTCCAATTACTTTTTTCTATTTTCATTGGGCGACTTCCGACATATTTTCCTGAAATCATTAACCGTATTTTTAATTATATAATTTACTTTTCTTTTCCTATTTCATCTTTTATATCTTCACACTCCACTCTCCAGTCTCCACCATTTACTCTCTAGAACTTCAGCACCCAATTCACTAATTTATTTTATCGTTTTATATAGAGTTTTTAAACAATCTATAAACTGTAAGCACTGAGCATATACGTATTAATCATTATTATATTATGTTTATAGTTTATATGATATAGGTACTTAATTGATATATAATTATAATATTATATATTTATTCCTATATACCTACAAATGGCTCCAATATATATATTAACCTAACCTAACCTAGTATACTAGGTAATATATACCTACTATAGTATCATTGATTTGGGCTTTTATAGCACAGAATAACACAAAATTATTCTGTGATTATACTTTATAGTACCTACCTATATATTAGTGGTGGTCAAATGATTTTGTCATTGGTGGGGGAGGGGGCTGATATTTTAACATATACCTACTATTTGGGGATTCTTATGGATTCTCTGTTTTAATATAAATTCCGCCGAAAATTTGTTTATGTTGATTCCACCGACTGTTTATTAAACAATAACCGATGTATCATATTGTACAGAATTTTATAATAGTAAATTAATTTTTTTAATTTAAATAAAAAGATTTCAAAAAATAATTCAAACATTGTCGTGCACAACGGACAATATAACCCAATCATATATATTACAATAAAATACAATGTAAAATTTGTTAAAATAATAAAATAATATAACTCAAATAAGTAGGTACCTATAGTGATTATTAATTTTACAAATTTATGTAAAATTGTCATTTTTTTAGATAGATTTATATAGTATAAAAATAATAAAATATAATGTAAAATTATGGGTACCTATTATCTATTTGTTATTTAAATAATTATCATAGAATTACAGTGTTAATGTGTTAGCAAGGGCGCCTCAAACAAAATTTGTATTTTAGGGTCAGTATACCAATTGCGCTGCTTAAATCACGCAAATTGTTGCTAATTCTTTAAAAAGAAAAGCAATAGATCAAATAACTACGCGACCACTGAAATTAATTCGAAATGAGTGCAATCAAGTGCAGTTGATTTAACGTTGAACGATGTGAATTCCATAAGACGAAGTTTTTAAGGAATAAAGGAATATGGAGTGTTTAAAGTATACTGGGTGTAATGTAGAATAATATTATAATAGTAATTTATTAAATTGTAATTATATATGTATGTGTATTATTAGGTATAGATTTATAATGCACAATTTGTATTATTAATATTGACGTTCATTGTATATTTTTTATGTAATTATTACTATATATTTTTTATTAACTGAAAAAAATCTATTTATTAATACACATTTTCATAAAGGTATAGATAGTAGATGCTGTAATAAATTACAGTATTATAAGACCTGAAAATAACTGAGCGCAATTTGTCAATCGACCCAGAAAAGACCGAGCGCAATCGGTTTATTAAAAGGTCATTTTAAGCACAATTGGTAAACTCCCGAGGTGGCATGTCACCCCCCTTGACAAATGTGAAATGATTGTAATTTTTCGTAATTGTAAATAATAAACTATTTTTATAATGATGATATTATAATAGGTACATCGTCTATTTATGTTATGTATATTTTATTTTCTGTTATTTGATAAAATCAATTTGGTTGGTTCTTAGTTATTTTTTTATGATATTATCACCCACCCTAGGTTCTGATTGATGGGCGCCCTTGTATGTTAGTGTGTACCTACTAATGAAATAAAATATATTTTATATCATAAAATAACATTGACATAAATGTGAATGCAAGCCTTTTAAATATTGTTATTATTAAAAAAAAAATGTTGCTTATAATCGCTAAACACTATTTAGTGGATTGATAGTCGCCGGATTCAATATGTTAAAAAGTTCGGCGGAGTTGATTCGCGGCGCATATAGATCTTATGGGTAAAAAGGTCATTTCGGCGCAATTGATATAATATATGTGGGTGTAATATTATCACGCCCACTATTGAAAATTAATTCCTGCTACGGTTTTATACCAAAAGTTATTATGCATATTGAAAAAAGGTCATGGGGATCTAACCTCTTATCATCCCCCTCCTGTTTGACCACCACTGGTACCACCTATATATGTAAAAGGTACACAGATAATCGATAATATATTATATAGGTATATAGAGACACGGCTATATTAAGTCTAATATTGTATTATACCTACCTATACTTTATTTTTAACATTTTATATTACCATGTAATTCTTTGATAGCTCGTAAATAGTCCACAGAATTTCCAAACGATACGAATCCGTAGCAACCACGTGACATGCTTGTCTCACGATTTTTTACTACATGAGCTTTGACGAATGAAGGATACTGGATAAATGGCATACTCAACATGCGATCATTAACTTCTCTTCCCAAATTTCCCACAAATAAACGAAAATCATCTGCGTGATCATTTAAAATTATATCTTGTTTACAAGCATTTACATATACCTTATAGGCTACTATACTATACATGTTTAGTGTTTTTTTTTTTTTTATTTGCGACAAATTTAATAGTGGGTAGCAACAAACACAAACATAATATTTGGCATTTGCTTAAAAAAATAATGGAATTAGGAAAGATTAAATGAAAGTAATTTAATTTAGGTCACTATACTTTCAACTATGTAAAATATTATAAGTATATTGTATATTTATTATTTATATCCATAAAAAGTCCAATGTCCATGCCACCTAAGTTTATTTAGTATTTAAGGAATTAGTCTCGTTTTGATCACAAGGCCCAACAAAAAGTAATGACCAGCAATTATTTAATATTATACCTACATAAATACATTATGAATGCAAGTGTTCATCTTCTCGCACCTTACAGTTAAAATAGTTAAATAATAATCAATTAATTTAATATACAAAAACGAGTAAAATTATTATGCTTACCATTTGACCATTGCTCCAAAGTTGGATCGTACCAAACCTTTCCAGCGGCTTTACGATAGAATTGTTTTTGTTTAGTACCGTATATTTTGGAAGACGATGATGCACATCCAGCAGCTGCAATTGCTATGTGTGCTTTGCTGTTTAGTTCATTTTTACCTATCAAAGACTTAGTTTTTGTCCTAAACAGTATTATAAGGTATCTATACTTATAAAAATGGAAGATCAACTATGGATATTTACTATTTAAATTTGCTTAACAATTTAACATGTATAATAAAATAAAATATGTGTTAGATAATAGATATAAATAAATACCTAGGCACTTTTATTGTCTTACTTAGAAATTAAAGTGGATGCGCTTTGATTTTGTAACAGTGAATTGATTTCTTTAGGTAATGTAATAGCCAAGGGAGATTGTTGAAAATCATGACTTTGTATTTTTATTTTTTTTAAATAATTTTTAGTTTTATTATCATCATTGACGTTCTTGTTTAAGCCAATATCTTGTTCAAATCTAAATGAACATTCAAAATAGATTGATATATTTAAACATTATATGAAAACTTCTGCAACGTTCTTAATGTCAAAAAACTATAGTTAAAATCATCTGTAATTTTTCTAAAAACTTACATTCCATCACTATAATACTAATGGGCGCAGGTCAATTCTGCCCGAAAAGAGTACAAGTGATAAAAGGTACATGTAAATTCTACCCGTAAAAAAAATATTATTAATAAACATATAATCCTGCATATATTTAAAAAGTTCTTATTACTTAATAAAGTTTTTACAAAGTACTTAGTTTTTAATAATGGTACGAGAAATAACATAGATTAATCATTATAAGTATTTAAATAAATATAATATATTTCACATATCAAGTCAATAATTGCTACATAATTCCTATAAAATTTAAAAAAAAATGTAAAAATAGTACCTAATATTTATAATAAAGACGAGTCAAAATATAATCATAATCAATAATTACCACATATAAGTCATGTATAATCAATAAAAATCGTAAAATAGTAATAATAAATATGAGTCATAATCTATAATATAAAATGAATATTATTTTTTTTTGTCAAAATCCCCAAAGAAAATCCCCAGTTAACGGGAGTTTACCATATAACACGCCGCGTTCGAGTTGTACAGTCACGGAACGCTAAGTTTAAAAATATTTATTTTTTCCGGGCGCAATTTCCAAATCCATTTTTGTACCTGTATTTTTTTCGGGCGGAATTTATTACATGTACGTTTTTTTACTTGTATATTTTCCCAGGCGGAATAATTTACCATAGATCTTATTTTTACCTATTCACTTCGGACGGGACTTACAATTTTCCATAATAATATACCAGATGTCAATCAATTATTGTTAAGTGTATTGGCCTCAAAAACAGGTACTTACACGAAATCAATATCAGTTTGTCGAAACCAAACTGTTTAACTTATATCAAATACGCGCATAGATAGTAAATGTCATTACATAGTAGATTATAATTTATAGTAAACTCTAAAGTATCAACAAATGCAAAAATTTGGTCCACCGAAACCGTGGTTCGAACCGAAGCATTCTGTACTAAAATACACAGGCTCATTGCATAAATAATAATTATTATTATTATAAAAACCAATAGCAACCATTGATAAACAAACATTTCCACCGTAAATCTCAAAATCCCGGTTTGAGAACCTTCCTGGGTTAGACCTCTTATTTACCTTTTTTTCTACAAAATGTAGCCTATATCTTCTTCCCCAAGGTCTGTCTCTATCTCTGTATCGAATTTCCTCGCAATCGGATGAACGGCTTACGAATGCACAAAGGAGTCATAGGTATAGAAACAATTTTTGTGTTTTATAGATATAGATTCTACATAATATAGACTAAAAGTGGAAATTACTTGTTCATTTCATCTTCCATAAGTTTCATTTTCTTAAAATGATTAGCCATGATTTTGTGGGTATGATTGACAAAAAAAAAAAATGTTTAGGTATACTACCTACTTAACGACAATTTTACGTTATAATGGTTTTTAACGACACATTTTTAGATAACTATAAGTTTCACAAATATTCATTGTTCATTGATATTCCAACATGCAATTAATAACCGTTTCACATAGATGTACAATAGTGTTTCAATATTATTATATCCATAGGCCTAACCTGGTACCTACCAATTATCCTATACCACGGTGGAAAAACAAACATAACCATGGTAACTGTAGTTTGTGAAACAAACAGAATCACCAATCACATAGTATATTATTTTAATTATTTTAGTTGTACATTTCGACTGTTTTCGAGGACGGATATCAATGATAACATTACCAATTTCTTAATTCTAGAAAATTATTGTTTGCTGGTGATATGAAAATTTTATTAAGATAGTATCTTAATTCGTGTTTACAACTGACACATAGATCCCGGGCGGTTAAGACGAGATTATAAATTGCCTAAATATTGCGCCTCAAATAATAATAGCCGTAATAATCGATTATGACACTACTGCACAAGCCACAAAGTAAAGTTAAGTAAAGTTTTTCATACCACAAATGATTTAATGGGAATCGATCCGCTCAGAATCTTAAGTCGTAGAAACTATTGATACATTCCACTTTTACTTAATTTATTATTTTCAATGCACATTTTCGAAATATTTGGACTAAATTTAAGCTAGTTATATTAACGGAATAGAAATCAGAAATAGATACTCATGTTTACGCCAAGATGGTTTTTTTATGCAATTATTTATCATATTGTATTCAAATATAATATATACCTACATTAAAATTACAGTGATCTCTTAAATGACAGTACACAATTGTCGAGGGGACGAAATCGCTGACGAACCGACATAAATTATCAGTTTATTAATATTTCGGTTATCATTTTCAAAGATAACGTAGTTTGTCGGCCGCGAACGGTTTTAGATATTTTATCGGCCGTTTGGTAATACCCTATGTAGTATGTATAATGTATTATAATGTACACGTTTTACACGTATTACACGTATCATGAAGTCGACCTGTAATGAGATCGAAGATCGATCATCAGCAATAATATAATACACTGTACCTATAATATAAAATATCTTATCACGTATCGATTGCAGCGGTGCTGGCCGGTCTGTCGTCACGCGAAATCGTACCACACGAGTTCTAATCATAACCTACTGTACATTACACCGCGATACATATTTAAATCACGATATCGACCGACCGATCCAACAAATTATTGTAATATATCAAATTATTCGTGAAGAAAATATTATTATTCTATTGGTTTTGACTTTTGGTATAGTATGGATCGAGTGTTCAATGTAAGTATTAAATTCAAAATATTTGGCTAAAGCTAGTAGGCGGGTGCAACAATTTCCAACAGGCAACACATTTAACTACATTTTTTTTTATAAATCATAGTTTTATACTGTCTGGCTATTATTTTGGCTCTGAACGAAGTTATTGATAAACAATAATGTGCGGGTGGGTTTTGGTTAGAATCGATTTACCTTTTTAACTGAACTCGCCAACTTGGTGCAACTATATAGGTATATAATTTTATCTATAACAACTTAAAATCTGTTATTTTTGATTAAATGTACCTATTATGGTAAATATTTATCGAAGTAAATAAGGTATATTGTATATACCTATTCGTAATACTATTCGTTCAAGGCTAGGAAGTAAAAACTCGTAGTATTTGTAAAAATATTTTTAGATTTGAATAAACTAGTGGATAGTGAAAATTTGTTAAACTACTGTTTCATATACATGTGCCCATTATCTTGAAGTATAAATAAAAATAAAAAAGGTGGGCCAGTGGGTGTCGCTCTGCTGTACAGTAGGTTAAAAGTGGGTCACTGAAATGGATGGTGTTAAATTTGAATTCAATGATATAGGTAATATCATTGTATAAGAAAAACAATTCTGAGCGAAGACAGTCAGTCAGCCAATGATATTACTAAGTGTATTTGATGATATTATTGTGAATAAGTAATTTATATAATATAACTGAAATATTACGTGGGATCTTGTTTTAAATTTTCAATCCTTAGCTATAAAAGTTGAACATTTTCTATATTTTTTAACTACTAAACAATTTTTGAATTTTCAATTTGATAAATTTTATTAAAATTTAAACTTTAAATGCTTATAAAAAAACAATGCTTATGTATTTTTAATATTTTCAACTGTTATTGCATGTAACAATATATCAGGAGCCTTGTATTAAATTTTCAAGCTTTTTGACCAATTAAATAAAACATTATTAAAATTTATAAAAAAAAACTATAAACTTAAAATAAACATTTGATGAAAATTTCATGTATCTACGGTTATTCGTTTTTGAATAACAATAAAATAAAAAAATTGTTGTATGAGAATTTGTTCATGTTCGGGTGAATATCCAATTTCTGACTCAAACGCTCGTAAAATTTTAATTTGACATTAGGTAAAGCTTTATCTTTATTTAAATGCAGCAAAACTTTAAAGGATTTTGTATTATTTGATATTTTAATTTTTTGATATTTCAAAGCTTAGATATAAAATAGAAACATTTTTATGAATTTCTAACTCAAAATAATTCATCAATATCCGTGATTTTAATGAATTTTGTCAACATTTTAACTTTAGAAGCTCATACAAAATTAGTGTGGATTTACACTCAAACTTTTTTTTTAATTCCACTAATAACAACTTATAAGGACGTTGTTTTACATTTTCAAGTTTTTATCGACAGTAAAAAAAAGAAACTAATACACCTTGAAATTTTCTTATGCCTTAAAATAGCTGAAAAATATAATTATTGATCATAACCTATTAAATATTGCATATTTACAACATTCGACGCTGTTTCTGTTCGAAGCATTTGCGGTATGTCCGGTGTCCAACGTGTTCCCGCGTTTTCTGTTGCACCAAACACCGGGTGGAGCACGAGCGGCGCGTGCATGTCGCGGTTCCGGGGGGCCCGGTGATCAGGCGCCGTTTCCGGTCGTCGCATGTTCTGCCGCAGTCGGGAAAACAGCAGACGGTCCACTCCTCTAACGGTCGGAAGAGATTACACGGCGTGGCCAGCACCTCGACCACGGCACAGTCCATCGGCAGTGGCCTGCGATTGATGGAGCAGCGTCATCACCGCCGGGTGGAGGAGCTGCGCCGGACCGAAGAGCTGCGTTGTACCGAGGAACTGCGCCGGACCGAGGAACGGCGATGGACTGTGGAACAGCGTGCGGCGATGATAGAGATGTGCGCCAGGACCATACTCAAGGCTCGTCGGTCCAGTCTGACGACCATCAGACACCTGCGCCCGGTGGCCGAAAGCAGTCCCGCGGTTCCATTGCCGCAGCCGTCCACGCCGCACACCACGTGCACGG
Source organism: Sitobion miscanthi (assembly GCA_008086715.1). Taxonomy (NCBI): domain Eukaryota; kingdom Metazoa; phylum Arthropoda; class Insecta; order Hemiptera; family Aphididae; genus Sitobion; species Sitobion miscanthi. Next base: position 28,817,456 of record CM017798.1, on the reverse strand, counting down.
ACGCAGCGGAGTCTGCGACCACGCCCGCCGAGTGGTCGGTAGTCGTTTCGTCGGTGGGCAGTCCGCCGAGTTTTTACCAGACGCCGATGCAGACACCGACGCAAATGTTCCCGGAAACGCCGTCGGTACAAAAGCTCCCGGACGCGCAGTTGCAAACGCTCTCGGACACGCCGTTGCAAAGGCTCTCGAATACGCCGTTGCAAATGCTCTCGGACCTGCCGTTGCAAACGCTCTCGGACACGCCCGTCAACGGAAAACCACGGTGCAATGGCGAAAGTGTTAAGCTAGTGCCGTCAGATGATGGTCCATCGCAAAAAGGTATGTATATTATCATCTTTTTTATGCGTACAGACATCAGTCACTTTAGCTGTTACAACAAACAAAATTAAATCGTTTGTGTTTTCTCATAAACGTTTAATACGTTGTTATATACTTGCGTTTCAACTTGGTTTTTATTTTTTGCATTAAGTATAACATTTTATGGTTTTAATCAATTTAAGTTTTAAAGTAATGAAAACTGTGCTATTTTATATAAAATGTAAAGTTTCGTCAATGTGTGGTTTCTTAATCAAAATGTCGAGTCATTGTAATACTCTTACCACATAAGCTTATTGTGCATACAAATGTATAGGTTATTTATTTTAAATAAATAAAAAAAAAATTATATCAAATAAAGTTTGGGGAAATGTTTACAGCAAAAAAAATAAAAACCAATCATTTTGAAAAAATGTGAATTGTGCTTTCCGATAGTTTACCTATAAAGAGAGGTATAAGAAACATATTTTGGCGTTCGATGGTTAGAATTAAAATCTGTAACGATTACAATTTGCAACAGGATTTTTCTGGTCGAACATGGCTCGTCGCTTCCGGTGGGCGTTGCGGTCGACTAAACCCAAAGTCCGCGAGAACGGCTACTGTCCATCGCCGTCTGCAGCAGCAAACTTGGACTACGTCATGGTCAATCCGTACGGCAACATCAAACCTAGGCGGCCAATCTGCAACAACGACACGTTGACGACGCCCGTCCATGCCAGGCCGTCGCTCGAGGCAATCCGCAAAGCCCACGAAGAAGCGAGCAAGGCATTTAACAAATTTATGACAGATTAAAATATGTTGCCTGTCAAATGCAATAGACATACTACACTTAGTAACAGGTAATTTTTTTGTATACACCTATGTGTTATTTATCTACCGATTTTATATATTTTTTTTAGTTTCAGACTTTTAGTTTTTGTTTAAGACTTGGGGGATTAATTGAAGTTTTTATTTATAACTTGATAATATTGCAAATTCATGGATTTATTGTGTTTTTTTTTCACACGATTTCGTTATGTAATTTTTTTTTATCTGAAATGTACCAAGTATTATATAATTGTGTTTATTTTATAAATTATTTATTACCATAACAAAATTTTAACATTCGAAAATTGTCAATACGTGTCTTGTTCTAATAGATCATTATTATGATGAAATTTCATAACGTGACATTAAAATATAGATGTTTTAATTTAGAAGTATAACATTTTATTTGGTAGATTTTATTTTATTACTTCCATGTCAGAATAACCAGATACACTTGAGAATCTCAAGTTGAGATTTAATTTCTGTTTTCCCCCTTGAATATACGTTATGAGTCATACGATAAATAATATTAACATTATTAATAAGGTAGGTTTATTATATTTCACAACAATAACAATAGTTACTTCCCAAATATTTTCAAAGTGTTTTTATATTTTAAACAACGATAATTAATGATAATATGATTAATATGTTAATTTAAAATAAAATTTGAATATATCAGTTTTCCCCCTTACCTAATTATATTATGAAAAATATAAGTCATAAGTCATATCAGTGTACCATGTACCTATAACTTTTGTAAAAAAATGTTATTACTTGTTATAGTCTGTGGTCTGTCTAATGAAAAATTATTATTAATATTAGAATCTGGTAATGTACTCATATTTTACTTGTATAGTCTATAATATAGAGACTCTATATAATTATATGATAAAAATATTTAAAATATTGACTATTTTACAGAAATGTATAAACAAATTACTTTGTTTTCAAATCTAAAATAATAATAATATAATATTCTGTCCCCTTTTATATTTCTTTATATTATTATAATTATGTTTTTTTATTCAAATAAATAATCCGGTAGCGTGGCCATTGAGATTAGTAGGTAGGTTATATAATCATTTTGATATTATAATATCAATTATACACAAAAAATATAAAAGTACCTATGTCCTTACAACAATAAAATTATTCATTTAAAATACACATTGTCTACTTGTTTAATAGATTATTAATAGAAACTAAACTTTTAATATTCATTTCTGTTGTTACATCAACAACATAATTCTTACTATTACTCAGAGTAGTGTTAAGAAGTAAAAAAAAGGGCATTGTAAAAGGGGGAATAATAAGTTCCTACACGAGAGTAGCAGGTAAAAAACAATTACATACGTTAGTTCCTACATGGTAAAAATCAGGTACGTATGTTATAGTTCTTACATGGCGGAAAAAGGTACGTCATATGTAAGTTCCTACACGGCGGAAAAGGTTAAATATTATGTATATACGAATTTAAAAAAATAAATATATGATGATTAAAAAATATAATAAAAATCGCATAATGCAAAATTTTATATTTTATAAGGTTTATTTCTATAACTTAAAAATTTAACATAATCGTATTGATTAATTTTGTTTGTTGTATAATCTGAATTTTTTTCATTTATGCCACAGCACCAACAGGCGTATCGTTTTAATAATACTCGGTCCAGCCGTATCTAACTCATATACACTCAAATATAGGTACTTCATTTAAAACAAAACGTGTACCCACGAAATTGCGGGAAAATACAACAAGCTACAAGCTGATAATAGTATCCCGACTCGACGTAGGGCGAAAGATAAAATATCTTATTATCTATATTTTTTAACATACACAATATTTATGACTTTTCATTACCTACGGATAAAAATGAATTTAATCAAAAAAAAAATTTTTATCACCATATTATTATATTATATTTTTTTATGCAATGCGCTATAACGACTTTTAAAATATTTTTTTAATCACCATATTAGGTATATCTTTTTTATTTGTGAAAATGCTCTATAACGATCTTTATTATATTTTTTAATCATCATATATTTATTTTTTTAAATTTGTATATACATATTTAACATTTTACGCCATGTGGGAACTAACATACGTACCTGCTTTTTACCGTGTTGGAACTTACATATGTACCTTTTTCTATCGTGTAGGAACTAACGTATGTATTTTGTGTACCTGCTACTCTCGTGTAGGAACTTACATTCGTCCTGTAAAAGCATGTATTACACGTTTGAGAGCGTAAGCAGTAAATCTTAAAATAAAAACAAATATTTTTAAAAATACTTTTAATTTAAATTTCGTCTAAATATATTAAAAATAATAAAAAAATAAAAAATAAATATTTAAAGATAATTTCTTTCGGTTTTATCTAAAATTTAAGAAAAATGACTAACATTTACAATGTATACAACTTATACAATTTTACTGACGAAAAAATATTTAAAAATAAATAAATAAATTGAAATAATTGAAAATAACTATTTAATATAGATAACTGCAGATTCTACGTCATACCAAACGGATTTATAATTTGGTCTGCAATGTGCTACATCTAAATTTAAAAAAATCTATAAAAGACAAATATCATAGACATCTTAACACTACTTATATTGTAATTTATAGTACCAAATACCTACACAATATATATTATATCATATATAACTGTACAAATACAATATAATAATATTATGCAGGGCATGAAACCACCATTATAAAAATTTTCCTAAGTGGTTTTAAAGGTTTTAAAATTAGTGGTCATTGATTACCGGTTACCAAAATGATCTCTAAAAATGTGGTTACCGGTTATCAGTTTGGAAGCGATTTTAATTCTTCAAGATAACCACTTCGGAAACGAGTTTTTGCATTTATGTTTTTTTCAGAAAATTTTAGTTTTACTTTAAAACAGATATCCATTTTATAAAACGCTTCAGGGACAAGCTAAATCAAAAAATAAATACCTATATGCCTATATTTTATCATTTGAAGCTATGGATAAATATACATTTAAATTAAATTAGTAAATTACCCATAACCATCGATTGAAAAATAGTTCATGGTTACTTCAGGTACTCGTGTAGTTGTAGTATGCTACCTACCGTAAAAGTAAAATGCTATACCTACCGGAAAATATCACATATTTACTCTTATATATTATTATGTTATATTTTTATTTAATTTTATTACAGAAAAGTAGGTATATGTGACTTGAGTTATTAATATAAACAACATATTATAAGTAACCAGGGCCGCGACATTTTGGGCCGTTTAAGTCATGAGGGGCCGCGCTGACTGAAAATATGTTAAGAGTTAAAAGTTGAAGAAATGGAGACTATAAAATAAAAAGAACTATGCACGGAATAAGGGTTAACCCAAAGGCCGCCAGTTTGTTAATGTGCTAGTGAAGAACGGAAAACTCGGTGGGCCGAATTTGTCCAATCCGGCCCTGTAAGTAACAGTCATACAATATTGTAATAGCTAGAATACATTTATACTGCTAAATATTAAAATATCTTATAAATTACCGGTAAATATCCACCAAGACCTACTTATACTTACCAGGGCCGTCCTTAGGATTTGCGAGGCTCAAAATGTAAGCAAAAAGCGCAAGGCCTTGCTCCCCCCCTAAGGACAACCCTGATACTTACTTAGAATAACTTAATTTTAGATATTAAAATATTCTATAGATTGTGTTAGTCTGCTGTGTCCTTCCACCTCACTTTGTTAAGCAACAGGTTTGTTAGACCACCATATAAAAGAGGAATGGTGGCGGACGGCGGTCCATTAAAACACAACACGACAATTTATTTGAAGTTTTCTGGGATGACAATATAAATAGGTATATAACGTACTAAAATAATTGACAATTATGATCATCAGCAATATATTAAGTATATTTTAGTTATTTTAATTGTTATTAATCACTAACCAGTAGGTGGGTATGTAGAAATGATAAACACCCGTAAACTTTTTTGGTAAGTATAGATTGGTATAGCTTCTTACGCGGTAGGTATAGCATACTACACCAGTGAAGTATCAAGTAGAGGTAGGTAGCATACTACAAGAGTATCAAAAATCAAGCAACTAGGATTAAGTAATAACAATATAATTTGTTGCAGACATTTTCAAACTCAATTGATTTGTTGAGCTTTTTAATACAAGTTTATGTTTGCCTTAATGCGTTAATGAAACACACACTGTTATTAAACAGTTATCTGTTATCAAAATATGGTGCGCGAACTTTTATATTATTACATTCAAACAAAAATGTTATTTTGAAGGTTTGTATAAAATATAATATAGTTTAAAGTGGAATATTATCAGTGCCGAATTACCTATATTAGACTGTGTGGTCGTATGGGCGGCAGAATAGTAGCACGATTATTTTTTATACGTGACTAGCTGTCCCACCCGGCGTTGCCCGGGCAAAAATTACCTCAGGTGAAATAGTTGGCAATAGCCAATATAACTTATGTGCATAAGTTCAAGAACTGAAAAATGCATTAATTGTATATATTTCATAGCTGATCCCGTTCATTGCGTTGCTCGTTAAAATATGTACCAACTCTATAGGATTCAAACTTTATTCAATTTGTTTATTTAAAATTCGTGTATGATGTTCAAAACTTAAAAATTTTCATCGATCATCTTGTATATATTACCCGAGAGACACTACGCTTGTATGTATTGTATGCGTGAGACACGTAGTATGTTTTCAGGTAGGTAATCCACCTGCGGTGGATTGCAGACTCCTTGAAGTGCGTACCGTACGTAATTACGAATGTTTCATCAACACGTTGATATTACGATGTGTATGTGTCGAAAAATTAGTCTTGGGAATACCGTTTTTACTAAGCTACATAGCAACAGGTCTAAAATTATATTCATTATTCAATCATGACCAATAGCAACCTACAATAAACGAAAATATAATATTATTTAGTTTCTATTCTTACTGGACAGATGGCACTTACATCCAAATTTTCTACTTTTCCGGTGGATTTTCTTAATTATCTTATCGAGAGTTAAGAACCTTCTCCTGACAATATTGCGAACACACGAAAAAAAGAATTAGCCAAATCGGTGGCAGCCGTTTACGTGTGATGGAGCGTCCAAGGCAAATTTATATATTATAGAGATAGATAAGTGGATAGATATAGTAATATATAGATAAAAAAATTTTTGATAAAATACACACACAAAAAAAAAGGTCAGAGTCCAGGTAGATGGAAACCCTTGGGCCGCCGTGCCGTACCGTATTTCCCGTTATCGGTCGACTGCTATTGTTATTGACGTTATTGTTATATGAATATAGATATACAAATTACACGTAAAAATTTATTTTTGCCAATTTCAACCCTTTAAAATGAGAATTTCGAAAAATCCTTTCTTAGTGCGCCTATACATAGTAATAAGTACATATCCTGAAAATTTCAAATAAATCCGTACGGTAGTTTTGGCTGTACGTTGATTATTGGTAAAGTATACTTTCTCTTATATATAGAGATAATATATATTGTTTTTATGATTTAAAAATTTCTTTGAGAGATTTTACTAGATTATGTATGTTTTAAAATAGACAAATTGTCAAACGATAAATTATGTAGTCCGGAAATGCTTGTTAAACAACACCTCCAAAATTCAAGATTGGCTCGTGCAATTATTATACTGTCCATAGTCGATAAAAATAATAAATACCTCAAAGACCACATATTATCTGTTTTTCTTATTCTATCATAGTATTTAACTTAATCATGTTAGATTTCATTTAACAATTGCTCGTTGAATCGATACATCGGTCTCGTTGATGCGACGTTTAATTATTGAATGACAATAGTCATACTGTTATAGTAAGTACTGTTTTCATATTATAAAAATATTTATTTATTTCGTATTTACTTCTAAAAATATAATATTTTGAAGAACGCTCGTAGGTTTTAATAGTTTATGTTTTATAAAAATGTAAATCAAATTATTTTGTTTAGTCAATAATTTTCTTGTTCTCATATTTTTCTTGCTGAAAAAATATTTCATTGATCTTATTGCTAGTTTTTGTTATTTTTTTTAGATTTACGAATGATTTATTTTTAACATTGAGAAAATATAGGTAATGAAAATTTTAATATGTACCTAATACAATAACATGAATATAATTATGATTCATTATCGTCAATTCGGAATTTATTTAAAGGTACAATTTATAAATATGAACGATTAATAACAAAATTAATCATTTTTTGAAGTAGCAAGATTTTAATTAGATATGATTTTTTTTAAAATAATTTTATTACTAACTGTGAATTGATGAGGTTCTTGAGGATCGTTAATTAAAGATGATAACTGGATTGAAATATTTTCGAAATGGAATTGGATGATTATATAATGTTGGTATTTTGTTTATAGATTGATTATATTTATTTGAGTATTTTCAATTTTGTGAGCGTGAGAGATTTCTGGTGAGTTTGGAAATAGATTCTGAAGAGACCTAGGGTATGTTTCTAAAACTGAATTTCGACCTGTGGATTTCTGATTGTATTTTTTCTTAGCTTTATATTCTGTTGAAGAAAAAGTTTAATAGTTTTTAGTACCGTAAATATACGTCATCTTTTGTAATTTTCCGGGTGATAGTTTCCAAGGCAGATTACGTATTTGGATGATTGCTTACGATTTTTTGGCTGCCATAGCGTACATATCGTGAAATTTGCAGTAGAACTTTGTACGCCCATAAGACAGGCACTTTATGAACTACTGGAGGGGAGGAGGTATTTTATTTTGTGGTCTCAATTTATATCTTCGTATCTTTGTATAGCAAACTGAATAATTTTAAAGATGCCACTATTAGTTAATGTTGAATCAAACGCTTCATGTCAACAAAAAAATAACGATACCCCTGTTCCAGGATTTTTGTTTGGTTATGTAAGACATTGGTAATTTTTCTGGCCAAAAATAATTTTTACTTAGTTCTCTTATTATGAAATCTATCGGTGTTGAACAATGCAGATTACAAATGATGATGCGATAAATAGTTTCACCGCTTTCGGTTGGAAGATATAGAAATCTACATTTTTCTTCAGTTTTAGAATTTTATAGTTGCCCAAAATGAATCTGATGTAATCAGATTTAATTTCATAGCATTTAGAGTATTTTTACAAGACAATTTGGTTTCTAGCTTAATTTCACTTTTAATGCTTTAGCAAAAACTGAAATAGCTTTTAATTTTTGATTTGATAAAAATAGAAAGTGGTTTTTTTTACATTATTATTAAGCGTGATATTAAAAATTATTACTATCTGTCATAGGTATTAATAAAGGTGTATTTATTCAGCAGTTATCATCATCATCATCACTCGTCACTATTGAACAGTGTCAAGGCCCAAGGGCCAAGTTTTGATTGATATTTATTATCGTGTTAGTTGAATTTATATTACAAATTAGAAGGACATATTCATTGAGCAATACAAATTCATAGAGGAATTTTTTTTAATAGCACAAAACGTTCTCAAAGGCCACCCTCAATGGTTGAAAAACGTTGTTGAGTGTACAACATTTGAAACATTTTCATGACAGAACTAAAGTAGAAAAGTTATTGATGAAGTGACGTTATGTCATTGTATGTGTTTTTAAAGTGAAAATTATTAATTCGTGGAGACGTATTTAAATGTTTTAATATTAAGAGTTATAATTTTGAAAGTAGACCAGAGCTTTGGTGTAAACATAATATTATTTTTTTCAGATATTGAAAAATAACATGGATGAAATCAAAAACACCAAAGTTTCTATCAACGTAGTACCTATAACTGATAATGATAAGCAAGTTGTGATGAATTCTGTGAAACAGTATTTTTTCCGCGACGAACCTTTATGTGCAAGTTTAGGGTTAATGGAAGAAAAAGAATCAGTGGCAGAACTTGAAAATTTTTGCGCTGATATAATACAAAGCGGTGAGTTTATAAATATTAATTGAAAATGGTACATATAAAACATACTTACTTAATATATGTTATTACACACTGTAGTAAGTTTTATTGTTTAATTGCAGATGGTACATACAATACATAATTAAAACATATATTAAGTTTACATTAATATAAGAAGTAGAATATTACTGTATGCGTATGTACTCTTACCTACAATATAATGTGTTTATGTGCTTCGCGTTGAGAGATAAAAAAAGGTTAAAATAATTTATCTTACTATAATGTCATTTTTATATAGTTAGTTTAAATTATTCGTCACCAGAAAATTCACTGTATCTAATCGTACCTGTTTTTGTGCAGCGATTTTGTTTCAACTTAAATTGAAATTATAAAAAAAAAATTATATAGATCTTAAGTGGAAGGCTTTATTATATATTATATTAATTGACAGTAATATATATTTGAATTTTAAAATGTTAAAAAAATAAAACGTGAAACTTAAAATTTAGAATTTATAGGTAAAACCACAATACCTGTACATGATGAATATTAAGTTCAAAAGATTATATTTTATGTACATTATTAAAAAAAAACTGATTACAGAAAAATGTAGATATCTACATGTGGCATCGTACATGTTTATGAATTCGACTAATATATAGGTATTTATACCACTACCCAGTCCCTAAAATATCTAAATTTTCGTGCTACACACATAGTCTAAATCGGTCAAATCTAAATTATTTCTAGATAAATACTAGTATTCTATATACCAGCGATCACTACTAAGCTGATATTAATAAAAATAGCTACTCTCAATAACAATGAATAATAATAACTGTAATAAGAGTACCTATAAGACGTAACAACACAAAATATTTACTATGTTTGTGTAGTAGATAATAATTAAAACGTGGTTTAGCAAAAAACCATTAAAATAAAAAAAAAAAAATGTGAAGATATAAAATTATACATAATATTATTAAAAAGGATTAATTAGAATAACATACATTTAAATTTCGTACTACGCACTACACTTTTTGTACTCCACAAAGTGTGTCGTACTACACACAATTTTAGGGACTGCCAATACCTTGTGATATTTTTTATTCAGTAATATATAATATTATTATATTGATTATTGACATTTGTTTAAAATATAAACAAAAAAGTAAGGTCAAAATCTAAGTCTTAAAAATAGAGATGAAGGCAAAAAGTGGCTAAATAATAAATTTAAAAATATTTAAATATGTACTTCTATACATTTTCTTTAAGAGGGCTCTACATCCACATGTATTGTCTCCGTCTTACAAATATACAACATAGCAAAACCATTAAGACTCTAAATTTATATACATATAGTTCAAAACATTATCTATGAAATATCGTTTATATTTTTTTGATATCACTTATATGAAAACAGTTCTTATGGATCAAAATTCATTTCAAACTTAAATAACTATTTTTGTAGCTCCGATATTGGAATAATAATACAGCAAAGTTCTCCTTTTTATGTGGTGAAAATTTCGTTTCTAGTGACGACTGTCGCCTTTAAGGTTCATTCCCGCGCAAAACAGTTTATGCCATGTTTTAGTGTTTCACATTTGTAAGACGGAGACAACCACAAGCGAGTGTAGTGTCCTCTTGAGGAATTATATATATATATATTCACTATTGTAAATTTAAATAACATGTATCAACACATACAAAATAAGATTTTTACTATTTAGGCGTATCGTTTATGGCAATATCTGCAGAGACAGGTGAAATGATGGGTGCCTCGCTGAATACCACACTGTGCAGGGATAATGAAATAAAAATATACAGCGACGAGAACAATGATAAAATTTCAAAATATAATGATATCATGGTTTTCTTAGATAAATCTGGACGAGATATTGATGTATTTGGGCAGTATCCAAATATTGATCGTATAATGGAGTTAAAAATTATTACAGTAAATGAAGCATATAGAGGACAAGGGGTTTGCAAAGCCCTTATCGACAAGTCTAAGTATATAAAATATAATTTATTTATAATCATAACATTTATTACTTATAACTGGACAGTTTATACTTGATATTATAGATAACAATGGATATTCATAATTGTTAACTCGTAATTAATATTTAACAACTAATATTTATTAGTAGGTAAGTACTCAATTATTGCTCTTATCAAGATGAGCAAAGCCAGACAAATCCTTGTTACATACTGCAATCTGCAGTGGCAGATTTATGGGGGGGGGGGGATTTAGTTACCCCCAAGACACCATTATATATATTTTTTTTTAAATACAGTCAAAACTTGTTTTTTAATAAAAATAAAATGTTGGACAAGTGGGTCTGCTGTACAGTAGTTGTCGAGCATGTCGTTGTAATGGATGTGTGGAAATAATTGTGTATAAATCATAATGAAAAACGATTCTGAGCGAAGACGTTGGGTCATCCTAGCATACTTGTCTAAAGAATCAAATTTAATAGGTGAAAAAAAATTAATACACGTAAAAAGTTTTTCATGGCTATAAATAGCTTAAAAAAAGTCAGAACTGTTAGAAAATTTTACCATGTAAATATTACTTAAATATGCTATTATAAATATATTATGGATATTTCGATTGTCCAGGGTTATTCGATTTTGAATTACAACATAATATCAATAATCGATGGATAGCAATTCGTTCATTTACCGGTGAAAATTCAAACGCTCTTAAAAAAATTTGTTACTTTGCGGTAAACTTTTTTTTTATTTAAGGTAGAACAATTTGTGGGGAATCTTAAAGAAAATCTTTTATGAATTTTTAACTGAAAAAAAATTTGCAAATTTTAGGGACTTTGATGAATTTTGTCAAAATTTGAACTTTAAATGCATATAAAAAATAACCTTGCACATGTATCTTTAATATTTTTGATCACCTATTAAAACAACTTATGAGGACCCTTGCGTTAAATTTCAAGCTTTTTTACTAAGGGAAAAAAGTTTTTATTAACAGTAATTTAAAAAGAATATATTAACATTTGAAAAATGTCTCAAGGTTATTATAAGTTAGAAAGAAAATCATTCGGGACTCACTCAAAAACACAGAAAAAAATGTCCAGTGGTTTAGGAGGAGTTAAATGACATACAGACAAACATTTATTTTTATATATATAGACATAATTTGTTATTATTTCGGCCATCCACTTAATTTCACTAAGGAAAATTATTATACATTAAAACCTTCCCCGTGACTCTACCGATTTATTAGTGAAAACCGTATTAAAATAAGTAGAGTTTTTTCGAAATATGCTCGTACATACAAAAAAGGGGTAGTGTTTCTCTACTATATTATGCATGTTATATACATATAAACCTTCCTCTTGAATCAAACCGCATCAAAATCCGTTGCGTAGTTTTAAAGATCTAAGCATATAGAGAGAAAAATGGACTTTGTTTTATAATATGTATAATATTATGTATTATAAATTCTAATTTGTAATTTATATTGCAGGCTATAATTAATAATGTCCTTCCCACCAATAAAAACGAACTATTTTTCTGTGTTCGTTCCTGAGTGAACTATAAAAGTGTAAAGTTCCAAAAAACAACTTAAAAATCTGTTTCTTTATTAAAAAATGTTTTTTTTACATAATTATTATATTGAATATAGATATATATTATAGGACTATTGATAATACTTTAATAACATTAATTTAATAATATGTTAATTTCTAGAGAGTTGGCGTTGGAGTTAGGGTATCAAATGATTTACGTGGAGTGCTCCAGTCATTTTACTGCAAAAGCTGTTGAAAGATTTGAATTTCAATGTATATATTCGTTGTCTTATTCAGATTACGTGAACAAGCAAGGTGATGTGGTGTTCAAGACACAGTCTCCTCATAAAGATTTCAAAGTCCATGTATTACTTCTATAAAATATTTTATATTAATTTACATAGTTATATACCTAACTAAATCTGTAACGGGTTAAACCCAAAAAAGATAATAATAACATTATGTATAATTTAAACTTTACAATAATTTGTTATACCACCATAGACGTACAAATTTAAACAATATTAATTTTTTATGTACATGGATAGTACTCCGCTATCCGGCTATTATAGTAATAGATAAAAAAAAATATAAATTTACTGTTATTATACAAGGAATGAATAATTGTCTTATTTATAAATAATTATTGTATTTTAACTATTCAAAGTTTGGATGAGCACTGCGAAAAGTACCTATATTTTGAGATGCTAATGTTGCAATGTTGGGTTGCCAATATGTCACCAGGTTTTTGAATAATAAGTAGGTATTCTGTTGCTCCTATATACTGCAGGCTACCTACTAGGTACTTAGTATTATCTTACTTAGACTTGTTTAAAAACAAACAATAATTAGGCTTTAGGTTATGGTTTCGATTTTTGTGAATAAATTATATCCCCTCTCCACCGTTTAGGTAGGGGCTAGTTTTTACCCAGATACACCCAGATACAATAAGTAATAACTACTTACTAATACCTATTAAGTATTATTGTCCAATGTCCATTAGCTAATGAGTAATGATTATGTAAATTATAAAGCTGTGTAGCCGTGTAGGTATAATTTATAATATAATAGTAGAGTGATGAATATATATATGTATACATTTTTTTATTTCACAAAACTCATACATAATCTATACAATTAAGCACATAACATGGATTTCTTGAATGAGAAGCCACCAGTTAGCTTATGTTATGATAAATATATAAAAAAAATAATAATAATACGGCCAATGTAGGGGGTGACTTAAGCCCGTTGGCTCCTCCTGCGTACGCCAACTTACCCAAAGCATCCCAAACTGTCAGCAATTATTGTGAGTCTTCGACTGTTGTAAATAAATTATATTCGGTCGATGAGTTCTGATGATAACGGCATCGCAATCTACCGCTGCTAATGTGTTGGACTTTAAGCCGCTAGAGTCTAGACTACGTTACAGTAAACTATTTATTTTTAAATTAAATTTTCCTTTCTTTAGCATTAGTGCAATACGATGTAGAGAAGATAGATCTTCTCATAGATAAGTATATATAATGGAGCTTCTCTACATCGGGCCAGACAATATAATATACATTTATCTACTTTGAGTTTAGGGAATAGGGGGTCTTGCAGGACAGGTTCATGACACCGTGTTATTTTCAGTATTTTGCGCGGGTTACCGAATGGTCATGTATAACACGTCATGACTAAATAATTTATGGTTAAACAGACAACCGCTAGATGGCAGATACATAAATAATAACTGTCTATCGAAATCATATCAAACAATATTATGATCATTTTTATCTCATATACAATAGGTTGGCACCACTGTAGTCGTTAACAGTGGTATATTGTATTGGTCGCTGAATGATCCGATAACCCCCTCCTTACACCCGGTACGTCTTGTTGCGTTTCATGTTCATCACCGAGACTGTGGTTATTAAACACGAACTACCTATAATCTTTTTCGCCCGTGCTTGTTGACGACAACATTACCAAAATGGTGAGTACCTCATTTTATTTTTGATTTTTCATCCGTTCGGATCGTAATGGCATCCTACTGGAACTACAACCTGTCGGACGCAATTGCCGTGGAATCTTTTCGGCCGCCATAATCTAACGGCACCTAGGCCGTTGACGGGCCTTTCACTAGTTTTTACTTTAGCCGTTAATTGTTGATCGGTGTTTTTCAGTCTTTGGTCATCCCAGAAAAGTTCCAGCACATTTTGCGTATCCTCAGCACCAACATCGATGGCAAACGTAAAGTCATGTTCGCCATGACCGCCATCAAAGGTATCGGTAGACGGTTTTCCAACATTGTGTTGAAAAAGGCCGACGTCGACCTGAACAAAAGAGCCGGAGAATGTACCGACGAAGAGGTTTGTATAATTTTATTATGTTATTCGATAACCTTTGTCAGATAAATTTGTATGTATTTAATATCATCATCTCCGTTCAAGACGGTTGCAAACGTCTTTGAGAATATTGCGTCAATTATTTCACGTAGTACTATTTTACGTTTGCTAAAGCAAATGCCTTGCAATTACCAAGGGCTTTTGGTGGACCTTTACTAAGTGGCCCATGCTTGTGAAGGAATAACTTTAATAGTTGTTTATTTTATATGTGTTGTATTAATATGGAATAATTAAACGGTTGATTTGTGCAAATTAAACTCGCATATTGTATAAAACTTCAATCGTTTATCTATATTCAGTTTCTACTTCCTTATATTGTAGGTAATTTACACTATGAAAAAAAATTTTCTAGCACATATTGAGAAATTTTGCTTACCATTACTTGTAATGCTAAATGGTTGAATTGTGCAAAATCAAATGGTACTGTTTGTCTTTGAGTTAATTATTTATATTTAATTCTTACATATGTGTTTCCAACATTTTCTTATACATTTTTATGTAATTTATATTAAAAATATTAATAGGCACTAAGGTAATAAGTATCTTCAATAACTTAAATTATTCACAAGTTATGTTGAACACCTTAGGTTTTTGGGAATTTAGTATTTTAATTTTTATAAATTCAATGCACGGTAATCTAATAAAATATTGCGTTTATTTAATTTCTAAGTAAATGTTGCAAATTCTGTGCTAAAACAATAATCTTCATTAGGATAATATAAATGCAATTTATTCATTTGATATTCTATCGGTGAAGAGACAATAAAATATCATATTTTTTTTTTTTTTTATTAGGTTTTAAGGCTTCGACGGCCGAGGTCATTAGCCTGTTAGGTTGGTGGGGTTGGTACTGTAGGGTTGGTACGGTCGGTTAGGAACACGTGCATGTGTGGCAAGGTTTTTGCGCACTACGAACCCGGTTGGTCACCTATCCGAGAACTAGTGGCAACGGCTGTTGCTTACTCTCAATCATGTCTCGTGATTGATTTCAGCTACAGCGCCATGCCGAGACTCAAAATATATTATTTTAGCAGAAAATATGGAAATACTAAATACCTGAACTGTACAATGTGATTGTAATTCATGAATAAGCATAATCAACGGTTCATTATGTATGTATATAATGAAATTGGTAAATTATGCAAAATTAATAATTATATATAAATCTATTTAGTAAATTCTATTTAATTGCAATTTCCTCAGATTTATTTTAAGGACATGACTGCAATAAATCAGTATCTATTGAATATTGTGTCAAAAGCGTAAATATTTGTTACTATTATGAATCTCTTCTAATTTTTTTTAAATAGCATACAGTAAAACAATGAATTTATAATAAGATTCATTCATTTTTAGGATCATAAAAATTTGAATGATACACAGCATGTTATTTCAATTTAATTAATATATTTTTATGCACTATTTATTTTAATAAAAGTACATTTATTTCTTATTAAATGTCAAGAATTCTGTGCTAAAACAATAATCTACATTAGGATAATATAAATGCAAAACATTCATTTGATATTCTATCGGTGGAGAGACAATAAAATACCATATTCTTTTAACAAGAATGTAAAAACTAAATAAATAAAATGTACAATATCATTGTAATTCACAAATAAGCATAATCAACGGTTCATTATGTATGTATGTAATGAAATTGGTAAATTATGCAAAATTAATAATTATATATAAATCTATTTAGTAAATTCTATTTAATTGCAATTTCCTCAGATTTATTTTAAGTACATGACTACAATTTATCAATTACCTATCTATTGGATATTGTGATAGAAATAATTTTTTCTTATCATGAAAATATTACTATAGTAACCTTTATTTGTAAACTTTATTTTATATTAATGTTAAGTTTTCACTTCTATGGACTCTTTATTGCGTGAAAACATACATATTGTTTTCTGCTAATTTACTATTGCGGTACTTCGTCTAAAATATGCACATATCATCCACATGATAATACTGAAAAATGCCTACTAACCCTGGTATAATCCTTGTTGTATAAATGTATAACATAAAATTAAATTTGTTTTTAGTATATGGTTTAGGAATATATGAAAATAAATATTAATTCAGCAGAGAAAGGATAATCTCAGAAATAAAAAATGTAGGCTTGTGTTTATTTAAAAAATAAATATAATTTTTGCTAAATTAGGTGAAATAATGATAGTTCTTCTAGAAATGAATTGCTCTGTTTAGGATAATATAATATGTTTGTATTCACAAATCCGCATGTTCAACGGTTCATTATATGTATATGTAATGAAATTGGTAAATTATGCAAAATAAATGTTTATATAATAAATCTATTTAGTAATTTCTATTTAATTGCTTTTTGCTGAGATTCATTTTAACTACAGTGTTATACAATCTTAGATTTAAATATGAACATTTTAGACCATGTTTAGTTAAAATTTGTATTTTGTTTTTAACTGCTATTTAAATTTCATAAAACACAATCAACGGTACATAATGTTCATTCATTATAGAATTGGTAAATTTTGCAAAATTGATTATTATTATGTGTAGATTGATGATGTTTTATAGATTTTGTTTAATTTCTCTTTAATTACATTTTTTATGTGAAAATTAACGTCTGTTATTCTTAAGTAAATACTTTTGTAATTAAATTGAATCATTTACTCTAATATTTTATTTATTTGTTTTTATACTAAAATTTTAGTTTAGTATAATATATGGATTTTAAATAAATGTGCGTTATTATTTTTAGGTTGAAAAAATTATCACGATTATGCAAAATCCTCGTCAATACAAAATTCCAGATTGGTTTTTAAACAGACAAAAGGATGTTGTTGATGGAAAATTCTCTCAAGTATAATAATTTGAATTAATTTGTAGTGTTGTTTAAATGCTGTATATATCATTATAATTTGCGTTATTAAGACATGAATATTTTATCAATTTATAGCTTACCTCCAGTACCCTTGACAGCAAATTGCGTGAAGATTTGGAAAGGTTGAAGAAAATAAAGGCTCACCGTGGTCTCCGTCATTACTGGGGGTTTGTACATTTTATTCAATATAAAAAACTTATAAATCTAATAAGCATTTGAATTTGCCTGTTAGAGTGATAATTTTAAGGAATCTTATAATAGGTATTATATTAAATACAATTCTGATTTGTCTTTATGTTCTAGTATGCCTCATGTCAAATACAATTTTATTATTTATTGATAAATTATTATGTTAACATTAATTATATTGAAAAATGAAATTAATGGGTGAATAGTATTCTAACAATGTTCGGAAATATATATTATCATGTTTAAATTTCATATTAATTAGTTAATTACATTGGTTTCGCAATTTTATAATATTTTATTTAAAAACTTGCTCTCCTGTCTAGTTGACTACTTATATTTTGTATTCAACTAATTCATTTACTGAAGTTTATAGTAATTTTGGTTGAAATGTATTATTACTTTATCCTAAGTTCAAAACAATTCGTAATAATAATTGAACTATTGGTGTCTTATTCTTGTGCTATTTTTATACTCTTTATAACTAAAGAGATTTTTCTGTATTTAAAAGTTAAGAAAATGCTTCTTTTTTTTAATTTAAATTATTTAGAAATTTGTAAAAATTATAACTAGTTACAATAAGAAACATGAGCGGTAGTATATGTTAGTATACTTGTAAAAAAATGTATATTTATTGTATGTATCCATTAATGCACGCCTTGACATTTTTAATTATTTAAATTCGTTCACATTTAAAACAATTTATAATTTAACAACAATTATGTTAGGTTATTAAAAAATTTGTCACTTTTCAATTATTAAACTTTCTTCCTCTGCGATATAATTATAACTCATAAAGTGGGCAAATGTAATTTTTATGAACAATAATATTAATTACATATTTTTTTTAATTTATGGATGTCATTTTCAATAAATTTATTTATAATCCTTTAAAGGTGTCCTCTACTTATAATAATTCATTTTGAGTTATATTAATTTGATAAAATTATAATTTATTGTATTTTATATTTTTAGTTTGAGAGTACGTGGTCAACATACCAAAACTACCGGACGTAGAGGAAGAACTGTTGGTGTATCTAAGAAGAAATAAGTTAATAAAAGTGATAATTTTTATTCAAATTTAAAATTGTTTTTTTTGCCCATTATTACTTTTTTAGCTTTCCATAAAATCCTTCTAAATTCTGGCGGAACTGAATGTATTGGTCGTACAAATATGTGTCCTTTTAAAATTTTTTTCTGTTATTATCTTTTGAAGCAGTAAAAATGCTTAGATCTTACTTAGAGGATAATTTTTGGTAGTAAATTGAGTAGTTTTTACTCGTTCTGAGGATGGGATTAAAATAAAATTGTTATTGATTAAGAAAATTGGGGATTACTAACAAAAAATGGGAATATTTGTGCTAATCGATCATGATGCATGTTAATTTTTTGAAAGGTAATATTCGTATACTGTATTCAGAATATGATTGAACCACTTGGAGGGCCAAAACATGTTTTTTCCCTACATCCCCATTAAAATCCGCACATAAAGAGCGTTAGCACAGATGCACGACGGCTGTTGATGACTGTCGGCCATTGCATGGGTGGTTAGGCTCAGTTGTATGTGTGAAAGAATTATCTTTTAAAATAAATAAAACATTATTGTTTAGTAATTAGTGTGGTATTGGCAATATTTAGCTTAATCTACCATATTGTTAATGATATTACACGACACTGTAGTATGAACCCCCTTTATGCAATATAAAAATGCATGTCAAGAATTGTTTTTATACTAATGATTTATCATTGAATTCAAATTTAACACATCCGTGACAAATTTTATTATGGTGCTGTCATTGTCTTAATCCATGAAATATGCATTTAAATATAAATATTCTTAAACCTAAAATATGTAAATTCATATAATAAATAACGAAATATTTTTGTAATTGAAATGTATTATATGTACTATGAATCGCGGTTAAAAAAGTCTGCTGTAGATAAGTCGTAAAGTCCGGTATATATATTATATACATAATAGTATTTAAAAAAAAATGTAATGATTATTATTTCTGTACTTATATTATAACCTTAATATATCATTATGATTTCTTAATTAATTTGAATATTAACTATACTATCATCATAGAAAATATGTATTTTTAAAAAAAATCAATGATAATAATTATGTACTTAGTATCAAGTATCATTACCTGATTACCTATATAAAGAAATGGGAATAATATATTAGATTGAGTATCAACCTAGTTCAATCGCCATTTAAAATATAGTATAGTTGTTTATCAAAAAAAAAATTCAATGATTGTAAAGTTCATCCTAGTATTATGACTTATCAGTTTAATTAACTAACTGTCAAAATAATATTTAAAAAAAAATTAATTTTGTCAGGTAATTAATTTAGTTAAAATGTATATTAATACTAATTTATGGAAGTTTGATAGTGCATCACTATTTTTCCTTTTACCTAATTGTATGTACCGGACTTTTTATACCTTCTTAAACTTTTTGGTAGTATACCATTGACTATGGATCGAATTTGTAATCAATATGCACCTTCAAACAAATACCTTTGCAGGTGCCTAAATTTCCAAACATTGGCTTAATCATTAAACATGATCTTACGACTAAGGTACTCTAATGATAATCGTGTTTGTTTATCTTAAAATGCGGTCCGCGGACCCTGTTAATAAATTATATACTGTTAGATTAAGTTTTTAAAGAAATGCATTTTTCATTGGTATTGCTTAAGTTTAGGTACCTATCCAGTGTTCAGCGACACCCGTACAACGCATGTCTGATAAAAAATAATACAATTCTAAATTAATTAATAATTACATTTTACGAAATACTTTCACTTACCTATTAAAATTTATATTTTAAACTCAATGTAGATAGGTATTAGTATATTACTAAAGTACATATATATAGTTTTGGATAATAATTTGAATTTAAAACGTACAATAGTACAACCATTGGTTATAAATAGTACTAAGTATGTACAAAAGTTCATTATTATAATACAACCAACTCGACTGCACAGATTTTAACTTTTAATAATTTATATTGGTGCCTAGTATCTTACCCTATAATGATACAAATTTATGGATACTTCAAATTTTTAAGTTCTTCAGAAATAAACTGTAAAAAATAAAAATTTGTATATAAAATATAAATAATAAATATAAAAATCTCCACAATCAAGATGTCTGTGGTATAAATGTATAATGCATTAATGTGTATTATACCTTAATAATGTATCGCATAACACGACCCGGTGACGCGAGCCTGACTCATCCGCCCATATTATAGTTCGTTAAATAATATTAGGTATTTTAAGGTCGTCGAATCAAGTTTATGATGCACTATATTGTCTATATTATATTATTTTTGTGTTACGTATAGTGAGCACGTACCACTCACTGCAATATTATAATTATGGGTCGATGTGCAGCAATAGACAATGTGCCTACATTAGCTTTAAGAATAAAGTAATGAGTGACACAGTACTAATAGGTAGGTATGCCATGAGAATAGTCATAAGATAACATACCTACCTATCCATAAAACAGGAGAAAGAAATAAAACGATCATCACTCCCACGAAACGCTTATTAAGACCAGTTAATTATTCGATAGGTATCCTCAGGCATGGGCCCTTTCAAGTCTGAAACCCATAAGGTGGGTATTTATTGCATCCATTTACTATAGGTAATTTGTATTTATATTTACATAATATTATACTTATGCATATAATAAGTATATCTTAATTTCTCATGTGTGAGGTGTGCCACTAGTGACGACTCAAACTTTTTTTTCCTTAAGAGGACGACGTCACACCCGCATGTGTTGTCTCCGTCGTTACACACGTACGACATAGACAAAACGCGTTAACGCAGTCCGAATAAAACTTGCTCAACTTTGGTTCTGGTGTAAAAATACCTATTATAAAACTGAATTGTGACAATATTTCTGAGGGAATTTCGTTGCGTTTTTCCATTATATCCAATATATAACGTTCATTATGATGTTTAGAAATAGAAAAATGTCAACATCATTAAAATACCTTTAACTTTTTGAAATTTTAATTTAAAAAAGAAAAAACGCAACGAAATATTGTCAACATTTAATTTTTAGGATTCCGTAGGGACCCTATTACTAAGGCTACGCTGTCCGTCCTTCCGTCTGTCACCAGGCTGTATCTCATGAACCATGAAAGTTAGAAAGTTGACATTTTCACAAATACTAAAAATAACCTAAAATATAATACAAGAAGTGTTTTCAACATGTTTATGGATGATGGTACGGAACCCTTCGTGCGCGAGTCTGCCTCGCACTTGACCGGTTTTTTTAATAGGTATTTTTACTCTAGAACCAAAAAATTGAACGAGTTCTACTCAGACTGCGAAAACGTGTTTTGTCCATGTCGTACGTGTGTAAGATGCAGACAACAAATTCGGGTGTTACGTCCTTTTAAGACTTACGTATTTACATTTTATTAGGTACCTACTTATTAGTTATACATTATTGGTTCCCTTCGCTCAAAATTTGAAGAATGTTTTGCATACTTACCTTTACTTGATTACCTGAATATCAGTATTTATCTGTATGAAAATATTATGACAGTGTCTCTTATAGTCTTATACTTAGATCTTTATGACTACATAGTTCTAAATTCGTATTTATATAGCAAGCTGAGAGGTATTTATTACACTGTAATGGCGTGACGTGAAGACAGTCGTCAGTGGTGTAAGCAATCATTAAAAATTATAACTATATACACCTCCATTTTATATTAATTAGGTAGGTACACTTTACAATTTTACAAATATATGATCGCTTCGCTCGCGGTTCCTTTCACAAGAAGCATCAACTAATAAAACAAGGTATTATAATTGGCGCAAATATAGTAAGCTACTAAGTCCCCCCCCAAATTCAAAATATAATAGGTACCTACTCAGTAGTCAGTATAGGTATTAAGCATATACCTACCTATCATTTTTAGTAAATATTATGGTGGGAGGACTTTAATATTACATAATCCTTTTACATCAAATTTAATATAGGAACCTATAGTCTATACTGATAATTATCGATATAACATTCTCTCCAAGCATAAACATATAATCAGTACCGTACGCAGGGGGTGGGGGTTAACGGCCTGAAGCCCCCCCCTATTACCGTATTATTACTTTTTTAAGAATATTTATCAAGTTTCAACCGTCGCCAACTGGTAAGCAAGACGTAAATTCATATACAACTTACCAGAATGAGTTCATTTTTGCAAAAGCATTGTACTTTTATAATACTTACCTATGTAATTTCCATAAATTAGGTATCTATTATTTTTTAATCACATTTTTCAATTTGGGAACCTAGATATTATGAGGTATAGGCAGGTATGTATTTCCGACGCGGCTTGCCCCTACTGCCTGCACCCCCCACGGCCGAACACACAATTGTCGACTGTCCTCACTGGGAATCAATGTGGCTGACAGTGAACGGGTTCATGAGCAACCGAAAAGTCACCCCAATAAGTGCCGTACAGGATCTGCTGCGTGGTCCCACCGACATCCCGATCTACATTAACGATCGAATACAGGCTGCCACGCAGGCCTTCTGTAAAATGGTTGAAGGCATACTTAGCTGCAAGGAACAGGATGCGGGTCTAGCTGAGATTGAAGCAAGAGCCGCTCCAAATCAGCAGAACGAGATTCTGGGCCGGCGGGTGCGTGCGACACCGGGCCGAGAACTGGAGCGAAAAATCAGTCGACCATTTCCTGGATAATTATTATTGGTACGTATATTATATGTAATTGTGAATTATTGTGTGTGATAATTGTTATTCACCAATAAACGATGGCAGCGGAGGTAAACATACCATTCTCTGCTGTCGGTTCAAAACAGAAAAAAAAATAAAAATAAATGTATTAACAATGTCCCATATACGGTTGGGTCGGGCGATGACGATCTACAAAACTGTCAATGTAATTGAATCAACTATTAATAGATAACTGTTTTATTTTTCAGATATTAAAATAAATTAATTGGGTTTACCACCTGGCACCTACACGGCACTGGTCACCCACGTCCACCCAATTTTTTTTTTCTGTAATCAAATATTATAGGTGTATTTCGAGTTAACACTTCAGAGGTTCGATGCTGAATATTACTTAATGGCTTGATTACTACAATATAACTTGCAACAGTATACTATAGGTACCTATATACCTTAGTTATTATAATTAGGTAGGTAGTCTTCCATAATAATATATCTTAAGAAACAGTCATAAACATAGTAGTGACGGGACACTAACGTAAATGCAGTTATTACTGGTATAACGGTATAAGATAGGTTTACGGCGTTTACCTCCCTAGTAGGTACCTACCTATATATATATAATATACTGTTCAGTATTCTACTGTTTTTATTATATAATTTGTTTACATCTGCAACTATTATTAGATACCTACCGTCAGATCAGATTAGTTGTGATTATAATCTTAGTACAAGAACATGCCTAATTATAATACTTTTTAATTAAAAAGTAGTGAAATCTGATTGTAAGAAAATATTACGCTTAATTTAATCATAATATTTCTTTATTTAATAATTCATTCAAGACATTTTAACTTGAACATTATCATTACCATTGCCATATATATTCTAAAAAGATTATTAAACATAGGATTTTGAGTATAGGTACTTAGTTGTTATACAGGTATATAAGTTATATATGGGAAATATTTTTCACACGAATGGTGAAAGGGGTGGCGGCAAAAATGCATTGCCAGTTGCCTGCCTAATAATAATATTATAGGAAGTACCTAAGTATATAGTGTGCGATGTGCGAAAATTTAATTGTATGCATGATTGCATCTAATCTGCTCGATTAACCAATGGCAACCAAATAATGAATACTAATTTTTACTAATGATTTCTCCTATAACCAATAGCAACCATTTATAAACAAAAATTTCCAACGTAAATCTCAAAACCACTGTTTGAGCACCTCTCCGGGTTTTAATTTACCATTTTAAAATTATTCTATGTTGCTCAGGGATAATGCAGCATTCTATTGGTAAAATAGTTTTCAAAATTGGTTCAGTATATCCAGAGATAACCCCCTACAACCTCACAAACTTTACCTCTTTATAATAATATAGTATGGATTATAATACATATATATTTACATGAGCATTTTAAATATTATTTATTCAACATTTTATTACTTTTTGATAGGTAATAATATCTATGTTTTCTATAACTTTAGTTTAATACGAGCAAATATGCCAGTTTTTTAATAAACCTTAATAGATTAAGTTACTTTTCTGTCCGTAAAAAATAGTATCTCGATTTTTACGGTTGATACACTCTCATAATTCTTTTATTTTATATGTATAGATACTAGATATCTATTTAGACGTAGGTACCTACCGTATAAATC